>JASDDO010000008.1:337539730-338280447 GCA_030015575.1 Agapanthus africanus
CATATGAGTTATAGAGTGAGAAGAAACCCTATCTTCAATACCTGAAGATTTGGGGATGTCCAGCTTTTGTCAAAAAGCAGCATGCGGACAAACTCGAGGCACGCTCAGTACTGTGCAAGTTTGTGGGATACCCAAAGCACTCCAGGGGGTATCTTTTCTATTACGCAGAGGAACAAAAGATCTTTGTTTCTCATAATGCCCACTTTCTGGAACACCAGTTCTTAGAAAAGGAAATAAGTGGGAGCGCAATAGAACTGGAAGAAATTCCAGAACCACAAACTATTACTGAAAGCTTAGTAGAACCAGAGGGTTCAAAAGATCAGGACATTCCTACGCCGCTCCGCAGGAGTAGTAGGCAGTCTCATCCGCCCGAGAGATACTACGGTTTTCTCGTAGACGGGGATAGAGAAGATTGCATCATTGATAGTGATGAGCCGACTAGCTTCCAGCAGGCCATTCAGAGCGTTGACTCGGTAAAATGGCTGTATGCAATGCGGACCGAAATGGAGTCCATGTACACCAACAAAGTATGGACTTTGGACGTTGCTCCAGATGGGGTAAAACCCGTAGGATGCAAGTGGATCTTCAAAAGGAAGATTGGTGTAGATGGACAAGTCGAGACCTATAAAGCTAGACTTGTTGCAAAGGGTTTTCGTCAAAGACCTGGTTTGGACTATGACGAAACCTTTTCTCCAGTGGCTATGCTGAAATCCATTCGGATCCTTCTTTCCATTGATGCCTTCCACGATTATGAGATTTGGCAGATGGACGTAAAGACCGCTTTTCTAAATGGAAATTTAGAGGAGTGTGTCTATATGGACCAGCCAGAGGGTTTCATTCAGAGTGGGAGCAGCGGAAAGGTGTGCAAGTTGCTTAAGTCCATCTATGGACTAAAGCAGGCATCGCGGAGTTGGAACATCTGTTTTGATGAAACGGTCAAAGAATTTGGCTTTATCAAAAATCCAGATGAACCATGCATCTATAGTAGATTTGTAGCGAGAACTGTTGTATTCCTCGTTTTATACATGGATGACATTCTCTTGATAGGAAATGACATTCCTATGCTACAATCTATCAAAGGATTCTTGTCACACAGGTTCTCCATGAAAGACCTGGGTGATGCCTCCTACATTCTGGGGATCCGAATCTATCGTGATAGATCCAAGAGGATATTAGGACTTTCGCAGTCCAGGTACATCGACACCATACTGAAAAGATTCAGCATGGAAGATTCCAAGCACGGTAATCTACCGGCTTGTCACGGGATCACCCTCTCCAAAGAGATGTCTCCCAAGACTGATTTGGAAAGGGATCGCATGTCTATTATACCCTACGCTTCTGCGGTAGGCTCTATAATTGTTAGTTATGTATATGCCCTAGAGGCCATTGTTGTACATATGATGTATATTATGATGGATGCTTAGATATATACAGAGAGGACTTTCTTGCTCGTCATGATAGTATGCTATTTGGTTTCACTTTATCTTAACATGTTGACTTGTATTGGTTTACTGTTTTTCTCTCACATGTTGATAAAGCCCTTAGGATCTGTACTCGACTACTGAGACTATGATGAGATCATACTAGTGGGGCCATGTTAGTCGATGATTACATCCTATAACTGTTCCTAGTTGAGGGTATATCAAGACAGGGCATCGATACACCAGAGTAGACTAGCGTATATGCATCTTGACCCATATGATGGGTGATGGATGATCCCATATCCATCGGTGTTTGACATCAGAGATGGTGTACGGGTGCTCAGTGGAGACTGGGTACACTGGACGGACTCGCCGAGAACTCCCAGATGGTGATATACCACACGTCAGATGGCAGTTCTCTGGTGACACTGGTACAGGGTAGTCTGTAGACCCGAGATCGTCATAGAGTCTTGTGTGATTCCCACTGTGCTTTGATTTCCACCTTACCACGTCCAAGAGGGCGTGCAAAACGGTGGCTTTTGGGTACAGTCCCGAATCACATGGAGGCAATGAGCGATAGGAGGGGATTCGTCTCTCCCGGTATAGGGAGTTGATGTTGTGCTGTGTTCGATTGGCTATAACTGGAAGTCCCAGGCCAGGGCTGATATAGAGATTTACTGGTAAGTGTTACTAGTAGTTTCTCGACCCGTTATGAGCCACACATTGACACGACTTATCGGTTACTGGGGTCTGACGTTTACCACCCCTAGACTTGATATGCGACGTATCAAACGAACAGACCAGACTGTACGGGAGTGTTGCTGATTGGATTCACAGGAGAACGCACATGCTAGCTTGTTGATCTTCTGATCGCTCAATACCTGGGTGGCTGTTACGTTTAGCTGACCGCTTGCAGCTTGTGGGTGTTTGATATGATCATCACCTGCTACCGGCGTATTGACGATTCTTTAGAGTCCTACACAGAGGTTTCTTGGCTCAGGCGAAACGGAGTAGAGGCACATATGTGATATGTGCAGGACCGAGAATAATGCGATATGAGATACCGTATTATATTCTCGCGATATTTAGATATGAACCGGGTCATCGGATCAAGTGTTGATTCAATGAATCGGTACATGATATATTAGTCGGTAATATTCGATATAGCCGGATCGTCGGATCAAGTGTTGATTCGATGATTTAATGTATAATAATGTATATGATATATTGTATTACATTATCTAATATTGGCTCGCTTTACTATTTCATTTTCTCACTGGATGATACATTGATATATATGCGATATATGTTAATTGCATTATTTTCTTATGTTGCAAATATATAATATATATGTGATATATATTATTGTGACATGATATGATTTATTATTAAACATGTTTAAGGATGATTAAATGAGGTTAGGGTTTGATTAGGGTTAGTTGCTTCATGCACTTTCTAGAAGCTTTTTCTTTTGTCATGGTTAAGATATTTGTTGATGACTCATTGCTAACCCAACCAAACCCTAACTCTAGTTTATTCTCTACAAACTATTAGCCACTCATCCTTGATCATGGTTGATACATCAATCATAGACTTTTATTTCTATTCATCACAAAAGGAATGATCATTTATCATTTCCATTATCATCTTCTTCTTCTCTCTTGATTTTGAGCTCACTAGAAATTCCATTTGTGATGATAATTTGTGAGAAAGTGAATTAAAAAGAAAGCATAAATACTACTCCTTCATCCTCATCTCATCTAGCCCATGAGATTAGTGTGTTCATCTCTTTAGAGTGAGAAAGCTTGAGTTATTGAAACTTCGACGTAGATCATCGGAGATTTGGAACACTTCAAGCTAGCATGGATCGTTCGAGTCGTGGAGCTTCTCTTGAGTCCGGGAGATCGAGGATCGCGGCGAAGGGACTTCTACTAGGAGCTTGTGAAGTGAAGGAGCGGACTACAAAGGTTGTAATCCCTCACACTTAGATAAAAAGTTGTTATCTTGCATGCTTAACCCTAATAATCTAGCAAAGATCCTGTCTTTGGGTTGTTCGGCACGTCTAAATTTTTATCCGGGCATGTTTGATGCCTTATGAACCTTCACAAGAGTGCCTAGGAACCCTACAGTGGTATCAGAGCCTAACTAGAGCATTAGGCGACGTGTTTACGAAGTTAAAACTCCGATCGAACCCGAACCGACAAAATTTACCCCCTCTCTGGAAATTTTTCAAAATCTGGGATTTTTCTGAATTAAAAATACTTAAAAAAATCAGCAGGGAATTCTAAGAATTACCATGAAACACGGGCCCACAAATCCACCAAACCGCGGCGGAACCGCGGCGGGAACCTGCTTCCCGCGGCGGTTCCGCGGCGGAATCTTGGAATTGTGACACGTGGTTTTCATGGTAATAACCGTAGGTGCTTGTTGATGCTTCTGGGTATTTTTAAAAATGATTCATGTGTTTTTTAATCTGGGGTTTATTTTATAATCGTAGATTCGATCGGAAAATTTAAATTCGTTGTTTTTCCAGATATTTAGAAATTGTTAAAAAGTTCGAACGGATATCATTAACTCACTTTTTCCCGGCAGGTAAAACTTTCAAGTGTTGAATTTTTATCGGGTTTAAATCTTTCGGAAAAATTGTACAAGTTAAGCGGTGGACCCTCTAGAAGACAACAAACCTTAACTCGATTATGTGACCGTCTTGAACTACCTTTTGAACCTTCGGGTTTGGGGCAGTACGGCGTGCCACATGTGAGGCGTTGGCTTGACCCTTCTACGGCTGGATCACCGGTACTGTGACATATTCTGGGATTATTTGAACTCCGCTCAAGTGTTGAGCACTTTAGGAAATTTTGGGTATTTGATTATCTGTTCGAAAAGTTTAATACTGTTTATTTATCTGGAATGTGATACAATATGTGGAATTCATAGAGTTAGGCATGAAATGCGGAGTATGTGATATTTCGGATTTATGATGTCTAAAGTGATTGTGAATTCCAAATATTGTAGTTTTACACTTTCTTTTCTGTGACCGTAAGTGTAATATGTGATATCGCCGGTTTCGTTGCTATATGTCAACGACAATTGGGATGCGCATATTTACTTACGTTGATGATATGTGATATTATGTGTTGCTGTGATATGTTATACTGGATCGTCGCGTTCTGAATAGCCGGGGGTTTTATGTGAGATGAGGGTTTTTATTTTCATTCATGTAAAATTCATTTGTAATGTAATATTCTTTTATTTGGGGCACTTCCAGGTTGAGGTTGATGTCACCAGTGTATATTATTTACTTTTCCGCATTAGGTAGACCCAAGGAGGGGAGCACAAGTAACCGGGTTCTAGGGTCCAGTGGGAGGCCATCTCAAGGAGTCGAGACCGGGTCTCCTAACCCTAGAATTGGCAGTGTTACTTGCCGCTCTCGTAGGGGTCTTGGGATGTGGGTTTGGCTATTCGTCGCGACCGTGGAATCCGTGTTTTGTACAGGCTAGTATTGAAAACACAGACGTCCTAGTATATCCAATATTTCATATATGTTCTTCTGCTGCAATGTTCTGTGATGAGATCATATTACTGCCTGAGACGAATGTTTATATTATATATATATGCTGATATATAAATATTACTACTTTCGTTTCTTCTGTGATGCTTAGGAAGCATAAGCTGATGGGATTTTTATTAATGAGATTAATAAAAAGAAAAGAAACCTAAAGATGTTGTAGAATCAAAAACTTTATAAAAGGGTAGCTACAGTTTTGCTTTGCACAGTGATATATATGATATATCCTACACCTTATTCGATGGGGAAAGAGCCGACGATCCCTTCACCGGGAGTGACCTCTTTAGCGAAACTGGCAGATGCTACAAAACTCGGTTTGTCTTTTGATTGCTTTTAAAGTTTTGCTTTGCACAGCGGTATATATGATATATCCTGCACCTTATTCGATGAGGAAAGGGCCGACGATCCCTTCACCGGGAGTGACCCCTTTAGCAAAACTAAGAAAAGCCTCAAAAACACTCCTTTTCAAAAACCACTCGATTCTACGACGATATCAAGTTCATTACGCTCGGGGTTTTCTGAAAAACCTGCGTAACCCTCCGTCATTTTAGGAAAATAGAGTACTTAGTATTCGTGCTGCGTTTGTTGACCATAGTTAAGGCGCAGTGTACGGTAGCTAAGTGATGTTTTCCTATATAACATAAGATGTGATTAATTAGGACAGTCATATGACTTTGTTGACCATAGTTAAGGGTCATGTGGGTGGGTCTAAATTAATCAAGAAATGACGGGTAGAACTTGACTAGTGCTTATGATTTGTTGACCATAGTTAAGGTCATAAGACACTAGGGGTAAAAATATTATCGGGAATTTCAAGTGTTGAAATTTGCAATGAGATTGCATACCTCCTATGAGATAGTTGGATCCCGATACCCACTACGAGTAAGAGTTACTCCTGGGAGAGTTTTACACAGGACAATTAGCCGATCAAGTAGGTGTCTAGAAAAGTGTTAACGGGGTTACGCCTCTGGGAAAACGAGGTTTACTTTAATTAGGTCCGTGCGAAAGCACGGGGAACCTCCCTCAATGTACCGACACTGATCTGGCTGAAAGATTGACGAAATTGTAGGGTGTAATTAATCCCGGCTAATCTTACCTTTTACGGTTTGAAGGTAGATTTGATAAAAACAGTGGGAGACATCCTGATTAGATAAGATAATAACCAATCTAATCTTGCAAGAGCATACACTAAAGTGTTTTCTTCTCTCTCTCTCCAGGTAGCGACCATGTCAGGCCATAATCAAGATAATAATATGGATGTATTGACTGAACCCGATTATTGTACTGAGCGAGGGAACGTTGAACCCGTTCTTTCTTATAAGAGTTATAAGACTGAACAGGAAACAGGAGAATATCTGGATTCTCAAGCCGCCCAAAAGAACATGCATGTTGATGCATCTTCTTCGGGTGTGTTAGTTATTGAGAACTGTTTCTCAGTTCACCCTACGTCCTGGGTATTAGATACCGGATCAGGATCCCACATATGTAAATTGTTACATGGGCTACGAAAAGGTAGAGAACTAGGAAAAGGTGATCATTCCGTTCAAGTAGGGAACGGTGCAAGTATTGTAGCCAAAGCAGTTGGCGAATATCATCTTGTATTACCAAGTCGTAATACACTGATTCTGAATGAGTGTTATTATATACCGAACATGATGTGCAACATTATATCAGTTTCTTTATTAAGTAAAGAAGGATATAATTTTATAGTAAAGGATAATGTTATGAACATATTCCTAGATCAAAAGTTGATTGCATCAGGCTCGTTACATAATGGCATATTCATTCTAAATCAGAATACAGTCCTGAATATACAAAACACACACAAGAGGAAAAGTTCAGATATGAACGAATCCTACTTGTGGTATTGTAGACTTGGTCATATCAATGCGACACGACTAGCTAAGTTACATAAGAATGGTTATTTGAATCCGTTCGAATTATCATCTTAAGATACTTGCCATTCATGTCTCAAAGGAAAAATGACCAAAGTGTTAGTTATATGTATGCCCTAGAGGCCATTACTGTACATACGATGTATATTGTAGTGGATGCTAGGACATATATAAGGAGGACTTTCTTGCTCGACATGATAGTATGCTATCTGGTTGTACTTTATCTTAACATGTACTCTGATTGTCTCTATATTACGTGTTGATAAATCCCTTAGGATATGTACTCGACTACTGAGACTATGATGAGATCATACTAGTGGGGCCACGGTAGTCGACGAGTACATCCTATAACTGTTCCTAGTCGTGGGTGTATCGAGACAGGGCATCGATGCACCAGAGTAGACTAGCGTATACGCATCTTGACCCATATGATGGGCGATGGATGATCCCATATCCATCGGTGTTTGACATCAAGGATGGTGTACGGGTGCTCAGTGGAGACTGGGTACACTGGA
Organism: Agapanthus africanus; assembly: GCA_030015575.1. Taxonomy (NCBI): domain Eukaryota; kingdom Viridiplantae; phylum Streptophyta; class Magnoliopsida; order Asparagales; family Amaryllidaceae; genus Agapanthus; species Agapanthus africanus. Next base: position 337,547,130 of record JASDDO010000008.1, read on the forward strand.
CGGACTCGCCGAGAACTCCCAGATGGTATTATACCATACGTCAGATGGCAGTTCTCTGGTGACACTGGTACAGAGTAGTCTGTTGACCCGAGATCGTCATAGAGTCTTGTGTGATTCCCACTGTGCTTTGATTTCCATCATACCACGTCCAAGAGGGCATGCAAAAAGGTGGCTTTTGGGTACAGTCCCGAATCACATGGAGGCAATGAGCGATAGGAGGGGATTCGTCTCTCCCGGTATAGGGAGTTGATGTTGTGCTGTGTTCGATTGGCTATAACCGGAAATCCCTGGCCAGGGTTGCTGAGATTTACTGGTAAGTGTTATCAGTAGTTTCTCGAACCGTTATAGACCTCAAATCGACACGACTTATCGAGCTACTGGGGTCTGACGTTTACCACCCCTAGGCGAGATATGCAACATATCAGACGACGAGACCGGACTGTACGGGAGTGTTACTGTTTGGATCCACAGGAGAATGTACAGGCTTGCTTGTTGATCTTCTGAGCGCTCAATACCTGGGTAGCTGTTACGTTTAGCTGACCGCTTGCAGCTTGTGGGTGTTTGATATGATCATCACCTACTGCCGGCGTATTGACGATTCTTTAGAGTCCTACACAGAGGTTTCTTGACTCAGGCAAAACGGAGTAGGAGCACATATGTGATATGTGCGGGACCGAGGATAATGCGGTATGTGATATCGTATTGTATTCTCGCGATATATGATATCAGCCGGGTCATCGGATCAAGTGTTGATTCGATGAATTGGTACGGATAAATATTAGCCGGTTATATGCGATATAGCCGGATTGTCGGATCAAGTGTTGATTCGATAATTTAATGTATAATAATATATGTGATATATCAAATTACATTAACTAATATTTGCTCACTAAAAGATTCTTTTTCTCACTCAGGTAATACATTGATATATATGCGATATATGTTAAATGTATTATTTTATTTTGTTACAATAAATATTGTATATGTGATATATAATATTGTAACATATTATAATTATTAATGCAACATGATTAGAGGAGTTTAAACATGATTAGGGTTTGGATTAGGGTTAAACCTTCTAGTTGATTCTAGAAGCTTTTGCTTTGTCATGATAAAGATATTTGTGTTGATCTTTATCCATGAGTCACACTTAACCCAACCCAAACCCTAACCCTAGTAAACTCTCTACAATGTTTAAGTGAACCATGGTTGCATAAATAATTATGATAACCTTTTTCTATTCATCACAAATGATTTATCATCTTCTTCCTCCTTGATTCTTCCATGGAAAAGCTTGCTTGTTTTTCCAAAGGTGATGAATAAATATGAGAAAAAGATAAATAAATAGAGCAAAATTCCTACTTCATCATCCTCATCTTCCCTTGCCATTTAGATGAGGGTGTTCACATCATTTCATGAGTGTTAGCTTGTGTTAAAGAAACTTCGAGGTAGATCATCGTAGTATCGAAGATCGGAAGCAAAGGTTGCGTCATTCTCTTCGTGGAACCTCTCGAGAGCCCGGAACCCGATGATCGCAGCGAAGGGACCATAACACGGAGCATATGAAGTGAAGGACCGGATCTACAAAGGTTGTGATCCCTCTCACTTAGTGTTAAATTGTTTTGCATGCAAGTTATCGCCTAATCTCTAGTTTAAAGTTCCGTATTCGGGTTGTTCGGCACGGCTAAAATTTTATTCGGGCATGGTTGATGCCTCGTAGACCCTTGTGCGCGTGCCTAGCAACCCTACAGTGGTATCAGAGCCAAGCTAGAGCTTTAGGCGAAGTCTGAACGAAGTTTAAAGTCCGATCGAAACCCGAAACCCCGATATAACATGCTCTCTGGAAATTTCTAAAAATTGGGATTTTTCCACATTAAAAATATCCAAAAATTACAGCAGGCAATTATAAGAGTTACTGTGAAACACGTGAGCATAATTCGCTCAAAGCGCCGCGGAAGGGCGGCCCCACCCCTGTTTCTGCGGCGCTTCCGCGGCCAAGTGATCGATTCGGTGCACGTGCTTTTCACAGTAACTCATATTTTCTAATGTTGTATTTTCTGGAAATTTTTATTTATTTTTATTCAACTGTTGAATTATCCAGGTTGTATTGGGGACTTAAAGTTTTGATCGGATATTATAACTTTGTTTTGTTTTTTCCGGATATCTTATAGAAACTGTTAAAAAGTTCGAACGGATATCAATAACTCACTTTTTCCCCTGTCGGAAAATTTTTCAAAAGTTGGATTTTTTCTCGTGTTTAAGAATGTTTTAAGTCGTGCAAGTAACGCGATGGACCCTCTAGAAGACAACAAACCTTAACTCGATTATGTGACCGTCTTGAACTGCCCTTTGAACCTTAGGGTTTGGGGCAGTACGGCGTGCCACATGTGAGGCGTTGGCTTGACCCTTCTACGGCTGGACCATTGGTACTGTGGCATGTAATGGATGTTTTTAAACTGTTTTCAAGTGTTGAAATATGTTGGGGAAATCTTGGGTGCTTGATGATTCGATCGGAAAGTTTAACTTTTTCTATTTATCTGGAATGTGATACAATAATTGGAATTCACAAGTTGTTATGAGATAACTAAAATGAATGTTATAAATCTAGCGGTTTAGTCTCAGTTGATCGGTTGCCACGGAATTTTGATGTGATCAAAAGTCCGTCGCAATCACGTAGGGTACGCGGATACTCGCTGGGTAAACTTAATAGGCAGCCTCACTCCATAGCCCCGACCAAGTGACTGTAGGAGAACCCCGTCGCCGAAAGCATCCGTTCGGGTGCTCCCGGTAGCGGTGTTCCGCCTTGGTGCACTTCGTCGACGGTATCAGGGGTGCGGCCGTCTACTAAAGTTTGCGACGAGCATTCGATCAGGACGTCGGGAATCTTGTTGAATTGGCCGACTTGATATTGAAAAGAGTTTTCGATAATGAGACTAAAATGCGGAGTTTATAATTGTTAGGCATGTGATGTCTAAGGAATTCATTTGGTTAGGCATGCGATGTCTAAAGAGGTTGCGGATTCCAACTGTTGTAGTTTTACACTTTCTTTTCTGTGACCGTAAGCGTAGTATGTGGTGTATCGCCGGCTTCGTTGCTATACATCAACGACAATCGGGATACGCATACTTGCTTACGTTGATGATATGAGATATTATGTGTTGCTGTGATATGTTGTATTGGATCGTCGCGTTTGAATAGCCGGGGGTTTTATGTGAGATGAGAGTTTTTCTTTTTCATTCATGTAAAATTCATTTGTATGTAATATTCTTTTATTGGGGCACTTCCAGGTAGCGGAAGATGTCACCATTGTATATTATTTACTTTTCCGCATTAGGTAGACCCAAGGCGGGGAGCACAAGTAACCGGGTTCTAGGGTCCAGTGGGAGACCATCTCGAGGAGTCGAGACCGGGTCTTCTAACCCTAGAATTGGCAGTGTTACTTGCCGCTCTCGTAGGGGTCTAGGGATGTGGGTTTGGCTATCCATCGCGACCGTGGAATCCGTGTTTTATACAGGCTCGTATTGAAAACACGGACGTCCTAGTATATCCAATATTTCATATATGTTCTTCTGCTGCAATGTTCTGTGATGAGATCATATTACTGCCTGAGACGAATGTTTATATATTATATATATGAGATATATGTTATATTGCAGATTTCGTTTCAAAAGAGATGCTTACGAAGCATAATTAAAATGGGACTTCATTAATGAGATTAATGAATTAAAAGAAACCTAAGATGTTGTAGAAACTTGTTTATAAAAACTGGTAGCTACAGTTCTTGCTTTGCATAGCGGTGTTCCTTGTAGAACATCCAGCACCTTATTCGATAAGGAAAGGACCGAGATCCCTTCACCGGGAGTGACTCCTTTAGCAATAACTGGCAGATGCTACAAACTCGGTTTGTCTTTTGATTGCTTCTATAGTTTCTGCTTTGCACAGCGATATATATGATATATCATGCACCTTATTCGATGAGGAAAGGGCCGACGATCCCTTCACCGGGAGTGACCCCTTTAGCAAAACTAGAAAAGCCTCAAAAGCATTCCATTTAAAATCACTCGATTCTACAACGATATCAAGTTTATTACGCAAAGGGTTTTCTGAAAAACCCGTCGTAGCCCTCCGTCATTTCAGATAAGGACTGTTTAGTATTCGTGCTGCGTTTGTTGGCCTTTGTCAAGGCGTAGTGTGCGGTAGCTGAATAGTACTTATCTGCTTATGCATATGATGCAGATTGGATTAGGGTAGTCGTGCGACCTTGTTGGCCTTTGTCAAGGGCCGTGCGGGTGGGTTTAATACAATCAAGAAATGACGGGTTGAACTTGACTAGCAGCCTATGGTTTGTTGGCCTTTGTCAAGGTCATAGGACGCTAGGGGTAAAATATTATTGGGAATTTCAAGTGTTGAAATTTGCAATGAGATTGCATACCTTCTATGTGATAGTTGGATCCCGATACCCGCTGCGAGTAAGAGTTACTCCTGGGAGAGTTTTACACATTACAATTAGCCGATCAAGTAGGTGTCTAGAAAGGTGTTAACGGGGTTACGCCTCTGGGAAAACGAGGTTTACTGTAATTAGGTTCGTGCGAAAGCACGGGGGACCTCCCTCAAAGTACCGACACTGGCCTGGCTGAAAGATTGGCGAACTTGTAGCGTGTAATTAATCCCGGCTAGTCTTTCCTTTTAGGGTTTGAAGGAAGATTTGATTAAAACAGTGGGAGACATCCTGATTAGATATATTAGATAACCAATCTAATCTTGCAAGAGCATACGCTGAGTGTTTTCTTCTCTCTCTCTCCAGATAGCGACCATATCACGCCTTAATCAAGATAATAAAACGGATATATTGACCGAACCCGCTTGTTATACTGAGCTGGGGAACGTTGGTCCCGCTCCAACTTATAATTGTTATAAGACAGATCAGGAAATTGGGGAATACCAGATTTCCCGTGCCGCCCAAACGAAGAAAGTGCATGCTGATGCATCGTCTTCGAGTGTGTTCATTACACAGAACTGTTTCTCAGTATCCTTTACGTCCTGGGTATGTGATACCGGATCAGGATCCCGTATATATAATCTGTTACATGGGCTACAGATAGGTAGAGAACTGAGAACGGGTGATAAGTTTCATGAGGCAGAAAACGGTGCAAGTGTTGTAGCCAAGTCTGTTGGTCACTGTCACCCTGTATTGCTAGAATATATTGATTCTGAACAAATGTTATTAGATACCGAACCTGATATACAAAATCATATCAGTCTCTTTATTAGTAAAGAAAGGATATAATTTTGTATTGATTGGATAATGTTTTGAACATTTCCTATATCAATAGTTGATCGGTTCAGGCACGTTATCTAAAAGCATTGATGTTCTAAATCAAACTACAGTTCTTAGTATACAGAACACACACAAGAGGAATAGTTCAGAAATGAACGAATCCTTCTTGAGGCATTGTAGACTAGGTCATATCAATGCGACCCGACTGGCTGAAGTTACATATAGATGCATATTTAAATTAGTTTGAATTTACATCTTGTGAAACTTGCCGGTCATGTCACAAAGATAAGATGACCACAGCTCTGTTTATTGGAAACAGAGAAAGAGTTAATGAACTTTTGGGATTGATACATGTTGATGTATGAAAGTCCCCTGTCTACACATGCCAAGATCGGTTCTTTGTACTTCATTACATTCTCTGATAATCTCTCAAGATTCAGACATATGTTCCTGTTGAAACACAAGTCCGAACCTTTTAAGATATTCACAGAATATAAGTTAGAAGTAGAGAACCAAAATAAGGGTAAAAGTATTATGTCCTGATGAGATCAAGGAGGAGAATACTTGAGCATGGAATTCCTGGACTATTCTAAAGGAGAATGAGATTCTCTCTCAGCATTACTCCTCCGTATATACCATAGCACGATGGTATATCGGGGCGGAGCAATAGCACCCTATGTGATACGGTGTGCTCTATGATGAGTACTACTGAGTTTCCTATTTCCTTTAGGGAGTTATGCACTTGTGAAGCTGCATACCTATTGAATGTGGATTCAATAGTTTCCAACGAACCTCAGCCTCTCCACCGATCTAGTACGGTTCCTCACCCACCTGAGAGATACTTCGGTTTCTCTATGACAGTGGGAGCGAGGATTGCATCATGAGATGATGACCCAACTAGTTTCGAGCTGGCCATCAGGAGTAGGACTCTGTAAGAATGGCTGGATGCTTATCGATCTGAGATGGAATCCTTATACACCAACAAAGTATGGACTTTGGTTGCTTTATCTGAAGGGTTAGATCCCCATCAGGAGCGAGTATATCTTGAGAAGATTACTTGGTGTACATGGAAAAGTTGAGACTTTCAAAGCTATGCTTAAGTCCATCCAGATCCTACTTGCCACGGCTACATACCATGACTACGATATCTGGTGGTTGGGTGTCATGACTGCTTTTCTAAATGATGTTTTAGAAAAGAGTGTCTATAAGTACACAGCCAGAGGGCTTCGTAGACAGTGGGAGCAGCGGAAACGTGTGCAAGATGTTTTATATGATAAAGCAGGCATCGCGGAGTTGGAACATCTGTTTTGATGTGGTAGTCAAAGAGTTTGACTTCATCAAAATGGTAGATGAACCTTGTATATACGAAAAGGTAGTAGAGAGTATGGTGGTGATCCTCGTAGAGTACGTGGATGACATACTCTTGATAGGGAAGGAGTTTCCTATGCTACGCTCGGTCAATCTCCGCTTATCACAAGGATTCTCCATATAGGATCAAAGTGATACCTCCTAAATCCTGGGTTTTGGATCTATGAGATAGATCTAGTTGGATGTTAGAACACTCACTAGTTGTAGTGAGATGGTATCAATCGATCCTGGGGAGAATCACTGGAAAGGTTCCAGACTGATAAGGACGACTGAATGTCAGTCGCAGGCATTGTCTTTACCCTCAGTGGAGGGACGGTATGTTAGAAGAGTTCCAAGCTAGATACCGTGACATACTAGACAATTAAAGGCAAGATGTATCGTTACCAAGGATACTACCAAAGAGGAAGTCTGGATATATATAAGTTCATAAGATGAACTTCGTTCCTACCATTGTGTGACAATGGAGTTGTGGCTTTAGCCAAGGAACTACCGTCCCATCAGAAATCCAGATATAATTCTTAGGCAGTATCACCTGATCATGGAGATGGTTGATCTCCAGGGAGATCGAGGTTAGGAGAGACACAGAGGACGACAGCGCGGATCCACTCACAAAGGCCTTTTTCCCAGTAGAGACTTTTATGGGATGGTTGAGTATGAGATACTTCAACCGCAGCTAATTGTTGGGTATGCGATACCATAACAGATGGCCCTAGTGCAAGTAGGAGATTGTTAGTTATATGTATGCCCTAGAGGCCATTACTGTACATACGATGTATATTGTAGTGGATGCTAGGACATATATAAGGAGGACTTTCTTGCTCGACATGATAGTATGATATCTGGTTGTACTTTATCTTAACATGTACTCTGATTGTCTCTATATTACGTGTTGATAAAGCCCTTAGGATATGTACTCGACTACTGGGACTATGATGAGATCATACTAGTGGGGCCACGGTAGTCGACGAGTACATCCTATAACTGTTACTAGTCGTGGGTGTATCGAGACAGGGCATCGATGCACCAGAGTAGACTAGCGTATACGCATCTTGACCCATATGATGGGCGATGGATGATCCCATATCCATCGGTGTTTGACATCAAGGATGGTGTACGGGTGCTCAGTGGAGACTGGGTACACTGGACGGACTCGCCGAGAACTCCCAGATGGTATTATACCATACGTCAGATGGCAGTTCTCTGGTGACACTGGTACAGAGTAGTCTGTTGACCCGAGATCGTCATAGAGTCTTGTGTGATTCCCACTGTGCTTTGATTTCCATCATACCACGTCCAAGAGGGCGTGCAAAAAGGTGGCTTTTGGGTACAGTCCCGAATCACATGGAGGCAATGAGCGATAGGAGGGGATTCGTCTCTCCCGGTATAGGGAGTTGATGTTGTGCTGTGTTCGATTGGCTATAACCGGAAATCCCTGGCCAGGGTTGCTGAGATTTACTGGTAAGTGTTATTAGTAGTTTCTCGAACCGTTATAGACCTCAAATCGACACGACTTATCGAGCTACTGGGGTCTGACGTTTACCACCCCTAGGCGAGATATGCAACATATCAGACGACGAGACCGGACTGTACGGGAGTGTTACTGTTTGGATCCACAGGAGAATGTACAGGCTTGCTTGTTGATCTTCTGAGCGCTCAATACCTGGGTAGCTGTTACGTTTAGCTGACCGCTTGCAGCTTGTGGGTGTTTGATATGATCATCACCTACTGCCGGCGTATTGACGATTCTTTAGAGTCCTACACAGAGGTTTCTTGACTCAGGCAAAACGGAGTAGGAGCACATATGTGATATGTGCGGGACCGAGGATAATGCGGTATGTGATATCGTATTGTATTCTCGCGATATATGATATCAGCCGGGTCATCGGATCAAGTGTTGATTCGATGAATCGGTACGGATAAATATTAGCCGGTTATATGCGATATAGCCGGATTGTCGGATCAAGTGTTGATTCGATAATTTAATGTATAATAATATATGTGATATATCAAATTACATTAACTAATATTTGCTCACTAAAAGATTCTTTTTCTCACTCAGGTAATACATTGATATATATGCGATATATGTTAAATGTATTATTTTATTTTGTTACAATAAATATTGTATATGTGATATATAATATTGTAACATATTATAATTATTAATGCAACATGATTAGAGGAGTTTAAACATGATTAGGGTTTGGATTAGGGTTAAACCTTCTAGTTGATTCTAGAAGCTTTTACTTTGTCATGATAAAGATATTTGTGTTGATCTTTATCCATGAGTCACACTTAACCCAACCCAAACCCTAACCCTAGTAAACTCTCTACAATGGTTAAGTGAACCATGGTTGCATAAATAATTATGATAACCTTTTTCTATTCATCACAAATGATTTATCATCTTCTTCCTCCTTGATTCTTCCATGGAAAAGCTTGCTTGTTTTTCCAAAGGTGATGAATAAATATGAGAAAAAGATAAATAAATAGAGCAAAATTCCTACTTCATCATCCTCATCTTCCCTTGCCATTTAGATGAGGGTGTTCACATCATTTCATGAGTGTTAGCTTGTGTTAAAGAAACTTCGAGGTAGATCATCGTAGTATCGAAGATCGGAAGCAAAGGTTGCGTCATTCTCTTCGTGGAACCTCTCGAGAGCCCGGAACCCGATGATCGCAGCGAAGGGACCACAACATGGAGCATATGAAGTGAAGGACCGGATCTACAAAGGTTGTGATCCCTCTCACTTAGTGTTACATTGTTTTGCATGCAAGTTATCGCCTAATCTCTAGTTTAAAGTTCCGTATTCGGGTTGTTCGGCACGGCTAAAATTTTATTCGGGCATGGTTGATGCCTCGTAGACCCTTGTGCGCGTGCCTAGCAACCCTACACAAAGCTCCATTTAGTGGACACGGAGAAAGAGTTACTGAACTCTTAGGACTAATACATAGTGATGTATGTGGTCCCATGTCGACACATGCCAGGAACGGTTCTTCCTACTTCATTACATTCACTGACGATCTCTCTAGATTCGGACATGTGTTCCTGATGAAACACAAGTCTGAAGCTTTTGAGAAATTCAGAGAATATAAGCACGAAGTAGAGAATCAAACGGGAAAAAGTATTAAGATTCTTCGATCTGATCGAGGAGGTGAATACTTAAGTAATGAGTTTCGGGATTATCTAAAAGAGAATGGAATTCTCTCTCAGCTTACTCCTCCTTATACACCACAGCACAACGGTGTATCGGAGCGGAGGAATCGCACCCTATTAGATATGGTGCGCTCTATGACGAGCACTGCTGAGTTACCTATCTCCTTTTGGGGTTATGCGCTGGAGACAGCCACATATCTATTGAATAGAGTTCCAACTAAATCGATGCCTACCACTCCATATGAGATATAGAATGGGAAGATACCATCTTTTAAACGAGTTAAGATATGGGGTTGTCCGGCCTATGTTAAAAAGCAAAATCCGGACAAACTCGAGGCAAGATCAGGTATATGTAAGTTTGTAGGATATCCAAAAGATTCTTATGGATATATCTTCTACCACGGTGAGGAACAAAAAGTGTTTATTTCTCAATATGCCACCTTTTTGGAAAAGGAACTTCTTGCAAAAGAAATTAGTGGCGAAGAGGTAGAGCTGGAAGAGGTTCCAGCACCACAAACTACAACTGATGATTTGTTGGAACCAGAAGATTCAGTAGTACCCGACGAACCCCAGCCTCTCCGCCGATCTAGTAGGGTTTCTCGTCCACCTGAGAGATACTACGGTTTTCTCATTGATGGTGGAAGCGAGGATTGCATCATGGAAGATGATGACCCCACTAGTTTCGAGCAGGCCATCACGAGTGGTGACTCTATGAAATGGCTGGATGCAATGCGATCTGAGATGGAATCCATGTACACCAATAAAGTATGGATTTTGGAAAATGCTCCTGAAGGGGAAAAACCCATTGGGAGCAAGTGGATTTTTAAAAAGAAATTTGGTGTAGATGGAAAAGTTGAGACTTTCAAAGCTAGACTTGTACCAAAGGGATTTCGTCAACGACCAGGTGTGGATTATGACGAAGCCTTTCTTCAGTGGCTATGCTTAAGTCCATCCGGATCTTACTTGCCATTGCTGCATACCATGACTACGAAATCTGGCAAATGGATGTTAAGACCGCCTTTCTAAACAGTGATTTAGAAGAGAGCGTGTACATGACACAGCCAGAGGGCTTCGTAGATAGTGGGAGCAGCGGAAATGTGTGCAAGCTGATTAAATCCATTTATGGGTTAAAGCAAGCATCGCGGAGTTGGAACATCTGTTTTGATGTTGTAGTCAAAGAGTTTGACTTCATCAAAAATATAAATGAACCTTGTATCTATAAGAAGGTAGCAGAGGGTAAGGTTGTCTTCCTCGTATTGTACGTGGATGACATACTCTTGATAGGAAATGATATTCCTATGCTGCAATCAGTCAAGCTCTTCTTATCACAGAGATTCTCGATGAAAGATCTAGATGATGCCTCCTGCATATTGGGAATCATGATCTATAGAGATAGATCTAAACGGATACTGGGATTGTCCCAATCCAGGTATATTGACACCATACTAAAGAGGTTTAGTATGGAAGAATCCAAGCGTGGGAACCAACCCACAATCTCTGGACTCACTCTCTCCAAAGAGATGTCTCCCAAGACTGATTTGGAGAGAGCTCGCATGCAAGGGATACCCTATGCTTTGGCAGTAGGCTCTATCATGTATGTGATGCTATGTACCAGACCCGGTGTAGCATACTCACTAAGTGTAGTGAGTAGGTATCAAGCAGATCCTGGAGAGAGTCACTGGACAGCTGTGAAGAACATTCTCAAGTACTTACGAAGGACTAAGGAGATGTTCTTAGTGTATGGTAACGCAGAACTCCAGGTGGAGTCCTTTACCGATTCCAGCTTCCAAAGTGATAAGGACGACTCTAAGTCGCACTCGGGATTTGTCTTCACTCTCAATGGAGGGGCGGTATGTTGGAAGAGTTCCAAACAGGATACCGTTGCAGACTCGACGATGGAGGCTGAATACATCGCTGCCAACGATGCTGCCAAAGAGGCTGTCTGGATAAAGAAGTTCATTAGTGAACTTGGTGTGGTTCCATCCATTGAACATCCAATACCTCTGTATTGCGATAACAATGGAGCTGTGGCTTTGGCCAAGGAACCCAGATCCCATCAGAAATCCAGACATATTCTAAGGCGGTATCACCTGATCAGGGAGATAGTTGATCGCCGGGAGATCGAGGTCAGGAGAGTAGATACGAAGGACAACACTGCGGATCCACTCACGAAGGCTATTCCCCAGATACAGTTTGAGAGATTATTCGGGATGCTAGGTATGAGATACTACAGCAACTGGCCTTAGTGCAAGTGGGAGATTGTTAGTTATGTATATGCCCTAGAGGCCATTGTTGTACATATGATGTATATTATGATGGATGCTTAGATATATACAGAGAGGACTTTCTTGCTCGTCATGATAGTATGCTATTTGGTTTCACTTTATCTTAACATGTTGACTTGTATTGGTTTACTGTTTTTCTCTCACATGTTGATAAAGCCCTTAGGATCTGTACTCGACTACTGGGACTATGATGAGATCATACTAGTGGGGCCATGTTAGTCGATGAGTACATCCTATAACTGTTCCTAGTCGAGGGTATATCGAGACAGGGCATCGATACACCAGAGTAGACTAGCGTATACGCATCTTGACCCATATGATGGGCGATGGATGATCCCATATCCATCGGTGTTTGACATCAGAGATGGTGTACGGGTGCTCAGTGGAGATTGGGTACACTGGACGGACTCGCCGAGAACTCCCAGATGGTGATATACCACACGTCAGATGGCAGTTCTCTGGTGACACTGGTACAGGGTAGTCTGTAGACCCGAGATCGTCATAGAGTCTTGTGTGATTCCCACTGTGCTTTGATTTCCACCTTACCACGTCCAAGAGGGCGTGCAAAACGGTGGCTTTTGGGTACAGTCCCGAATCACATGGAGGCAATGAGCGATAGGAGGGGATTCGTCTCTCCCGGTATATGGAGTTGATGTTGTGCTGTGTTCGATTGGCTATAACTGGAAGTCCCTGGCCAGGGCTGATATAGAGATTTACTGGTAAGTGTTACTAGTAGTTTCTCGACCCGTTATGAGCCACACATCGACACGACTTATCGGTTACTGGAGTCTGACGTTTACCACCCCTAGACTTGATATGCGACGTATCAGACGAACAGACCGGACTGTACGGGAGTGTTGCTGATTGGATTCACAGGAGAACGCACAGGCTAGCTTGTTGATCTTCTGGTCGCTCAATACCTGGGTGGCTGTTACGTTTAGCTGACCGCTTGCAGGTTGTGGGTGTTTGATATGATCATCACCTGCTACCGGCGTATTGACGATTCTTTAGAGTCCTACACAGAGGTTTCTTGGCTCAGGCGAAACGGAGTAGAGGCACATATGTGATATGTGCAGGACCGAGAATAATGCGATATAAGATACCGTATTATATTCTCGCGATATTTAGATATGAACCGGGTCATCGGATCAAGTGTTGATTCGATGAATCGGTACATGATATATTAGTCGGTAATATTCGATATAGCCGGATCGTCGGATCAAGTGTTGATTCGATGATTTAATGTATAATAATGTATATGATATATTGTATTACATTATCTAATATTGGCTCGCTTTACTATTTCATTTTCTCACTGGATGATACATTGATATATATGCGATATATGCTAATTGTATTATTTTCTTATGTTGCAAATATATAATATATATGTGATATATATTATTGTGACATGATATGATTTATTATTAAACATGTTTAAGGATGATTAAATGAGGTTAGGGTTTGATTAGGGTTAGTTGCTTCATGCACTTTCTAGAAGCTTTTTCTTTTGTCATGGTTAAGATATTTGTTGATGACTCATTGCTAACCCAACCAAACCCTAACTCTAGTTTATTCTCTACAAACTATTAGCCACTCATCCTTGACCATGGTTGATACATCAATCATATACTTTTATTTCTATTCATCACAAAAGGAATGATCATTTATCATTTCCATTATCATCTTCTTCTTCTCTCTTGATTTTGAGCTCACTAGAAATTCCATTTGTGATGATAAATTGTGAGAAAGTGAATTAAAAAGAAAGCATAAATACTACTCCTTCATCCTCATCTCATCTAGCCCATGAGATTAGTGTGTTCATCTCTTTAGAGTGAGAAAGCTTGAGTTATTGAAACTTCGACGTAGATCATCGGAGATTTGGAACACTTCAAGCTAGCATGGATCGTTCGAGTCGTGGAGCCTCTCTTGAGTCCGGGAGATCGAGGATCGCGGCGAAGGGACTTCTACTCGGAGCTTGTGAAGCGAAGGAGCGGACTACAAAGGTTGTACTCCCTCACACTTGATAAAAAGTTGTTATCTTGCATGCTTAACCCTAATAATCTAGCAAAGATCCTGTCTTTGGGTTGTTCGGCACGTCTAAATTTTTATCCGGGCATGTTTGATGCCTTATGAACCTTCACAAGAGTGCCTAGGAACCCTACAATAATGTATGCGATGTTGTGTACCAGACCAGATGTGGCTTATGCACTAAGTGTGGTAAGCAGGTATCAGTCAAACCCTGGGGAGAAACACTGGATAGCGGTAAAGAACATTCTCAAGTACCTGAGAAGGACTAAGGAGATATTCTTGGTATATGGCGAAAAAGACCTCCAGATTGAGGCCTTTGCTGACTCCAGCTTCCAGAGTGACAAGGATGATTCCAAGTCCATGTCGGGTTTTGTCTTTACCCTCAATGGAGGGGCGGTGTGTTGGAAGAGTTCCAAACAGGAAACCGTTGCTGACTCGACTATGAAAGCGGAATATATCGCTGCATCTGATGCCGCAAAAGAAGCCGTGTGGATAAGGAAGTTCTTGAAAGAACTTCAGGTGGTTCCGTCCATTGTTGACCCAATACCTCTGTATTGCGACAACAACGGGGCTATAGCTTTAGCAAAGGAACCCAGGTCCCATCAGAAATCCAGACACATCTTGAGGCGGTATCACCTGATCAGGGAGATCGTGGATCGCAAGGAGATCGAGGTTCGGAGGGTTGCTTCAGAAGATAACACTGCAGATCCATTCACGAAGGCCTTACCCCAGACTAAGTTCGAGCGGATGATCGAGATGATAGGTCTTCGATACGCCAGTACATGGCCTTAGTACAAATGGGAGATTGTTAGTGTATATGCCCTAGAGGCCATTACTGTATCATACTAGTATGTATATTACTTGATGGAAGCTTGGGATATTCACAGTTGTATAGACAATCTTGCTCGAAATGGTAGTATGCTACTTGGTTTGTCTCTGTTTTAATGTGTACATGTGTTTCTTTATTGTATCATCTATACGCATTAGTGGAGCCCTTAGGATCTTTGCTTGATTACCAGCGTTGTGATGGCAGTCACACTCGTGGGAGCTGGATAATCTACAAGCACATCCTTATACACACGTCCCTAGTCGTGGGATTATCGAGACAGGGCATCGATACTCCGGAGTAGACTAGCGTATGCGCTTCTCATCCCAGTGCGGGAGGCGGTCTGTCCCACAGTCGTCAGTACGTCGTACTTGAGATAGTATGCGGGTGCTAGTTAGGTTACGAGTACACTGGACAGGACTCGTCGGGAACTGTTGGTTGGTATTATACCTATCGTCAGTTATCATTTCCCAGGTGACATGAGTACAGCTTAGTCCGCGGACTTGACACTGACACTTCGCCTCGAGTGTGTTCCCACTGTACTTTGATTACTACCCTACCACGGCTCAAAGGAGTCGTGCAAACAGGTAATAGTTGGGTGCAGTCCCGAAGCACTTGGAGGCAGTGACGGTTAGACAGGATTCGTCTCTCCCGGTATTGGGGGTTGACATCGCGCTGTGTCTAGGAGAGCCATTACACAAGTAGTCCCTGGCCAGGGCAAGCGAGATATACTGGTAGGTTTCCAGTATTATCTCAGGGTGTTCTGGGCTACACTCCGACACGACTTGTACCGCTATTAGGGGACTGACGTTTACCACCCCCTAGGCCCGCCATGCGATGTTATCAGACGAACAGACCGGACTGTACGGAGACTGTCACATTCAGGCTCAGTAGGAGTTCAGATGGGTTTCACCTCGTCCGTCTTCTTATCGGCATCTGTTCATATCAGATTTTTGCATCTTTATACCGCCTAATTTTTAACATATTGCTTATCGGTAGGTACTCTTGAGCCGTGTTTGCTAGTCAATTGCAGGATACAGGTTCTCGGCTCTAAACGGTGAAATTCATGGGAAAACACGACAAAATCCGGGTTCCTGCCAACTACAGATAAAACACGGGCCTCCGCTCTCTATCCGTATGTTGCCACACACCAGTTTAAGAGACAAAATGGCAAATCGATTGTCATTTTCATGCACAAGGCTCAATGGCAACACAAGATCCAAGAAATCTACGCGGAGCTCGAGGAAATCATGACAAAAAGATCCACATTCATCACCTTTTTGTTCAACAGAAATTCTGGAAAAATCGTGAAGCAAATATGAGAAAACACATATACCAGACTCATGGGCACAGAAGACCAGGGGAGTAAATGCTTCAACTCCACCATACGGCCGCGGATCCGCGGCCAATAGGGGGTCTAGGCCGCGGTTCCGCGGCCGTACCGGCGCCGCAGTTGGCCAAATTTCAGGGGTATATTTGTCTTTTCATGAAGGGTCAGAATTTTGCCCTAAGTTTCCATCCCCCTGCCTATAAATAGTCCAGAACTTGCCAAAGCCAAGGGTGCATAATCTTGTATTTAGATTTTAGGTTTTAGTTGTTGTTCTTCTTCCTCCTCTCATCTCTTCTCCATTAAAAAACTTGTAGTGAGCTTTTGTGAGTGAAGAATGAATAAAGGAGTTCTTTTTACTTATCATGCTTGTCTTGTTCTTTAGTTAAATTATTATTGTTTGTAATTTTTCATTTGTTAACTTAGTTGTTGTTATTTGTGTTTGTTTCTTTCTTGTTCTCTTTTCTTTTATCCTTAAACAACCATGATGCTTACGTTTGATCCTTGCCAAGGTGAGGTCGCAAATAGCTAGTTGTTATCTTCTAATCTCCTTCTTTCTATCTTCCTCCTTTGTTTTATTTTTCGTTCTTCTTGTAATGGGTGAGTAGTTTCCATACTTGTTAGGGTAGGATAAGGGAAGTTTGAGAGAAGGAAATCTCTCTCACTCTTTCCTTGTCCAACATCTTAAATCGAACTCCCGTTAATTGAACCACAATCCGCTCCCTACGGCACCCTATCCTACATGATAGCGATGATTTCGTAGTGAGACCGGTTGTGGTTGAATTAATCGGAGGTTAAGGCTAAGAGCCAAGAACGGACGGACAAGCACCAAAAGGAAGAACTTATGCGTTGGAAATCCTAGCTTATACTCGCAAGTTCCTTCCTAGTCGTGCTAATCCCCGTTGTTGCCGATTACCGTAACACCGATATTAAGAGTGGCAACGAAAGAGGTGAGCGACTCCTAACTCAAACTAACCTAATCCTAACCCTAACAAGCTCTCTTTACATATCATTTTAACACTTAGTTAATCACAAACAAATCTGGAAAATTGGACTTAACTCGTTAAAGCACATAGATAAATATTCTCATCTCCCTGCGGACGACCCGTACTCAACCGGCTAGCTACAAGCGAAACCGTCTTGATTGCGGTAACAAACTTAGCACACAAAAACTCTACCAATCAAATGGCGTCGTTGCCGAGAACACGGTAGTTTATTTCTTTGTATAATTTCGGGTTAACTTGTGAATATAAATCTAACCGAAAAACAAAACAAAAAAAATATACATTGTAAAAAAAAACCATCTTGTTATTTTTGATTAGTTTTTGTGCAAGTATGCAGGAACAAAAGACGGTCGAGTTCAGTGCCAAAGACATGGGAATTTAGACCCACATCTCGCGGCTACACCGCGACGGATCAAGACAAAGCAAACGGTCTACTGTCAAAATCTGGAGCAGATACAGTAAGCAAATCAAGATTCAGCAAATCCAGACAAGCAGAGGACACCCAACAGAGCACAACCCAGAAAACTGAAGGCCCAATCCCACTATCTTGCGGCGGAACCGCGGCATAAGCAAGCTTAGGCCGCGGAACCGCGGCCGTTTGGCTCCTTCAGGGTGCAAAAATCTCTATGAGTACTTCTTCTTCCCTCCCCACTCCTCTGAACTCCACTAAACTGTGTTGTCTGTAGCATTCTTTGCGCAAATTCTCTTCCCCCTTCCAATAAACTATTCTTGTGCAGGATTCTTTGCGCCGCGCTAAAAAAAATAAAAATTGTTTGCAGTTGATTTGTTACCGCTTTGCATTCATTAATACGGACTTTAAGGGGCTTGAAACCAATTCAGATTGGGTAGGGATTTCATCACCCTTCCCAGGACCCCTGAAATCACAAAAAGCATATGCATTGACCATTGTTAATTAAAAAATACTAGACTCAGCCCTAAGGACTTCGCGCTCAATAGGACAGAGGACTAGTTACAGGCATCGGCCGTTTATCCTATCCTGACTTTTGCGGTGTCTAGGCAAGTGTGTCGAAGGCAAGTGGTTACTTAATTAGGACCACTACTTACGTAGTGGGGAGCCTCCCACTTACCTGGCACTTACCTGGCCGCAATTGTTGGAGAAAAGGCGGTTTGAGGTCCTGTTTCTAGCCCTTTGGAACAGTTAGGAGCTGTCTAGCTGACCTAGGTGACCCTAGATCTAGGTGTGATTGTGCATATCTTGTTTGTGATTGCTTGAAGCCATAAGTCCGTACATACTACTGTAAAGCTCTTTCTAAAAAAAAAGGAAAAAATCAAAAACTTTTATAAAAACTTGCCCTTTGTCGCCAAAATCCATTTTTCACCCACCACCCATCGTATTTCTCCATTGACGTTTTCTTACCCTCACCTTCTCCGCTTTGACTATACTAAACTCGTTTAGTATATGTCCGCTTGGACTCGGGACACTAGCGCCCGCCTAGTCCGCGTTACGTTAGTCGCTACCGACTACGCGATCGACTCAGACGTCGAAACTCCGTCCACGCCTCTTTCACCCTTACCTTTGTCGGCCAACACCGACGTTGACCGGAATTCTGTTCATACATCTTCACCTTCACCATCACCAACCTCTTCTTCCGCGATGTCAGGATTTAATCCAAACATCTCTTTGACTTCCCCAGGATTGACTCCACCTCCTATGGAGACAAATAACCCACCACCACCGCCTGTTGTAGCGCCGCAGCGAATCGCGCTCCAGGATCGCTTCTATCCCACCCGTTCTGCACTTCCCACCTGCCTTTCTCTTCCACCGGCCAATGGGGATAACTTTGAAATTAAGCCCCACTTCATCAACATGCTTCCGCGATTTCATGGGCTTGAATCTGAAGATGCCTATATCTTCATCAATAAGTTCCAAAATGTTTATGCTATGATGAAAACCACCCAGCTGTCGGACGATGCTATACGGCTACGGGTCATTCCGTTCACTTTATGCGATCTTGCTGAAAAAAGGCTGTATAGCACCGCTTCCCACTCCATAACCAGTTGGGACGAGTTTGTAAAAGCGTTTCTCAAGAAATTTTATCCGAATCATAAAACCGCACGGATCCGTAACGAAATCAACCAATTCTCTCAGCTTCCTTCTGAACCCTTGTGGAAGTGCTTTGACCGGTATAAAGACCTTCTTGTTCAGTGTCCTCACCATGGTATCGAGAGATGGCAACTTTGCCAAACCTTATACGAGGGCCTGAACCCAGCAACCAAGCAGTTGTTGGAAACCATTTGTCAGGGCCACTTCCTATCGAAATCTGACGAGGAAGCGTGGCAATTCTTCGACGACCTTGCGGAACAAACGCTACAATGGGAGAGCACCAGACCGACTTCTTCTTCTTCTACCTCCACTTCTACCGGTCAGTCTAGGGTAGGAATTCACCAACTTGATGTCTCTATTGCGATGAAAGCTGAAATGGCTGCAATAACGAGAAAACTTGAAGCGATAGAGAGCAAATTTTCTTCTCCTGCTCCTGCCCCTGTTCTTCCCCTTCGTACCATTTGCGCTTGTTATTCCGATCCTTCTCACTTAACCGAAGAGTGTCCTTACAATCCACCATCTCAAGGACAGGATCAGGTTAATGCTGCATTTCAGCAAAGACCGAGGAATGATCCATACTCTTCCACCTACAATCCCAGTTGGAGGAACCACCCTAATTTCTCCTGGAATCAGAATCAGCATCAATTCCAAGGCAACAATTTCCAAAGGCCCCCTCCTCCGCAACAACAAGCGCAACAACAAACTCAACATCAGTTTCAGCAGCCCTTCCAACCCCAACCTTTTCAAAATCAGACGAACAACTTTGCACCCAACAATTCTTTTCCCCAAAACAACTTTGTTCTGTCAAACAACGATAAGGTTTCCTTGCTCGAACGAAGTCTGGAGGCATTCGTTAAACAATCAACTCAGTCCACCGCCAACATCCAGTCTTCCATTCAGTCCTTAGTGCAACACACTGCCGCTCACGGGCAAAGCATCAAAACCATCGAAGCCCGGATAGCATAACTGAATGCGGCCTTAAGCGAGCGAGAGAAGGGGAAGCTCCCGTCCCAGCCACTCCCTAATACCGGTCACCCACATAATGTACATGTTGCTCTTGACCAACAGAACCATAATGTGAGTGCCGTGACCACATTGAGATCGGGAAGGATGCTGCAAAACAACATTGGCACACGGATCAACGATGACACCCCGGCCACTTCTTCTTCTTCTTCTTCTTCTTCTTCTTCTTCGTCTTCTGAGCCTATTCTCCATTCTTCAAAAGGCTCTTCTTCTTCTTCTTCTTCTTCTGCTCTGAACGGACCCACTTCTCACTCCACGAAAACACCAGCTCTGGGATCCGCTCCAGCTCCACAATCTCCTCCACAAGCATTGGACTCAACTAATTTTAAAAACGTTCCATTTCCAAACCGGTTGAGGTCCAATAAACAAAATCCACAAATGGAGAAGATTCTGGAGTTATTTAAGCAGGTTAACATTAACATTCCTCTTTTAGATGTTGTCCAACAAGTCCCGTCCTACGCGAAAATCTTAAAGGACTTGTGCACGAAAATTAAGAAGTCTCAGGTACCCAAGAAAGTTTTCTTGGCTAGTGCTGTGAGTGATGCTCTTACCCAATCTTTACCAGAAAAACGGAAGGACCCTGGCTGTCCTACGATTTCTATTACCATTGGGGATAAGAACATCAACCGCGCACTATTAGATCTTGGTGCCAGTGTTAACCTGCTTCCGTACTCAGTATACGAGCAATTAGGCGTAGGAGAGCTGAAACCCACACACTGTACTCTCCAAATGGCCGACCGATCGATCACCCATCCTAGGGGTGAGCTAGAGGATGTGTTAATCAAAATCGGGGACTTCATATTCCCCGTTGACTTCATTGTATTAGACACACAGCCTGTAGCTAACCCCCGGAATCAAATTCCGGTGATACTCGGTCGCCCATTCCTTGCAACCTCAAATGCTGTGATCAATTGTCGCAATGGTTCGATGAACCTCTCTTTTGGAAACATGACAATTGAACTCAACATTTTTAGGTTGGGGAATCAGCCCTCTGAACCTAATGCTCATATACTGGACGTTTTCTCAATCCAGGAGATCACCCAGAAGAGTGTGAATTCGAGGAGTTTCTGTTTGATCACGATAACCTTAACGCCACTAGTGCGTTCCTCTTCGAACCTGCTGCTGTTTCTGCGCCCGACAATGACTATGAGTGTTTCACTTTCTCGAACGATCTTAGCCCTTCACCACCCAAGTTTGAATCCTTCGAATTTTCGGATGAGTTATCTGAACCATCCAACTCGGTCGCTTACACTCGTTTTGAGCCTTTGTTGGAATCCTTTGAGTTTGAGACCTTTGCACCAATCTTGCCTTCAATCATTTCACCTCCAACGCTCGAACTCAAGCCTTTGCCGTCTCACCTTAAGTACGCTTACTTAGGTGAGAACGAGACCCTCCCTGTCATCATCTCGGCTTCTCTAGCTCCAGAGCAAGAGAAAGCCCTTCTTGCGGTCTTACACAGCAATAGGCAAGCTTTTGGCTGGTCCATGGCGGACATCAAGGGGATTAGTCCCCTGATCGTTGAACATCACATTCATCTGATGGATGATGCCAAACCAGCCAGGGATCCACAAAGACGTCTCAACCCAGTCATGAAAGAGGCTGTGAAGAAGGAGATCGTAAAATTTCTGGATAGTGGTATCATTTACCCTATCTCTGATAGCCAGTGGGTTAGCCCCATTCATGTTGTCCCCAAGAAATCAGGCATCACGGTCATAACCAATGAGGCGAACGAGTTAATCCCTACTCGCACCCAAACTGGGTGGCGAGTATGCATTGATTACAGAAAACTCAACGCCGCAACGCGGAAGGACCACTTTCCGCTACCTTTCATTGACCAAATGCTTGAACGATTGGCCGGACACGAGTACTACTGCTTTCTTGATGGCTACTCCGGCTATAATCAAATACCCATCGCCGAAAAAGACCAGGACAAGACCACATTCACTTGTCCTTTCGGCACGTTCGCATATCGTCGCATGCCCTTTGGGTTATGCAATGCGCCCGCTACCTTCCAGCGGTGTATGATGGGAATCTTCTCAGACATGGTGGAAAAATTTCTGGAGATCTTCATGGACGATTTCTCCATCTTCGGTGATTCCTTCAACGAGTGTTTGCTGCATCTCGACGTTGTCCTTACCCGATGTAAGGACAAGAACCTCACTTTGAATTGGGAGAAGTGCCACTTCATGGTGCGCGAAGGTATTGTCTTAGGATATATCATTTCGCAAAATGGCATAGAGGTTGACAAAGCGAAGATTGAGGTCATTTCCAATCTCCCTCCTTCCAGATGCGTCAGAGACATCCGAGCCTTCCTTGGCCATGCCGGTTTCTATAGACGGTTCATCAAGGACTTTAGCAAGATTGCTAGGCCCTTGACTCTTCTGCTGGCCAAGGACACGCCATTCGACTTCAACTCGAGCTGTGTGACTGCGTTCGAGTCATTAAAAAGCTCACTCACTTCTGCTCCCGTTCATTCTTCACCTGACTGGACGCACCCATTTGAGATTATGTGCGATGCATCCAACTTTGCCATTGGTGCTGTCCTTGGACAACACATCAACAAGATGCCGCACGTAATCTATTATGCGAGCCGAACCCTGAACGACGCCGAACTCAATTATACAACAACGGAGAAGGCATTCTTGGCTGTTGTATTTGCTTTAGAAAAGTTCAGGCCCTACCTCATCGGCTCTCCAGTCATTGTCTACACAGACCATTGTGCTCTGCGCCATCTTTTTGCGAAGAAAGATGCAAAATCTCGGCTAATACGTTGGATCCTCTTACTTCAAGAGTTTGACCTTGTCATTAAGGACAAACGAGGATGTGAAAACGTAGTTGCCGATCATCTCTCACGACTTCCTTCTTCGCCTTCGCTTCCAATTCCGATCAACGACGTTTTCCCGGATGAACAGCTCTTGACAGTATCTTGTGAACCCTGGTTCGCAGATATTGTGAACTATTTGGCCATAAGATTACTACCGACTGAATGGTCAAGTCAGGACAGACTTCGCTTCTTATCCCAAGTAAAACACTTTTACTGGGACGAACCCTATCTGTTCAAGTACTGTCCCGACCAGATTATTCGTCGGTGTGTCCCAGACGAGAAATTCAAGAGTGTGCTGTCATTTTGCCACGATCAAGCATGTGGCGGGCATTTTAGCCCCAGAAAGACAGCTGAGAAGATCTTGCAATGTGGTTTCTACTGGCCACAACTCTTCAAAGACGCTCATGACTATTGCAAGACTTTCTCCCGGTGCCAACACTTGGGCCGGATATCCTGGAGGAACAAGATGCTGCTCCAACCAATCTTGGTTGTGGAGATTTTCGACGTTTGGGGGATAGATTTCATGGGGCCGTTTCCCAGCTCTTTCGGGAACTTGTACATCCTTCTCGCTGTTGATTACTTCTCTAAGTGGGTCGAGGCTGTGCCCAGCCGGACTAACGACAACAAGGTTGTCGTTAGGTTTCTTAAAGAAAACATTTTCTCCCGGTTTGGGCACCCCCGAGCGATCATTAGCGACAATGGAACTCATTTCTGCAATAAGACTTTCGAGGCCTTGATGCGGAAATATTCCATTAATCATAAGCTATCCACGCCCTATCACCCCCAAACCTGTGGGCAGGCCGAAGTTTCAAATCGGCAAATCAAGCAGATACTGGAGAAGACGGTTTCCAAGAACCGAAAGGATTGGTCGCTGAAACTCACTGATGCCCTTTGGGCATTTCGAACCGCTTATAAGACCGATCTTGGCATGTCTCCCTATCGGCTTGTGTACGGAAAGGCTTGCCACCTACCTGTCGAAATAGAGCATCGCGCATTTTGGGCGATAAAGGAGCTGAATATGTCTCTCGAAGATGCGGGCAGCCATCGGAAGCTGCAGTTGAACGAATTGAGCGAGCTTAGGGATGAGGCTTACGATAACGCGGTTGTTGTTAAGAATCGAACGAAGGTGTTTCACGATAAACACCTTTTGCGCAAAATTTTCGTACCTGGTCAACAGGTGCTGCTTTACGACACCCGGCTACACTTCCATCCAGGAAAGCTCAGATCTCACTAGAAAGGGCCGTATTTTGTGCGGAATGTGTATCCGCATGGCGCTGTGGATTTAGAGAATCCAGAGGACGGTTCATTTTTCAAAGTAAATGGACACCGACTTAAACCGTACCTTAGCGCCGAACCAACAGAGGAGCTCCTGGTCTTACAGGAGCCGGTTTATCCTGCATAATCTTCCTCTGCCTACCACCAAACTTCGGTTATCCAGCCAAGAACAGTGGACACTGTTCCAAATAAGTTTGGGGGTATGTATATACCTTTTTGTATTTATTTGTGGATATTCTTTTCCTTTTTCTTTACTCATTAAAAATAAAAAAATAAAAATTATTTTTGTATATCTAACCGACAATTTTGACCCTTCAAATGATCTCTTCATGCGATGACAGTGAGGACACAGTCCAGTTTAAGTTTGGGGGTACGCTCGGTACGCATTTCTAACCTTCGCATTCATATGTATATTTTGCATCTGCATATTAAAATCCATAAAATCCATAAAAATCTGAAAATTTTCTAAAAACATAAAAACTTTTCTGTCAAGTTAGCTAGTGGGAGGACTCTGATTCAACATTTCAACGGTTTTGTTTGATAAAATAAAAATAACTAAATCTTATGTTTAGATTTTGAAAACCTGAAAGATAACTCTCCTTTGAAGTTAACTATAGCTGATATACGTCTTTACATCACACTACACGTGTCGTGAGTTTTGGAAATTAGATGACAAGTCTTTTATGTCTAAAAACTTTTAAATAGATAAATGATTTTCTGAGGATCAAATAGGTTTGTTCTGAAATAAGTAATACCAAGAATGGTTTATGAAGTGAAGTGAATATGAAGGAATGTTATTGATGCCTTAATTGGAACTAAGTCTGAAAAATAACCCATCTGGAACTTGATTGGAATGATTACACACCGAACCCACTAAACACGTCTTTTTAATTGAACTGCCGGTTATATCTCCGTTCGTATTAAATCATCATGATTTTCACGCCAAACTGTCTTTTGTTTTTGGACCTAGGTAACTTGAGTAATTAAGTCCGCTGGGGTGTTTCTACACCTAATGCCCTAAAACCAACTGGTTTGGGTGCATTGGCCCAAAGCTCGCTAAGAAGCCTAGAAAGTCCAGATTAAAACAAAGTCAAACAAGTGTTCTCTCCGAGTTAAAATTCCTAACGGTTCTTTGTGTGAGAATAATCTTGACAAAAGACAGAATTTTATAAAAAATATTTCTAGCGGAGATATGAAGGTTTTATTCTATGATAAAGACTATTGCACGTTCACAGAGGTGTGTATGAAATGAAAACAAGAAAAATGTGGAGTGAAAAATAAGACCTAGTTTCCTGTTAAGGAAGATAGAAATTCTGAAGTTGAAACCTTACTGGAAAACGAAACTTGAAAAATACTTAACTCTTTATAAAACTTATGTGATCCTTTTAAAATTGTTATCTGGGCTTTATTGTGTGACATGATGACTTTAATCGATCCTTCTGGAACTTAACGACACTATTTACACTGCAGGTAAAGACATATAAAATCTTAAGTTAAATAAGAAGCGAGAAGTGAAAAATAAAGGTTCAATGATCTAGACTTAGGATCATAGAATTGTTATTTTCTGAAACAAAACTTTAGGGTTCGAATCATAGTTATTTTGCAAAACTAGCTTGACCGGATTTTGTGGGTAGTATCCGGTGAAAACCCTCAGGAGACAACACTCCGCCTACTAGGGACACCTAGAGGTTTAACGGCTTGTTGCACATGCTCAGTGCAATCGCGTTCCCTGGGAAAGTGAGGTTAGGAAATTTTTTATGAATAAATTGGCTTTGCTCGGGATGAGCAAATGATAAGTTTGGGGGTATTTGTTCATATCAGATTTTTGCATCTTTATTCCGCCTAATTTTTATCATATTGCTTATCGGTAGGTACTCTTGAGCCGTGTTTGCTAGTCAATTGCAGGATACAGGTTCTCGGCTCTAAACGGTGAAATTCATGGGAAAACACGACAAAATCCGGGTTCCTGCCAACCACAGATAAAACACGGGCCTCCGCTCTCTATCCGTATGTTGCCACACACCAGTTTAAGAGACAAAATGGCAAATCGATTGTCATTTTCATGCACAAGGCTCAATGGCAACACAAGATCCAATAAATCTACGCGGAGCTCGAGGAAATCATGACAAAAAGATCCACATTCATCACCTTTTTGTTCAACAGAAATTCTGAAAAAATCGTGAAGAAAATATGAGAAAACACATATACCAGACTCATGGGCACAGAAGACCAGGGGAGTACAAAAAATCCCATGCTTCAACTCCACCATACGGCCGCGGATCCGCGGCCAATAGAGGGTCTAGGCCGCGGTTCCGCGGCCGTACTGGCACCGCAGTTGGCCAAACTTCAGGGGTATATTTTTCTTTTCATGAAGGGTCAGTTTTGCCCTAGGTTTCCATCCCCCTGCCTATAAATAGTCCAGAACTTGCCAAAGCCAAGGGTGCATAATCTTGTATTTAGATTTTAGGTTTTAGTTGTTATTCTTCTTCCTCCTCTCATCTCTTCTCCATTAAAAAACTTGTAGTGAGCTTTTGTGAGTGAAGAATGAATAAAGGAGTTCTTTTTACTTATCATGCTTGTCTTGTTCTTTAGTTAAATTATTATTGTTTGTAATTTTTCATTTGTTAACTTAGTTGTTGTTATTTGTGTTTGTTTCTTTCTTGTTCTCTTTTCCTTTATCCTTATACAACCATGATGCTTACGTTTGATCATTGCCAAGGTGAGGTCGCAAATAGCTAGTTGTTATCTTCTAATCTCCTTCTTTCTATCTTCCTCCTTTGTTTTATTTTTCGTTCTTCTTGTAATGGGTGAGTAGTTTCCATACTTGTTAGGGTAGGATAAGGGAAGTTTGAGAGAAGGAAATCTCTCTCACTCTTTCCTTGCCCAACATCTTAAATCGAACTCCCGTTAATTGAACCACAATCCGCTCCCTACGGCACCCTATCCTACATGATAGCGGTGATTCCGTAGTGAGACCGGTTGTGGTTGAATTAACCGGAGGTTAAGGCTAAGAGCCAAGAACAGATGGACAAGCACCAAAAGGAAGAACTTATGCGTTGGAAATCCTAGCTTATACTCGCAAGTTCCTTCCTTCGTGCTAATCCCCGTTGTTGCCAATTACCGTAACACCGATATTAAGAGTGGCAACGAAATAGGTGAGCGACTCCTAACTCAAACTAACCTAATCCTAACCCTAACAAGCTCTCTTTACATATCATTTTAACACTTAGTTAATCACAAACAAATCTGGAAAATTGGACTTAACTCGTTAAAGCACATAGAAAAAGATTCCCATCTCCCTGCGGACGACCCGTCCTCAACCGGCTAGCTACAAGCGAAACCGTCTTGATTGCGGTAACAAACTTAGCACGCAAAAACTCTACCAATCAGCATCTACCTGGGGGCCGTTACGCACAGCTAGTGCCGCTTGCGGTCTGTGGTTAAACCCACTGCCAGCGTAGTGTCGAGCCTTTAGAGTCCCACACAGAGGGTTATTCGCCTTTGGGAAAAACAGAGTAGAGGTCGCATGGTTTTGCGACAGGGTTCGTTCACATCCGCGCACTTGTGCACGTTTGGTGTCCGGACGGTCATTACTAGCGGGCTCTGGTTTGAGCCAGATCCTAGTATATGTTTTGGGGTTAGTTTTATCTCATTGTATTCATGTTCCTCGGGACACGAATGCGGAGGTGTATGCACAGTTGTTTGAGGCGGAGGAAGAGGATTTTTTATTAGGGTTTTGGAACGGGTGTGTATGCACGGTTGACAGTCGTCTTTTTCCAAACCCTAATGAATTTGTGATATATCAATTAATAATATTAATTAAATGAAATTGTGTCATGGTTGGGTTTGTTGACTTGTTGACCAAGGTTGACTAGTTGACAATGGTTGAAACTTTGACCATCATCATTACACATCAAAGATGCTCTTTGATCTTTGCAAAAACCATTTAATGTGAAATGATAATGGTCTCATCAAACCTTCCATCAACTTTTTCATTTGATTAATTTTATTAATTTGATAATTCACTTATATTGTTATGGTTGTAAAAAACCATCTCATTCTATCATAACCATTCTCTCTCCTCCTCTCTTCTTCTTCCTCCTCTAGTTCAAGGAGAACAATTCTCATGTGTTGAGAAACATCTCCTTGAAGATAAAACACCCTAAAGCACTCACTACTCTATCTAAGGTAGAAGGTTTAGCAAGCCGGACACCTTAGTTCTCTCAAGATCGAGAAAGGAGCTCAAGGAAGATACCCTCAGGTGGATCGATCTTCGACAAGAGAAGGCGACGAGGAAGGCACCATCCGACCACTACAAAGAGTCCAAGAAGAAGGAGTTCAAGTTGAGGTATAACCCCTAACCGAGTAGACAACTCTCTAATTAGGTTGCTAGTGTGTAGTTTAGCCAAGATTCGTTTTTGTAGTCCAAGTTACCTATACCGTAAAAATTGTTTTTTACCATTTCCGTAAGCCTGAAAGAACCGGGAGAGGTAACATGGACTTACAGGATCCACTCACTGAGGCTATTTCTCGAACACAAGAGTTTTACAAACGGGCTTTATGAAATGATTAGTAGAGGAGTTGGATGTTCGGTATCACACGGGCTGTGAGTATACGACATCGCAATAATTAGCCTTAAGTGCAAGTGGGAGATTGTTGGATATATTGCCCTCAAAGTCAATTATTGGATCGCAGGTACGTGATTGCAATGATTGAGGAGGACCTATACCAGTAGCACAGTCTTACTCGATATGATAGTATGCTATCCGGTTTGCCTTTATCAATCGTGTAGAGGTTCAGGTGACTGATCACTGTTACACGTTGATAGAGCCCTTAGGATCTTGATTGACTACCAACAGTATGATGGCGATCATATACGTGAGAGTTGGGTAGTCTATGAGCTCATCCTTAAAAGTGGTCCCTAGTCGTGGGAGTTTCGAGACAGGGCATCGATACTCCGGAGTAGACTAGTGTATACAGTCGAGACCCCGACGAGGGGCGGTGGCCGGTCTCACAAGCCACTGGTGTTAGTTGGATCACCTAAGATGTATACAGGTGCTCATTGGGTTATGAGTACACCGGACAGGACTCGCCGGGAACCTGCTAGTTGGTATTATACCTATCGTTAGATAGAAGTTCCCTGGTGACATGTGTACAGGTTAGTTCATCGACCTGAGGTCTTCATTTGTCTCGTGTGAGTTCCCACTGTGCTTTGATTTCTACCCTACCATGGCTCAAAGGAGTCGTGCAAATAGGTATTTTTTGGGTACAGTCCCGAGCCACATGGAGGCAAGTGAGCGGATCGGCAGGGGATTCGTCTCTCCCGGTATTGGGGGTGAGATCGCGCTGTGTCTAGGAACGCCATTATACCAAGTCCTTGGCCAAGGCAGGTGAGAATTACTGGTAAGTATTCCAGTAGTTTCTCAGGGTGTTCAGGGCTTGTCTCCGACACGACTTATACCGCTTTTGGGGGTCTAACGTTACCAGCCCCCTAGGCCCGATATGCGATACTCATAGACGAACGGACCGGACTGTATGTATATTGTCACTGTTAGGCTCAGTAGGGTTTCAGGATGAGTTCGCTCCTTGGCTACCCATGAGGTCAGTACGTGGGTAGCCGTTACGCACTACTAGTGCCGCTGACGTGCTTGTGGTTAAACCCACTGCCAGGGTACTGACGAGTCATTAGAGTCCCCTACAGATAGTTTCCTAAGTTCGGGCGAAACGTTGTAGAGGCCGTATGGTTTTATGGCAGGGTTCAGAAAATGCACGTGCGTTTACGCACGTGTCATATTTCGGGCAGATAATACTGGTGGGCTTTGGTTTAAGCCGGATCCATATATTATACTTTGTAGATATAATATCTTTGTCTCAGTTGCATTTGTATTCGGTCGTAATACAAATGCGGGTATATTTATACAGTTACGGGGTTATCCTGAAATTCGTTTCGGGATCGCTTTTGGAAGTTGCCAGTTTTCTATCACCCGTCTTAAACATTCGGTTTAATGCGAATTTATCTTTTCTTGAGGTGAGTCATGAGTGTGGAAGGTTCTAGAAGCTTCTTGTTTTGCTGACTAGGTTTTGATTCATTGTATACATTAATTGAATGGATGACTAGGTTTAAGAGTCACCATTTTGCATTAAATGTATTTTGTGAGTCATTCTTTCCTTTAATGAGTTATGATAAGTATCATTGTTTATGGTCACCACTCCCTTCTCCTATACTTACCCTCCCCTCATAAAAGTGACCGGCCATTTTCTTTTGGGGGCTAAGTTGTTTTGGGAAAAAGATTATGATAGATTTGTTCATGTAAATTTCATATAGCTCATTTTCTCATCACCCGATTCAAAAGGCAACTTCATTAACCGTTCATCCATAGCTTTGGATGAAGCGAGACAAAGTGTTCTACTCATTCTCTACATCAATCTTGGTCATCTCTTTTAGCAGACTTGATGACCGAGTTGCCTCGGTTCAGAGGCGGGAGCCCGTTTAAAGATCCGTAGATGTGGTGCCACCTCGACGAGGAGCCAGGAGATCGGAGCAGCCGCAACGGAGCGTGGGATGATGGTTAAAGAACGAAGGACTCGGATCGTTCGGTATAACCTTTCTACCCACTTTGTAGTTTGTTAGTTTAGCGTTAATGGAAGATCCGGGTTATAGTATGCGATAGCGCCAGTTATAAAAGTTTTTGTTCCACATTTGGCGTCTGAAAGACGGCCGAGGCGCTACCGTAGACTTACATGCCGGTGGTGCAATGGTAGTAGTACAGTTTATATTTATTTGTACATTTGTTATTGCGGGGCGAGCGTCCGACATGTGGACAGCCGTTTCTGCCGTGTTGTATATTATTTTATTGGGGCACGACCGGGTTGAGGTCGATGCACCTTTGTACATATATTTTCATTTTCTGTACTAGGATTACCCTACGGTGAAGTGCTCGAATAACCGGGTTCTAGAGGGAAACGAGACCGCATCTCATGGCGTTGAAACGGAGGGGGCTTCACTATAGAATTGGCAGGCTATTCTCCTCTTTCGTAGGGGGTATAGGATGACCCATGGAGGGGCGCTCAAATTACCGGATCCCGTGAAGTGCTGGGTAGCCCATTCACTTTGTTGATTAGGGTTGCCTCACTCTTGGGATTGGCGGGTAACTTGCCGTGTCCATAGGGGTCCAGGTTTTCATTGCACGGGCTATCCATACGACCGGGAACGTCGGGTTTTATTTGTGGCTCGGATGAAACCCGAGGCTCTAAGATTATCCACCATTCTGTGTTGCTTGTTATTGATTTATGATGTTGATTATATCATGCCTGGGACGAATGTTATATATATTTTTATATATACTAGTAGATATTGTATATGTTTTGCACCCGCACTAGTCCATCCCCCGCTCTGCCGTTAGTTAAGTAACCTAATGGTGCATGACGGGGCCCTGTGATGAATGCGGATTACATATACGTACATTTTATTTTCGTTTTTTTTTCTGGTGTGATAGGAATTAATTGATGGGACCGCATTAATTTTGATTAATGCAAAAAAAGAAACCTAAAAAGATATTTTTGGAACAAATTTCGAAAAACTATAGCTTTATTCTTTCGCTTTGCATAGTCGTGTTCGGTCATGAACATCCGGCACCTCATTCGAGGAGGAAAGAGCCTAGATCCCTTCGCGGGGAGTGATCTCTTGAGCAAAATTTTATACTATAGATTACACGGTTTTCTTCAAAACTACTAGTTTTCAAAAGCGGAGCCTAAACCACTCCTTTTCAAAGCTATCGGGTTCCTTCAGCTATATCAAGTTCAATAAGTTCACGGTTTTTTTGCCTAAAAAACATTTGTAGCCCTCCTTCATTTCGGATAAATAGCACATAGTATTCATGCGGAATTTTTAATTCACAAAAATCCTCTGTTTTGAAAAATGTACAGAGAAGGGTTTTGTCGGGGTTTACGGGTTCGATCGGACTTCTAACTTCGTCTACACTTCGCCTAAAGCTCTAGCTAGTCTCTGATACCACTGTAGGGTTCCTAGGCACACTAATGAGGTCTCACAAGGCATCAACCATGCCAAATTCAAAAAATTCCGGCGCCGAGAAACCCTAATGCGATCGTTAACTAGAGTTTAGGCGAAACATAAAGCAAGTAGATAACAATTATCACTATGGGAAGGGACTACAACCTTTGTAGATCCGGTCCTCCACTTCCATAGCTCCGTGATGATGTCCCTCCGCTGCGATCATCGGATCCCGGACTCTAGCGATGGTTTCGTCGAAGAAATGATCGGGCTAGGTCGTCGACTTCGATGCCGAAGATGATCTACGTCGAGGCAACTCAAGATCAAGCTCCAACTTCACCAAGTCATGAAACTTGTGAAGAAAACACCCTATACTACTTGGCAAGTGGTAGAGGATGAAGAAATAGAAAGTGGGTTCACTTTGGATTTGGATTTCTCACTTGGAATCATCACTTGACATTTTTCAAGAAAGCTTTTCCTTTTCTTCACTTGAAGAAGAAGATGAAAAAGAAGAAAAGAATGAATTATGAATTAATTCCAAAAAGAAAAATGAAGTGATGGTTATCATAATGCAACCATGGGTGAGGCTAACTCATGTAGAGAATAAACTAGGGTTAAGAGAAATGGTTAGGGTTAAGGAAAGAAACAAAATGGTCAAAGCATTTCAAAGCTTCATGAAGCTTCAAGAAAAAACAAAGAATGCCACCATTTTATTTTATCCAAAAGAAATAAATGAATAAATAAATTAAAACCCTAACCATTTACTTAACCAAGGTTTAAATCAAACATACACCCAAGTTTGCATGTATCATCAAACATGATACAATCTTGTGCACAAAAATATATCACATATACAATGTGCACAAACAAGTGAGAAAAACATCTTAAGTGAACCAATATTAGTTAATGTAAAGTAATATATCAAATATATAATTATACATTAAATCATTAAATCAACACTTGATTTAACGATCCGGTCACATCGCATATGACCGACTAATATCCAATAGTAACAACTTATCGAATCAACACTTGATCCGATAACCCGGCTATATCGCATATAACCGATCAATGTCACAAATCGCGAGAATCGAATACAGTATCACATACTGGTATTATTCTCGGTCCCGCGCATATCTCATATGCGCTCCTATTTCGTTTCGCTTGAGCCGGGAAACCTCTGTGTAGGACTCTAAAGACTCGTCAATACGCCGGCAGCAGGTGATGATCATATCAAGCACCCACAAGCCGCAAGCGGTCTACTAAACGTAACGGCCTCCTGGGTATTGAGCGATCAGAAGATCGACGAGCAAGCCCGCTCACACTCCTGTGAATCCAACCAGTAACACTTACCGTACAGTCCTGTCTGTTCGTCTGATATGTCGCATATTTCGCCTAGGGGTGGTAAACGTCAGACCCCAGTAGCTCGATAAGTCGTGTCGACATGAGGTCTATAACAGTTCGAGAAACTACTGATAACTCTTACCAGTACATCTCAGCAACCCTGGCCAGGGATTTCCGGTTATAGCCAATCGAACACTGCGCAACATCAACTCCCTATACCGGGAGAGACGAATCCCCTCCTATCGCTCATTGCTTCCATGTGATTCGGGACTGTACCCAAAAACCACCGTTTTGCACGCCCTCTTGGACGTGGTAAGGTGGAAATCAAAGCACAGTGGGAATCACACAAGACTCTATAACGATCTCGGGTCTACAGACTAACCTGTACCAGTGTCACCAGAGAACTGCCATCTGACGTAAGGTATAATACCATCTGGGAGTTCTCGGCGAGTCTGTCCAGTGTACCCAGTCTCCACTGAGCACCCGTATATCATCTCTGATGTCAAACACCAATGGATATGGGATCATCCATCGCCCATCTGTATGGGTCGAGAAGGTATACGCTAGTCTACTCTGGTATATCGATGCCCCGTCTCGATACACCCTCGACTAGGGACCTTGAAGGATGTACTTATGGACTACCATGTCCCCACTAGTATGATCCGCATCATAATCCAGGTAGTCAAGTACACATCCTAAGGGCTTTACCAACATGTAATAGAGAGACAATCAGTATACACGTTAAGGTAAAGAGTAACCAGATAGCATACTATCATGTCGAGCAAGAAAGTCCTCCCTATATATGTCCCAGCATTCACTACAATATACATCCTATGTACAGTAATGGCCTCTAGGGCATACATATAACTAACAACCTCCCACTTGCAGTAGGGCCATCTATAGCAGTGGTTGTAGTATCTCATACTCAACCATCCCATAAAAGTCTCTCTCTGGGAATAGGCCTTCGTGAGTGGATCCGCCGTGTTATCCTCTGAGTCTACTCTCCTAACCTTGATCACCCTGGAGATCAACTATCTCCATGATCAGGTGATGCTGCCTCAAAATACGTCTGGGTCACTGATGGGACCGGGGTTCCTGGGCCAAAGCCACACTTCCATTGTCACACAATGGTAGGAACCTAGTTCATCTCATGAACCAATATACACCAAAACCGCCTCTTTGGTATCATCTTAAGTAGCGATGTATCCAGCCTTGATCGTCTAGTATGCCACGGTATCTAGCTTGGAACTCTTCCAACATAACGTCCCTCGACTGAGGGTAAAGACAATGCATGTGACTGACATTCAGGCGTCCTTATCACCCTGGAACCTTTCCAGTGATTCTTCCCAGGATCGATTGATACCATCTCACTACAACTAGTGAGTATCCTAACATCCAATTAGATCTATCTCATAGATCCAAAAACTAGGATTTAGGAGGTATCACTTTGATCCTATATGGAGAATCATTGTGATAAGCGGAGATTGACCGAGCGTAGCATAGGAAACTCCTTTCTTATCAAGAGTATGTCATCCACGTACTCTACGAGGATCACCACCATACTCCCTACTACCTTTTTGTATATACAAGGTTTATCTACCATTTTGATGAAGTCAAACTCTTTGACTACTACATCAAAACAGACGTTCCAACTCCGCGATGCCTGCTTTATCATATAAAACATCTTGCACACGTTTCCGCTGCTCCCACTGTCTACGAAGCCCTCTGGCTGTGTACTTATAGACGCTTTCTTCCAAATCATCATTTAGAAAAGCAGTCAAGACACCCAACCGCCAGATATCGTAGTTATGGTATGTAGCCGTAGCAAGTAGGATCTAGATGGACTTAAGCATAGCCACTGGAAAAAGGTTTCATCATTATCCACGCCTGGTCGATGACGAAAACCTTTAACAAGTCTAGCTTTGAAAGTCTCAACTTTTCCATCTACACCAAGTAATCTTCTCAAGATATACTTGCTCCTGATGGGGATTTAACCCTTCAGATATAGCAACTAAAGTCCATACTTCGTTGGTGTATAAGGATTCCATCTCAGATCGATAAACATCCAGCCATTCTTACAGAGTCTCGCTCCTGATGGCCAGCTCGAAACTAGTTGGGTCATCATCTCATGATGCAATCCTCGCTCCCACTGTCATAGAGAAACCGAAGTATCTCTCAGGTGGGTGAGGAACCCTACTAGATCGGCGGAGAGGCTAAGGTTCGTTGGTTACTATTGAATCCTTCGGTTCTACCAAATCATCAGCTGCAGTTTGTATAGCTGGAACATTTCCAGTTCTACATAACAAACCTTGCCTCGAGTTTGTCCGGATTTTGCTTTTAGACATAGGCCGGACAACCCCAAATCTTAACAAACTTAAGATATGGGCTCTTCCCTTTCCATATCACATATGAAGCGGTAGGCAACTGTTTTGATTTGAACCCTATTCAACAGGTATGCAGCTTCTCAAGCGCATAATTCCCAAAAGGAAATCGGAAACTCAGTAGTACTCATCATAGAGCACACCTTATCATATAGGGTGTGATTGCTCCGCCCCGATATACCATCGTGCTATGGTGTATTCGAAGGAGTAATGCTGAGAGAGAATCTCATTCTCCTTTAGAATAGTCCAGGATTTCCGTGCTCAAGTATTCTCCTCCCTGATCTCATCAAAGGACATAATACTTATACCCGTATTTTGGTACTCTACTTCTAACTTATATTCTGTGAATATCTCAAAAGGTTCGGACTTGTGTTTCAACAGGAACATATGTCTGAACCTTGAGAGATTATCAGAGAATTTTATGAAGTACAAAGAACCGGTCTTGGCATGTGTAGACAGGGGACCTACATACATCAACATGTATCATCCCAAGAGTTCACTAACTCTTTCTCTGCTTCCAGTAAACAGAGCTATGGTCATTTTATCTTTGTGACATGACTGGCAAGTTTCATAAGATGTAAATTCAAACTGATTTAAATATGCATCTAAATGTAACTTTAGCTAGTCGGGTCACATTGGTCTGACCTAGTCTACAATGCCTCAAGAAGGATTCGTTCATTTCTGAACTCTTCCTCTTGTGTGTGTTCTATATACTAAGAACCGTAGTTTGATTTAGAACATCAATGCTTTTAGATAACGTGCCTGAACCGATCAACTTTTGATATAGAAAATGTTCAAAACATTATCCAACAATACAAAATTTTATCATTTCTTTACTTATAAAGAGACTGATATGATTTTGTATATCAGGTTCGGTATCTAATAGCATTTGTTCAGAATCAATGTATTGGTAATACAGGGTGACAGTGACCAACAGACTTGGCTGCAACACTTGCACCGTTTTCTGTCTCATGAAACTTATCACCCGTTCTCAGTTCTCTACCTTTTTGTAGCCTTATGTAACAGATTACATATCTGGGATCCTGATCCTATATCAAATACTCAGGACGCAGAGGATACTGAGAAACAGTTCTTTGTAATGAACACACCCGAAGGAGATGCATCATATGCACTTTCTTCGTTTGGGCGGCAGGGGAATCCTGGTATTCCCCAATTTCCTGCTCTGTCTTATAACAATTACAAGTTGGAGCGGGACCAACGTTCCCCAGCTCAGTATAACAAGCGGGTTCGGTCAATATATCCATTTTATTATCTTGATTAAGGCGTGATATGTTCGCTACCTGGAGAGAGAGAGAAGAAAACACTCAGCGTATGCTCTTGCAAGATCAGATTGGTTATTATTTTATCTAATCAGGATGGCTCCCACTGTTTTTATCAAATCTTCCTTCAAACCCTAAAAGGAAAGACTAGCCGGGATTAATTACACGCTACAAGTTCGCCAATCTTTCAGCCAGGCCAGTGTCGGTACTTTGAGGGAGGTTCCCCGTGCTTTCGCACGGACCTAATTACAGTAAACCACGTTTTCCCAGAGGCGTAACCCCGTTGACACCTTTCTAGACACCTACTTGATCGGATAATTATAATGTGTAAAACTCTCCCAGGAGTAACTCTTACTCGCAGCGGGTATCGGGATCCTACTATCTCATAGAAGGTATGCAATCTCATTGCAAATTTCAACACTTGAAATTCCCGATAATTTTGCCCCTAGCAGCTATATGACCTTAACATAGTCAACAAATCATAAGTGCTAGTCAAGTTCAACCCGTCATTTCCCGATTGAATTAAACCCACCCGCACGACCCTTAACATAGTCAACAAAGTCGCACGACCACCATAATCCAATCGCATCATATGCTTATACAAATAAGCACTAATTAGCTACCGCATACTACGCCTTAACATAGTCAACAAACGTAGCACGAATACTAACTAGTACTTATCTGAAATGAAGGAGGGCTACGATAGGTTTTTCTGAAAACCTATTGCGTAATGAACTTGATATCGTTGTAGAATCAAATGATTTTAAAATGGAGTGTTTTTTAGGCTTTTCTAGTTTTGCTAAAGGGGTCACTCCCGGTGAAGGGATCGTCGACCCTTTCCTCGTCGAATGAGGTGCGGGATATATCATATATATCACTGTGCAAAGCAAAAACTATAGAAGCAATCAAAAGACAAATCGAGGGTTGTAGCATCTGCCAGTTATTGCTAAAGAGTCACTCCCGGTGAAGAGATCTCGGTCCTTTCCCTATCGAATAATGTGCAGGATGTTCTACAAGGAACACCGCGATGCAAAGCAAGAACTGTAGCTACATGTTTTTGAAAATTCGATTCCACAACATCTTAGGTTTCTTTTCTTTCATTAATCACATTAATGAAGTCCCATCATTTAAGTACCTAAACATCACAGATAAATACGACGTACACTTATGCCATCCGCATTCGTCTCAATGTCCCCTCGTGCACCATTAGGTTAGGTAACTAACGGCAGAGCGGGGCAGGGCTAGCGCGGGTGTAAAACATAAGTAACGCCTATATAATATATCATATATACTATATACAGTATTTATCACAGAACATCAAATGATCACATCACAGATATCGCAGCAGAAGAAACATATGAAATATTGGATATACTAGGACGTCCGTGTTTTCAATACGAGTCAGTATAAAACACGGATTCCACGGTCGCGATGAATAGCCAAACCCACACCCCTAGACCCCTACGAGAGCGGCAAGCAACCCTACCAATTCTAGAGTTAGGAGACCCGGACTCGACTCCTCGAGTTGGTCTCCCACTGGACTCCAGAACCTGGTTACTTGTGCCCTCCTCCTTGGGTCTATCCTAGTGCAGAAAAGTAAATAATATACATCAACGGTGACAACTTCCGCAACCTGGAAGTGCCCCAATAAATGAATATTACATACAAGTTTTTACATGAATGAAAATGAAAAAACACTCATCTCACATAAAAACCCCCGGCTATTCAAACACGACGATCCAATAAAACATATCCAGCAACACATAACATCACATGTCATCAACGTAAGTAAATATGCGCATCCCAATTGTCGTTGACATATAGCAACGAAACCGGCGATATCACATATTACACTTACGGTCACAGAAAAGAAAGTGTAAAACTACAACAGTTGGAATCCGCAAACACTTTAGACATCGCATGCCTAACCATCTGAATTCCTTAGACATCACATGCCTAACAATTATAAACCCCGCATTTTAGTCTCATTATCGAAAACTCTTTTCAATATCAAGTCAGGCAATTCAACAAGATTCCCGACATTTTGATCGAATGCTCATCGCAAACTTTAATAGGCGGCCGCACCCCCGAAGCCGTCGACGAAGTGCACTAAGGAGGAACACCGCTGCCGCGAGCACCCGAACGGATGCTTTCGGCGACGGGGTTCTCCTACAGTCACTTGGTCGGGGCTATGGTGCATGGCTGTCTATTAAGTTTACCGGCGAATATCCGCGTACGCTACGTGATTGCGATGGACTTTTGATCACATCAAAATTCCGTGGCAACTGATCAAGTGAGACTAAAGTGCTATGTTTATAACATTCATTCAGTTATCTCATAACTAGTTGTGGATTCCAAGTATTGTATCCCATTCCAGATAAAATAGAAGATGTTAAACTTTCCGATCGAACATTCAAACACCCAAGTTTTCCCGAAACAGCTCAACACATGAAATAAGTTTACAAACATCCAGTTCATGCCTCGGTACCAACGGTCCAGCCGTAGAAGGGTCAAGCCAACGCCTCACATGTGGCACGCCGTACTGCCCCAAACCCTAAGGTTCAACGCGCAGTTCAAGATGGTCACATAATCGAGTTAAGGTTTGTTGTCTTCTAGAGAGTCCATCGCATTACTTGCACTACTTAGAACATTCTTAAACTACGGAAAAATCCAACACTTGGAAATTTCCCGGCAGGGGAAAAAGTGGGTATTTATATCCGGTCGAACTTTTTAACAGTTTCTAAAATATCCGGAAAAAACATAAACGAAGTTAAATTATCCGATCAAATTAACGAGTCCCCAATAAAACCCTGGAAAACTCAACACTTGAGTGGAATTAAAAAATTCCCATAAAAAATTGCCAAGAAAGGACCTAAGAATAAATATATGAAATTTGAGGGACTAAGTCAATTTTGGACGAGGAACCGCCGCCAAACACCTGGTTTCGCAGCGGTTCCGCGGTAAAATTATTGAATTAGTGGACCGTACTTCACAGTAATTCTTAGTTTTTCCTGCTTATTTTTCTGAGAATTTTTAATTCACAAAAATCCTATGTTTTGAAAAATGTACAGAGAAGGGTTTTGTCGGGCTTTACGGGTTCAATCGGACTTCTAACTTCGTATACACTTTGCCTAAAGCTCTAGCTAGTCTCTGATACCACTGTAGGGTTCCTAGGCACACTAATGAGGTCTCACAAGGCATCAACCATGCCAAATTCAAAAAATTCTGGTGCCGAGAAACCCTAATGCGATCGTTAACTAGAGTTTAGGCGAAACATAAAGCAAGTAGATAACAATTATCACTAAGGGAAGAGACTACAACCTTTGTAGATCTGGTCCTCCACTTCCATAGCTCCGTGATGATGTCCCTCCGCAGCGATCATCGGATCCCGGACTCTAGCGATGGTTTCGTCGAAGAAATGATCGGGTTAGGTCGTCGACTTCGATGCCGAAGATGATCTACGTCGAGGCAACTCAAGATCAAGCTCCAACTTCACCAAGGCATGAAACTTGTGAAGAAAACACCCTATACTACTTGAAAAGTGGTAGAGGATGAATAAATAGGAAGTGGGTTCACTTTGGATTTGGATTTCTCACTTGGAATCATCACTTGACATTTTTCAAGAAAGCTTTTCCTTTTCTTCACTTGAAGAAGAAGATGAAGAAGAAGAAAAGAATGAATTATGAATTAATTCCAAAAAGAAAAATGAAGTGATGGTTATCATAATGCAACCATGGGTGAGGCTAACTCATGTAGAGAATAAACTAGGGTTAAGAGAAATGGTTAGGGTTAAGGAAAGAAACAAAATGGTCAAAGCATTTCAAAGCTTCATGAAGCTTCAAGAAAAAACAAAGAATGCCACCATTTTATTTTATCCAAAAGAAATAAATGAATAAATAAATTAAAACCCTAACCATTTACTTAACCAAGGTTTAAATCAAACATATACCCAAGTTTGCATGTATCATCAAACATGATACAATCTTATGCACAAAAATATATCACATATACAATGTGCACAAACAAGTGAGAAAAACATCTTAAGTGAACCAATATTAGTTAATGTAAAGTAATATATCAAATATATAATTATACATTAAATCATTAAATCAACACTTGATTTAACGATCCGGTCACATCGCATATGACCGACTAATATCCAATAGTAACAACTTATCGAATCAACACTTGATCCGATAACCCGGTTATATCGCATATAACCGATCAATGTCACAAATCGTGAGAATCGAATACAGTATCACATACTGGTATTATTCTCGGTCCCGCACATATCTCATATGCGCTCCTATTTCGTTTCGCTTGAGCCAGGAAACCTCTGTGTAGGACTCTAAAGACTCGTCAATACGCCGGCAGCAGGTGATGATCATATCAAGCACCCACAAGCCGCAAGCGGTCTGCTAAACGTAACGGCCACCCGGGTATTGAGCGATCAGAAGATCGACGAGCAAGCCCGCACACACTCCTGTGAATCCAACCAGTAACACTTACCGTACAGTCCTGTCTGTTCGTCAGATATGTCGCATATCTCGCCTAGGGGTGGTAAACGTCAGACCCCAGTAGCTCGATAAGTCGTGTCGACATGAGGTCTATAACAGTTCGAGAAACTACTGATAACTCTTACTAGTACATCTCAGCAACCCTGGCCAGGGATTTCCGGTTATAGCCAATCGAACACAGCGCAACATCAACTCCCTATACCGGGAGAGACGAATCCCCTCCTATTGCTCATTGCCTCCATGTGATTCGGGACTGTACCCAAAAACCACCATTTTGCACGCCCTCTTGGACGTGGTAAGGTGGAACTCAAAGCACAGTGGGAATCACACAAGACTCTATGACGATCTCGGGTCTACAGACTAACCTGTACCAGTGTCACCAGAGAACTGCCATCTGACGTAAGGTATAATACCATCTTGGAGTTCTCGGCGAGTCTGTCCAGTGTACCCAGTCTCCACTGAGCACCCATATATCATCTCTGATGTCAAACACCAATGGATATGGGATCATCCATCGCCCATCTGTATTGGTCGAGAAGGTATACGCTAGTCTACTCTGGTATATCGATGCCCCGTCTCGATACACCCTCGACTAGGGACCTTAAAGGATGTACTTATGGACTACCATGTCCCCACTAGTATGATCTGCATCATAATCCAGGTAGTCAAGTACACATCCTATGGGCTTTACCAACATGTAACAGAGAGACAATCAGTATACACGTTAAGGTAAAGAGTAACCAGATAGCATACTATCATGTCGAGCAAGAAAGTCCTCCCTATATATGTCCCAGCATCCACTACAATATACATCCTATGTACAGTAATGGCCTCTAGGGCATACATATAACTAACAAAACACACGCAAGATGAAGAGTTCAAAAGTGAACGAATCCTACTCATGATATTGTAGACTTGGTCATATC
This sequence comes from Agapanthus africanus, assembly GCA_030015575.1. Taxonomy (NCBI): domain Eukaryota; kingdom Viridiplantae; phylum Streptophyta; class Magnoliopsida; order Asparagales; family Amaryllidaceae; genus Agapanthus; species Agapanthus africanus. Next base: position 337,590,052 of record JASDDO010000008.1, read on the forward strand.
GGAGAAAAAAGACAGAGTAAATAGCATAAGAATGGATATTTGAATACGTTCGAATTTTCATCTTATGAAACTTGTCAGTCCTGTCTCAAAGGAAAAATGACCAAATCTCCGTTCAACGGACACGGAGAAAAAGCAGCAGAGCTCTTGGGACTCATACACAGTGATGTATGTGGTCCGATGTCTATACATGGAAGGGGTGTGTTCTCGTACTTCATCACATTCACTGACGATCTCTCTAGGTTCGAATATGTGTATCTCATGGAACGCAAATCTGAAGCTTTTGAGAAATTCAAAGAATTCAAAAACGAAATGGAGAAACAGACTGGCAAAAGTATCAAGATCCTCCGATCTGATAGAGGAAGGGAGTACTTAAGTATGGAATTCCGGGACTTTCTAAAAGAGATTGGTATTCTCTCTCAGCTTACTCCTCTGTATACACTACAGTACAACGGTGTATCGAAGCGGAGGAACCGTACCCTATTGGACATGGTTCGCTCCATGATGAGTAATGCTGAGTTGCCTCTTTCATTATGGTGGTTTACTCTTGAATCGGCCGCATTCATATTGAATAGAGCACCAACCAAAATAGTGCCTACCACCCCATATGAAATATAGAGTGGGAAGAGACTATGTCTTAATTACATTAAGATATGGGGATGTTCTGCCTTTGTTAAAAAGCAGAACCCTGATAAACTCGAGGCAAGGTCTGTATTGTGAAAGTTTGTGGGATACCCTAAGCATTCAAATGAATATATGTTCTACCACACTGAGGTACAGAAGGTGTTTGTATCTCGCCACGCTACCTTTTTGCAGAAGGAATTTCTTGCAAAAGAAATTAGTGGGAGTACGGTACAACTGGAAGAAATTTCTGAACCAAAAACTGTCCCAGAAGATTTGGTAGAACCCCTAGATTCAGTAGTATCCGACGAACCTCAGCCACTCCGCAGATCTAGTAGGATTTCTCATCCGCCCGAGAGATACTATGGTTTTCTCATAGACGGGGATCGAGAGAATTGCATCTTGGAAGAAGATCATCCTATTAGTTTCAAGCAGGCCATTATCAGTAAGGACTCTAATAAGTGGCTGGGTGCTATGCGATCCGAAATGGAGTCTATGTACGCCAATGAAGTGTGGACCTTGGATATTGCTCCACCTGGGATAAAACCTGTTGGATGCAAATGGACCTACAAAAGGAAGATTGGTGTAGATGGGCAGGTGGAAACCTATAAGGCTAGACTTGTTGCAAAAGGTTTTCATCAAAGACCGGGTGTGGACTATGACGAAACCTTTTCTCCAGTGGCTATGCTCAAATCCATTCGGATCCTACTTGCCATTGCTACCTTCTATGAGTATGAAATCTGGCAGATGGACGTAAAAACGGCTTTTCTAAATGGAAGTTTGGAAGGGTGCGTTTATATGGATCAGCCGGAGGGTTTTGTAGACAGTGGGAGCAACGGGAAGGTGTGTAAGTTTCTTAAATCCATTTATAGATTAAAGCAGACATCGCGGAGCAACGAGGATGAGCCGTGTATATATAAGAAGATTGTATGACGAACTGTCGTATTCCTAGTCTTGTATGTGGACGACATTCTATTGATAGGAAACGATATTCCTATGCTAGAATTGGTTAAGATGTTCTTATCACAAAGGTTCTCCATGAAGGACCTGGGTGATGCCTCGTACATTCTTGGGATCAAGATCTACAGAGATAGATCCAAGAGATTATTAGGACTTTCGCAGTCCAGGTACATAGAGACCGTACTAAAGAGATTTAGTATAGAAGATTCCAAGTGCGGTAACATACCCGCATTGCACGGAATCACCCTCTCCAAAAAAATGTCTCCCAAGACTGATGAGGAGAGGGTTCGCATGAGCACTATACCCTACGCTTCGGCGGTAGGATCTATAATATATGTGATGCTATGTACAAGACCAGATGTAGCCTACGCACTTAGCGTGGTGATCCGGTATCAGTCAGACCCAGGTGAGAACCACTAGACGGCAGTGAAGAACATTCTCAAGTACCTTAGAATGACTAAGGAGATGTTCTTGGTTTACGGTAATAGAGACCTGCAGGTCGAGTCCTTTACCGATTCAAGCTTCCAGAGTGACAAGGATGACAGCAAGTCTGTCTCAGGTTTTGTGTTTACACTCAATGGAGGGACGGTTTGTTGAAAGAGTTCCAAACAGGACATCGTCGCAGACTCGATGATGGAGGCTGAATACATTGCTGCCAGCGATACCGCAAAAGAAGCCGTTTGGATTAAGAAGTTCATTACTGAACTTCAGGTAGTTCCGTCCATTGTTGATCTGATACCTTTGTATTGCGATAACAATGGGGCTATAGCTTTAGCGAAGGAACCATGGTCCCATCAGAAATCCAGACACATCTTGAGGCAGTATCACCTGATCAGGGAGATCATTGATTGCTAGGAGATCGAGGTACGGAGAGTGGAAATAAAAGACAACGCGGCGGATCCATTCACAAAGGCTCTCCCTCAAGCGCAGTTTGAGCGACTTTTTGAGATGTTGGGTATGCGATACGCCAACAGCTGGTCCTAGAGCAGACGTTGGGTACTCGGTACACCAATATATGGCCTTAGTGCAAGTAGGAGATTATTGGATATGTAAGCCCTAGAGGCCATTATTGTATATGTATACATATGGATACTAGGGATATGTATATACAGGACAATCTTGCTCGGTTATATAGTATATTATTTGAGTTGTCTTTATCATGATATGTGTATTTCTTTCTTATGATGCTTTATGTTGCTTGCACATATTGATAAAGACTCGATACAGTAGTATACTATTATGGTTTGACATTATCTTAACATGTGCATATGATATATATGTCGGTTACATGTTGATAAAGCCCGTAGGATCTTACTTGACTACCAGCATTATGATGGCGATTATACTTGAGGGAGCTGGGTATTCCATAAGCACATCCTTAAAAGGTCCCTAGTCGTGTGAGTATCGAGACTGGGCATCGATATTCCGGAGTAGACTGGTGTATACGTTTCTGACCCCGATGAGGGGGATGGTTGGTCCCGCAGCCATTGGTCTGATGCGCCTAAGATCATATACAGGTGCTCGCTGGGTGTGAGTACACTGGACGGACTCACCGAGAACTTCTAGATGGTACTATACCTATCGTCGGATGGAAGTTCTCAAGTGACATGTGTACAGGTTAGTCTTCGGACCTGAGATAGTCATTTTTCTCGTATGCGTTCCCACTGTACTTTGATCACTACCCTACCACGGCTCTATTGAGTCATGCAAACAGGTTTTGGTTGGGTGCAGTCCCAAGCCACATGGAGGCAGTGAGTGATTGTTGGGGATTCGTCTCTCCCGGTATAGGGAGTCGATATCGCACGGTGTTTGATTGGTCAGGACCATAAGACCTTGGCCAAGGCAGTTAGGATTTACTGATAGGTTGATCATTAGTTTCCCGGATTGGTCCTGAGCCATATCAGCATGAATTATCGGGTTATTAGGGTCTAACGTTTACCACCCCCTGGACCCTGTATGCGATACTCTTAGACGAAGAGACCGGACTGTATGGAGATTATCACGGATAAGCTCAGTAAGGATCCAGATGAGTTTGCTCGTCAACCTTCCTTTTCAACAGGTATCCGGGTAGCCGTTATGTACAGCTAGTGCCGCTGACGTGCTTTTGGTTTTGGATTTATCCAGTAACTCACTGCCAGCATACTGTCGAGTCTTTAGAGTCCCACATAAAGGGTTTTCCTGGTTCAGGAGAAATGATGCAGTAATCGTATTAGATACATGCAGGGTTCCTGATTGATGGTATTATGTACCCGGACTTTTGATCGGACAGTTGATAATACTAGCCGGATAGGGTTTTGAGCCGGATTATTAAATCAGGTATTGATTTAATAATTTACATATATATATATATATATATATATATATTGATATGTATATTCTAGTATTATGTTCTTTGTGTTATTCTATCTCATCAGGCATTCGAGTTTTTGTGCGAATGCAGGTATGTATATACAGTAGACTGTAATTCGTATTTCATTACGGAAAACATTCTAGAAACTGGACACATCATCATGGCTTTTTCCATTTATTCTTTAAATGGAAATGAGGTGTAAAATAAAGATAAGGGGAGTATGGTGAGAACCATGCCTCAATAGTTGACAAATGAATTCTTAATTCATTTGTGGCAACTATTGAAGCATGGTTGATATATTTTATTGTAAAAATCATTTTACAAAACCTTGAGTGAGGATTTTCTCTCACTTAGATGCTTCATTCTTGAGCTCACCATTTTGCTTTGCTCTCCATCTCCTTTGTTCTTGAGCTCCTCCACATTCAAGTTTAACCTCCTCTCTACCTTCTCATGAGTTGAGAATCAAGAGAGGAGGTGAGATAGAAACACGCTTGGAACTCTAGACTACATCCTAGATCACTTAGACTAGCAATCCAAGTTTTCTAGTTGCTCCATAGATACTTAGTTTGGAACTAGAGCCATGGACCACAACCCTTGGGTGGATCATCTTCGACGGAGGGAGACAGACGATCAAGCTCGATTATAGAAGCCACTAGGAGCTTATGAAGAGGAACGAAGACCGAAGGACACGGATCTTTTGGTGAGACTCTTCATCATAGTAGATAGCTCCTCTAGTGTAGCTAGTTTAGGGTTTATGGTAGATCCGGTTATCGGGTTTTATTTGGCGCCATTTTTTGAAACTAGAAAATTTATGTTCCACAAATGGCTACGGTAGATGGCCGGGGCGCTAGTGTAACCCAACACCTTCATAACCCATGTCTAGTTTTGAACAGTCATTGGAAGAATTTCGGGTAGCGTCGTGCTGACATATGGAGGATGGCTACCCTCATACAACCTAACGAACCAGCAGCTAGTTTTCAACTAGCTTAAAATTTTCTATTGTATGATGAGGCAATAGGATAATTTGAGAATTTGCGTAGTGAGAGTGAGCAGTACACCCTTCCAAATCTAACCTACCTGTTTCAAATTGAATTCCACAACTCCAGTTTCGAAAGTCTATCGAGTGCCACAAATGATTCACCAATTGAAGATAGAACGTTTGATGAGTTGTGCGACTATGTAGTGTTTAATTTACCCAATTGTGAAGGGTCCATTTCAAGTGAAACCAATGCCAATCCTTTTGATCTCTACACCTCCCCTCTAGAATTATAATTGATTGAAAACCTTGCTTTTGATGAGGTGTCTGAGAGGTTTGACTTTCACTTGATTGAGGATATCGACACTGGGGATAACTTGGATGATGAACCCGCAATTTTGGATGAGTTTTTCTCACCAATTCATCATACCCTTTCACTTCCGTATGGGCATCATCCCGAACCGTTAACTATTTTTCCCGAACTCTATATGCGTCTGGAAATTGATGATGATGAATGCATGAATGAGCTTAATTTGAGGAGAATTTTGAGGATATCATTGAGGATAGACCAGTTTTTCTAGATGAGTCGGATTTTCCAATCCATCATGTCCTTTCCACTGACTGTGCACATTCTTCTGAACGTTTAATCGATACCATTTCTTAATCACTTCTCTCCATCATTTCCGTCATTCCCACTTCGCAAGACACCGTATCATCTTCATTTCCTGCATCTGGTTCACCAAGTTCAGTCGGCCCATGTTTTCTTATGAATCTTGAGAAGTTTGACCACATTTCTCAACATGTTGATAGATTAGTACATTCCAATCTTTCACTTAGGTCATTACAAACTGTACTAATCTATTCAATCAATTTCGACACTCAAGTTCGTATTCTATTTCTTTCTCCCCTCCTCCTTTCGTCTCCTCTACCAAGATCGTATCCCGCTTCCATCCACGAACGGTCTCGCGTATTCTTTCTCTCTTTTCTCTATGCATTCTTTAACCAACCCGGGCATTATCACGATAAAATTTTGAATGTTTGGTGTTAACTTTTGGCCTGTGTAAGGCCTTGTATAGATTGATGATGTTCTCTCCCGCCTAACTCAGAACTTTAATGCTTAAACAGTGGAAACACTACTTCACTTAAGTTTGAGGGGACCTTTTTGTGTATATATATTTTGTTTGTTTTTTCTTTAAAAAAAAGGACAGCACCGACAGTTGTTGAACCATCAACGATTTTGACCCTCTTAGTGTAGATGACAGTGAGGACACTGTCAAGTTTTAATTTGGGGGTGTGCTCGGTAATCCTTCTATCTTCGCATTCATGTGTATATTTTGCATTTGCATACTTATTTAAAAACCCACAAAAATTGAAAAAATTTACAAAAATATAAAAACTTTGTCGTCAAGTTAGCTAGTAGAGTAACTTAGATTTTTATTCCGAAAATTTAGCTTGATAGGTTAGAAATAACTAAATTCTAGACTTAGGAATTGAAAACCCTAAAAATAACCCTCCTTCTGTTTAACCTTGGCAAATATATGTCCTTGCGGGTTTTTTTAGAAGTAAGTAATCTTGAGTTCAGTTCTTGAGTTAAGTCGAAATGAAGGGAAAGTATTGAAAACTTTATTGAAGAATAACTCTGAAAAATAGTTCCTATTCTTAAATCCAAATTCAGAAAGTATATACCCTATAAATTGCACTTACACGCACCTTGAAACTTGGGGTAGTAGAGGATACCTAGAAATACTCTTGCCTGAAAGCCTAGTATGAAAGAAAAAACGGTATTTAAAGCTAACCACCAAAAGAGCATCATTGAAAAATATATTCGGTCTTGAAAAGAAAAAAAAGAAAAAAGAAAAAAATTAATAAATTACAAGTCCCGGAAACTGCTATTTACGCTTTAATAAGCTCACAAATTCAGTAATCGGGTGATTAGTGCCTCAGGAAGCAGTAATAGTCGCATGAAAGGTGTGTGAGCAAATCCGTCCATCTTTAATAAAAATAAGTGGTATTAGGTATTAGTGCTAGGGTACTATAGCTTGAATTGAATTCTTGAGTGTAGGGGTGAAATTTACACACATATAGGGGTATACGATCGATGTTTGGAGGAAAGATAGGGATAAAGAATAAGTCTTATGTTTTCCGTAAAGATGATAAAAATTCCGGATTGGAGACTGCGCTTTAAAAGGAAAACTCAAGAGAAACTGAGATCTTTCTAAACTGTCAAAATGTATAGGATCTTAGGTTGAATAAACAAGAGGTGTGAAAAATAAAGGATGGATATTTCTAACATTAGGATGATAGAATGTTTAACTTAGATGCTAAACCGTAGGATGAGAATCAAGCTTATCTTATGAAACTAGCTTGACGGGATTTTATGGGTAGTATCCGCTGAAAACCCTCAGAAGACAGCACTCCTCCTACTAGGGACACCTAGATGTTTAAAGGCTTGTTGCACATGCTAAGTGTAACCGTTATGCCTATGAAAGTGAGCTTAAAACATTTTGAAAATAAATGGTTTTGCTCGGGACAAGCAAAAGATAAGATTGGGGGTATTTGTTCACACCAAAATATTGCATTTAATACCGCCCATTCTTCTGCTCGTTTATTTATAGGTAGGTACTTTTGATCCGTGTTTGCTACATGATTACAGGTTACAGGTTTCTAGTCCAAAATAACGCAAATCACGAAAAATCTCCACATTTATACCAAAATACAGAACATCTGCCAAAAACTGATAAAATCCAGGTTCCGGTCATCTACACCCGTCCAGTTCCGCTTATCAGTTCAAAAGACAAAACAAATAACAGTGGTCATTCGTGTCTCGGACAAGCACAGAGCACGAGAGGGGCAGCACAAAGATCAAGAGGTGCGTGGAGCTCGAGGAAGATTAAAGTCAAAAATATTAAATGTGTAGCCATTTTGGACTATTGAAAATCTGAAGATATTTTGAAACCATTTTGCAATTTTGAACCTGTAGAACAGAAGCACAAAGCAACACGAGGAAGACCCAGAAAATGATTCACTAAGCCTTCCAAACGACCACGGAACAGCGGCCAATAGGCCTTTTGGGCGGTGGTTCCGCGGCCAAGTCTTGTCATCTCTAGATCATCTTTTGGGGGTAGTTTGGTAATTGGATAGGGGCTCAGAATATGGCCCTAGGGTTTCATTTATCTACCTATAAATACTCTAGTTTTGACCCAATTTAGGAATGCCTTTTCTTTACTAGGATTTAGTATAGTTTAGTTGTAGCTTCTTCTTCTTATTCATCTATTCTCCATGAAAATTGTAGTGAGAGCTTTTTGAGTGGAAGATTAATGAAGATGTGGGTGTTTTTATTATCTTGTATCTTTCATTTCTTGTATTGTAATTTTAATTACTGGGGTAACTTTATTATTTGTTGTTAAGTGGTTGTTGGTTTTCTTTTCTTGTTTTGTTTTCCTTCTTTTCTAAACCGTATTTTCAAGCCATGATACTCAATGGAGTCCCTTGCTTAGGTGATGGCTCAAGTAGTTAGCTTGCTACCATTTGTTAAAACCGGATTTTCTTTTCTTTCTTCTTATTTTATTTTTCTTTTAAATGTGTGAATAATTCCATACTTGTTAGGGCTAAGGAAGGTTAGTATGAGAGACGGAAAAATCCCTTGTGCTTCTCTTCTCCAAACACCTTAAAATGAACCTAGACCAAACAAACACAACCCCCTCACTTAGACGCGCTATAAGTGACATATAGCTGCGACATAAGTCGAGAATTTCTTTGAGTCGAGAATTCCTTTTGGCGCACTATAACATGACATGTAGTTGTGAATTAATTGGAAACATGGTTGTGTGTGTTTAGCTTAGGGTTGGAAATAAGCACATATAGCGGACGGACAAGGGGCACTAGGAATGGATTTAGCGTTGGAAAGCTTTCTTAAACTCGCAAATCCCATTTCTATGTCCTCTTAATCCCCTCTGTTTTCAATTACCCAATATCATTTCAAGAATGGGAAAAGACAAGTGCAAGACTAATCCTAACTGTACTAACCAACCTTAACCCTAATAAGTTTACTTGAACATAAAATACGAACACTTAGGATAGATTTAAACATATACATATACATTCTTCAATTGACTCGTCTAAAACAAGAACGGAACATACATACCATCTCCCTACGGACGACCCATGCTCAACCGGCTAGCTGCAAAGCGACACCGTCTTGATTGCGGTAAGTAGGACTTATATAATTCTTAGCGTAGCGCATACATATACATAAAAATGCAAGCTCAATCACTTATCGACTACCCGTCTCCCACAAGTATGATTGCCATCACATCACTGGTAGTCAAGTAAGGATCCTACGGGTTTTATCAACATTTATACGAGATATGAAATAACAAGTAAAGCATATCACATGTTAAGATAAATACAAACCAAATAACATACTATCATATCGAGCAAGATTGTTCTGTACATACGTATCCCTAGCATCCTATACAATGAAGGCCTCTAGGGCATACATATCCAATAAAAACGAGCCCAAATATCAGAAAGCTCGTCTGACCTATTCAGCATCGAGGGCGCATCACGGGTATAATCGATGCGCACCTTGGGGGCCTTTTTGTTCCCCCGATGATGAAGAACAAGGGTATCACCAGCCCCTTAGGGGAAAACCTGACGCGGAGGAAGAAGAAGAGCTTTCTCGGCTATCAAAAGCCGAGGAAAAGGAAGATGACCCGCTGACTCGGCTTCAGAGGCTGAAGCCTCATCACTTGACTCAACCCTAACTACATCTACTAAAACATCAGAGGAAGACATCTAAACTGATTCAAGGGAAGAGTGGTTAATGATGGATTTTGATTGGGGATCTGACCTAAGGGACGAAGCGCCGAGCAATTCTCAGATGACAGGAGGCATGCTAAGCAAAGGTGTTTCCTAAGGAAAGGCCTTACCTGATGATTGATGTGAAAAAGTGTGTTTTAGTGTTTCTTAATTACCACAATCAATAACGGTGTCACAAATAGCTAGCCGATAGTGAGAACAGGTCATCCACATGAAAATGGTAAATTATTAATCTTCTTTTAGACGAGTTAATAGAAAAGGATTTGAGAAAAATATTATAAAGCTAGCTTTTAAGATCCCTTACGAAAAGTAAGAAGTTTCTTTTGTTAGCATCATCACTTCAAAATCGGAAGGAAGAAGATAAAATAAAAAAATAATTCAATTTAACTAATAAAATTAGATGCGAAGAAATAAATTGCGGAAAAGTAAAGATACAAGAAATAAAAATTTCTCTAACTTTTATTAATAAAAATTTATATTCCAGAATTTAATTGGCTAAAAGAAAAGTGCAAAAAAAAACTAAAAAACCTAGATCGAAAACCCTAGCTTGATTTTTCTTCAATGCTGCTCGGTCCTTTATATAGGCTCTGGAACTTGAAACCCTAAATTTCATCTCGATGTATGTAAAAGGACGGTCATACCTATGAAAATGTTCATCAAACGGCCACAATTTGACCGCGGAACCGCCGCCAAATGCCCTCTTCAGCTGTTGAACCACCGCCGTTTGGTGAGATCGCGTCTCCAAATTTTTTTCACTTTCTTCTCTCGATTTTAGGAGATCTTTTCAACGATAAAATCTTGAAAATATTGTTTTATTTTTGTAGTTGCGAGAATCTTCAATTTGCTCCTAAATTTGGCAGATTTGATTTGCTAACTTGATTTGATCTCTTAAATCCTATTTGCAGTCTTGAACTGATTTGCTACTTTTAATACCTGCACAATATCTCAAATCAAATCATTAGTAGCATTTATGTTATTTGAGATAATATTCCAACAATTCATTCACAAATAAATTACTTAATGGTTAAGAAATTCAAGGATATTTGATATGATATGATATGCACATCTTAATAATAATGATTAAGAATCACATGGATATTTTATTTAAATATGATATGCATATATTACACCCAATTATATTAATTATAAGTTAAGAAACATATGAAAAAAATCCTTTTTCACATAAAACCCACATATGTTCTTGAATTACAAATAACACCATTTAGTAATTAATAATAATAAGAAAAATGACCGCATAAATATGCAATAAATATGACTGATCAAATACCCCCAAACTTATCTTTTGATCGTCACAAGAAAACTGTTTTATTTTTAAAAGAAAAAGAAAAACCTAGCACACTTTCGTAGGCAACACGATTGCACTTAACTCATGCAACAAGCATTTAAATCTCTAGGTGTCTCTAATAGGAGGAGTGTTTTCTCCTGAGAGTTTTCAGCGGATTACACCCACAAAATCTCAAAATTTAGAAAATAAAGGAAAAAAGACGAAAATTACATGCAAAGATAAGAACATATAAAAGAAAAACTTGAAAATAAGAGTTTCAAACTACACTAGCTTTTTAGTTGTCATGAGCCATATCTTAATGGTCTTGAAAAGATGTCGGAAATCACATCCTCTCTCAATAAAATATCGTCTATGGTCTTCCTCCCTACCTCTCCTCCAAATATCGATCATATACCCTACGTGTATGTAAAAGTCATCCCTACACTTGGAGAATTCTATTCAAGCTATCATACCCTTTGTCCATATTCCTTAGTACTTTTTAGTCGGTGATGTTTTAGATGGATTAGCTCACACATTCTTCATGCGACCGTTAATACTTCTTGAGGCACTAACCAACCGATTACCGAATGTGCTCACTTATTAAGGCGTACTTAGCAATATTCTAAGGCTTAACACTGACCCTCAAACTAGTTGGTCTAAGACACTAGGTGATAAGATACTCTCACTATATTTTTTTTATGTTATCTTAAGTAATTACAAAACCAGTGTTCGTTTTTCTTTTAAATTTTATTTTATGTGTCATTTATATTTTATTGATTTTTTCATACTAAGTTTTTCAGGCAAGAGTATTTCGAGGTATCCTCTACTATCCCAAGTTTCAATATGTGTGCAAGTGCGTATAGTAGGGTATCAACATTCAAAAGCTTGGACTCAAGAATAGGAACTATCTTTCAGACTTATTTTTATCCGCATACTAGTAATTTCTTTATCTTACTAACCCTTGGGACGACAGCTCATGACCACGTATTACAAGCTTCATTCTAAAACATCTAATTTTATTGTATTTCTTAAGTCTCTTCCTCTCTTTCATATGTATTTTTCACTTTCTAACATTTATTTTCAAAATCTTCTAGTTTTTTTCTTTTTTTATATTTTTTTTAATGTAGTACAAAATGATACGTGAATAAATACAAACCTCTCCCCCAAACCTGTTTGCAGCAGTGACCCCACTGATACTGTTATCCGAGCTCAAAAACCTGAAGACTTGGGTGGAGAATGATAGGGTCAATAGTTAGTCAAATGAAAAGCCTCCCCCAAACTTGTTCTTAGCACACACATATTTTTTATGGAACTACTAATATACACGCCCCTATTTTTTAGTTGAAACAGTGTTGCCGCTGTTTATAGCTAGAAAACCGAAGCATGGAGGAGAGGCAGAGGAAAATTAGTCGTGATAAAGCGGCTACTGCAAGAATAGGAGATCCTTCGATAGGTCAGCAGAAAAGTACGGTTTTAATCTATGCCCATTTATTTTGAGAAGGGAACCGTATTTAGAATTTTCTACCTCCACTGTACCGTGTGGGAATACATACCACACCACAAAAGGTCCCATCCAACGAGATCTCAGCTTACCCGGATGAAGATGGAGACGGGTATCGTAAAGAAGGACTTGTTGTCCCTATGTGAATGTCTTTCGCAAAACATGTTTGTCATGAAACACCTTTGTCCGGTTCTTTACTATAACCGCGTTATCGTAGGCTTCATCACGAAGCTTCCTCAGCTCATTTAATTGCAACTTCCAAGAGTCGCCCGCTTAGTCAGGATCAAAGTTAAACTCTTTAATTGCCCACATCGCCCTATGTTCGATCTCGACAAGGAGGTGGCAAGCCTTCCTAAACACAAGCTGATAAGGAGATATGCCAAAATTAGTCTTATATGCAGTACGAAATGCCCAAAGAGTATCAGTCAGTTTAGAGGACCAATCTTTACAGTTCTTAGAAACCGTTTTCTTCAAAATTTTCTTGATCTGTCGATTGGAGATCTCGACTTGCCCGCTCGTTTTGGGATGATAGGACATAGAAAAATTATGGCTGATTGAATATTTCCGCATCAAAGCCTCGAAAGACTGATTGCAGAAATGCATCCCATTGTCGTTAATGATAGCGCGAGGGTGCCCGAACTAAGAAAAGATAGTTTCTTTAAGGAACTTAATGACAACCTTTTTGTCATTAGTACGGCTCGGTATTGTTTCAACCCATTTAGAGACATAATCAACCGCTAAGAGAATATATAAGTTCCCAAAAGAGTTCGGAAACGGGCTCATGAAATCAATTTTCCACACATCAAATATTTCAACAACCAAGATTGGTTGGAGCGGTATCTCGTTTCTCCATGAAATCGGGCCTATGTGCTGACACCGTGAACAAGTTTTGCAATAATCATGTGTATCTTTGAATAAGGTTGGCCAATAAAATCCGCATTTCAAAACCTTTTCCGTAGTTTTTCTCGGGACAAAGTGATCGCCACATGCTTGATCATGGCAGAAAGACAATACACTCATGAACTCATTATTAGGGACACACCGGCGAATGATCTGATCGGGACAATACTTGAAAAAATAAGGTTCGTTCCAGTAAAAGTGTTTTACCTGAGATAAAAATCTGTGATTGTCTTGATTTGACCATTCGCTGGGTAGAAGTCTCGTTGCTAAATAGTTCACGATATCAGCGAACCAAGGTTCGCAAGATAAGGTCAAGAGATGTTCATCCGGAAAAGAGTTGTTTATTGGCAAGGTCAACGTTGGTGAAAAAGAAGTCGTGAAAGATGGTCGGCTACGATATTTTCACATCCACTTTTGTCTCTTACGACAAGGTCAAATTCTTGCAACAAGAGGATCTAACGTATTAGCTTGGATTTAGTATCCTTCTTTGCAAAAAGATACCTTAAGGCGGAATGATAGGTGTAAACTACGACCGGTGAGCCAATTAGGTAGGGCCTGAATTTTTCTAATGCAAAGACAACTGCCAAGAGTTCTTTCTCGGTGATTGTATAGTTCATTTGGGTATCGTTCAAGGTCCTACTCGCATAATAAATGACATGCGATATCTTATCGATGTGTTGTCCTAAGACTGCACTGATAGTAAAGTTGGATGCATCACACATAAGCTCGAAAGGGTGATTCCAATGTGAAGATGATAGAACGGGGGTGGTAGTGAGGGAACGTTTAAACGATTCAAAAGCAGCCAAGAAATCCGAGTCGAAGTGAAAAGTTATATCTTTGGCCAAGAGAAGAGTTATGGGTCCAGCAATCTTAATAAAGTACTTGATGAACCATCAATAAAAACCGGCATGGCCAAGAAAGGATCGTATATTTTTGACGCATTTTGGAGGAGGAAGGTTAGAAATGACATCTATTTTAGCTTTGTCAACCTCAATGCCATTTCGTGAGATGGTATGCCCTAAGACAATATCTTCTTGGACCATGAAATGACATTTTTCCCAATTCAAACTTAGATTATTATCCTTACGGCAGTTAAGAACAGCGTCAAGATGACGTAAGCATTCCTCTAAGGAATCCCCAAAGATGGAGAAATCATTCATGAATATCTCCAGAAAATTCTTGACCATGTTAGAGAATATCCCCATCATACACCGCTGAAATGTAGTGGGAGTATTGCATAACCCAAAGAGCATGCATCTATAAGCAAAAGTACCGAAAGGAGAAGTAAAAGTTGTCTTATCTTGATCCTTATCGGTAATGGGAATCTGGTTGTAGCCTGAGTAATCGTCCAAGAAACAGTAGAACTCATGCCCAGCTAAGCGTTCCAACATTTGGTCTATGAAAAGTAGAGAAAAGTGATATTTTCTCGTAGCGACTGTAGGGTGTTTTTCGTCACCCTATTGAGATGGGAATACGCGCGCGCTGGTCAGGCATACTACAGATTCCCCCTGCTTAGGGTAGGCGAGGGTTTATTGATCATGGGGATCCGAATCTCCGGCAGCCGTGGACTAAGCTGCCGTTAATTACCCCTCACCTTTGGAGCGAGAGAACCTCCGATTAACGGGTTAAACCGGTCATGTGAAATCAATGTGCAGTGTTGTGTTTTGAAGGGGTTTTGGATATGTCGGGGGCCCCGCTGAGTTTTTACAGGGGGTCCCGCTACCCAGATAGCGGGCTGGGGGTCAAGGGGCTAGCAGCCCCCTTGCGGGGTGCGGGATGCGGGGCAGCGCCCCGTTAGAAATTTTTTCTAACGGGGGAGGTATATTTAGTGTGGAGTGCATATAAAAAAATGGGGGGAAGCGTCTTAAAGAAGCATGTGTGGCACGTGGGCGCATGGTGCCCAGCGTCAAGTGGCCATTAGGCGCCTTAGCGCCCGGGGTCATGTGCGCACACGTGGCCATTGGGCGCCTTAGCGCCCGGGGTCACGTGGCTCGTACGTGGCCATTGGGCGCCTTAGCGCCCCGGTGTCATGTGGCGCAAGGTCACGTGGCGCACACGTGACCGATGGGCGCCTTAGCGCCCCGGGGTCACGTGGCGCACACGTGACTGGTGGGCGCCTTAGCGCCCGGGGTCACGTGGCATATACGTGACCACGGGAAACACCCGCGGGAAGGAGCCTAGCCCCTAGGTTGGGGAGTTGAACTCCCAAGGGTTTTTTTTGGAGTTGAACTCCTAACAGAAACTAATTTATGGAGTTAAACTCCAACAGATCTAGAAAGGAGTTAAACTCCTAGGAATCTTTGGCTCCTCTTTTGAGACTTGGATCTGTCCAAAGTTAGATTTTTGGAGATGGATCTCCTTCTTCCTTCTCTTGACCGGCGAGATCTTGGAGAAAAGGGGGTGAGACTTAAAAGTCTCCCATTTTCGAGATCTGATTGGAGATCCGAGCTACCATTCGTGGGTTTTGTGGTGAAAAACTATTTATTTTTGAGAAAGGAAGAGTTAAACTCTTGATTTAATTCAAAAAAGAGGAAGAGAATTTTAGACCCTTGAGAAAGAGGAAGGAGGCACAAACCTTAGATTTTGAGAGAATGGAAAAGTGTATTTTTTTATTCATCATCATGTTGCCTCTTATAGGCTTACATATTTACATATAGCCCCTTGGGCTTTACAAAATGGCATTTTGCCCATCGCATGGCTCATGTGCCATTTCTTTTTGCACATAAGCCATGGGCTTTACAAAAATTTGGTTTTATGCCCATTCATGCATAAAAAAATTACATTAAAATTATTTATTACATGATTTTTATGTTGGCATGGAAAGGCTGGTCGCGGGCACGACTTGGGCATGGGCCCGCTTGACCTTGGCTTAGGCCACCTGGCCTGGGGTTGACCTTGACTTTGACTTGGTCAACCGGGGTGCAAATTTTAACCCCAACAAAGTGCCCCCCATCAATAAATGCACACCGTACATTTGAGTTGTGTGCATGAAATTGATGGATCTTGAAGCTGGACTTCGACGTGGAACATCATTCCGGGGGCGGACATCCCTCGGGGCGCAAGATTCCCGGGGATCGGAGCATAATTCCAATTTGCGGAGCATAATTCCAGAGTCGGAGTATCATTTCGAAGAGTCGGAGCATAATTCCGAGGGTTGGAGCATAATTCCGAGATCGGAGCATCATTCCGAAGAGCGGAGCATGATTCCAGGGATCGGAGCATCATTCCGAAGAGCGGAGCATGATTCCAGGGATCGGAGCATCATTCCGAAGAGTCGGAGCATGATTCCGAGGGATCGAAGCATCATTCCGAATAGCGGAGCATGATTCCAGAGATCGGAGCATCATTCCGAAGAGCGGAGCATGATTCCAGGGATCGGAACATGATTCCGAAGTGCGGAGCATGATTCCAGGGATTGGAGCATCATACCGAAGAGCGGAGCATGATTCCAGGGATCGAAGGGCGGAGCATGATTCCAAGGATCGGAGCATCATTTCGACGAGCGGAGCATGATTCCAAAGGGGTCGGAGCATAATTCCAACGGGCGGCAGACATTCTGACCGAAGCATAATTTCGATGCAGAGATTGATTCCCAGGCGAAGCATAATTCCGACAGGGAAGGAAGATACTCCGAGGTGAAGCATGATTTCGACACGGGGTACATTCTGAGACGAAGCATAATTCTGGCGCAAAGCTTGTTGGCTGACTTGATTCCGAGACGAAACATAATTTCGACAGGGAAGGCAGATACGCCGAGGTGAAGCATGATTTGGACACGGGGTACACTCTGAGACGAAGCATGATTCTGGCGCAGAGCTTGTTAGTCGACTTGATTCCGAGGCGGAGCTTAATTCCGATGAGGAGGTCGCTGGTTGATTCCGAGCCGAAGCATAATTCCAACAGGGAAGGCAGATACAGCGAGGCGAAGCTTGATTTCGACGTGGGGAACACTCTGAGACGAAGCATGATTCCGACGCAGAGCTTGTTGGTTGATTCCGAGCCGAAGCATAATTCTGACAGGGAAGGAAGATACACTGAGGCGAAGCTTGATTTCGACGCGGGGTACACTCTGAGACGTAGTATGATTCCGACGCAGAGCTTGTTGGTTGATTCCGAGCCGAAGCATAATTCCGATAGGGAAGGTGGATACACCGAGGTGAAGCTTGATTTCGACGCGGGGTACACTCTGAGACGAAGCATAATTTCGACGCAGAGCTTGTTGGTCGACTTAATTCCAAGATGGAGCTTAATTCCGATGAGGAGGTTGCTTGTTGACTTGATTCCAGGGCGGAGCATAATTCCAACGAGGAGGTCGCTTGTTGACTTGTCCCCGACACGGAGTGTCTGTGGTCGACGTTTCCCCGGCACGGAGTGTCACTGGTTTTGATGTAGAGGATGATTCCCAGGCGAAGCATAATTCCGACAGGGCAGGTGGATATTCCGAGGCGAAGCATGATTTCGACATGGGGTACATTCTGAGACGAAGCATGATTCCGCCGTAGAGGTTGTTGGTTTGATTTGATTTGGGTTGACATCAGCATCGCTACACTGGAATATGGTACCAGAAGCGCATCAGCATCTTTCTTTGAGAGGATTTGGGGATTTTGGTTTTGGTCGGCATCTGCATTGCTGCACTGGAATAATACCAGGAGCAACTCATCATTTGCCCCGGGAGGATTTAGGAATTGGTTTTTCTTTTGGGTCGGCATCAGCACCGCTACACTGGAATATGGTACCAGGAGCGAATCATCATTTGTCTTTCCCTGTTGGGAAGCGATAGCTTAGGAGACAGGTTTAGATCCCTATCACCTAAGGCTTTTCAATTTTATGGGCCGTAAGGGTCCCATAAAAGCATTTTCTCCCTACAGGTCATAAGGATCCCGTAGGTGTATTTTCTCCTTAGGAGTCGTGGGGACTCCCAAGTGTGTTGCTCCTTTGTGAGTCGTAAGGATCTCACGCGGGAATTTTCTCCTCACAAAGTCGAGAGGACTTTACGAGTGCATTTCATCTCTTTTTCACGAGTTTGCACCCTTTCGAGTTTTCACAAACTCGCCGGCAGTCCTGCTATTTTTACTCACGGAGCCCTTTCGGGTTTTCATCCGTACCCATTTTGCTTGTGGACATACCCTTTTTTTCCACCGCTGGTGGCACTTTGAATGTGGTCTCGCCGGTAGGACTTGGGAGAGATTGGGATCGTTTTACGCCCGTGGATTGTATACGGTTTTGCAGGATGTATGATCCAGACCGTAGGGCCGGAAAAATTTTGGGACATTGTTGGTGTCTGCACCGCTGCACTGGAATATGGTACCAGGAGCGACTCATCATTCGCCATTTTGGAATTTGGTTGGCGTCTGCATCGCTACACTGGAATATGGTACCAGGAGCGACTCATCATTCGCCGTTTTAGGATTTGGAATTTGGTTGGCGTCTGCATCGCTACACTGGAATATGGTACCATGAGCGACTCATCATTCGCTATTTTGGGATTTAGAATTTGGTTGGCGTCTGCATCGCTACACTGGAATATGGTACCAAGAGCGACTCATTATTCGCCATTGGGATTTGGAATTTGGTTGGCGTCTGCATCGCTACACAGGAATATGGTACCAGGAGCGACTCATCATTCGCCGTTTTTTTCGTTTTTTTTACCGCGATTGCTCTATCATTTCAGCTTTTCTTATCGTGAAGGTCATGATTGCCCTATCATTTCGGCTATTTATTCACGGTTGCCCCATCATTTCAGCTTTATTTTCATTTTTATTTTTACTCGCTGATTTTTATTGCGAGTTGCCCCATCATTTCGGCTTTTTATTTATATACATATATATACATATATATATTTTTTATTTACACATTTTTACATCCCCAGTTTAACGACTTAGAAGTCGATTATTCCCAGTTTAATGACGTGGTGGTCGACGGTTCTCAGTTTAAAGACTTAGAAGTCTATCATTCCCCGTTTAAGGACGTGGTAGTCAGCGGTTCCCAGTTTAAAGACTTAGAGGTCGATCATTCCCAGTTTAACGACGTGGTGGTCAGCAGTTCCCAGTTTAAATACTTAGAGGTCTATCATTCCTAGTTTAACGACGTGGTGGTCAATCTTTCCCGGTTTAACGACGTGGTGGTCAGTCTTTCCCAGTTTAACGACATGGTGGTCAGTTGTTGGAGCTTAGGCTCGATTTTGCAGGAACCACGGACTCCTTGGGCTTAATTACATGAGCGAGCTCTTCATCATTTGGATCAAGCCGGTGTTGGATGGCAACAACCGCATCATTGTTATGGCTATGAGGTATAGGAGGACTTGTTCCTCCGAGCTCCATCATATAGGCCGTATGGGTTGTGTGCACGTCTATTGCTTCTTCATTAGCAATGTGGCTCGCTTGGCTCTTAGCTTGTTGTCTTGGTCCGCTCTTTTTAGAGAAAGGCAGGTGTCTGATAGAATCAGGTCCCTGAAGGACTTCGGTCTCCATTTGTATGAAATTAGCGGTCGCAGCTTGATTGTTTGTTAACATGCCAGGGGACAACGATATTTCTCCCGCCTTGTATTGTTTCTCGACCCAATCCTTGAAGATGGAACAGTCTTCAATAGTGTTTCCCAGCACTCGGTGGCACGGGAAAAAGTTGGGATGATCAGTCATGTTCGCTTCACTTAGCCTTTTTGGTTCTGGTAACCGCAAGCCATTCTTCAGAGCATCTTTGAAAATTTTGTGGACCTTGTCCCTTCGGAAAGAGTAGACCTTATTTCTTCTTTCCTCCAAAGTTGGCTCTCGATATTTGTTAGTCTTTACTCCGCCCGCTCTCTGCTTATCCAGAGAATCAGTGATGATGGAGCTTTCGCTTTTCCGGTTGTCGTCCCTCCGATGTCTCGGTCTGTTTGTGAATTGGAGATTCTGAGTGGACTCGGGTTTTGAACGTTCCAAAATTTGAACTCTCTTGGTCAGCTCTTGGAATGTTTTGAGGCCTGCGGTGCATAAGAAAGGTTTCATCCAGTCGTTCAGATTTTCTATAAGAAAACTGACGGATTGGTCTTGCTCCAACGACGGTTCGCATTTGATAGAGAGATTGCGCCGTCGGACTATAAAATCCATGTTGCTTTTGTTGTTCTTTGGCTCGGTCTTTACAAGGTCAGCAATGGTGATTTTATCGCTGACACTCATGAACCTTTGCTTGAACATGGATTCTATTTGAGCGAACGTCGTGATCGAGTCATCCGGTATGCTTGCATACCAATCGAAAGCAACATCGGTCAAACTATTGAAAAAATGGCGGAGAAGGAGCGCATCATTTCCCACAGTGTTCGCACATGATGCTTTAAATTGGGCAATGTGCCGGTTCGCATTTCCCGTCCCATCGAACCTTTCAAATTTGGGGACGACATAGCCAGTAGGAAACTCCACAAGATCGTACCGAGCAGGGTATGGTCTCCCGCTGCTACTGACCTCTTTTTCCTCTCCGGCTTCGGCTACCAATGTTTTGACTTTGTTGGCAACCAAATCCATGATTTGATCTTGAGTTAGTGGGTTGCTATCATCGGTAGCCAAGACATTTCCCGAGATAGGATGCGATTGACTTTCATGCGGTCCGCCCACCTTTGGATTTGAGGGAATAGGCATCGGCTGTCTCGGGACACCGTTTCAAGGTTCATGAGTAGAACCATGTGCTTGATTGGGCGGATGAGAGGCAAATTGAGCTGTGAGCCGTAAGACGACGTTTGTCAAGTCGTCAATTTTTGAGTAGAGCTTGGCCAACTCCTTGTCTCTACTTCTGAGCTCCTTTTGGAGCTCCTGGAGAAGTTGCTGCTCTGCGGTCTTAGGATGGAAAGTTAGTTCATCTTCGCTTTCCGAGCCCGACTCCTCATGAACTGAGGGCTCTCCCTGCTTATCAGCTTCACTGGAAGGGTCTTCATTACCTTCCAGAGGAGGTTGTTCTTGGAATGTTGCAGCCATATTCATACCAGATTGAATTTGAGATGTAGTGGCCCCTTCCTTGCTCTTGCTGCGTGTGCCCACCATGTAGACAGTGTGGACCACATATCCAGCTGTCTCTTTATCATTGGCGAGGAGCTTAGAGAAGACACCCAATCGAGCAGTTTTCGAGGGTACCGTTAGAGCTTGCTCGAGATGCGTCGTTGCTTCATTGACGTTAATGGCCTTTCCCCCAGCTGGAGCGATGGAGAGACGTTCGGAAACGGATTTGCGTTTGGGTTGGGGCGCCCTCGAGACCACCACATTTGGCCTCTTGCCTTTCTAGACCAGTTTGTCGGTTACCGGAGCTTGAGGTGCAAGAATGGCGTTAGCTGGCACAAACAGAATAGAGCCGAACTGTAGCAGCGGCTCCTCCCACTTCGCCCAAGACTGGCCGGGAGGACCATCCTGGAGTCCATCTTCATCATGTAGGAGATGGGAGCCGAGTTCATCTTTGGAGACATTGTTGAAAATTGATTGCTTGGAAAACTGCATGAAAGATCATTATTTTAGTATAAATATAGATATGTATATTGATTGAGTTCGTATGAACGTTTAACCCGGAATATGGGAGGAGAGATTGGTCCCACCAGGCGTGCCAAAATCTGTAGGGTGTTTTTCATCACCCCATTGAGATGGGGAATACGCGCACGCTGGTCAGGCGTATTACAGATTCCCCCTGCCTAGGGTAGGCGGGGGTTTATTGATCGTGGGGATCCGAATCTACGGCAGCCGCGGACTAAGCTGTCGTTAATTACCCCTTGCCTTTGGAGCAAGAGAACCTCCGATTAACGGGTTAAACCGGTCATGCGAACTCAATGTGCAGTGTTATGTTTTGAAGGGGTTTTGGATATACCGGAGGCCCCGCAGAGTTTTTATGGGGGTCCCGCTACCCGGATAGCGGGCTGGGGGTCAAGAAGGCTCGCGGCCCCCTTGCGGGATGCGGGATGGCGCCCCGTTAGAAATTTTTTCTAACGGAGGAAGTATATTTAGTGTGGAGTGCATATATAAAAATGGGGGGAAGCGTCTTAAAGATGTGTGCGTGGCACGTGGGCGCATGGTGCCCGGGGTCACGTGCGCGCACATGGGCGCTTTAGTGCCCGGGGTCACGTGCACACATGTGACCATTGGACGCCTTAGCGCCCGGGGTCACGTGGCGAACACATGGCCATTGGGCGCCTTAGCGCCCAGGGTCACGTGGCGCATACGTGACCGATGAGCGCCTTAGCGCCCAGGGTCACGTGGCGCACGCGTGACCATTGGGCGCCTTAGCGCCCCGGGGTCACGTGGCGCACGCGTGACCGATGGGCGCCTTAGCGCCCGGGGTCACGTGGCGCACACGTGACCGTGGGAAACACCCGCGGGAAGGGGCCTAGCCCCTAGGTTGGGGAGTTGAACACCCAAGGGTTTTTTTTTGGAGTTGAACTCCTAACAGAAACTAATTTATGGAGTTAAACTCCAACAGATCTAGAAATGTGTTAAACTCCTAGGAATCTTTGGCTCCTCTTTTGAGCCTTGGATCTGTCCAAAGTTAGATTTTTGGAGATGGATCTCCTTCTTCCTTCTCTTGATCGGCGGGATCTTGGAGAAAAAGGGGTGAGACTTAAAAGTCTCCCCTTTTCGAGATCTGATTGGAGATCCGAGCTCCCCTTTGTGGGTTTTGTGGTGAAAAACTATTTATTTTGGAGAAAGGATGAGTTAAACTCTTGATTTAATTCAAAAAAGATGAAGAGAATTTTAGACCCTTGAGAAAGGGGAAGGAGGCACAAACCCTAGATTTTAAGAGAATGGAAAAGTGTATTTTTTTATTCATCATCATGTTGCCTCTTATAGGCTTACATATTTACATATAGCCCCTCGGGCTTTACAAAATGGCATTTTGCCCTTCCCATGGCTCATGTGCCATTTGTTTTTGCACATAAGCCATGGGCTTTACAAAAATTTGGTTTTATGCCCATTTATGCATAAAAAATTACATTAAAATTATTCATTACATGATTTTTATGTTGGTATGGGAAGGCTGGCCACGGGCTCGACTTGCGCATGGGCCAGCTTGACCTGGGCTTGGGCCCACCTGGCCTGGGGTTGACCTTGACTTTGACTTGGTCAGCCGAGGTGCAAATTTTGACCCCGACAGCGACATTAAGTTTTCTATAATCAATACATACCCTCCACCCGGTTTAGGTGAGAGTTGGAATCAACTCATTTATCTCATTAGTTATGACCGTGATGCCAAACTTCTTAGGGACAACATGAATAGGACTCACCCACTGGCTATCAGATATTAGTTAAATAATACCATTATCTAAGTATTTGACGATTTCCTTCTTCGCCGCCTTTTTCATGATGGGATTCAACTGTCTTTATGGGTCACGGGCTGGCTTGGCCTCATCCATCATATGTATATGATGTTCAACAATCAAGGGGCTAATCCCTTTGAAGTCCGCCATTTTTAAACTGAAAACTTGCCGATTTGATTTCAAGACAGACAGAAGGGCTTTTTCTTGCTCTAAGACTAGAGAAGCTGAGATGATGACGGGCAAAGACTCATTCTCACCTAAATATGCATATTTAAGATGAGACGGCAGCGGCTTGAGTTCAAGTGTCGGCAGAGAGATGATAGAAGGTAGGGTAAGGGATCGATGCTCGAACTCAACGGACTCCATGAGAGGTTCATAACTAGCGTAAGAGACTGACTCGGATAGCTTAACTAATTCGTCTGAAAAGTCAAAGGATTCGAATTCGGGGGGTGACTCGTTGATAGAAGGGTCCCGTGAATCAAGATCATCAAGGAAAGTGAACCCTTTATATTCCCTATTAGTGTAAGAAGCGGTGGGATCAAACAATAACGCACTAGTGGTGTCGAGATCATTGTCATAGAACAAAAACTCCTCAAATTCACAACTGTCATGAGCTATCTTGTGGACGGAACATATATTTATCATATGTGCAGAAGGTTTGGACGGTTGATGTAACATTTCAGAAAAATAAAATATTATTTTTGGGAATTTATAAAATTAAATAATAGATATTATGAATATTTTAATAAGGTGGTATAAATAAATACCGATAAATTGGGAAAAATTTGGAAAATTATAGAAATTACTAAAAAGAGAGTGCTTTATGTGATTTATCCAAATTATGAAATTTTACGATTTATTATACACTATTTTAATGCTAATCGCGATTAAATATCGCTAATCGCGCATTAAACGTGTTTTGTGCACATGACATGCACATGTCATTTTTCACACTTGTTACATTTTCTTATCATGGCTTTTCTTCATTTTATTTTGCATGGTTGTTGTTTTAATATGAAGAGAAAAGATAACAAAAGAAAATAAATGGAAAAGAATAAAGAAATGAGGGATGGGCATGAAAGAGAGAGGGTGAGGGGTCAAACTTGACCATGGCTATTCTCCTCCTTCATTCTTCTTTTCATCTTTCTCCTTCCACTCAAGCCCATGGCAGCCCCCTCTCCTCCACCACCTTCACCACCTCACTTTACCCACAAAATCAACTCAAAACCTCATCCCCACTTCATTAAAAAAATGCGCAAGCTCACTAGAAACACTTTGGACCAAGAAAGCAAGGATTTTGGGCACTTGGGGCAACTCAAGAAAATTCTTGAGTTGCCAAATGAGGTAATTTCTGCACCATTAGAATAGTATTTCATTTCCTATGGTATCAATGTAAGCTTAGAACCGATTTAGTGTCGTTTAGTGAGGTTTAGAAATTTCTAGTTAGGGTTTGAGGAATTCTTGAGTTGTGATGTGTAATTGAGATTAGTAGAGGCTATACAACCATTGTTGTGATAATATAGTGGACTGAACCTGAGACTTAAACCCCGGATTACGAACTTAGAAAACCCGATATCGAAGAATTGTGGATTCTGTGAGGGTATAATGAAATCTGCTAACACCCGGGTGACCTGAAAATTATTTAGCAAACACAGGGGAGTGTGCAGGTAACCTAGGACCCCCACTGAAACCCTAGACCCTAATTCCTCTCCATGGCCATAAATATATTCGTTCTGGCCGCAATTTGCGGCCAGACCTGGTTCAAATTGGTTCGTATTGGTTCTGTGGTTGTATCTCCAGTAAATTAAACCCCTCCTGTATACAAAATTGTCTAGTTTGGCCTAGGGTAAAATCTGGAGCTAATTTTCAAGAATTCTGATTTCGTTTACGGCTTTTAATGAACTTAGACTTGGTATTTGATATTTTGTTTCCATCGTGTGGCGTTTGAACGTCCCCGACTAGGGTTAGTGATCGTGTTTTGCATGCGAGGCTATAGGTTTTGACCTATGAGCGGAACGTGTGCCGTTTCGGTTTCCGACTTGATTTTAATACGCATTTGCGATGTGTTATGATATGTAGGTACCCTACGGGGATTACGAGACAATGAAGAAGAGGATGGCGGCATCGACATCGGTAAGCAAGAGCAAGTGAGTAGATATATATTTACGGGGGAAGTCGGGTGGATGGCGTATAGCACCCCCGCAGTTTCGTAATAGAACGCGAATGCGTTATATCTATATTATATATATAAATATACGGATGTGATATGGAATGACTTTGGATTAGTATAGTGTACTTGTAAGTTAGTGTTTAGTCGCGAACCCTAGGGTAGTGATTTGCATACACGCACACACACAAACATATATTCATTTTATTTACCTGTGCGTATATGGGGATATGTATATATATATATATATATACACATGGGTATGGGACTGTGTGTGTGTGTGTATACATATACATGGATTATGAGGATAGTACTTGGGATTGGAGATGAGTCGATTGAGATTGGGCTGGATGCCATGAGATCGGTGATATGACATGGTTCGTATTATGAGATACGACACGATATTTAGCGGTTCCTTTAGGCATGGAGTTTTCATACACACGCATGCATATATAGATGGTATCAGTATGTACTAGGCGTAGATCAGTACCCCCAGATCATGATATATGATGAAAAGGATACCGGACGAATGATGAGATAAATGTGATATTGACCCGTACCCAGATTTGGGATGCCATACGATGGAGTTACCGTACGAGCTATATTGATGATAGATCCGCACTCTTGACTCGAGGATGTCATATTATATAGGGTATCGTATGGGATACTATTGAGGCGGGATCACCGACTATTATATATATATATATATATGTATATATATCTATGTATGTATATATATATATATATATGTATATATATATATATATATCTATGTATGTATGTATCGACTCAGATTTAGGTGGTTTCCTTACCTTTTGATTAGACTGTTAGTTTAGACCTGTAGTTTACTGTATGTCTCATATTATTTATTGCATATTCATTATTATTGTGTTTATTATTCAGCTCCCACATATTCTTGCTGCTCGCATCGCATTGCATGCTTATATTATATTTTCATATGCTATTAATGAAATCATGCTGTCAGGACACCAGCACCATTACCGATGATGCATATGTTCCACGTACACCTACTTGCCGGCTCACACACATTATCATCGGTAATTTCCATGTCACGTACACTTAGAAAATACTATTCATTAGTATAAATTGTTAGCTGTTAGTTTCAACATGGTACTAATGCGATTACTTTTATATGATAGCTTAGACATCGCATTCATTATTGTGATTTTCATGCATATCTATATATTCATTTTCATGCATTGTTATTTAGGGCCAGTCCGGATTTGCCGGAGCCCAATACTTTTAAATTCACTGTCTTTTATTCTTGAGATTTGGGTTTTCCATGAGATTTATGGATTTAGAGAAACCGCAAGATTTTTTAAAACTAAATATCATTTTAAAATGAAAGTTGCGGTTTTCTCACGATATGATTTGAGATATGTTCACCATGAGTTTTCTCGGCTCTTGAGCGATATCATACACCTAATTCGAGGAGGAGCAGGAACCGTCTGTGGGTGCATGGTGGACCCGGTGCGGTACCCCGGGGCAAGAAGATCACAATTGATCGGCGTTGAGCCTGTGACAGGGGAGCATTGCTGACCGGTGATTGTTTTGTGACTCGACGGATATCTAAAGGATACCGATCGGAGTTGGGCCAGTCCGAATAGCCGGAGCCCAGGGGCCAGTCCGGATAGCCGGAGCCCCAGATATTGATATTTGAGGTATTTGAGATTTGATGATACAGGCCAATCCGGATAGCCGGAGCCTGAGATATTGAGATATTGGGTTATATTTTGTGTCGATGCTAGACACTGATTTATGATGATTTCATTGATGACATTTTAATTTATATACAGATATCTCACTAAACAAAGAAAACAGTTTTCACATTCATGATGCATTCTGTTTTCATTACATTGCATTCATACCTCATATTATGATATGTTGCTACCTGAGGCACTGACACGAGCATTTGGTATTACACTTATGTTTATATGTTTACCCTTTCCACCTTATCATGCTTCAGACTTTATCATTTTGAGGATATATACTACGATCGTATTGACCTAGGATTGTGTCATACATACGATTTCTGCTCTGTGATGTTTTCTACTCACGAGTTGGTAACTCACCCCCGTTGTTGCAAGTCGATGTACAACACCCCACGACTTGCGGGGAGGCGGAAATATGAAAAACGATCTTGTTCTTTGCTTAAACATCGACTAACCGCATGAATCGAAGCTAAACGATAACTAACAACTATCATAGAAGTTCTAAACTACTATGTGAAGTGATTATACCTAAAGAACCGTGTCCTTCGTCTTTACGAACTCCACCTCCTCCTCGGCCTTCTCCAAGTAGCAGACGATCCACCATGAGAGCTTTACTCCAAGCTTTGCCTCTAAACTTGAGGCAACTAGGTTTCTTTAAGTGCTAATCAAAGTACCTAGATGATATAGAGTGAGGGTTATGGATTAAGTAGTCTAACTAATCCTTGTACTCAACACATGAGAGGGGAGGATTAGGGTTTGAAGTGAGGAAGCTTGAGGAGAGAGAAGGTGAGAATGATAATTGAGATGAAAAAATAAGTTATCATAATATATATGAAGCATTAAGATTTATCAATAAAAGAAAAGAAAATGATGAATAATCATGCTTCATAAATATCTAATGGTGATTCATCTCCATGAGTCATTAAGCATTTATGATGCATTAATGATATGGATGAATCACTCATATGACTCACTAATCTCATTCAATGTATATGCCACCTTAACCTCCTTAGTCACCATCTTCTAGAAGCTTCTCGCGCAATTACGAGAACGCCCTTCCTTTCCGTGTAAACACGGAAAAACTTTAGACTGTATAAATCCAATAACCGGATACTAGAAACTGGCTTAAACCAAAGACGGCTAGTAAAAACTGTTCGGATGTCGTACGTGCGTAAACACACGTATGCGTCCGAACCCTTGTCGTAAAACCATACGACCTCTATATCGTTTCTCCTGGAGTAGGGAAACTCTCTGTGTGGGACTCTAGAGACTCGACTACTACGCTGGCAGTGGGTTTAACCACAGACCGCAAGCGGCACTAGCTGTACGTAACGGTCCCCAGGTAGATGTCGATAAGAAGGCCGATGAGGAAACCCATCCGAACTCTTACTGAGTCTGATATGACAATCTCCGTACAGTCCGGTCCGTTCGTCTAAGATTATCGCATATCGGGCATAGGGGGGACGGCAAGCGTCAGTCCCCTAATAGCGGTATAAGTCGTGTCGGAGCGAAGCCCATTACACTCTGAGAAACTACTGGAACCTACCAGCAAATCTCGCTAGCCCTGGCCAGGGACTTTGCGTAATGGCTCTCTGACACAGCGCGATATCAACCCCCAATACCGGGAGAGACGAATCCTTTCTAACCGCCACTGCCTCCAAGTTCTCGGGACTGCACCCAACTGCTACCTGTTTGCACGACTCCTTTGAGCCGTGGTAGGGTAGCATTCTAAGAACAGTGGGACACACTCGAGGCGAAGTAGCAGTGTCAAGTCTGCGGACTATGCTGTACTCATGTCACCTGGGAACTGTTTACTGACGACTGGTATAAAACCAACCAACAGTTCCCTGTGAGTCCTGTCCGGTGTACCCGTAACCTAACGAGCACCTGCATACTATCTCCAGTACGACGTACTGACGGCTGTGGGACAGACCATCTCCCCAACTGGGATGAGAAGCGTACACACTAGTCTACTCCGGAGTATCGATGCCCTGTCTCGATAATCCAACGACTAGGGACCTGAATAAGGATGTGCTTGTAGACTACCCAGCCCCCACTAGTGTGACTGCCATCACAACGCTGGTAGTCAAGCAAGATCCTAAGAGCTCTATCAATACGTATACTCACATATTAAGATAGAAAAACCAAGTAGCATACTACCATGTTTAGCAAGACTGTTATATACATGTGAATATCCCAAGCTTCCATTAAGTAATATACAAACTAGTATGATACAGTAATGGCCTTCTAGGGCATAAACACTAACAATCTCCTACTTGCACTAGGGCCATGTACTGGCGTATCGAAGACCGATGATCTCGAGTAGCGTCTCGAACTGAATCTGAGGTAGGGCCTTAGTGAATGGATCAGCAATGTTATCCTCTGTATTTACTCTCTTTACCTCGATCTCCTGGCGATCTACGATCTCCCTGATCAGGTGATACCGCCTTAAGATGTGTCTGGACTTCTGATGGGACCTGGGTTCCTTCGCTAAAGCTATAGCGCCGTTGTTGCTGCAATACAGAGGTATTGGACCAACACTGGTAGGAACCACCTGAAGTTCTGTGAGGAACTTCTTCATCCAGACAGCTTCTTTTGCGGCATCGCAAGCAGCTATGTACTCCGCTTCCATCGTTGAGTCAGCAACGGTGTCCTGCTTGGAACTCTTCCAACAGACCGCCCCTCCATTGAGGGTAAAGACATAACCCAACATGGACTTGGAGTCATCCTTGTCACTCTGGAAGCCGGAATCAGCATAGGCCTCCATCCTGAGGTCTTTTCCGCCGTAAACCAAGCACATCTCCTTAGTCCTCCTCAGGTACTTGAGAATGTTCTTTACTGCTATCCAGTGATTCTCCCCTGGGTTTTCCTGATACCGGCTTACAACACTTAATGCGTAAGCTACATCTGGTCTGGTACATAACATCGCATACATTATAGAGCCTACCGCAGAAGCGTAGGGTATAATCGACATGCGTTCCCTTTCCAAATCAGTCTTGGGAGACATCTCTTTGGAGAGGGTGATTCCGTGACAAGCCGGTAGGTTACCGCGCTTAGAATCTTCCATACTGAATCTTTTCAATATGGTGTCTATGTACTTGGACTGTGAAAGTCCCATCATCCTCTTTGATCTATCACGATAGATCTGGATCCCCAGAATGTAGGTGGCATCACCCAGGTCCTTCATGGAGAATTTCTGTGACAAGAATCTTTTGACTGACTATAGCATAGGAATATCATTTCCTATTAGGAGAATGTCATCCACGTACAAGACGAGGAATACAACAACTCTCCCTACAATCTTACTGTATATGCATGGTTCATCTGGATTTTTGATAAAGTCGAATTCTTTGACAGTATCATCAAAACAGATGTTCCAACTCCGCGATGCCTGCTTTAGTCCATAAATGGACTTAAGCAGCTTGCATACTTTACCGCTGCCCCCACTCTGAATGAATCCCTCTGGCTGATCCATATAGACGCTCTCTTCTAAATTTCCATTTAGAAAGGCCGTCTTTACGTCCATCTGCCAGATCTCATAATCGTGGAAGGCAGCAATAGCAAGAAGGACCCGAATGGATTTCAGCATAGCCACTGGAGAAAAGGTTTCGTCATAGTCCAAACCAGGTCTTTGACGGAAACCCTTTGCAACAAGTCTAGCCTTATAGGTTTCAACCTGTCCATCTACACCAATCTTCTTTCTGAAGATCCACTTGCATCCTACGGGTTTTACCCCATCTGGAGCAGTGTCCAAAGTCCATACTTTGTTAGTGTACATGGACTCCATTTCGGTCTGCATTGCATCCAGCCATTTTACCGAGTCGCCGCTCTGAATGGCTTGCTGGAAGCTAGTAGGGTCGTCATTATCAATGACGCAATCTTCTCGATCCCCGTCTATGAGAAAACCGTAGTATCTCTCGGGCGGATGAGACTGTCTACTACTTCTGCGGATAGGCGCTGGTATGTCCCTTTCTTCTGAAACTTCTTGTTCTACCAAACTTTTAGTATCAGCTTGTGGTTCTGGAATTTCTTCCAATTCTACTGCGCTCCCACTCTTCTGATTTTCTAAAAATTCAGTTTCTAAGAAGCGGGCATGACGAGAAACAAAAACCTTTTGTTCCTCTGCGTAGTAGAAGCAATATCCCATGGAGTTCTTTGGATATCTCACAAACTTACACTCCACTGAACGTGCCTCGAGCTTGTCCGGATGCTGCTTTTTTTACAAAAGCTGGACATCCCAATGTCTTCAGGTACTGAAGATAGGGTTTCTTCCCACTCCACATCTGATATGGTGTGGTAGGCACGGTCTTGGTTGGAACCTTGTTCAAAAGATATGCCGCTGATTCTAGCGCATAACCCCAGAATGATCGCGGTAACTCAGCCTTACTCATCATGGAACGAACCATATCCAATAGGGTTCTGTAACATCTCAGAAAATATAAAATATTATTTTTGGGAATTTAATATTAAAATAATATTTTTCCCGAAAACTGCCGATTTGCGAAATTGGGGTTTTCGAAAAAAGGGTATAAATATATACCATTAATTGTGAAATAAATAGAAATTAAAATGATTTATTCATTTGAAAATATATTTAAAGGATTTGGCAATTTTAAAATTGATTATACGCAGTTTCGATAAAAACCCGATTAGTGCACTGCTAATCGCGATTAAGCCAAATCCGCGTTTTTACAGCTTCCATGGTTAGTGCACCATGACATGTTCATTTTGTTACATGTTTCATTTCTTTTGGGCTTTATATTATGGTTTTTGATGGATGGAAAAGAGAAAATGAAAAAGGGAAAAGTCAAGGAGACATAATGATTAGGTTAGGTGAGCTTGGAGAGAGAGAGAGTGTGTGAATTGTGAGAGAGAGGGAGGGGGCTGCTGCCCTTTTTCATGGCTCCATCTTTTTCTTCTTCTCTCCTTCATCTCCTCAACTCCAAAATCCCTCCACAAAAATCCATAGATCCATCTCCAACCATGCCCCAAAACCCTACACACCCTTCACAAATATTAATCCCCTCTTCAACCTCTACATGATGGACCGAGCAAAATGGGATTTTGACGACGTTGGGAAGTTAGTGCTACCTAGAGTGGACTAGATGAGGTATAATTGCTTCCCTTTAGATTAGTTTTGTGAGACATCATGTTTAGATGTCGTATTGTGGAGATTAGTGATATATTGGGAAACCCTAGAAAGAGGTTGAGTGTTTGCTGAAAATGGTGATGTGTAGTGGCTGACCACAAGCCTTAGGTGCTGTTTAGTGGCCTGGAACAGACCCTAGTAACCCCAAAACACGGATTTAGAAACCCGACATTGGAAAAACTGCAAATCTGGGAGTGTAATTAGGAATCTGCTATCACCCCGAAACCCCTAAAATAAAATTGAGCTGACAGTGAGTCGTGTAAGCACCTAGGAAGCTACCACCAAGACCCGAGCCCCTAATTCAAAGCCTAGGCCGCAAATTTCATCATTCTGGACGCAATTTGCGGCCAGAGTAGGATGGATTTGGCTCAGATTTGTTCCAGGGCTCATTTTGCACTAAATTAGACCCCTCCTATATGCAGTTTTGGCTAATTGTCATCTGGGCAAAATCTGGGAGCATTTTGGTGTGTTTTAGGCGATGTTTTCCGTATTTTTTAAATGCACTTTCTTGATAATTGGATTTGTATTTTTTTGTCGGGTGTTCGTACATCAACAACAGGGGTTAGTTGTTAGATTTGCATGTTTGGGCCATAGGTTCCAACCTATGAGCACACTGTGCGCTGTATCGGTTTTCTGCCTCGATTTTTAATACGTATTGCGATTGTTATTATTGTAGGTACCCTCGCATGGATTCCGAGGCGAAGGAGCGTGGCGTCATCGATTTGGGCGAGCGAAGACAGGTGAGTAGATCTATATCTACCGGGGAAGTCGGGTGGATGGCGTATAGCACCCCCGCAAACTTCTGATGGAAACCGATTTATAGAGTATGGTTAGGAAACCTGGATTAGGAAACTAGGGTTAGAATATAGATAGGTATGTAGCCATGTTAGAAACTAGAGGATAGTTAAGTGTGATATGCTACTACTACTACCCTAGGATGATGTTTAGCGATACTACCGCTTAGGTTTCTGTAGGACTAGATAGTCGATGTAGATGCGTCATCCGAACCATACCTTTTTCTAAACCAAGAATCGTAAGTCTCTTTTAAATGTATATCTTGAGGGATGTTATGGATTTTCAAATGATATCTTTTCTTTAAAAACACCGTAACCCCTGTTTTCAAAACTACGATTCACTTCTTTAAAAATCTGATTGTATGGTTCGGGTGTGTTTGTTAGATTAGATACTTATACATAGTAGAGATAGTGTGTTTATGTAAATTCGACATGATATGAGACATGAATGCGATGAAAGATTACAAGACGAATTTGATGATATAATGAGATGATGATATGATATGATGGTATACGGATGCGAGTCGATCGAAATGATTTTAACCCTGCCGGTCCCCTGATATGAGATTATTGCAGATGCGACCTGGGACATAGGTATATAGGGTTATATATATATATATAGAATGTTGATGATAGGCTGTATGTGATATTAGGCCGTACCCTCATTTTTCGTATAGGATGATAGGATCCCTTTTAGCTTAATGCCGCCGTACGATGATATTCCGTGCGTGATGAGTTGACTTGATGATTGATCCTTACCCTTGACTAGAGGTTGCCGTACGAGTGATTATACCGTACTCGATGTTTAGGGGCTAGATGCCGATTGATAGATTCGCCGACTCGGACATATGATAGTTATGTATACCTTATAGCTGTTAGCTGATGATTTACATGCTGTATTCATGATATTATCATTGCATCGCATATACCTGTGGTAGTACACCTGCACCATTATCGATGATGCGTATGTTACACGTACACTTATTTGCCGGCTCACACACTTCATCATCGATAATTGCCATGTCACTACACAGTAGAATTGTTGCATCATGACATATACATAGATACATTCATACTTGCGGATATATATTACATTCGTATATCCATATTGATGTACATATACCTTGATACACCCATACTTGTGCACATACACATTGTATATTCATATTTGTGCACACATACATGGTACATCTCTACTTGCGCATATACATATTGAACCTACATAAATAACCGGTTTATTTGTAAAAATGGGAACCGCATGCTATACTTTAAAAACTGGAATCATTTTAAAGAGCGGTTT
Organism: Agapanthus africanus; assembly: GCA_030015575.1. Classification (NCBI taxonomy): domain Eukaryota; kingdom Viridiplantae; phylum Streptophyta; class Magnoliopsida; order Asparagales; family Amaryllidaceae; genus Agapanthus; species Agapanthus africanus. The sequence goes on from JASDDO010000008.1 coordinate 337,624,870, forward strand.
TCCCTTAATATGTCATATCACTATTCCATAGTGCATGATACACGGATATGCTCGCATTTCTTTTTGCATGTCGCATACATCATGCTCTATTATTTTACGCATTGAGATATGCTGTTTTTATGAGATTTCTGGATTTGAGAACCGTGGCTATTTCAAAAAGAAGCATGTACTATTTTAAAACCCGGTTTCTCTTGATATGATATTTCAGTGCGTCCACCATGCGTTTTCTCGGTTCTGAGAGTGGCATGTGAAACCCGATTCGAGGAGTGGTAGGCACCGATTGCGGGTACATGGTGGACCCGGTGAGGTATCCCGGGACAAGAAGACTCGTATATGATAGACGGTGAGCCCGGCAGGGGGAGCACTACCTACCGGTGATAGTATGTAGACTCGGCGGTTATCCGGAGGATACCGACCGGAGTAGCGAAATGGATATGAGGGCCGATCTGAGGATGCGGCGCCTGAGATATATGAGGATTTACGTGCCGATGCTGGGTACGGTTTTCATGTTGTTTTCGACTGTCGATACTAGGCACTCAGGTTCCATGATTTGATGTGTCGGGAGGGACACTGTTGATATACATATATCCTCATACTTTCATGCACACTCTTTTATGATATTTACATGCATGATATTGTTTCGTCAGTGGTTGACGCGTGGACTGGATCCACATACATACATACATACATACACCGATGCTACTATCGAAGGTTTTACACATGCTTATAGACATTGATTTATGGGTGGACGAGATCCACATATCCGCATGCATTGATTACTACTGTTGGATGTTATCCACGTGCATATAGATAGTGACTGCCTTGTTGGCACATATACGACCCGGTCACCCTAGATATCATAGTACTACCTTTTGATATAGATGACCTAGAAGTCGTTGTTTATTCGATTTCTACTTGTAGATATATTTCTATTCACGAGTTGGCAACTCACCCCCGTTGTGCCACAGTTCTTGCAGGTTGACCGCTTGGATCAGTAGCGGATTCGCTGGCACACAGATTCATTTGGGTGTTTTGCATTGATAGGTGGGGCACTTGTATCGTACCCACTCTTGTATTTTATTTCATATTGTATCTAGTTGACTCCATCAATCAATCAAATGTTGTATTTGTAAGTGATGAGACTTAGTGAGACTTGTAGTTGCGAGATTTGAGCGATGGGTTTTATTTTCCTTTTGGGGCTATATCTTGCTCTTTCATTTATCTTTTTGTGGTGAACTTCGCCGTTGGGCGTCGTATACTTATTTATACTATTTTTTTGTGGTTTTGATCCACTGTTTGGCGAAGAGCTAGCTCCCGCTTGGGGATGCCTTTATTCTTGTTATGTATTGTGGTTTTGGATCAAAATATACAAAGGAAGTGCTGCCGAATTTTTTTTAAAAGACGAAACATGTTTTTAAACTTACAAATTTCACTTGCATCATTCATGTTTCTTTCTATGCATTAAGAAAACTTGTTTTCGTTATACCTTTATTTCAAAACCTCACCTCCTTTATTTTTCTAAAAAAAAGGTTTAGATTTCTGGGTTTCAGCTTACTTGAATCCCGTTACGCCTCTAGACGTGGCGTGATTCAAGTGCTGGTCACGAGCTAATATTTCGGGTCGTGACAAAGTTGGTATCAGAGCGCTAGGTTTAACCTTTGTTCGAGTCTATGTTTGACTATGCGGAGTCTAGGGCGGGAGTGTATTTCGGAACCTAGGCTTGACCTTACGGAACTTAGACTTGAACGGGGGGTATTAGACCCGAACTTTCGTTTCATAGGCTGACCCTGATTGATGGAGTAGGTAGCTTGAGTAGAGTAACGTACCGTACGTATGTTCCGCGGCATATTTACGATACGATACTCCACTTAAGAAACCTTAGGATGTACATATTTTCGAGACTTGTGATTCTCTTCGTATCCATGATTATACATCCCTTGGAGATCCTCGATTCTATTAGTTCCATGATCATACTTTCATTGATGCTGTTCCTTCTTATGATCATGTATCCATACTGGATTTGTCGTTTCCTCTCATGCCATTGATCTGCTCTCTTTGATACTCGATTGAGGTTCCTGTCACCATTGTTTGAGCGCAGTTGAGCTACTGTTAGTGTTACGGTCAGGGCGAGCTCGTTGATACGAGGGCTGACCATTGTGTTTTCTGGTGACATGAGAACGTCTCGAGTTAGTATTGATGATTGTGACCTCTTGTAGAGGCGAGTGCTTGGTTTGACACCGGATGATCGGGCCATTGCTAGAGCTGCCAGTTGAGAGTGGACTGTTGATGTACAGCATACCTCAGAGATTATGATGTCGCCTACCGTGCAGAAAGATGGCCCAGCTGTTGCTGAGATTGATAGGATGTTGCTTCCAGAGCATATGAGCTGAGACTGCCGGAGCTTCCAGGCAGATATGAGACAGATGATAGCTAGTCTACCCCGATTTGAAAGGCGAAGATGATTCGTCCGATTGATGCGCCGGAGCAGGCCCAGTTGAGTTGAAGATTTCTAGTGTGGAGAGTCTTACTAAGATCTAGAGCAGACCGATTTAGAGATGACTGCCAATGTATCGCCTTTCCTGGAGGATTGAGGTGCTGTTCAACGTACAGACGAATGAGCCAGTTGTTGCTGTAAATGACGAGGTATCGCCCAGAGGTTGGAGCTACTGCATGCATAAGTATATACTTAGAGATATGATGGAAGGTCGCTAGCCACCCAAGGGTGAAGGACTAGGACATGTGGTCCGTTTGCTTACCCGATGCGAGGTCATCAGATAGATTGATTCCAGCTAGAGACGACTTCACGCGGATTCGTTGAGAGTCGACAGAGACGATCGAATGTCAGGAAACCATACTCCAAGTTTAAAGTATTCGGAAAGACGTGCAAGCAATTCTATGGACCCTCTAGAAGAATGAAACCCTAACTCGACATAATGACCGTGTGAAAGCCTTTGAACCTTAGGGTTTACGGCAGTTCCACGGCGCCATTAGTGAGGCTTGGGTTTGCCCTTCTACGGATGGATCACTGATGTTGTGGCATGTACTCGATACTATTAAACTGTACCCAAGATGTTGATCTTTTGGGGGATTATGAGGTTTTGGCATATCGATCAGATGGTTCGACATCATTCGGATATCTTGTGATGAGATATATTGCTTGGGAGACTGCAGATACGAGCGTAGCAGTTGGAGCGCAGTCCTTACAGCCACGAGAAGACGAGTCCGAATCAGTCGACATTGGAGCTGAGTGAAATGAAGAGTTCGACGAACATTGAGTATTCCTCTGATGGGTGGGAAGAGTTCCGAGGACGTGTTCGGCCAAATATCTTCTACCAAGTGATGAAGATACCGAGTTCGTGACTTCGAATCCGTGCGAGAGACTTCGGATTGATCGTGGCCGAGAACAGTTGAAGTGCGCCGACAGCATGGGGTGACGTCATAGTGGACGATGATAAAGATGAGTGGAACCAAAAGTTCGTGCGAGACGCTGACGAGCTGTTATTACTCCCCGTCGAGATCAGAGGCCTGATATGCTACCGAGATGTTGGGATACGACCAATTTCCAAGGAAATGTGTGAGGCACACGCAGAGGTCTAGAAAACAAGGAAAGATTATGTAAGAGTACCAGCCTCCGTACAGTTCGGCATAGGTGAGATCGGAAGAGACCCTGAGCAAGATTCCTTCCAGGACACTGCTGCAATGAGATTTGCACTCAGGATCAGAGGTGTCACGTGTATTCAGAGAGCCAGAGGCCGACGCCAGTGACGTGCTTCTTATTGAGTGGTCATGATGATTGACCGAGAGATGACCAGAGAAGTGCTAGAGTGGAATCGTCCCCGTTAGCACACCTGACAGGGCCGATGAGCCGATGGATTGCGAGATTGGTAATCCGCGGGGAAGATGAGTACCCAGAGACAGAGGACGCCAGACCGTGAGCAGGAGGCGAGCAGATGTTCTTGTTCTGCCAGTTTCTAGGCGCACCGTTTATTTTTCGACATTGTAGGAGGTGTACCTCGATGTCCTTTGTTGCGATTTGCGTTTATGATCTGAGTATCACGCTTATATCGCTTGGATTTGAGTTTTGATGACGGGTTTCTTGATGTTGATTTCGTGCACCATGGCAGCACCTACTGAGTATTTACATTTTGTGCATAGTTATTGCACTTGAGATATGTTTTTATACACCATGGTATTGGTTTTTGATTTGTGCATATTTATCGCACTTGATATCGGTTTGTGCCTTGGTTGCACATGTCTGTGATTTCGTAGATTTCATACGGATGATTTGATTTTTGCACTCGGTATAGCTTATATGTGCTTACAGTGCATTGATATGTGTTTTGTGCACGCAGTTGCACACGATCTCGATTTTATACGCCTTAGTGTACTCGGTGTTGCTGTTTATGCATTTGGGTTATTGATCGGTATTTTATGCACTAGATTGCATTCTGCATTTGTTGCACCGGACGGGTATTTATGCGTTGTCGTACTGGATTTATACCCTGTACCTTGGTTGCACCCGATTTATATCCTTGAGCATTCGTTTTACCAGATTTGTATTTTCATGTGCGTTGGCACTTGCCGTCCGTTTTCGTGCATGTTACTGTACTATATGTTTTTATGGACCCGACGCGTTTTGGTTGGATTTGCGCATATTAGGCGCTCGATTTTGGATTTTGTGTGCATCGGATGCATTTGAGTGAGATTTTACTCGTGCATGTGGGATGCTCTTGATTTGGATTTTCTTCCGTGCATATTGGATGCGATTTCATTCGTGCGGGACATATGCACTGGAGTTGGATTTTCGCGCATGTTGGGCGCATGATATGAGATGTGATTCTGTGCACACCGGATGTATGGGATTGAGATTTTAGTGCACTTTAGATGCACTTGATGTTGTTGTCGTGTACACCCGTTGCACTGGACAGATGTTTTGTGCACACCCGTTGCACTTAGTTTTGCTTGTGTGTATTATAGCACCTGTATTTGGATTTGATTTCCATGCGCACCAGACGCATGTGATTATTGGATACGCCTTTTGAGGCTGATTTTGCTTTTGAGCATTTTGTTTTCATGTTGGGCACTATATTGTGTAGTAGCCAAACATGACTGATCTGAGGACAGTACCTGAGTACTTTGCATGCATTAAAAGTTTACCAAGAGGTTTTTGAAACAGAGGAGCTATAGTCTCGCTATTTTCTACGTGTCCGTGAGTGACACGAACGTTATAAAGGAAAACCTTTTGGGATGTTTTGAAAACGACGGAACGTGTAATTAAGAAAACATATGTGGATATATATTAGTATTTTAAATTGAGTGTCCGTCAGTTATGCCGTGAGTTACGCATTCCCGCGGTGATTTAGAAAAGATTTTGCATGTCTTTCATTCAGATTTTGAGTTTTTCAAAGATGCGTACTATACAAGTATTATAGAATTTAACTAGTGTATGTTAGATTTCAGTAGTGGATTTCGAGATCGGCATCTCTATTGTAACTCCGAGGATATGCGTGCAAATCCGATGATTCGCGTAACGCTTGACGGATTTCTATTTTGAGTTTGTACTCGTTTTTATGCGCACTTGACGCGCTGTGTTATTTCTGCGATTTCCATGATTTCGGAGCCCCGCTGTTTTGAGCTGATTATTGAAATGTTTTAGATTTCGGGGGTTTAAATTTAAATTCGGAGACCGAATTTATTTAAGGGGGGAAGATTGTAAAATCTCAGAAAATATAAAATATTATTTTTGGGAATTTAATATTAAAATAATATTTTTCCCGAAAACTGTCGATTTGCGAAATTGGGGTTTTCGAAAAAAGGGTATAAATATATACCATTAATTGTGAAATAAATAGAAATTAAAATGATTTATTCATTTGAAAATATATTTAAAGGATTTGGCAATTTTAAAATTGATTATACGCAGTTTCGATAAAAACCCGATTAGTGCACTGCTAATCGCGATTAAGCCAAATCCGCGTTTTTACAGCTTCCATGGTTAGTGCACCATGACATGTTCATTTTGTTACATGTTTCATTTCTTTTGGGCTTTATATTATGGTTTTTGATGGATGGAAAAGAGAAAATGAAAAAGGGAAAAGTCAAGGAGACATAATGATTAGGTTAGGTGAGCTTGGAGAGAGAGAGTGTGTGTGAATTGTGAGAGAGAGGGAGGGGGGCTGCTGCCCTTTTTCATGGCTCCATCTTTTTCTTCTTCTCTCCTTCATCTCCTCAACTCCAAAATCCCTCCACAAAAATCCATAGATCCATCTCCAACCATGCCCCAAAACCCTACACACCCTTCACAAATATTAATCCTCTCTTCAACCTCTACACGATGGACCGAGCAAAATGGGATTTTGACGACGTTGGGAAGTTAGTGCTACCTAGAGTGGACTAGATGAGGTATAATTTCTTCCCTTTAGATTAGTTTTGTGAGATATCATGTTTAGATGTCGTATTGTGGAGATTAGTGAGATATTGGGAAACCCTAGAAAGAGGTTGAGTGTTTGCTGAAAATGGTGATGTGTAGTGGCTGACCACATGCCTTAGGTGCTGTTTAGTGACCTAGAACAGACCCTAGTAACCCCAAAACACGGATTTAGAAACCCGACATTGGAAAAACTGCAAATCTGGGAGTGTAATTAGGAATCTGCTATCACCCCGAGACCCCTAAAATAAAATTGAGCTGACAGTGAGTCGTGCAGGCACCTAGGAAGCTACCACCAAGACCCGAGCCCCTAATTCAAAGCCTAGGCCGCAAATTTCATCATTCTGGCCGCAATTTGCGGCCAGAGTAGGATGGATTTGGCTCAGATTTGTTCCAGGGCTCATTTTGCACTAAATTAGACCCCTCCTATATGCAGTTTTGGCTAATTGTCATCTGGGCAAAATCTGGGAGCATTTTGGTGTGTTTTAGGCGATGTTTTCCGTATTTTTTAAATGCACTTTCTTGATAATTGGATTTGTATTTTGTTGTCGGGTGTTCGTACATCGACAACAGGGGTTAGTTGTTGGATTTGCATGTTTGGGCCATAGGTTTCAACCTATGAGCACATTGTGCGCTGTATCGGTTTTCTACCTCGATTTTTAATACGTATTGCGATTGTTATTATTGTAGGTACCCTCGCATGGATTCCGAGGCGAAGGAGCATGGCGTCATCGATTTGGGCGAGCGAAGACAGGTGAGTAGATCTATATCTACCGGGGAAGTCGGGTGGATGGCGTATAGCACCCCCGCAAACTTCTGATGGAAACCGATTTATAGAGTATGGTTAGGAAACCTGGATTAGGAAACTAGGGTTAGAATATAGATAGATATGTAGCCATGTTAGAAACTAGAGGATAGTTAAGTGTGATATGCTACTACTACTACCCTAGGATGATGTTTAGCGATACTACCGCTTAGGTTTCTGTAGGACTAGATAGTCGATGTAGATGCGTCATCCGAACCATACCATTTTCTAAACCAAGAATCGTAAGTCTCTTTTAAATGTATATCTTGAGGGATGTTATGGATTTTCAAATGATATCTTTTCTTTAAAAACACCGTAACCCCTGTTTTCAAAACTACGATTCACTTCTTTAAAAATCTGATTGTATGGTTCGGGTGTGTTTGTTAGATTAGATACTTATACATAGTAGAGATAGTGTGTTTATGTAAATTCGACATGATATGAGACATGAATGAGTTAAAAGATTACAAGAGGAATTTGATGATATAATGAGATGATGATATGATATGATGGTATACGGATGCGAGTCGATCGAAATGATTTTTACCCTGCCGGTCCCCTGATATGAGATTATTGCAGATGCGACCTGGGACATAGGTATATAGGGTTATATATATATATAGAATGTTGATGATAGGCTGTATGTGATATTAGTGTAGGGTTCCTAGGCACTCTCAAGAGGTCTCACAAGGCATCAACCATGCCAATTTCAAAAAATCTAGGTGCCGAGAAACCCGACTACGGATCGTTGGCTAGAAATCTAGGCGAAACATTAAACTAGTTAACACTTAACTATAAGAATACGGAAATACAACCTTTGTAGATCCGATTCTCCACCTCCATAGCTCCGCAACGAAGTATCCTCGCTGTCCAAATCGAAATCCGGGCTCTTGCGTCGGCTTCATCGGAGAAGAAGCGGGCTAGGTCATCTACGACGTGCCGAAGATGATCTACGTCGAAGCATCACTAGATCAAGCTCCACCTTCACCAAGCCATGAAAACTTGTGAAGGAAACACACTCTACTACTTGGCAAGAGGTAGAGGATGAAGAAATAGGAAGTGGGTAGACTTTAGAATTGGATTTCTCACTTGTTTCATCAATCCACCATTGATGAAGTCAAGCTTCTTCATGGAAGAAGAAGATGAAGATGAAGAAAGAATTATTATGATAGTTAATTAAAAAGAAAAGAAAAAGGATACTTATCATAATAATAACCATGATTAGGTGTAGAGAATAGACCATGGTTAATTGCAAGGGTTAGGGTTAAGCATGAGACAAAATGGTCATAAAGTCAAAGCTTCATGAAGCTTCAAAGAAAGAGACAAAACTTGCAACCATTTCATTTCCAATCTTTTCCAAATAAATAAATAAATAAATGATTAAGAAAAAGAAAACCCTAATCATCAATTTAACCATGGTTTAATCTTTACACTTAACCAAGTTAACATGTATCATCAAACATGATACAAACATTTGCACAAAAAGTATATCACATATACAACTTGTACATTCAAGTGAGAAAATCCATATAAAGTGAACCAATACTAGTTAATGCAAAGTAATATATCAAATATATAATTATACATTAAATCATTAAATCAACACTTGATTTAACGATCCGGTCATATCGCATATAACCGACTAGTATCCAATGTATCGGCTTATCGAATCAATCCTTGTTTCGATAACTAGGTTATATCGCATACAACCATTCGATACATTCATCGCGAGAATAGAATACGGTATCACATACACGCATTATTCTCGGTTCCGGACATATCTCATATGCGCTCCAATTTCGTTTCGCTTGAGCCAGGAAACCTCTATGTAGGACTCTAAAGACTCGTCAATACGCCGGCAGCAGGTGATGATCATATCAAACACCCGCAAGCCGCAAGCGGTCTGCTAAACGTAACGGCCACCCGGGTATTGAGTGATCAGAAAATCGACGAGCAAGCCCGCTCAAACTCCAGTGAATCCAACCAGTAACACTTACCGTACAGTCCGGTCAGTCCGTCTGATATGTCGCATATCTTGCCTAGGGGTGGTAAACGTCAGACCCCAATAGCTCGATAAGTCGTGTCGATATGAGGTCTATAACAATTCGAGAAACTACTGGTAACACTTACCAGTAAATCTCAGCAACCCTGGCCAGGGATTTCCTGTTATAGCCAATCGAACACAGCGCAACATCAACTCCCTATACCGGGAGAGACGAATCCCCTCCTATCGCTCATTGCCTCCATGTGATTCGGGACTGTACCCAAAAACCACCGTTTTGCACGCCCTCTTGGATGTGGTAAGGTGGAAATCAAAGCACAGTGGGAATCACACAAGACTCTATAACGATCTCGGGTCTACAGACTAACCTGTACCAGTGTCACCAGAGAACTGCCATCTGACGTGAGGTATAATACCATCTGTGTAACCCTTCGAAAATCGTTTAGGCAGTTTTTCGGTAATCGGCAAATTTTTCGGCTTTTTCCGTAAAAAGTCAAAATTGATATTTTTCATTGTAGACCTAATTATACAAAATTTAGACAAGATATTACTATAATTTTGTCACTAAAATGTCACTTATAATTTTCTAGTTAAATAAAAAAAATTTCGTAATTAATTATTTTTTTATTATTTTAAGCCTTTTTAAATACATTAAATTAGTGATAAATACAAATTTAATTGGGTAAATTTCATAATTAGGAGTCTTTATAAGCTAAAATATGGTGTTAATAAAATTATATCATAGCCTGCAAACTTTTAGTTTTTTGGTGGGAAAATTATGAAAAAAATAATGAAAAAAGGGTTTTTTTGTAAAAAGGTTGACATGAAAGCATTAAATGAGATTTGAGGGATCTTTTTTGACCTAGAAACTTCCACAAAACTCCCACAACCTCCCTCCTCTACCTCAGGTCGAGCTCAACCTGCTTCAAACCCCATTTCCCTCTCTCTTTCTTGCTTCAAAAATCATGAAAAAATCAACAAAATCCACCGAAATCAACACATTTCTTCACAAATTCAAACCATAATCCTATTCCACCTCTTTCTGATCCTAATTTGCTTTAAAACAAGGTGAAAGGAGGCATCTTTCAAGGTCAAGTGCAAGTTGGGGTTCAACTTGTAAGGTATAATTCTTATCTAATGTTCAAATTGTGGTTTAAAATTGCTAGATTTAGTAGTTTTAGTGTGTAATTTGGTTATGAATTCTTGTTTAGGAAATTCTAGTAAATTTTTGGTGTTGTAATTAGGGTTTGTAGCATGGTTGATGGATTAAGTTAGGGCTTTGATTACCTAGTTGGTTAGAGTGGTTAATTGTGTAAGGTTACGCTCGCTAAATCGATAAATTGCGACGTTTGCATTGAATCGGCGTTGAATTTGCTTGCTAGATTTTTACGAAAAATAGAATGCGTTCAATTTGCGTTAGGTTAGCAATATTATTAGCTTCGTATAGGATTATTAGAATGCGCGAACGCGGGGTTTCGTCTAGTCGGGTTGTAGTTTTGCCGATTTCCCCGAAATAACGATTCTAGTTAACGGTTAGCGATTTTCATGCGTTTTTCCGCGCACCGAGTGTATGCTATGATTAATACGAGAGCGTGGATAATTGTATGTTGTGACTTGCATTGTGTTAGGTTTTTTAATCTTATGCTTGGTATTGTGCAAATATAGGATCGGTCGGGGAAACTTCGGACACGGCGCGAAAAGGCAAGGCGGTGGCCGGATCGGATTAGCGGAGATTTCAGGTGAGTAGATGTATTCATCTATGGGGGAATCGTCTGGATGGCGCGATGCGCTCCCCTAGTTAGGATTACCCTACTTTTTGCAAGAATTATTGTGTTAGCTAGCTTATCCATTCATGTACACTGCATACCCTTATAGCGAACAGTATATTAAACTGCATGGACATTCATCTATACTTATGCTATATCATTTCGTAGGACACGAACACCTTACCATTGGCTTCTGTTGCACGCGCACTATTCATGTGACACACACGCCTTTGGTAAATGCCATGCCACGTGCACTATAGAACCTGTTTATCTTAATATCGTCACTTGCATTCATACTTGATATATGAATTTGCATAGCATGTATATACCTCGCATCATCATCATATTTATATAGAATTCTAGCAAAAATTCACATCGTATGCATTGATATCATAGACATTTATCATATATAATATCTGGACATTATGATTTTCTTGATGATTTCAGTATTGCTGCGATTTCTGGATTTTTGGGGAAAACCGCAAGAATTTAACAAAACCTTATATTTATCATTTTCAAAACAAAGTTGCGGTTTTCTCATGATGTATGTGTCGTCCACCATGAGTTTTCATGTTTTCTGTTGGATTTCGAGACCCGATTCGAGGAGTGGATGAACCGTCTCGGGTACATGGTGGGCCCGGTATGGTACCCCGGGGCAAGAAGATCGAGTTGTAGACGATGAGCCTGGCAGGGGAAGACTACCTACCGGTGATGTCTGGCACGGCGGATATCCGGAGGATACCGACCGTTGTCGTGAGATTTATGATATGGGCCGATCCGGACTGACGGAGCCCGATATTGAGACAGATATGATTCCTATTTGGTGTCGATGCTTGACACGGGTTTTCAGATGATTTCTTGATGATATTTAGCTATTATACAGATATTCATATTCTAAAGTTAAGAATTCAATAACCTTAGCATTTAAAACACTTAAAGACTTAATAATGACATTGCATACCTGTGCATGCATACTAGAGATATTATAGCACATATGGACATGCATGATGTGGTGCATTGCGTGCATTCTTACGATTGCCTTATTAGATGTTATATTCTACTCACGAGCTGGCAACTCACCCCCGTTGTGCCACAGTGTCTTGCAGGTCGGACTCATCAGTCTTGTAGCGGCGGCTATCTTATCATTAGCTCATTTTGCTTAGACTCGCGACATCGCCCGTAGGTGGGTTGCGAGCACACTTTATTTCTTTTTGCTTTATCATTGTATCTAGTATTCTCCATCTTCCACTTTATATTGTATATGTGACCTAGTGGTGAGACTGAGAGGTTGTATATTTGTGGTTTCTTTTGGGTCGAGCTCACTTGAGCCGGCGATGTGTTTTCTGATATTTTGCATTTCTTTCATGCTCTTTTCTTGATATTGCTATTATATTGCATATGGTTGTGATCCACCTTGGGCGAAGAGCTAGCTCCCGCTTGGGGATGCCATTTTTATGATTACAGGTTTATTATCTTGTTGTACCCATTTTGGGGGATAGAAAATACAGGGGAGACTCTGCCGAAATTTTCAGAAATTTATGATGTTTTAAAAAGGGATTCTTTGCAACTTAATTGATTTGAATAATCGTTTTCATTAAAGGTTTTCCTTCACTCTCTTTTGATTTTGGTTTAGATTTTTCTGGGCTTTGGCTGACTTAGGTTACGGTACGCCTTTAGACGTCTCGTAATCTAAGTGCCAGTCACGTTCCGTACCTTCGGGTCGTGACAAAGTTGGTATCAGAGCGTAGGTTTTACCTTTCTGAGTGTAGGACGACCTTGGTAGATGGAGTAGGTGACTTAAGCAGAGTGGCGTAGCGTGGGTATGATCCGCGGCATACTTACGATACGGTACTCCGCCTAAGTAACCTTAGGACATAATTGCTTGTATTTCCTTTCTTGATTCCATGCATTCCTTGATTCAATTGCATTGTCCTTATCGGTCATGTTTCTTATTCCAGCTTCGATGCCGCTAAAGACTACGAGAGCTCAGCGGGCTGCCGCTAGGGATGAGATTTGGGCGGGCCCGTCTGAGGCGAGGATTGAGCGGGAGGATACGCCTACCCCTCAGGGTCATACTGATCCGCCTTATCCTGACCGTATTGCCAGACTAGAGGCCGGTATGCAAGAGTTGCGGCAGATGATGGGATCTTTAGTTGAGTCCAGCCGGGCACAGAGATCCGAGGACGTTCCTTCCACCGCACAGACCACGATCGTACCTGCTGCACAGATGGTCACTCCTGCTGCTACTACGGAGACTATCCCCGTTTCACTACAGGAGTTCATGAGATTGAGACCTCCAGCTTTTACCGGTACAGATGCGACAGAGGACCCACAGGCATTTCTTGATAGGATGGCTCGGATTTGCCGTTCGTTGAGGTGTTCTGATGATAGATTGGTGGAGTTTGTGAGTTTTCGTCTGGAGGGTCTTGCCCAGACATGGTACGATTCAGTAGAGAGAGGCCGAGCTGCAGGTCTACTTTCTATGACCTAGGATGAGTTTACATCTGCATTTCTTGCCCGTTTTCTTCTGGAGAGTGTCCGAGATGCTCGAGCCCGTAGTTTTGAGTCTTTGCGCAAAACTCCTGGGATGACAGTGTCGGAGTATGATATACAGTTTACCCAGTTGTCTCGATATGCTCCGTACCTAGTCGACACAGAAGAGAAGAGAATAAAGAGGTTTGTACGAGGGCTTGATACACAGCTATTCCTTGCCATCGGCACCCAGCACTTTGATACATATGCTGCCGCGATGGATGCAGCCTTACTTTTGGAGGAGCGTATTTCTGAGACTCCGGTCGTTTCTGGGCCGAAGAGGATCCGTACCGATACGCCAGCTCAGCGGCAGATGGGTAGACACCGCGATAGATTGTTTCCGGGAGATGGTGGAGGCAAAGGATTGAGACGAGGTCAGTTATTTGGTTCATATCCACAGACCCAGCAGTCGTCTCCAGGATGTTTTCGGTGCGGGAGTCAGTATCACCGTGTCAGAGACTGTACCATGGGACGTTCAGGCGCGGCGACAGTCCCGCATGTGACTTTACCACCTTCACCACCTTCGCAGAGAGCTTTACTTCATACTCCTGATGATGCTTCACGCCAGCCAGATGCTTCTAGAGGCCGTGGGCGTGGCAGTCCGGTTCAGAGAGGACGAGGCGACAGAGGCAGAGGCAGAGGCCGAGGTAGAGGCAGAGCACAGCCAGCTATTAGTGGTGGATAGGCCCGAGTGTTCGCATTGACTCCTCAGGATGCAAAGGCATCCAATGCCGTCGTGACAGGTACTCTGCCAGTATGTTCTTTTGATGCACGGGTATTATTTGATCCAGGCTCCACACATTCCTATGTATCCACGTATTTTGCACCGAGGTTGGGCCGAGAGTCTTCTCCGTTAGATCAGCCGCTTGTCGTTATTACCCCGGTAGGCGAGTCTTTTGTTGCCCGTTTTGTGTACCGATCGTGTTCCGTTCGTATCGGGGAGAGAGATTCTTCAGTTGATTTGATTCTCCTCGATATGCTAGACTTTGACGTTCTTCTTGGTATGGACTGGCTAGCCACCTGTTATGCATCTGTGGACTGCCGTGAAAAAGCAGTCAGATTCAGTTTTCCTGGTGAGCCGGTTCTTGTTATTCAGGGAGATCGTAGCGCTACCCTTCCCAGCTTGATTTCTTCTCTTCGCGCTGGTCAGCTCTTAAGGAAAGGGTGTCAGGGATTCTTAGCCTATATTTGTGATACTCGCTCCACAGAGGTTCCGTTGGACCAGGTCCCTGTTGTGAGAGAGTTCCCTGATGTATTCCCTGACGAGCTGCCTGGTCTGCCACCAGAGCGCGAGATTGAGTTCTGTATTGACTTGATCCCTGGCACGGGGCCTATTTCTATACCTCCTTATCGGATGGCCCCGGCGGAGCTGAGAGAGCTAAAGGATCAGTTACAGGACTTGCTGGACAAAGGGCTTATCCGACTGAGTGTGTCACCTTGGGGTGCTCCCGTCCTGTTTGTTAAGAAGAAGGACGGAAGTATGCGTTTATGCATTGATTATCGTCAGCTGAACCGGGTTACTGTGCGGAACAGGTATCCCCTACCCTGCATTGATGACTTATTCGATC
The DNA here is from genome assembly GCA_030015575.1 of Agapanthus africanus. NCBI lineage: Eukaryota > Viridiplantae > Streptophyta > Magnoliopsida > Asparagales > Amaryllidaceae > Agapanthus > Agapanthus africanus. The sequence continues at coordinate 337,639,970 of JASDDO010000008.1, forward strand.
AGCTCCCGGGTGCAGGGTTCTTCTCGAAGGTTGATTTACGGTCAGGTTATCACCAGTTGCGGGTTCGGAAGGAGGATATTCCGAAGACCGCTTTTCGTACTCGATATGGTCATTATGAGTTCTTGGTGATGTCGTTCGGGCTCACTAATGCCCCGGCAGCATTTATGGATTTGATGAACCGCGTATTCAGGCCGTATCTCGATCAGTTCATTATTGTGTTTATTGATGACATCTTGGTTTATTCTCGGAGCCGGGAGGAGCATGAGCAGCACTTATGTATCACATTGCAGACTTTGAGGGAGCATCAGCTGTTCGCCAAATTCTCTAAGTGCGCATTCTGGTTAGACAGTGTCGATTTCTTGGGTCATGTGGTGACGAGAGACGGTATTTGTGTGGACCCGAAGAAGATCGAGACAGTTCAGCGTTGGCCTAGACCAGTATCAGTTACAGAGGTTCGCAGTTTTCTAGGTCTGGCCGGCTATTATCGACGTTTCGTCCAGGATTTCTCCCGCATTGCTGCACCGTTGACCGGGTTGACCCAGAAGGGGGTTCCTTTTGATTGGACCCAGGCATGTGAGGATAGCTTCCAGCAGTTGAAGACTCGTCTGACTACTGCACCAGTGTTAGCATTGCCTTCAGGATCAGGCGGGTTCGTGGTATATTGTGATGCTTCTAGAGTGGGGCTGGGATGTGTATTGATGCAGCACGACAGAGTTATCGCGTATGCTTCTCGGCAGCTGAGAACACGAGCAGAACTACCCCACCCATGATTTAGAGATGGCTGCAGTGGTGTTTGCACTCAAGATCTGGAGACATTACCTATACGGTGAGTCGTGCCAGATATTCACTGACCACAAGAGTTTGAAGTATATCTTCCAGCAGCGAGACCTGAACCTGAGACAGCGTCGTTGGATGGAGTTGGTGAAGGATTATGACTGCGAGATTTTATACCATCCGGGCAAGGCGAATGTGGTGGCAGATGCTTTGAGTAGGAGGCCCGGAGGTAGCTTATCTTGTTTGAGCGCAGTACATATGCAGTCGACGGCGGATTGGCGGGTGTTCTGTGACAGCAGAGTGCAACTCGAGTTTACTCCTACGGGGGGACAGCTGGCCCATTTCAGAGCACGCCCACAGTTACTTGACCGTATCCGTGAGGCACAGTCCGGCGATGCCCGCATTTTAGAGATTATTGAGCAGATTCGACAGGGCAGAGTTTCTGAGTTCGTGATTGATGATCAGGGGATACTTCGATTTGGGACTCGATTGTGCGTGCCAGATTCAGAGGGACTGAGGCGTGATATTCTCGAGGAGGCACATAGATCAGTATACAGTGTTCATCCAGGTTCCACCAAGATGTACCGTGATTTGAGAGAGGTTTACTAGTGGGACGGGATGAAGAAGGATGTTACAGACTTTGTGTCCAGATACCTGACTTGTCAGCAAGTCAAGGCCGAGCACCAGAGGCCAGCCGGCGAGTTACAGCCTTTACCCATCCCTGAGTGAAAGTGGGAGCAGGTCTCCATGGACTTCGTTGTGGGTCTACCCAGGACTAGTCGAGGGTATGACTCTATTTGGGTGATTGTGGATCGACTGACGAAAGCGGCTCACTTTCTGCCAGTGAAGACCACTTTTGGATTTTCTCAGTACGCCCAGGTATATATTGATGAGATAGTGCGACTGCATGGCGTTCTGACTTGCATCGTGTCCGACCGTGGCACCCAGTTTACCAGCCGATTGTGGCAGAAACTCCAGGAAGCTTTGGGCACCCGATTGAGTTTTAGCACAGCCTTTCATCCGCAGACTGACGGTCAGTCGGAGCGTACTATTCAGACTCTTGAGGACATGCTCAGAGCTTGTGTTTTAGATTTCGGTGGTAGCTGGGATCGTCATTTGCCTTTGATCGAGTTTTCCTACAATAATAGCTTCCAGGAGACGATTCAGATGGCACCTTTCGAGGCTTTATATGGGAGGAAATGTCGATCGCCTGTATGTTGGACAGAGCTTAGGGAGAGCAGTATTTTGGGGCCTCAGATCGTACAGGAGACGACCGAGAAGATACAGCTGATTCGGGACAGGATGAGAGCGGCACAGAGCAGGCAGAAATCTTATGCTGACAGGCGCCGTCGCCGACTCGAGTTCGCTGTTGGCGATCATGTTTTCCTGAAGGTCTCTCCGATGAAAGGTGCGATGAGATTTGGGCGGAAAGGGAAACTGAGTCCTAGATATGTTGGTCCTTTCGAGATCCTAGAGCGTGTTGGTCCAGTCGCTTATCGGTTAGCTCTTCCGCCCAGCTTCCCCGATGTTCACCCCGTATTCCATGTCTCGATGCTCCGCAAGTACCTTCATGATCCTTCCCAGGTGATTCAGCACCAAACGATCCAGTTAGAGCGTGATCTTTCTTTCACTGAGCAGCCGGTTGTCATTTTGGATCGGCAGGTGAAGAAATTGAGGTCGAAGGTCATACCGTCCGTCAAGGTCCTTTGGCGTGGCCCGAACAGCGAGGAGGTCACCTGGGAGACCGAGGTCGAGATGAGGAAGAGATATCCCCATCTTTTTGAAGGTACGCGTAGTTAAATTCTAAATTCGGGGACCGAATTTCTTTAAGGGGGGAAGATTGTAACCCTTCGAAAATCGTTTAGGCAGTTTTTCGGTAATCGGCAAATTTTTCGGCTTTTTCCGTAAAAAGTCAAAATTGATATTTTTCATTGTAGACCTAATTATACAAAATTTAGACAAGATATTACTATAATTTTGTCACTAAAATGTCACTTATAATTTTCTAGTTAAATAAAAAAAAATTCGTAATTAATTATTTTTTTATTATTTTAAGCCTTTTTAAATACATTAAATTAGTGATAAATACAAATTTAATTGGGTAAATTTCATAATTAGGAGTCTTTATAAGCTAAAATATGGTGTTAATAAAATTATATCATGGCCTGCAAACTTTTAGTTTTTTGGTGGGAAAATTATGAAAAAAATAATGAAAAAAGGGTTTTTTGTAAAAAGGTTGACATGAAAGCATTAAATGAGATTTGAGGGATCTTTTTTGACCTAGAAACTTCCACAAAACTCCCACAACCTCCCTCCTCTACCTCAGGTCGAGCTCAACCTGCTTCAAACCCCATTTCCCTCTCTCTTTCTTGCTTCAAAAATCATGAAAAAAATCAACAAAATCCACCGAAATCAACACATTTCTTCACAAATTCAAACCATAATCCTATTCCACCTCTTTCTGATCCTAATTTGCTTTAAAACAAGGTGAAAGGAGGCATCTTTCAAGGTCAAGTGCAAGTTGGGGTTCAACTTGTAAGGTATAATTCTTATCTAATGTTCAAATTGTGGTTTAAAATTGCTAGATTTAGTAGTTTTAGTGTGTAATTTGGTTATGAATTCTTGTTTAGGAAATTCTAGTAAATTTTTGGTGTTGTAATTAGGGTTTGTAGCATGGTTGATGGATTAAGTTAGGGCTTTGATTACCTAGTTGGTTAGAGTGGTTAATTGTGTAAGGTTACGCTCGCTAAATCGATAAATTGCGACGTTTGCATTGAATCGGCGTTGAATTTGCTTGCTAGATTTTTACGAAAAATAGAATGCGTTCAATTTGCGTTAGGTTAGCAATATTATTAGCTTCGTATAGGATTATTAGAATGCGCGAACGCGGGGTTTCGTCTAGTCGGGTTGTAGTTTTGCCGATTTCCCCGAAATAACGATTCTAGTTAACGGTTAGCGATTTTCGTGCGTTTTTCCGCGCACCGAGTGTATGCTATGATTAATACGAGAGCGTGGATAATTGTATGTTGTGACTTGCATTGTGTTAGGTTTTTTAATCTTATGCTTGGTATTGTGCAAATATAGGATCGGTCGGGGAAACTTCGGACACGGCGCGAAAAGGCAAGGCGGTGGCCGGATCGGATTAGCGGAGATTTCAGGTGAGTAGATGTATTCATCTATGGGGGAATCGTCTGGATGGCGCGATGCGCTCCCCTAGTTAGGATTACCCTACTTTTTGCAAGAATTATTGTGTTAGCTAGCTTATCCATTCATGTACACTGCATACCCTTATAGCGAACAGTATATTAAACTGCATGGACATTCATCTATACTTATGCTATATCATTTCGTAGGACACGAACACCTTACCATTGGCTTCTGTTGCACGCGCACTATTCATGTGACACACACGCCTTTGGTAAATGCCATGCCACGTGCACTATAGAACCTGTTTATCTTAATATCGTCACTTGCATTCATACTTGATATATGAATTTGCATAGCATGTATATACCTCGCATCATCATCATATTTATATAGAATTCTAGCAAAAATTCACATCGTATGCATTGATATCATAGACATTTATCATATATAATATCTGGACATTATGATTTTCTTGATGATTTCAGTATTGCTGCGATTTCTGGATTTTTGGGGAAAACCGCAAGAATTTAACAAAACCTTATATTTATCATTTTCAAAACAAAGTTGCGGTTTTCTCATGATGTATGTGTCGTCCACCATGAGTTTTCATGTTTTCTGTTGGATTTCGAGACCCGATTCGAGGAGTGGATGAACCGTCTCGGGTACATGGTGGGCCCGGTATGGTACCCCGGGGCAAGAAGATCGAGTTGTAGACGATGAGCCTGGCAGGGGAAGACTACCTACCGGTGATGTCTGGCACGGCGGATATCCGGAGGATACCGACCGTTGTCGTGAGATTTATGATATGGGCCGATCCGGACTGACGGAGCCCGATATTGAGACAGATATGATTCCTATTTGGTGTCGATGCTTGACACGGGTTTTCAGATGATTTCTTGATGATATTTAGCTATTATACAGATATTCATATTCTAAAGTTAAGAATTCAATAACCTTAGCATTTAAAACACTTAAAGACTTAATAATGACATTGCATACCTGTGCATGCATACTAGAGATATTATAGCACATATGGACATGCATGATGTGGTGCATTGCGTGCATTCTTACGATTGCCTTATTAGATGTTATATTCTACTCACGAGCTGGCAACTCACCCCCGTTGTGCCACAGTGTCTTGCAGGTCGGACTCATCAGTCTTGTAGCGGCGGCTATCTTATCATTAGCTCATTTTGCTTAGACTCGCGACATCGCCCGTAGGTGGGTTGCGAGCACACTTTATTTCTTTTTGCTTTATCATTGTATCTAGTATTCTCCATCTTCCACTTTATATTGTATATGTGACCTAGTGGTGAGACTGAGAGGTTGTATATTTGTGGTTTCTTTTGGGTCGAGCTCACTTGAGCCGGCGATGTGTTTTCTGATATTTTGCGTTTCTTTCATGCTCTTTTCTTGATATTGCTATTATATTGCATATGGTTGTGATCCACCTTGGGCGAAGAGCTAGCTCCCGCTTGGGGATGCCATTTTTATGATTACAGGTTTATTATCTTGTTGTACCCATTTTGGGGGATAGAAAATACAGGGGAGACTCTGCCGAAATTTTCAGAAATTTATGATGTTTTAAAAAGGAATTCTTTGCAACTTAATTGATTTGAATAATCGTTTTCATTAAAGGTTTTCCTTCACTCTCTTTTGATTTTGGTTTAGATTTTTCTGGGCTTTGGCTGACTTAGGTTACGGTACGCCTTTAGACGTCTCGTAATCTAAGTGCCAGTCACGTTCCGTACCTTCGGGTCGTGACAATCTGGGAGTTCTCGGCGAGTCCGTCCAGTGTACCCAGTCTCCACTGAGCACCCGTATATCATCTCCGATGTCAAACACCAGTGGATATGGGATCATCCATCGCCCATCTGTATGGGTCGAGAAGGTATACGCTAGTCTACTCTGGTATATCGATGCCCCGTCTCGATACACCCACGACTAGGGACTTTCAAGGATGTACCTATGGACTACCATGTCCCCACTAGTATGATCCGCATCATAGTCCAGGTAGTCAAGTACACATCCTAAGGGCTTTACCAACATGTAACAGAGAGACAATCAATGTACACGTTAAGGTAAAGAGTAACCAGATAGCATACTATCATGTCGAGCAAGAAAGTCCTCCCTATATATGTCCCAGCATCCACTACAATATACATCCTATGTACAGTAATGGCCTCTAGGGCATACATATAACTAACAATCTCCCACTTGCACTAGGGCCATCTGTAGCAGTGGTCGTAGTATCTCATACTCAACCATCCCATGAAAGTCTCTTTCTGGGAATAGGCCTTCGTGAGTGGATCCGCTGCGTTATCCTCTAAGTCTGCTCTCCTTGCCTCGATCACCCTGGAGATCAACCATCTCCATGATCAGGTGATACTGCTTTAGAATAAGTCTGGATCACTGATGGGACCGGCGTTTCTTGGCATAAGCCACAACTCCATTGTCTCACAATGGTAGGAACGTAGTTCATCTCATGAACTAATATACACCCAAACATCCTCTTTGGTAGCATCTTGAGTAGCGATGTATCCAGCCTTTATCGTCTAGTATGTCACGGTATCTAGCTTGGAACACTTCCAACATACCGTCCCTTTACTGAGGGTAAAGACAGTGCCTGCGACTGACATTCAGCCGTCTTTATCACCCTGGAACCTTTCCAGTGATTCTCCCCAGGATCGATTGATACCATCTCACTACAGCTAGTGAGTATCCTAACATCCAATTAGATTTATCTCATAGATCCAAAATCCAGGATTTAGTAGGTATCACTTTGATCCTATACTGAGAATCATTGTGATAAGCGGAGATTGATAGAGCGTAGCATAGAAAACTCCTTCCCTATCAAGAGTATGTCATCCACGTACTTTACGAGGATCACCACCATACTCCCTAATACCTTTTTGTTTATACAAGGTTCATCTACCATTTTGATGAAGTCAAACTCTTTGACTATTAGATCAAAACAGACGTTCCAACTCCGCGATGCCTGCTTTATCATATAAAACATCTTGCACATGTTTCCGCTGCTCCCATTGTCTATGAAGCCCTCTGGCTGTGTACTTATAGACGTTCTCTTCTAAAACATCATTTAGAAAAGCTGTCATGACACCCATCCACCAGATATCGTAGTCATGGTATGTAGCCGTGGCAAGTAGGATCTGGATAGACTTAAGCATAGGTACTGGAAAAGGTTTCATCATTATCCACGCCTGGTCAATGACGAAAACCTTTAACAAGTCTAGCTTTGAAAGTCTCAACTTTTCCATGTACACCAAGTAATCTTCTCAAGATATACTTGCTCCTGATGGGGATTTAACCCTTCAGATATAGCAACCAAAGTCCATACTTTGTTGGTGCATAAGGATTCCATCTCAGATCGCTAAACATCCAGCCATTCTTACAGAGTCACACTCCTGATGGCCAGCTCGAAACTAGTTGGGTCATCATCTCATGATGCAATCCTCGCTCCCACTGTCATAGAGAAACCGAAGTATCTCTCAGGTGGGTGAGGAACCCTACTAGATCGGCGGAGAGGCTGAGGTTCGTTGGAATCTACTGAATCCTTTGGTTCTATCAAATCATCAGCTGTAGTTTGTATAGCTGGAACCTTTCCAGTTCTACATTACAGACTTTGCCTCGAGCTTGTCCGGATTTTGCTTTTAGACATTAGCCGGACAACCCCAAATCTTAACTAGCTTAAGAGATGGGCTCTTCCCTTTCCATATCACATATGAAGTGGTAGGCTACTGATTTGATCGAGACCCTATTCAATAGGTATGCAGCTTCTCAAGCGCATAACTCCCAAAGGAAAAAGGTAACTCAGTAATACTCATCATAGAGCACACCTTATCATATAGGGTGTGATTGCTCCGCCCCGATATACCATCGTGCTATGGTGTATACGGAGGAGTAATGCTGAGAGAGAATCTCATTCTCCTTTAGAATAGTCCAGGAATTTCTGTGCTCAAGTATTCTCCTCCTTGATCTCATCAAAGGACATAATACTTATACCCGTATTTTGGTTCTCTACTTCTAACTTATATTCTGTGAATATCTCAAAAGGTTCGGACTTATGTTTCAACAGGAACATATGTCTGAATCTTGAGAGATCATCAGAGAATGTAACGAAGTGCAAAGAACCGGTCCTGACATATGTAGACAGGGGACCTTTCATACATCAACATATATCATCCCAAGAGTTCACTAACTCTTTCTCTGTTTCCAGTAAACAGAGCTACGGTCATCTTATCTCTGTGACATGACTGGCAAGTTTCACAAGATGTAAATTCAAACTGATTTAAATATACATCTACATGTAACTTCAGCTAGTCGGGTCGCATTGATATGACCTAGTCTACAATGCCTCAAGAAGGATTCGTTCATTTCTGAACTCTTCCTCTTGTGTGTGTTCTGTATACTAAGAACTGTGGTTTGATTTAGAATGTCAATGCTTTTAGATAACGTGCCTGAACCGATCAACTTTTGATATAGGAAATGTTCAAAACATTATCCAGCAATACAAAATTTTATCATTTCTTTACTAATAAAGAGACTGATATGATTTTGTATATCAGGTTCGGTATCTAATAACATTCGTTCAGAATCAATGTATTCTGGTAATACAGGATGATAGTGACCAACAGACTTGGCTGCAACTCTTGCCCCGTTTTCTGTCTCATGAAACTTATCACCCATTCTCAGTTTTTCTACTTCTTTTGTAGCCCTATGTAACATCTTACATATCTGGGATCCTGATCCGGTATCATATACCAAGGATGCAGAGGATACTGAGAAACAGTTCTGTATAATGAACACACCCGAAGATGATGCATCAGCATGCACTCTCTTCGTTTGGGCGGCACGGGAATTCTGGTAATCCCTAATTTCTTGCTCTGTCTTATAACTATTATAAGTTGGAGCGGGACCAACGTTCCCCAGCTCAGTATAACAAGCGGGTTCGGTCAATAATCCGTTTTATTATCTTGATTAAGGCGTGACATGGTCGCTACCAGGAGAGAGAGAGAGAAGAAAACACTCAGCGTGCGCTCTGTCAAGAATAGATTGGTTATTATTTTATCTAATCAGGATGGCTCCCACTGCTTTTTATCAAATCTTCCTTCAAACCCTAAAAGGAAAGACTAGCCGGGATTAATTACACACTACAGGTTCGCCAATCTTTCAGCCAGGCCAGTGTCGGTACTTTGAGGGAGGTCCCCCGTGCTTTCGCACGAACCTAATTAATGTAAATCTCGTTTTCCCAGAGGCGTAACCCCGTTGACACCTTTCTAGACACCTACTTGATCGGCTAATTGTAATGTGTAAAACTCTCCCAGGAGTAACTCTTACTCGCAACGGGTATCGGGATCCAACTATCTCATAGAAGGTATGCAATCTCATTGCAAATTTCAACACTTGAAATTCCCGATAATATTTTGCCCCTAACATGCTATGACCTTGACGAAAGCCAACAAACCATAGCCCGCTAGTCAAGTTCAACCCGTCATTTCCTGATTGAATTAAACCCACCCGCACGACCCTTGACGAAAGCCAACAAAGCCGCACGACTACCCTAATCCAATCGCATCGTATGCAGCAGATAAGCAGCATATAGCTACCGCACACTGCACCTTGACGAAAGCCAACAAATGCAGCACGAATACTATATACAACTTATCTGAAATGACGGAGGGCTACGACAGGTTTTTCTGAAAACCTATTGCGCAATGAACTTGATATCGTTGTAGGATCGAATGAATTTTGAAATGGAGTGTTTTTTAGGCTTTTCTAGTTTTGCTAAAGGAGTCACTCCCGGTGAAGGGATCGTCGGTCCTTTCCTCGTCGAATGAGGTGCGGGATATATCATATATATCACTGTGCAAAGCAAAAACACTTAAAAGCAATCAAAAGACAAACCGAGTGTGTAGCATCTGCCAGTTATTGCTAAAGGAGTCACTCCCGGTGAAGGGATCTCGGTCCTTTCCTTATCGAATAAGGTGCAGGATATATCACATATACCGCTGTGCAAAGCAAGAACTGTAGCTACCTGTTTTATTTTGAAATTCGATTCTACAACATCTTAGGTTTCTTTTATTTCATTAATCACATTAATGAAGTCCCATCATTTAAGTACCTAAACATCACAGATAAATATGACGTACACTTATGCCATCCGCATTCGCCTCGATGTCCCCTCGTGCACCGTTAGGTTAGGTAACTAACGGCAGAGCGGGGCAGGGCTAGCACGGGTGTAAAACATAAGTAACGTCTATATAATATATCATATATACTATATACTGTATCTATCACAGAACATCACATGATCACATCACAGATATCGCAGCAGAAGAATCATATGAAATATTGGATATACTAGGACGTCCGTGTTTTGAATACGAGCCAGTATAAAACACGGATTCCACGGTCGTGATGAATAGCCAAACCCACACCCCTAGACCCCTATGAGAGCGGCAAGCAACCCTACCAATTCTAGAGTTAGGAGACCCAGACTCAACTCCTCGAGTTGGTCTCCCACTGGACTCCAGAACCCGGTTACTTGTGCTCCCCTCCTTTGGTCTATCCTAGTGCGGAAAAGTAAATAATATACAACGGGTGACAACTTCCGCAACCTGGAAGTACCCCAATAAAAGAATATTACATACAAGTTTTTACATGAATGAAAATGAAAAACACTCATCTCACATAAAAACCCCCGGCTATTCAAACATGACAATCCAATATAACATATCCAGCAACACATAACATCACATGTCATCAACGTAAGTAAATATGTTCATCCCAATTGTCGTTGACATATAGCAACGAAACCGGCGATATCACATATTACACTTACGGTCACAGAAAAGAAAGTGTAAAACTAAAACAGTTGGAATCCGCAACCTGCATAGACATCGCATGCCTAATCAAATGAATTACTTAGACATCGCATGCCTAACAATTATAAACCCCGCATTTTAGTCTCATTATCGAAAACTCTTTTCAATATCAAGTCGGGCAATTCAACAAGATTCCCGAAAACCTGATCGAATGCTCGTCGCAAACTTTAGTAGGCGGCCGCACCCCCGATGCCGTCGACGAAGTGCACCAAGGCGGAACACCGCTACCGCGAGCACCCGAACGGATGCTTTCGGCGACGGGGTTCTCCTACAGTCACTTGGTCGGGGCTATGGGGTGTAGCTGTCTATTAAGTTTACCGGCGAATATCCGCGTACGCTACGTGATCGCGACGTACTTTTGATCACATCAAAATTCTGTGGTAACCGATCAAGTGAGACTAAACTGCTACGTTTATAACATTCATTCAGTTATCTCATAACTTCTTGTGAATTCCAATTATTGTATCCCATTCCGGATAAATAGAAAATGTCAAACTTTCCGATCGAACAATCGAACACCCATGTTTTCCCGATACAGATCAACACATGAAACAAGTCTAAAAACATTCAGTTCGTGCCTCAGTACCAACGGTCCAGCCGTAGAAGGGTCAAGCCAACGCCTCACATGTGGCACGCCGTACTGCCCCAAACCCGAAGGTTCAAAGGGTAGTTCAAGACGGTCACATAATTGAGTTAAGGTTTGTTGTCTTCTAGAGGGACCATCGTGTTACTTGCACTACTTAGAACGTGATTAAACTACATAAATATCCAACACTTGGAAATTTCCCGACAGGGGAAAAATTGGGTATTTATATCCGGTCGAACTTTTTAACATATTCAAAAAAATTATCCAGAACGACACATAGACAAAGTTTGACAATCCGATCGAATGTATGAACTCCCAATACAACCCAAAATACTCAACTCTTTATTTCAGATTAAAAATTCCCAGGAAAACCAGCACTGAAAAATAGGAGTTACTGTGCAAATTTCAATGGCAGATAAGACAAAAGGGCCGCGGAAGGGCCGCATTAGCTCGCTAATGCCGCGGTTCCGCCGAACTTTAGAAAGATCATAAGGTAATTTTTGCATCGTAATTCTTAGATTTACCTGCTGATTTTTCTGCATATTTTTAATTTGCAAAAATCCACATTTTACAAAAATGTCCAGAGAGCATTTTAAAGTCGGGGTTTCGGGTCGATCGGACTTCTAACTCCGTCTACGCATCGCCTAAGGCTCTAGCTAGGCTCTGATACCACTGTAGGGTTCCTAGGCACTCTCAAGAGGTCTCACAAGGCATCAACCATGCCAATTTCAAAAAATCTAGGTGCCGAGAAACCCGACTACGGATCGTTGGCTAGAAATCTAGGCGAAACATTAAACTAGTTAACACTTAACTATAAGAATACGGAAATACAACCTTTGTAGATCCGGTTCTCCACCTCCATAGCTCCGCAACGAAGTATCCTTGCTGTCCAAATCGAAATCCGGGCTCTTGCGTCGGCTTCATCGGAGAAGAAGCGGGCTAGGTCATCGACGACGTGCCGAAGATGATCTACGTCGAAGCATCACTAGATCAAGCTCCACCTTCACCAAGCCATGAAAACTTGTGAAGGAAACACACTCTACTACTTGGCAAGAGGTAGAGGATGAAGAAATAGGAAGTGGGTAGACTTTAGAATTGGATTTCTCACTTGTTTCATCAATCCACCATTGATGAAGTCAAGCTTCTTCATGGAAGAAGAAGATGAAGATGAAGAAAGAATTATTATGATAGTTAATTAAAAAGAAAAGAAAAAGGATACTTATCATAATAATAACCATGATTAGGTGTAGAGAATAGACCATGGTTAATTGCAAGGGTTAGGGTTAAGCATGAGACAAAATGGTCACAAAGTCAAAGCTTCATGAAGCTTCAAAGAAAGAGACAAAACTTGCAACCATTTCATTTCCAATCTTTTCCAAATAAATAAATGATTAAGAAAAAGAAAACCCTAATCAGCAATTTAACCATGGTTTAATCTTTACACTTAACCAAGTTAACATGTATCATCAAACATGTTACAAACATTTGCACAAAAAGTATATCACATATACAACTTGTACATTCAAGTGAGAAAATCCATATAAAGTGAACCAATACTAGTTAATGCAAAGTAATATATCAAATATATAATTATACATTAAATCATTAAATCAACACTTGATTTAACGATCCGGTCATATCGCATATAACCGACTAGTATCCAATGTATCGGCTTATCGAATCAATCCTTGTTTCGATAACTAGGTTATATCGCATACAACCATTCGATACATTCATCGCGAGAATAGAATATGGTATCACATACACGCATTATTCTCGGTTCCGGACATATCTCATATGCGCTCCAATTTCGTTTCGCTTGAGCCAGGAAACCTCTATGTAGGACTCTAAAGACTCGTCAATACGCCGGCAGCAGGTGATGATCATATCAAACACCCGCAAGCCGCAAGCGGTCTGCTAAACGTAACGTCCACCCGGGTATTGAGCGATCAGAAGATCGACGAGCAAGCCCGCTCAAACTCCAGTGAATCCAACCAGTAACACTTACCGTACAGTCCGGTCTGTCCGTCTGATATGTCGCATATCTTGCCTAGGGGTGGTAAACGTCAGACCCCAATAGCTCGATAAGTCATGTCGATATGAGGTCTATAACAATTCGAGAAACTACTGGTAACACTTACCAGTAAATCTCAGCAACCCTGGCCAGGGATTTCCTGTTATAGCCAATCGAACACAGCGCAACATCAACTCCTTATACCGGGAGAGACGAATCCCCTCCTATCGCTCATTTCCTCCATGTGATTCGGGACTGTACCCAAAAACCACCGTTTTGCACGCCCTCTTGGACGTGGTAAGGTGGAAATCAAAGCACAGTGGGAACCACACAAGACTCTATGACGATCTCGGGTCAACAGACTACTCTGTACCAGTGTCACCAGAGAACTGCCATCTGACGTGAGGTATAATACCATCTGGGAGTTCTCGGCGAGTCCGTCCAGTGTACCCAGTCTCCACTGAGCACCCGTATATCATCTCCGATGTCAAACACCAGTGGATATGGGATCATCCATCGCCCATCTGTATGGGTCGAGAAGGTATACGCTAGTCTACTCTGGTATATCGATGCCCCGTCTCAATACACCCACGACTAGGGACTTTCAAGGATGTACCTATGGACTACCATGTCCCCACTAGTATGATCCGCATCATAGTCCAGGTAGTCAAGTACACATCCTAAGGGCTTTACCAACATGTAACAGAGAGACAATCAATGTACACGTTAAGGTAAAGAGTAACCAGATAGCATACAATCATGTCGAGCAAGAAAGTCCTCCCTATATATGTCCCAGCATCCACTACAATATACATCCTATGTACAGTAATGGCCTCTAGGGCATACATATAACTAACAATTAGGCTGTACCCTCATTTGTCGTATAGGATGATAGGATCCCTTTTAGCTTAATGCCGCCGCACGATGATATTCCGTGCGTGATGAGTTGACTTGATGATTGATCCTTACCCTTGACTAGAGGTTGCCGTACGAGTGATTATACTGTACTCGATGTTTAGGGGCTAGATGCCGATTGATAGATTCGCCGACTCGGACATATGATAGTTATGTATACCTTATAGCTGTTAGCTGATGATTTACATGCTGTATTCATGATATTATCATTGCATCGCATATACCTGTGGTAGTACACCTGCACCATTATCGATGATACGTATGTTACACGTACACTTATTTGCCGGCTCACACACTTCATCATCGATAATTGCCATGTCACTACACAGTAGAATTGTTGCATCATGACATATACATAGATACATTCATACTTGCGGATATATATTACATTCGTATATCCATATTGGTGTACATATACCTTGATACACCCATACTTGTGCGCATACACATTGTATATTCATATTTGTGCACACATACATGGTACATCTCTACTTGCGAATATACATATTGAACCTACATAAATAACCGGTTTATTTGTAAAATTGGGAACCGCATGCTATACTTTAAAAACTGGAATCATTTTAAAGAGCGGTTTTCCCTTAATATGTCATATCACTATTCCATAGTGCATGATACACGGATATGCTCGCATTTCTTTTTGCATGTCGCATACATCATGCTCTATTATTTTACGCATTGAGATATGCTGTTTTTATGAGATTTCTGGATTTGAGAACCGTGGCTATTTCAAAAAGAAGCATGTACTATTTTAAAACTCGGTTTCTCTTAATATGATATTTCAGTGCGTCCACCATGCGTTTTCTCGGTTCTGAGAGTGGCATGTGAAACCCGATTCGAGGAGTGGTAGGCACCGATTGCGGGTACATGGTGGACCCGGTGAGGTACCCCGGGGCAAGAAGACTCGTATATGTTAGACGGTGAGCCCGGCAGGGGGAGCACCACCTACCGGTGATAGTATGTAGACTCGGCGGTTATCCGGAGGATACCGACCGGAGTAGCGAGATGGATATGAGGGCCGATCTGAGGATGCGGCGCCTGAGATATATGAGGATTTACGTGCCGATGCTGGGTACGGTTTTCATGATGTTTTCGAGTGTCGGTGCTAGGCACTCAGGTTCCATGATTTGATGTGTCGGGAGGGACACTGTTGATATACATATATCCTCATACTTTCATGCACACTCTTTTATGATATTTACATGCATGATATTGTTGCGTCAGTGGTTGACGCGTGGACTGGATCCACATACATACATACATACATACATACATACATACACCGATGCTACTATCGGAGGTTTTACACATGCTTATAGACATTGATTTATGGGTGGACGAGATCCACATATCAGCATGCATTGATTACTATTGTTGGATGTTATCCACGTGCATATAGATAGTGACTGCCTTGTTGGCACATATACGACCCGGTCACCCTAGATATCATAGTACTACCTTTTGATATAGATGACCTAGGAGTCGTTGTTTATTCGATTTCTACTTGTAGATATATTTCTATTCACGAGTTGGCAACTCACCCCCGTTGTGTCACAGTTCTTGCAGGTTGACCGCTTGGATCAGTAGCGGATTCGCCGGCACACAGATTCATTTGGGTGTTTTGCATTGATAGGTGGGGCACTTGTATCGTACGCACTCTTGTATTTTATTTCATATTGTATCTAGTTGACTCCATCAATCAATCAAATGTTGTATTTGTAAGTGATGAGACTTAGTGAGACTTGTAGTTGCGAGATTTGAGCGATGGGTTTTATTTTCCTTTTGGGGCTATATCTTGCTCTTTCATTTATCTTTTTGTGCTGAACTTCGCCGTTGGGCGTCGTATACTTATTTATACTATTTTTTGTGGTTTTGATCCGCCGTTTGGCGAAGAGCTAGCTTCCGCTTGGGGATGCCTTTATTCTTGTTATGTATTGTGGTTTTGGATCAAAATATACAAAGGAGGTGCTGCCGAATTTTTTTTAAAAGACGAAACATGTTTTTAAACTTACAAATTTCACTTGCATCATTCATGTTTCTTTCTATGCATTAAGAAAACTTGTTTTCGTTATACCTTTATTTCAAAACCTCACCACCTTTATTTTTCTAAAAAAAAGGTTTAGATTTCTGGGTTTCAGCTTACTTGAATCCCGTTACGCCTCTAGACGTGGCGTGATTCAAGTGCTGGTCACGAGCTAATATTTTGGGTCGTGCCAGGTTCGATTCCTCCTTTCCGATACACTGTTGTGTTGTGGTGTGTATGGAGGAGTAAGCTGAGAGAGAATTCCTTTCTATTTTATGTAACCCAGGAACTCGGCACTTAAGTATTCACCACCTCGATCAGATCTCAGTGTCTTAATACTTTTTCCTGTTTGGTTTTCCACTTCATTCTTGTATTCCTGGAATTTCTCAAAGGCCTCGGATTTATGCTTCATCAAGAAGATATGTCCATACCTAGAGAAATCATCCGTAAAAGTTATGAAGTAGGAATAACCACCTCGCGCATGTGTAGACATTGGACCATATACGTCACTATGTACGACTTCTAAGAGCTCGCTCGCTCTTACTCCGTGTCTAGTAAACGGAGTCTTTGTCATCTTTCCCATGAGACAAGATTCACAAGTGGCATAAGATTAATATTCGAACGGATTCAAATATCCTTCTCTATGTAACTTCGTTAATCGTGTTTCATTGATGTGACCTAGTCTACAATGCCATAAGAAAGCCTGATTCATTTCTGGAGACTTTCTTTTAAGTGTGTTCTGGACATTGAAAACCTGAGCTTGATTCAATACGTATATACCGTCATCTAATGTACCGGACCCAATCAGAACTTGATTTAGGTGGATGTGAACTACATCGCTTACGAATGTAAAGTCATATCCCTCTCTTGAAAGTGAGGACATTGATATGATATTACAAGTCAAACTAGATACATACAGACAATTACGTAGAATCAATATCTGCCCACTTGTCAAACCTAGGCGATATTCTCCCACGGATTCAGCGTCCACGCTCATTCCGTTTGCAACTCTGAGAGACAAATCACCTATCCTTATAACTTTACGGTTTCTCAAAGCATGTAACGAATTACAGATATGAGATCTTGCTCCGGTATCTAGTACCCAGGAAGTAGAGTTAATTGACAAACAGTTCTCAATTACAAACACACTTGAGGCTGAAGCCACAACATGCTTCGTATCCTGGCTACTGGCTTCCAAAGCCCTGCAATCCTTCTGCCAATGTCTGTTCCCATAACAATAGGAACATCCCTCTTTGCCTACACCAAGTCCCGAAACTTTTGCTCTTCCCTTTTCCTCCTACTTTACTGACACTGTATATCGGCTTTGTAGAGGTCTTCTTCTTTTCATCCTTTGCTTTCGCCCTGGATGTAGAAGAAGAAGGTCCCCCATTAAGCAGAGCTTGTGTCTCCCTGGTTTCTTTCAGGGTATAAGTAGAGGGTAGGGACTGTGGAAATAAGTCAACAAATGACCTGTTTCCCAACGTAGTCTCCAGGTCCTTGAGCTCATCAATATAGCTAGTCATCGTAAGGACGTCGTCCCTTACAGATGACCCGTCAGCCGACCTCGCTTGAATTAATTCGTTTGAGGCCTCATATCTTGCGATATGAGATTGCTCTCCATATAAATCTTTGTTATGGAGAAAGATGGAAACAGAGTCCATCTTCTCGTGCTGCTTCTGGTATATACCACCAACTGAAGCCAACACGAGGCACTTGGCTTTCGCTTTATACTTTTCCTTTGTCTGACGGATATCCATATCCGCGACGGTGGAAACTGGACCTGGGACGGCGTAATCTTGAGTAGTAATAGGGTGGTCCAGCTTGTCATAGGCAATGGTCATCTGGACAGACCTTTGCCAGTCATAAAAGTTAGATTCAGTCAACTTGTTATCTAGATGTAACCTAGTCATGGTCACAAGGTTGCTGCAATGAGAGAGAGAGAAGAAAACACTTTAGCATAATGCTCTTGCAAGTTTAGATTGGTTTTTAATTTATCTAAACTGGATGGCTCCCACTGTTTCTCGAATCCTTCCTCAAACCATAAAAGAAGAATTAGCCAGGACTATTCTTACTGTACAATACTTGCTTAACCGTTCAGCCAGGCTAGTGTCGGTACTTCGAGGGAGGTTTTCCAACGCTTTCGTGAAGTTACTTAATTAAATAACCTCTTTTCTCTGGGGGCGTAGCCCCGCTGACACCTTTCTCGGCACCTACTTGGTTTATAGCATTGATCGTTAAGTGACGAATCTCCTGATAAGTAGCATATACTCACAGTAGGATCGGGATCCAAATATCATCGTCTGATAATGTTGAAGGAATCCTACCAACATTCATCAAACTCCAAATGGTATGCATCTCTTTGCAAATTTCAGTTTCTTTAGAAATTCCCGATATAGATTTTTGCCCCATGTTCTTATGACCTTGACGAAAGCCAACAAATCATAAAACACATGTCAAGTTCTGCCCATCATTATCTTGTTAATTTGAACCCACCCGTATATACCCTTGACGAAAGCCAACAAGGTTATACGACTGTCCCAAACCAACTCATCTATCTATGCAACAAATGAATACCCCAGCAGCTACCAAACACTATGCCTTGACGAAAGCCAACAAACATAGCTTGAATACTACTGACCATCCATAAGAAATGACGAAGGGCTACGACTGGTTTTGGCGAAACCGTGAACGTAGTGAACTTGATATAATCGAAGAAACCTGATAGCTTTTTAAAAGGAGTGGTTAAAGCTCCGCAAAAAAAAAATTCTGCTCTTTTAAAATAACCGAGTGGTTTCTTTTAAATTTGTTCCAACGATTCAACTTTGGTTTATTTTCTTTGCATTATAAATAATGCGTCCCATCATTAACCTATCATTGCAGAAACCAACGAAAATACAACGTCCTCTTATGCCATCCGCATTCGCCACGGGGTCCCGTCATCACCCGTTAGGTTACTTAACTAACAGCAGAGCGGGGGCTGGGCTAGCGCGGGTGTAAAACATAAGTGACGTCTAAATAGCTATCATATATATATTGTACATTCGTCAGACGCAATAATAGGAATTCCAGATCTCATATGAACTTTATTGGATTTGCAAGCAATCCGTGTTTGTTTAGAGCCTGCAACAAAAGACGGATTACACAGTTGTGATGAATAGCCATTACCCCACCCTAGACCCCTATGGGTACGGAAAACTACCCGCCAAATACCCGAAGAGAAGCGGTCTCCCTCAACAAAGTGAGTAGGCCACTAAACACTTCAAAGTACCCGGTAGTTTGTGCACCCCATCTTGGGTCTGTCCCAGGAGCAAAAAAACAGTAAAATGAAATAATACAACGGTGGCTACAACCACAACCTGGATGCGCCCCGCAAAATAATATTACAACATATTACAGTTACATCGAATGAATTTAAATAATAACCCATCACAAACCCCGGCTAATCATCACAACAGTCCAATACAGTTCACATCCACAAACAGTAATAACCATTACAGAAATGTGCAACCCCCTCCCAACCGACATACTAGCAGTTAGGGGAGGTTTACGAACACATTATACAAACACAGATATAATCAAATTAGCAAACATCGTAAAATTTCGATCGAGCAAAACACTTTAGATTCTACTGCAAAACTTCTCTGTGCACCTGAGATCTTAGCAGAAAATAAAATATCCAGAAATATCACTGTTAACACCAGAAGGTCACTGAAGAAATTTGGGCCGACTCGGCCGCGGATCCACGGCGGATCGCATGGATCCGCCGCGGTTCCGCGGCAAGTTAGCCGAGTTATGCGACCAAATTTCTTGAGTACCCCTATAATTTCCTGCTTGTTATTTTGCAGGTCCCTGAAAAATTTTTAGGGCCTATTTAAAATTCGACAGAAACCGTGTTAATGCGACGATGTTTCCGGTTCTTTTTGCGTTCGAAATTCTTGCGACTTTGCTAATGAGTAAATTATTGTTTAGTGAGGCTCTGATACCACTGTAAGTCGATGTACAACACCCCACGACTTGCGGGGAGGCGGAAATATGAAAAACGATCTTGTTCTTTGCTTAAACATCGACTAACCGCATGAATCGAAGCTAAACGATAACTAACAACTATCATAGAAGTTCTAAACTACTATGTGAAGTGATTATACCTAAAGAACCGTGTCCTTCGTCTTTACGAACTCCACCTCCTCCTCGGTCTTCTCCAAGTAGTAGACGATCCACCACGAGAGCTTTACTCCAAGCTTTGCCTCTAAAATTGAGGCAACTAGGTTTCTTTAAGTGCTAATCAAAGTACCTAGATGATATAGAGTAAGGGTTATGGATTAAGCAGTCTAACTAATCCTTGTACTCAACACATGAGAGGGGAGGATTAGGGTTTGAAGTGAGGAAGCTTGAGGAGAGAGAAGGTGAGAATGATAATTGAGATGAGAAAATAAGTTATCATAATATATATGAAGCATTAAGATTTATCAATAAAAGAAAAGAAAATGATGAATAATCATGCTTCATAAATATCTAATGGTGATTCATCTCCATGAGTCATTAAGCATTTATGATGCATTAATGATATGGATGAATCACTCATATGACTCACTAATCTCATTCAATGTATATGCCACCTTAACCTCCTTAGTCACCATCTTCTAGAAGCTTCTCGCACAATTACGAGAACGCCCCTCCTTTCCGTGTAAACACGGAAAAACTTTAGACTGTATAAATCCAATAACCGGATACTAGAAACTGGCTTAAACCAAAGCCGGCTAGTAAAAACTGTTCGGATGCCGTACGTGCGTAAACACACGTATGCGTCCGAACCCTTGTCGTAAAACCATACGACCTCTATATCGTTTCTCCTGGAGTAGGGAAACTCTCTGTGTGGGACTCTAGAGACTCGACTACTACGCTGGCAGTGGGTTTAACCACAGACCGCAAGCGGCACTAGCTGTACGTAACGGTCCCCAGGTAGATGTCGATAAGAAGGCCGATGAGGAAACCCATCCGAACTCCTACTGAGTCTGATATGATAATCTCCGTACAGTCCGGTCCGTTCGTCTAAGATTATCGCATATCGGGCATAGGGGGGCGGCAAGCGTCAGTCCCCTAATAGCGGTATAAGTCGTGTCGGAGCGAATCCCATTACACCCTGAGAAACTACTGGAACCTACCAGCAAATCTCGCTAGCCCTGGCCAGGGACTTTGCGTAATGGCTCTCTGACACAGCGCGATATCAACCCCCAATACCGGGAGAGACGAAGCCTTTCTAACCGCCACTGCCTCCAAGTGCTCGGGACTGCACCCAACTGCTACCTGTTTGCACGACTCCTTTGAGCCGTGGTAGGGTAGCATTCTAAGAACAGTGGGACACACTCGAGGCGAAGTAGCAGTGTCAAGTCTGCGGACTATGCTGTACTCATGTCACCTGGGAACTGTTTACTGACGACTGGTATAAAACCAACCAACAGTTCCCTGTGAGTCCTGTCCGGTGTACCCGTAACCTAACGAGCACCTGCATACTATCTCCAGTACGACGTACTGACGGCTGTGGGACAGACCATCTCCCCAACTGGGATGAGAAGCGTACACACTAGTCTACTCCGGAGTATCGATGACCTGTCTCGATAATCCAACGACTAGGGACCTGAATAAGGATGTGCTTGTAGACTACCCAGCCCCCACTAGTGTGACTGTCATCACAACGCTGGTAGTCAAGCAAGATCCTTATACTCACACATTAAGATAGAAAAACCAAGTAGCATACTACCATGTTTAGCAAGACTGTTATATACATGTGAATATCCCAAGCTTCCTTTAAGTAATATACAAACTAGTATGATACAATAATGGCCTTCTAGGGCATAAACACTAATAGTTGTGCCACAATTTCTTGCAGGTCTTGCCGTACAGGTTTCGTTGCGACTTTGCTGGCATACTGCCTTATTTCAGGTGATTGCTTTGGTATGTGGGTTCACTTGCATCGTGACCACCATTGTATTTTATTATATTAAGTAGTATCTAGAAACTCCATCAACCAAACTTGTATATTTATTCAGACTAGAGACCAGTTGTATTATTATTTCGACCTTAGAGTTGCACGTTGTATTATTTTGGTTTTCATGTTGATTTGAGTTTCTTTTTTATTTTTGATCCTCGCCCTTCGGCGTTGTATATTATATTGCTTGCGTGGTTGTGACCGTCGATTGACGAAGAGTTAGCTCCCGCTTAGAGATGCCTTTTATCATTGTGCATATATTATTCATGTTTTATCCCGTTTGGGGCCAGTATTTACAAAGGAAACTCTGCCGAAATTTTCTGAAAAGACTTGAGATTTTAAAATGCATATTCGGCTTATGCTATTAAAACCACTTCTTTAAAACCAGTTTTCCTTCATTTATTATTTAAAATGGTTTAGATTTCTGGGTTTTCTTTGCTTACTTGAATTAGATGGGGTCCTATAGACTTCATATAATTCAAGTGCCAGTCGCGTGCCATTTCGGGTCGTGACAGTTGACTTCCTACCCTGAAAATGTTAAATTCTATTGTGATCTTCCCAAAAGATAGGTTCATGGAACCGTTACGACAATTGATAGCCGTATTTGAGGTTGCGAGAAATGGTCGACCAAGAATTACCGGGATTTAGTTCCGTGGATTCGCCACAAGCTGTGTATCTAAAACTATAAAATCCACATGGAATATAAATTCCCCGACTTTAATCAACACGTCCTCTAGCTCACCCCTAAGATGGGTGATAGATCGATCGGCCATTTAAAGAGTACAGTGCATGGGTTTCCACTCTCCTATACCTAATTGCTCATAAAAAGAATAAGGGAGCAAGTTAACGCTAGCACCAAGATCGAGAAGAGCGTGATTGATGTTTTTACCCCCAATAGTTATAGAAATTGTAGGACAACAGGGGTCCTTATGTTTCATGGGCAAATTTTGGGTAAGAGCACCATTCACATTACTCGCTAAGAAAACTTTTTTAGGTACTTAAGTTTTCCTTTTCTTAGTGCACAAATTCTTAAGAATTTTTGCATAGGATGGAACTTGTTGGATAGCATCTAAGAGAGGAATATTAATATTAACTTTCTTAAACATTTCCACAACCTTCTCCATATGTGGACTTGGTTTGTTAGGCGGCCTCAACCGGTTTGGAAAATGAGCTTTATTAAAAGGGGTTGGGTCCAACACTTAGGGAGAAGTTTATGGAGATGGAATGGATCGTAAAACTGGAGTGTGTTTGATATAGTGCCATCAAAGTCAATTATTGGATCGCAGGCACGTGATTGCAATGATTGAGGGAGGACCTATGCCGGTAGGACAGTCTTACTCAAGATGATAATATGATATATGGTTTATCTTTATCATCGTGTACAGCTTTAGGTGACCTTATAGATCACTATTACACATTGATAGAGCCCTTAGGATTCTTGCTTGACTACCAGCAGTATGATGGCGATCATATACGTGAGAGTTGGGTAGTCTATAAGAACATCCTTAAAGTGGTCCCTAGTCGTGGGAGTTGATCAGTCGAAAATACTGCATTTTTAACACGGCAATTTCCCTATCATTTGCACTCATCTAGAAGTGTTCGGTATTCATATTGCACATATTAGCAAAATATCTCTGAAATACCAGATTGCATGTGTTAGACTTTAAAACCGGCACTTTTAGGGAAATTGTGTGTTTATCATGGCATCGCATCATTCTTGTATAGCGCAACTCTTGTCTTGGAGTCTATGCAGGAAATTCCAGAAGTAAAGCCCAAAATTGGGAAAAGAGCTGATAAAAGATACGCCAACTCCAAGATGTAAGATCTGGTAGTGATAGAGAAGGCCAAACAAAAATCAACATATCAGAAAAAGGCCCACATATCAGCCCAAACTAGTAGCAGAGAGCCCAAGCCCCAACGCTTCCAAAGAGCCGTGGATCCGCGGTGGGAGCCCGCTTGCGCCGCGGATCCGCGGCGGCTTGATGGCTCCAACTCTCCAGATTTCTTCTACGTGTTACCTCTAACGGCCATAGCTTCCAAAAGACCCCAGAAACTCCACGTGGCGCATCTAGAAGGCTCGGCTTAACAAACTATTTCTAGAAGGCTCTCTTAACAAACTTTTGGAGGGAAAATTCAAATTTGAAATCCTAGATCTAGGATTTTGATGTCTATAAAAAGGAGCCTAGATCTAGGGTTGAGGGGTTCAAGAATCACCCATCATCTTCCACCCACAAGTTGAGTGACACGACTTGTGCCAAACCCTAATTCCAATTCAAAATCAAGATCAAGATCCCGAGTACCATTCAAGCAAGAGAGCCTTCAACCTTTAGAAAGTGACGCCGGATTTCATCGGAGCAAGAGATCCAAGCCGATCCGCGACTCAAGGAGCCGAGCGAAGCCGAAATCGACGATCTAGTTCCTTCCTTTTGTAAATTCAAGAGAGTTGTAACGAAATTTGTCGATAAATAAAGGTGAAATTTATATATCTTGCTTATCTTTTAATTCAAGTATTATGATTCGATCTCAATTTGTGATTGTGTTTGTTATCATGATGTTTGAGTAAAACTCCGCTTGTGTAGGAGTTGTGACGATCGATAGATGATGATGATTTAGACATTTTTACGATTCTTAAATCCTATAACGATTGTAAATTCTTGTGAATCAAATGATCAATGACCTAGTTTCGGGATGATCCTTTCTTGATTGTGTTCACTCAAAACTAGGGAATAACGATTGATCATTTGATTAACTAGAAGCTAGAATTTGAATGAGATTCGTTGAAAGGATAAAGGATAAGACGAGGAAACCCTAGCTTCTTCGCAAAATCCTTAACCTCGATGAATTATCATCGATCTAGTATCAATTAGTTAATGGATAAGAACATGAAATCTTTAGATCTCATCACATCTATAGATCCGATCTACTCCTACGAGCTACACTTCGAATCTTGATTGTTGGTTGGAAATCATCCCAAATTATCACTTCTTGATTTTAATGCTTTCTTAGATCTAGATATTTTCTCTTTCTTGAAATGCAATTTTATAAATCATGAATTGTTTTCTTTTCTTTTCCTTAAAGTTTCGATTCATCTAATTCGAAACACGAACGATTACACTTTCCCTGTGGACGATCCGCACTTACTAACGCGCTACATTCGACACCGTTATTGATTGCGGTCAGATAATTTTTGGTTGTGATTTCTATACAATTTTCATACTACACACATCCGAAATCGAATTCAATCAAATGGCGCCGTTGCCGGGGATCATTTGATATACTTACACAATCGGAAATCGAATTCAATCAAATGGCGCCGTTGCCGGGGATAGTGCGCTAATTATTCGTATTTTGAAATTTGAGTTGAAAAGTTTATTCCATTACAATTTTTTAGATCAAAATTCGCGCAAACACTAATACGTGTTGTTGTGATTTGATTGCGAGAAAATCTGGAATTATTGGAGCTGGAGAAAAAAATTTCTGAATATTCTAGAAAGCTAAAGGGAGCAACAGAAGCATTGTCCTAAAATTCTGTGCAGTGATCTCTTTCCTCCACCGCGATTCCGCGGCAAAGACCCATCTCCTGCGGCAGTTCCGCGGCTTCCCTGCTTCTTCACTGTACCAAATTTGCTCTGTGAGCTTCTAACTTTCTTATCTCTTCCTAAATCTGCTCCAATTAACAATTTGCTGCAGGTTTCTTTGCAAAATTCGCAGCGCCGTAAAAGCAAAATAAATTGTGCGTGTTTTGATTTTTGGTTGTTTGCATATTAATACGGAATTTAAGGGGCACGACCAAATCCAGATTAGGTGGGGAGTTCATTACCCTTCCTAAGCCCCAAAAATCATAAACTTGCATCTGCATTAACCCTCATTAACTAAAAAATATCTAGAGATGACTCTAAGGACCGTCACGCTCACTTAAGACAAGAGAAGGCCGTGGGTAATTCATTGCTTATCCGCATTTCTTTTTTGGTGTGTAAGGCAAGTGTGTCGAAGGCTAGTGGTTACTTAATTAGGCCCACTACTTACGTAGTGGAGAACCTCCCACTTACCTGGCACTTACCTGGCCACAGGAGAGACAAAGAGGCAGTGGAGGATTTATCCTGCGACTTGTCTTTTGGCAGTTAGGAGCGGTCTAGAGCTTTGACCTAGGTGACCACTAGAATTTAGGGTTTTGCTTGTTGCATTTGTTGTGCTTGCATCATTTTTTCAAAAATCCGTATCATTTTTCAAAACAAACACTAATCACATTCATTCATTTCCCCTAATTATAAGTCACGCTGCCACTTGTACTAACCCTTTTTAGTGCAAGATAGGCTGGACACGGGATTCTAGTGCCCGTTTAGTCCGCGTCCCCTCGATCGACCCAAAAGTCGGTATTTCTACATTTACCTTTCCTTTACCTACCACCACACCCACATCGATGGATCCATCTCCATCGAACTTCTTTACCACTACTCTGCCGCCGTCCGTTGGTGCGCAGAATCCACCCCACATCTCTCTCCAAGAGAGGTGCTATCCTACACGAGGCCCCCTTTCCACCTGTCTCTCCATTCCACCAGCCAACGGGGAAAATTTTGAAATTAAACCCCAATGCATCAACCTTCTACCAAAATTTCACGGTCTCGAGTCTGAAGACGCATATGCCTTTATCACCAAATTTGAAAATGTATGCGCAATGATGGGTACCTCACAGCTTTATATGGATGCTATGCGTCTACGTCTTCTCCCATTCACCTTGTGCGATATAGTTGAGAAGTGGCTGTATAACACTACCGCACATTCCATTTCAAATTGGGAAGAATTCGTCAAAGCATTCCTTAAGAAATTCTACCCACATCATAAGACAGCTCGAGTCCGCAGCGAAATAAATCAATTCACCCAGCTTCCAAATGAAACATTTTCAAAATGTCTTGAACGCTTCAAGGATCTGTTAGTCCAATGTCCTCATCACGGAATCCCCAGATGGGAACTGTGCCGAATCATTTATGAGGGCATTAATCCTAACACAAGACAGACCCTTGAATTAATGTGTCAAGGCAACTTCATGACCAAAGATGATGGGGAAGCCTGGAAATTTCTAGAAGATTTCGCTGAAAAATCGTTACAGTGGGAGGGTGTGAGTCAATCGTCTAGGGATGGCAATGATATTTCCATAGGAGTTAGAGCTGAAATTTCAGCTTTACATAAGAAATTCGACGCTATAGAAAACAAATTTTTAGCTGCCGCCCTAAATCAAATGTCACTCTCCAAAACTGTATGTGGATGCTGTTCTGATCCTTCTCATTTGACGGAAGACTGTCCACGAAATTCTCTGTTTCAAGGTCACGAGCATACCAATGCCGCATTTCAAAGACCTAGAAACGATCCATATTCTTCCACATATAATCAGGGTTGGAGGAATCACCCTAACTTTGCTTGGAACCAATCACAATCTCAAAACACGGTTCCAACCCAAAACAATTTCCAAAGGGTCCCTCCACCACAACAGCAACCACAACTTCAATTGAGTCAGCACCCCTTCCAAGCACATAACTTTCAAAATCCGGTCAACACACCCGCACCGTCTAGTCCTTTACAGTTGACCGGGACTGATGAATTCTCTTCATTCATAAACTTGCTTCTAACAAATCTCATGCAAGTATCGGCTGAAATAAAGACTTCTGTCGATGATATAAAGAAAAACTCAGCGTCCAAAGCTGAGAGTATTAAATCGATGGAAGCAGAAATTGCACGATTAAAAGCCGAAATGAGTGCAAGAGAGAAAGGGAAACTTCCAGCTCAACCTTTGCCCAATCCTGGCTATTCACATCATGTGAATGCAATCACGTTGAGATCTGGAAGAGTGCTTGACAATCACCTTGGGGAAGAGTTTGATGATACTAATAAATCAATCAATGATATCCCGGCTGAGACCTTTCCTTCCACTTCTACTTCTAATTCTGACCCCAGTTCTTCTACCCCACCGCCTTCTCACGAGCCTATTCTTCGTTTCCCACAAGGCTCGCCACCTCGGCCCATCTCTTCTAGTTCACAGAAAACGATCCCCACTTCTATTTTGGGATCAGGTCCACACACACTTCCTTCTCCTATGATGGACCCAGCGCTTATTGCTAAAGCACCTTATCCTAATCGGTTAAGGGCTAACAAATCGAGTCCACATATAGAGAAGATTATGGACATGTTTAAGCAAGTTAACATCAACATCCCTCTCCTAGATGCCATCCAACAAGTTCCGTCCTATGCGAAAACCCTTAAGAACTTGTGCACTAGGAAGAGGAAGACTCAAGTGCCCAAGAAGATATTCATGGCAAAGACAGTAGACACAGCTTTCCCCCAGCAATTACCGAGGAAACGTAAGGATCCTGGATATCCTACTATTTCCATTTCTATTGGGGAAAAACACATCAACCGTGCTCTACTAGACCTTGGCGCAAGTGTTAACCTGCTTCCTTTCTCAGTCTATGAGCAGTTAGGAATCGGAGAGTTGAAACCAGCCCATTGCACTCTCCAGATGGTTGATCGATCAATCACCAAACCTAGGGGTGAACTGGAGGATGTGTTAATAAAAATCGGGGAATTTGTATTCCCTGTGGATTTTATTGTACTTGATACACAGCCTGTAGCGAACCCACAGAATCAAATTCCGGTGATTTTAGGTCGCCCCTTTTTGGCCACATCCAATGCTATCATCAACTGTCGTAACGGTTCTATGAACCTATCTTTCGGGAATAGGTCAATTGAGCTGAACATTTACAAGTTGGGAAGTGTACCCTCTGATCCTACTGCTCAGGTCTGTTCTGTCGACTTAATGGATGTCGACAGCAGCGAATTTGATGATCCACATGATACCGATCTTGACTCTTTTCATACGTTATTGTTTGACCCAACTATGTATCATACACATACGGACTCTTCCACCAAGATGTCCGGGTCAACAACTAACACTGATTATGAACCGTTCTTAGAGTCTGAAGATTACCCCGCACTTTGTGATGACATTATTCATCGGGGTATTGAAGGAACTTTTGAGGAAATCTTCGCTGATGAACTCGCATTTTTGAATGACACGGGTGTTGAGATGAATCATGTCCCAATCAATGAAATTGAACCTCCACCCCTTCTTTTGGACTGTAAAAAGAATGAGAGCAATCCATCACATTCACTGCATCGTCTCTCCAAAACGAGACGCGCCCACATTCTATTCCACCACTTACCCTTTCCCCACTTCTTCTTCTTCCACCAACCAGAGCACTGCATTGATAAAAAATTTGAATGGTTGGTGTTAACCTTCGGTCTTTGCAAAGCTTGGCATCGACCAATGATTTTTGACCCCCTCATGTGATTTTCAAAAGATTAACATTGCATAACTCAAGTTTGGGGGGGCATTTTTTCTGGCTCTTGAAAAGAAAATTTTTACAAAATTTTGAGCCAAGAATAAGTTTGGGGGAGGATCTTCACTTAAATATTTTGCCCCCATTAATAAATTTTCTCCCAAGCTTACAGGTTTTTCGAGATTCAGCAGATGGCAACAGTGAGGACACTGTTGAAAACAAGTTTGGGGGAGGTTTGTGCTTATTTTCGCATCATTTGCATCACACTTTGCATAAGCACAAAACATTTCTTTAAAAACCTATAAAAATTTAAAAAAATTCAAAAATATAAATATTTTTGTACATAAATAAGATAATAAAAGATTAGATAGTGAAAAATTACATCCATGAGATTAGAAAAATTTAAGAAAACTAAGAAAATTAGAAGTTTTCTTATACGAACTAGTAATAAGTAGTTGTGAGCCGTTGTCCCAAGGGTTAGTAAGATGAAGGAAGTCACTAATCTGAGAATAAAAATAAGTCTAAAAAATAGTTTCTATTCTGGAAAGCCAAACATTTTGAACGTTGATACCCTGCTATTCGCACTTACACACGTCTTGAAGCCCGGGATAGTAGAGGATACCTTGAAATACTCTTGTCTTAAAGCCGATGTATGAAGGAAATAAAAAGAATGAAGAAAATATAAAATGGTGAGAAAAATGGACACTGGTTTTGTTATCACCAAGGGCAAAAAAAAATATATAGCGAGGGTTCCTCTTCACCTAGTGCCCTAAGGCCAACTGGTCTGGGAGTCACTGCTATACCTGAGGTGGTGAAAGACGAGGAAAATACACCAAATAAGCAAGCACATGAGTAATCGGTCGGTTATTACCTCAAGAAGTATTAACGGTCGCATGAAAGTGTGTGAGCACATCTAAATATTCATTAATTAAAAAGTACTGAGGCTGATGGGCAAGAGTATGATAGCTTGAATTGAATTCTCCGGGTGTAGGGATGTCCTTAACACACACGCAGGGTGATATGATCGATGTTTGGAAGAAAGATAGGAATGAAGAATAAGACGATGTTTTATTGAGGGAGGACGTGATTTCTGACATCTTTTCATGACCATTAAGATAGGGCTCATGACAACCGAAAAACTAGCTTAGTTGGAAACCCTAATTTTCAAGGCTTTTCTTTTACAATTCTTTTCTTTAAATGTAATATTCATGATCTTCCTTTTATTATTGGATTTTGTGGGTGCAATCCGCTGAAAACCCTCAGGAGACAACACTCCTCCTACTAGGGACACCTAGAGGTTTAAAGGCTTGATGCACGTGCTCAGTGCAATCGTGTTGCCTACGAAAGTGTGCTTTTCTCTTTCTTTATTTTCTCCTTCTCTTTTTAATAAAACAATTCGATCGAGATGATCGAAAATAAGTTTGGGGGAATTTGATCTGTCGAAAATACTGCATTTTTAACACGGCAATTTCCCTATCATTTGCACTCATCTAGAAGTGTTCGGTATTCATATTGCACATATTAGCAAAACATCTCTGAAATACCAGATTGCATGTGTTAGACTTTAAAACCGGCACTTTTAAAGAAATTGTGTGTTTATCATGGCATCGCATCATTATTGTATAGCGCAACTCTTGTCTTGGAGTCTATGCAGGAAATTCCAGAAGCAAAGCCCAAAATTGGGAAAAGAGCTGATAAAAGATACGCCAACTCCAAGATGTAAGATCTGGTAGTGATACAGAAGGCCAAACAAAAATCAACATATCAGAAAAAGGCCCACATATCAGCCCAAACTAGTAGCAGAGAGCCCAAGCCCCAACGCTTCCAAAGAGCCGCGGATCCGCGGCGGGAGCCCGCTTGCGCCGCGGATCCGCGGCGGGAGCCCGCTTGCGCCGCGGATCCGCGGCGGCTTGATGGCTCCAACTCTCCAGATTTCTTCCACGTGTTACCTCTAACGGCCATAGCTTCTAGAAGACCCCAGAAACTCCAAGTGGCGCATCTAGAAGGCTCGGCTTAACAAACTATTTCTAGAAGGCTCTCTTAACAAACTTTTGGAGGGAAAATTCAAATTTGAAATCCTAGATCTAGGGTTTTGAGGTCTATAAAAAGGAGCCTAGATCTAGGGTTGAGGGGTTCAAGAATCACCCATCATCTTCCACCCACAAGTTGAGTGACACGACTTGTGCTAAACCCTAATTCCAATTCAAAATCAAGATCAAGATCCCGAGTACCATTCAAGCAAGAGAGCCTTCAACCTTTAGAAAGCGACGCCGGATTTCATCGGAGCAAGAGATCCAAGCCGATCCGCGACTCAAGGAGCCGAGCGAAGCCGAAATCGACGATCTAGTTCCTTCCTTTTGTAAATTCAAGAGAGTTGTAACGAAATTTGTCGATAAATAAAGGTGAAATTTCTATATCTTGCTTATCTTTTTATTCAAGTATTATGATTCGATCTCAATTTGTGATTGTGTTTGTTATCATGATGTTTGAGTAAAACTCTGCTCGTGTAGGAGTTCTGACGATCGATAGATGATGATGATTTAGACATTTTTCCGATTCTTAAATCCTATAACGATTGTAAATTCTTGTGAATCAAATGATCGATGACCTAGTTTCGGGATGATCCTTTCTTAATTGTGTTCACTCAAAACTAGGGAATAACAATTGATCATTTGATTAACTAGAAGCTAGAATTTGAATGAGATTCATTGAAAGGATAAAGGATAAGACGAGGAAACCCTAGCTTCTTCGCAAAATCCTTAACCTCGATGAATTATCATCGATCTAGTATCAATTAGTTAATGGATAAGAACATGAAATCTTTAGATCTCATCACATCTATAGATCCGATCTACTCCTACGAGCTACACTTCGAATCTTGATTGTTGGTTGGAAATCATCCCAAATTATCACTTCTTGATTTTAATGCTTTCTTAGATCTAGATATTTTCTCTTTCTTGAAATGCAATTTTATAAATCATGAATTGTTTTCTTTTCTTTTCCTTAAAGTTTCGATTCATCTAATTCGAAACACGAACGATTACACTTTCCCTGTGGACGATCCGCACTTACTAACGCGCTACATTCGACACCGTTATTGATTGCAGTCAAATAATTTTTGGTTGTGATTTCTATACAATTTTCATACTACACACATCCGAAATCGAATTCAATCAAATGGCGTCGTTGTCGGGGATCATTTGATATACTTACACAATCGGAAATCGTATTCAATCAGGAGTTTCGAGACTGGGCATGGATACTCCATTAGTAGACTAGTGTATACGGATCGAGACCCCGACGAGGGGTGGTGGCTGGTCTCACAAGCCATTGGTGTCAGTTGGTTCACCTAAGACGTATACAGGTGCTCATTGGGTTATGAGTACACCGGACAGGACTCGCCGGGAACATGCTAGTTGGTTTTATATCTAGCGTCAGATAACAGTTCCCTGGTGACATGTGTACAGGTTAGTTCATCGACCTGAGATCGTCATTTGTCTCGTGTGAGTTCCCACTGTGCTTTGATTATTACCCTACCACGGCTCAAAGGAGTCGTGCAAACAGGTTTTAGTTGGGTACAGTCCCGAGCCACATGGAGGCAGTGAGCGGATCGGCAGCGGTTTCGTCTCTCCCGGTATTGGGGCTGAGATCGCGCTGTGTCTCGGAGAGCCATTACACGAAGTCCTTGGCCAAGGCATGAGATTTACTGGTAGGTATTCCAGTAGTATCGCAGGGAGTTCTGGGCTATACTCCGACACGACTTGTACCGCTTTTGGGGGTCTGACTTTTACCAACCCTCTAGGCCCGACATGCGATGCTCATAGAAGAACGAGCCGGACTGTACGGATATTGTCACTGACAGGCTCGGTAGGGTGTCAGGATGAGTTCGCTCATCGACCTCCCTTTTGGTCAATACCTGGTAGCCCGTTACGTACAACTAGTACCACTGACGTGCTAGTGGTTAAATCCACAGCCAAAGTATTGACGAGTCTTTAGAGTCCCCCAAAGACAGTTTCTCAAGTTTCGGGCGAAACGTTGTAGAGGCCGTATGGTATTATGGCAGGGTTCGATCATATACGTTCACTTGTGCACGGATCATACTAGTGGGCTTTGGTTTAAGCCGGATCCTAATATTAGATTTGTTGGATTACTTTCGTCTCATCGCATTCTCATTCAGTCGGAATGCGGATGCAGGTATGTATATACAGGTGAGGGGTATCCTTGTGATCCATCACGAGTTTACTTTAGATGTTGTCGTATCTTTTTATTTCTGTAAACATTTGGATTAATGTTTACTTGTGGAAATTGTGAGTGGATTTCATGATGAGGTGCATTTAATGTGACATGGACATGTTTAGTGACTCATGGTCTTTTTATTTGTGCTAATGTCACATTAGGATTTGTTTATTGTGTTGAATTGATGGATGGAGAGAGAGAGGGCAGCCATAGGCTTGGGGTTGGCTCTTGGGTTTTCATTCTTGTGATCACAACAATAATTCAACACAATAACACAAAAGGCTCCTCTCTTTTCTTTCTTCTTCTTGCTCACAAGTTCCACCATTTGCATCATCTTCTACCTCCACTCTAACCATCTCATGTGTTGAGAATCCTAGAGTGTCAAGAGACAAAGTGATCACACATTCTCTACTTCACCTTAGACACGTCGGCTAGCAAACTTTGTGTCCGAGTTGCTTCGGTTCGAAGCGGAAGCCCGTAAAAGGATTCGAAGATGTGGTGCCCTTTCCGACGAGGAGACCGGAGATCGAGCGAGATCGGAGATGCCGACTAATTCTTCTTTCAGGTTTGTTGACCTTCGTCAAGGTCATAAGAGCATGGGGTAAAAACACACATCGGGAGTTTCTAAAGAAACTGAAACTTGCCAGATATGCGCATACCTTTTGGAGTGTGATAACGTGAGTGGATTCCATCACGTTATCATGCGATGATAGTCGGATCCCGATTCCCACTGATGAGTTGGTTTACTCCTCGGGTGATCCCGACTAATTCTTCTTTCAGGTTTGGAGGAGAATTTGAGGATACGGTAGGAGGTTTCCTAATTAGATAAAGTGATAACCATTCTGATCTAGGTTAGAGTGCAAGCAGAGTGTTTCTTTTCTCTCTCTCTTTGGCAGCGATCATGGCCCGACCCTAGACTATGACTCAGTGACCAAGATTAACCGAACCTTCTTAAAACACTGGCTTTTGGATTGTCTGAGTTGCATACCTCATTGCCACTCCTACTTTTACCATTTTTCTCTGGAACATTTCGTATCACTACGAACGTCCACTTCTATTGGATAAAACCATCATATGGTTATATACGAACTCGAAGGAACTGGTTCCAGATTCGAGGATGGTTTCCAGTTCAGGAGAAAATGAATAGGACTATTCAGTTGTCTTTTCCTTTTACCTTCTTTCAGGTTGCGAGTGCTCCTTGGATTAGGACGGTACACCTATTACGCTAATTGGATAGTCTTCATCCAAACCATAGGCAGGTGCCGAAAGGTAGGGAATGAAGAAAACCGATTAGCCTAAGTAAGGTGTACAGAAGGTATTAAGTAAAGACAAATAAAGGGATCAGAAAGAGGGCAAAGTAAATTGCAACTGCTATCATTCATGACCAAACCACATATTTCATCGCCACTCCTACTTCACCTTGGTATTTCTCCAGAACACCCCGTATCACTATGAAGATCCACGGTTATTGGATATTCCATCGTATGGTTATATACGAACTCGAAGGAACTTGTTCCAGTTCGGGGATGGATTCTGGTTCAGGAGAAATAGGAATAAGGTTTATTCAATTGTCTTTTATCTTTACCTTCTCTTGCGTTGCGAGTGCTCCTAGGATTAGGAGAGTACACCCATTATGCTTATTGGATAGTCTTCTTCCAAACAATAGGCTGGTGCCGAACGGTAGGGAAGGAAGAAAACCATTTGGCCTAAAGATGGTGTACAGAAGGTAATGACTAAAGACATATAAAGGGATTTGGAGAGATGGCAAAGAAATAAATGGTTACAGTTGTGAATCTGATAATGGAAGAGGCATTACTAGGAATACCCGGATACCCCTTCGAAACATTTGCATGTTTCAGTTTCACTGTGTATTGTTAAAAGAAAACTGATTTCCCAATTAGCCCTTGCTCCAGGGTATGTATTTACCAGATTTGATTCTCACATCTGTATGGTTTTACATATGATGAGTGGAAGTAACTTATTGGGAATTAGGTGATCATCCTCATTATATCGGGATTCGTTGTAATTGGTGATATTTGAAGAAATCACCGGGGTTTTTGCCGGACGGCAAATATTTGGTTTTGAATATCCGTTGTTATGCACCAATTTCAAACTGATATATCTGTACGTTTATTTTTATAAAGTGAGATATAACTTTTTGAAATTATGTCCATGACATTTACCTATATCAGTTGATGGTTAGGTAAGGAGCATACGGCGGTGTAATTCTTCATAGCCATAGTACAGTTTTCAACCTACGACGCACAGGGTTTGAGTTATTAGACTTAGGGGACTTATACAGAGTATTGTATATTGTCCAATGTCCATTAGGACAGAGGGGTTGGTCCTCGTACTATATTCTGTTTACTTATGACTTCTCTATTTTTTAGATAAGTGTTTCGTAGAAATACAAGGTCTAAGTTTTGAGAAGTTATAGGTATAAGAGTAAAGTAAAGAACCACGTGTTGCAAGTATCAGGATTCTTCAAGGTAATCGAAGATGTAGATACTTGTGTATAGTATTCAATTGATAGTAATGGTTTTGAGAACTTTCTTCTCTTTCAGGTTACTCATATCTGGATGTATTCCTAAGTTGAGTAATGCTGATCGGCCTCCTTCCATTTAGTTGACATACACTGGAGACAGCTGTATGATTTGAATTTGGTTCCAATTAAATCAGTGCCTATGTTTCTATATTGGATATAGAATAGCTCATATCTTAACAATGTTAAGGTACGGGGAGTTGTCCGGCTTATGCTTAAAACCAGACTCCGGATAACTCAAGGCACGTTTCTGTAATGGTTGTTTGTAGGTTGGCCTGGGTTATGACGAGGGTTGACTTTCTACCATCTGGAAGATCAATAGTGATATTGTTCTTGACTCGCCACAGTTTTGATAAAAATAGATTTTTTCAGAAAACAGTAGTGGGAGTATGGTAGAACTGGAAGTGATTTCAGAACCACAAACGATTACTGGAAATTTGATAAGAACCTAAAGATTCAATCAGTTTTGACATTCCATTAGCCACTCCGCAGATATGGTGGGTAACCTCAGGCATCCGAGAAGTACTCCGGTAGCCTCAAGGACGGTGACAGTGAGGTTCTTGTTTTCCCAGACTTAACACTACTGTTGTTCTATGCTATGAGACCCGGCAGGAGGATGCGTATAGCGTCGTTCTAAACTATCTTTAGAATTGCACATATATATGACTGTGCCAGAGGGTTGTCGTAGTTAGTGGGAGCAGCGGAAGCATAGTGGACAAGTAGATTATGTCTATGGACTAAAGCAGATATAGCGGAGAAAGATCATCTATTTTTGATGTGACAGTCATGGGTTTGACTTCATCAGAATAGGGGATGGATCTGTTAAGAAGGTAGTAGGGTGTGATGTCTTGGTACTTGGATGACATACATAGAGTAGGAAGTGAAATTCCTATGCTACGATCGGTTATACTTTGGTTGTCACACAGTGGTTTCTCCACATAGGATATAGATATAATATCAGACATTCTGGTTACTAGATCTATGGTTTTAGATCTAGATTTGGGTATTTTCCCAATCTGGGTACTTAGACAGCATTCTACATGTGTTTTAGAATGGACGACTCCTGACACGGTAGTATACCTGCAGGTGATGGAGTCACCCTCTCTAAAGATGTCTTACAGACTAAAGGGGAGAGGGATGTGCATGATTGACATATCACTTGCTTAGGCAATTGAGTCAATCATGAGATGTCAAGTACCACACCAGATGTTGTTTTTGCACTAGATGCAATAAGTTGATACTAATCCAATCCTGGAGAAACATTCGGAAGCAATTTTAGAACATAAGTGGATGTTCTAGGGATATGATAACGACAGCCACCTTCGGGAGACGGTTATCATTCCAGGCTTCCAAGGTGACCTGGATGACAGAGTGACTGTCAGAGTTATAGTTTTCCCTCTGACGAGGGGCAGTATTTTGGACAGGTGGTCCAAGAGGATACTGAGGGAGGTGTGGCGTAGGATACTGATTAGGTTCAGTTGACAATACAGTCTAAGAAGTTTGGATTTAGAGTTCATTTATGAACTAGGTCCCATCAGATATCCATACATATTCTAAGACAAGTATTGCTCATTTCGGGAGATGGCTTTCTCCGCGAACTTGAGATAAAGAGAGACATAGAAAGAAGCATCAGGGCGGATCCACTCTTTGAGGCTATTCCTCGAACGCAATAGTTTTACAAACAAGCTTTGTGAAACTGATCAGTAGAGGAGTTGGGTGTTCGGTATCACACGGGTTGTGAGTATGCGACATCACAATAATTATCCTTGAGTACAAGTGGGAGATTGTTGGATATAGTGCCCTCAAAGTCAATTATTGGATCGCGGGCACGTGATTGCAATAATTGAGGGGGGGCCTATACCGGTAGGACAGTCTTACTCAAGATGATAGTATGATATCTAGTTTATCTTTATCATCATGTACAGCTTTAAGTGACCTTACAAATCACTATTACACATTGATAGAACCCTTAGGATTCTTGCTTGACTACCAGCAGTATGATGGCGATCATATACGTGAGAGTTGGGTAGTCTATAAGCACATCCTTAAAGTGGTCCCTAGTCATGGGAGTTTCGAGAATGGGCATTGATACTCCATTAGTAGACTAGTGTATACGGATCGAGACCCCGACGAGGGGAGGTGGCTGGTCTCACAAGCCATTGGTGTCAGTGTCACGACCCGAAAGTACGGAACATGACCGGCACTTAAACTACGAACGTCTCGAAACGTACGTAATCTAAGTAAACCGAAAACCCAGAAATCCAAACCAAGAAAAGTAGTAGAGTGCGGGAAAAACCAACTTAAAGCAAGTAGTTTCAATAGCATAAGCCGAATTATGCGGTTTTTAAGACATCAAAAATTTACTGAAAATTTCGGCAGAGTCTCCTTTGTAAATACTGGCCCCCAAACGGGATACAACATGAATAGTATACGAAATCAAGAAAAAAGGCATCCCCAAGCGGGAGCTAGCTCTTCGTCAATCGACGGTCACAACCAAACAAGCAATATAATATACAACGCCAACGGCGAGGATCAAAACTCAAAAGGAAACTCAAAACCACCAGAAATATAACGAGCGACTCTAAGGTCGAAAGAATAAACAACACTGGTCTCTATCTCAATAAATACATGTTTGGTTGATGGAATTTACTAGATACAACGGAATAATATTATACAAGGCAATATGATGGGTACGATACAAGAAAAACCCACCTACTAGCAAGTCACCCGAATGAAACTGAGCCCGCAAAGCCGTAAAGAAACATGTACGGCAAAACCTGCAAGAAACTGGGGCACAACGGGGGTGAGTTGCCAACTCGTGAATAGAAAAACATCTACGAATAAAAATCGCATGTATGACGCAATCCTAGGTCATACGATCATAATATATAAACCTCCAATAACATGCAGCCTATAACAAGGCAAGGGTAAATATCTAACCCGAGTGTAATCTCATGTGCCTGTGTCAGTGCCTCACGTAGCAATATATCATATGAATGAGGTATGAATGCACGGAACAGAATGCATGTACTGACGAAAACTTCTTTCATAAATCAGTGAGATTTCTGTATTTTTAAAGTGAGGTACCATAAATGAAATCAGCATAAAACAGTGCCCAGCATCGACACAAAACAAGTGTCCAAATATCTCGATATCTCTGTATCACAATCTCTGTATCTCAATATCTCAAAATCAATATCTAGGGTGCCGTCAATCCAGACCGGCCCCTACCATCCATTTCAAGACCACGACGGTATCCTCCGGATATCCGACGCGTCGGTAATATCACCGGTCGGTAGTGCTCCCCTGCCAGGCTCAACGTCAACAACACATTCCTCTTGTCCCGGGGTACCGCACCGGGCCGACCATGTACCCGAAACGGTTCATCCATCTCCTCGAATCGGGTCTCGAAATCCATCAGCAAACTCATGGTGGACGACTCATACATCATAGGAAAACCGCATTTTTTATTTAAAAAGAAAGAAAGCAGTTTATATATGTTTTGCGGTTTTCCTCCAAATCCATAAAATATCATGGGAATCCGAATCATCAATAGCATGTAAAACCATGAATATAAGCATGAGAATCCATGAATACGGCATAACAATGAATAACAGTATGCATGAAGTAGCAGGTAATAACTACAATATCTAAACTATTAGTTAACATGCTATGTCAAGCAATAATATTTTCTAAGGTGTACGTGACATGGCAATTACCGATGAAGATGTGTGTGAGCCGGCAAGTAAGTGTACGTGGTACATACGCATCATCGGTAATGGTGCTGGTGTCCTAACAGCATGATATCAATAATGGAGTATGAAACATAATATAAGCATGCGATGCGAAGCGAACCACAATAAGGAGCGGGAGCTGAAAACTAGACGCAACTATAACTAATCTGCATTAATCTAATATAAGTCCTACAAATGGTGCCTTTTGAAATAACACGAATCATGGGGTTTTGAAAATAGCGGCTACGGTGTTTTTATGAAAAGATACGTCCTTTGAAATATCCGTAGGATCCCTTGACCTGTCTTTTAAAATACCCACGACCCGCTAGTTTGAAATAGGTGGGAGTCTAATCTAATCTAACAACTACACTAAACTATACGGCTGAACTAACAAGCTAAGCTACAGGTAAGGAAACCGCCTAACATCTGAGTCGATACATATACATACCTGTATATATATTAGTCGGTGATCCCGCCTCAATAATATCATATCCGGTATCATATCTATAATCAGACATCCCAAGTCAAGAGTGCGGATCAATCATCAAAATATAGCTCATACGTAAATCCGTCGTACGGCATCCCAAATCTGGGTACGAGTCAATATCACATTCATCATACTATTCATCTGATATCCTCTTTATCAAATATCATGATCGGGGTACTGATCTACGTCTAGTACAATATTGATACCATCTATGTATGCATGCATGTATAAGAATCACTACGTCAAAAAGACCCGCTAAAACATCATGTCGTATCTCAATACGAACCAAAACACATCACGGATCTTCTGGCCTCAAGCCCAATATCATCGACTCATCTCAAATCCCAATTACTATCCTCAAATCCAGTATATAAACACATAGTCCCATACCCATGTGTAAATATACACATCAATATATAATCCCATGTACGCACATATGAAAGAAGAATGTATGCAAATATGGGTGTGTGTGTATGTGTGGTGCAACCACTACTCTATGGTTTCGCAACACTAAACCAATCCAATCACACCAAGGATCCATCTCTATCATCAATAATCTCAAACAATATATAAACAATATATATATATGTGCATACGTATTCGTATACATCACCACGAACTGCGGGGGTGATATACGCCATCCACCCGACTTCTCCCCGTAGATATAAATCTACTCACCTGGTCCTCGCTTGCCGGTGCCGACGCCGCCACGCGCTTGCTTGTCGTCTCGAAGTCCACATGGGGTACCTACATATCATAACGCACCGTATCGCATTAAAATTAAATTCGAAATCGAAACGGCATACGAAAAATCAAATCGGCACGCGTATCACGCATAGGTC
The DNA here is from genome assembly GCA_030015575.1 of Agapanthus africanus. Taxonomy (NCBI): domain Eukaryota; kingdom Viridiplantae; phylum Streptophyta; class Magnoliopsida; order Asparagales; family Amaryllidaceae; genus Agapanthus; species Agapanthus africanus. The sequence continues at coordinate 337,681,510 of JASDDO010000008.1, forward strand.
CAAACCTATCGCCTACGCATGCAAGAATAGTCAAACCAACCCTCGATGTCGATGTACAAACGTTAAACCATCGAGAAAAATCCAATCACACTCATTTGCACATTCACGAACACTAATTTTAATATAAACTAGGTTAAAACTCACTAAAACCCCAATTCCACTTAAAAAGTCATTTTTCCGTAAATCTAGCAAGCACAATTCGCCGTTTTTGTACAAAACATGATGTTTAAATGAATGTAGCGGCCAATATACTTATTAAATATCTTAAATAAGTCATATAAACAATTCCCGGAATTTAATCTCATTAAATTCCAAAAACCCTAATATTCTAGTTTACAAAATACCTAAAATTTAACAATTTCAAAGCAAAAATGCACAAACTACAATCTAGCTTAGATTTGCATGATCTAAAGCATTAAACCACACTTAATAAAGTTGATGAAGTCATGAAAAACCTAAACACATTTTTAATCCCAAGTATTTAACCAATTTCAAAAACCTAGTAAGCAAATTAGCAAATTAACACAATTTTTAAACTAACCATTAGCACAAGCTACTAATCTTGTATTAACATGACAAAAAACCTAAATATAACACACAACCATACACCAATTTTATAAAACCCTAACTTGCATTCAAATTCCTAACTTGAATTCCAAAACTTGCAACTTAAGCCTAATTAACACTTAAGTAGTTTAGCTTTAAGAAATTTGTAACAAATTAAGCAAAAATGTTTTAGAATTATACCCCAAAAACATTTGAAGATCCACAAGCATCCATGGCCTCCCAAAATGCTCTCTTTTCACAAAGATCCATGCTATACGGGCTAGGCTAAAATGGGTAGGAGTCGGATTTGGGTTTTGGGATTTTTTTGATGGATTTGAGGCAATTTTTGATGAAGTTTGAAGAGAAAAGAGAAGGGAAATGGGGGGGGCTGTTGCTGCTGTAGGAGGGGGGGCTGCTGGAATGGGAGTGGAAGAGGAGAGAGAGGGAGGTAGAGAAAGTGGGGGAGAAGTCAAAGTCAATTCAAGGTCAAAGGTCCACCTCATTTCTCCATTTTCTTTTCTTTTCTTTCATTTCTTTTCCTTTGAAATTCAAGTGGGGAAAAAGATGGTGGCTGCTGAATTCAGCCAAGGGAAGAAGTAAATGGGGGTGTGTGGGTGTGGGTACGGGTGTGGGGTGATGAAAAATGATAAATACAATACCCAAAATATCCATTTACGCTAAAAAAAAGCCTTTTTTCTTCAATAATTTCTAAACCGTTTTGGCAAATAATTTCGTTCCAAAAATCACATGATAAAATTTTATTTAATGTTTTATGATGCACAAAATTTGTTTCAACTCATTCCAATTTGTAATTTTCCCTAATTAAATGTATTAGTGACGGCTTAAAATAATATTAAAATAATATTTTTTTCAGAAAATTTGAAATTTCACCAGTGGCTCAATAAACACCAAATAATAGCAATTACATAGCTAGAATATGTATATTTAATTTTTATAATAAGATATTTGTATTTTGACTTTTTACAGAAAACCCCCTTATTTTACCGATTTTTTCGAAATTTCACCGAAACGATTTTCAAAACGTTACAATATTCCCCCCTTAAAGAAATTCGGTCCCCGAATTTAAATTCAAACCCCCCCAAATACTAAAACATCTAAGAAAACCATCAAGTTGTCGGGGCTCCGAAATTGTAAATACATAAAACAAATCGTAGCGCAGCGCATGCGCTTGAAAAATGAGCATATAACTCAAATCAAAACTCCGTCAAGCATCCCGCAATCATCGGAGTCATGGAGAAGACATCAATGCCAAATCCAAATCAAACCAATATGATATAACTCGAAACTATACATGTAAACATCGAATCTATATCTGTAAGTATCTGAAGGAAATGCATGCCAAATCTCTTTAAGTCGCTGTGTAACGCGTATAACACTGCACAGTGGCGGACGTCTATCATAAGAAAATAACTATATACATATATACCTTTGTTTGAAATGTTCGTCCCGCCGTTTTGGAAACAATTTAGAAGGGTCTCCTTGTTTTAAACATTTCGTGTCATATCAGACACGTAGGTAAATACTGAGGCTATAGCTCGCTTTTTGGAAATCCCTTCAATAACTATCAATGCATGCAAAAATATATTCAGGTACTGTCCTCTGACTAGTCCTGCTCAGTACGAAAACACGTAGCAATATCATAAAAACGTACTGCTCTATACGAAATCAATCCCAAAATATGCACATGAATGCTACGTGCGTCTGGTGCGCACGGAAATCAAAATCCATGAATGTGCCATACATACGCACAGAAACAACATCTAAGTGCATCGGGTGTGCACAAGCATCTGTCGTAGGCAACGTGTGTGCCAGACAGCAAGGACAGGTGCGTCTGACACGCACGAAGAATCTCGATTTAGTGCATCTGGTGTGCACCAAAATCGTATCTCATAACATGCGCCCAACATGCGCGAAAACCCCAAATCAGGTGCATCCATCACGCACGAAATCACGAAATCCAATATCCAGCATCGAACATGCGCAAAATCCAATCAAGTGCACACGGTGCACAAAACAAATATCGAACATCATAATCGAAATCGAAGTCCAGTGCATCTAAGTGCACAAAAGGCGTATCACTGCACTGCAACCATATATAAACTATATAGAGTGCAGGAACGAAATCGCGTGCGTGCATATGCACAAAATCAACTCAAATGTCTAAAACCGTAAAATCACAAACATGTGAAACTAAAGCACGAAAACGATATCAAGTGCAACACTGTGCAAAGATCGTAAATCCTCAATCATCAAAATCAAATCATACGAATAAATCACCCAAAACATCGTAATCAATAATGGAGGAACAGTACCGCTCAAGCGCATCCTCTAAGAATCTCGGCCAACTGTCGCGGTTACTGGTGGGACGTCTCGTCGATGATCATGAACTCTGTCCTGCTGGTGTGCGTAACCATGACCACTCCTGGGTCAAGGTCTTCACTGTGAATTACCAATCTTTCGGTCCATCGGCTCATCGGCCCTGTCAGGTGTGCTAACGGGGATGATCCCGTTCTGGCACTTCTCTGGTCATCTCTCGGTCAATCATCACGACCACTCGTAAGACAGCATATCACTGGCGTCGGCCTCTGGCTCTCTGAATGTACGTGACCCATCTGATCCTGGGTGCAAGTATCATTGCAGCAGTGTCCTGGAAGGAATCCTGCTCACGGTCTCTTCCATGTCTCGTCTCTGCCAACTGTCCGGAAGTCATTGTCCTTTCCTATATCTGCATCTTGCTCTGGAACGACTGCATACTCATCGCGACTCCTTCTGGAAGGTAAGTCCAAGTACCATGCCTCGGCATGCGCATCGCATCTCTGATGTCGGCGGAGTGGAACGTCATCTCGTCTAGATCTGGTGCGAACCTCTTACTCCACTTTTCTCTAATGTCGTCTGCTTTGGACACGTCTCGTCGCGGCTGCATGGATTGAGCTCCAACGACTATCCTCGTATCTGGAGTCTCCCAAGAATGCATCTCACCACCTAGCATCCGAATTAAGTCGAGCCATCCGATCGAGTCGTCAAAACCTCATAATTCCCTAAGAGCTCAACATCTTGGGCACAGTTTAATAGTATCGAGTACATACCACAGCATCAGTGGTCCAGCCGTAGAAGGGCAAACCCAAGCCTCACTAATGGCGTCGTAGAACTGCCGCAAACCCGAAGGTTCAAAAGCTTTCACACGGTCATTAAGTCGAGTTAGGGTTTCATTCTTCTAGAGGGACCATAGAATTGCCTGCATGTCTTTCCGACTACTTTAAACTTGGAATAATAGGTTTCTGACATTCGATCGTCTCTGTCGACTCCCAACGTCTCCGCGTGAAGTCATCTCCAGCTGGAATCAATCTATCTGATGACCTCGCATCGGGGTAGCGAACGATCCACATGTCCTAGTCATTCATCATCGGGTGACTAGCGACCTTCTATCATCTCTTAGTACAACTCGTACTGTAATAGCTCCAACATCTGGGGCGATATCTCGTCGTTCGCAGCAATAACTAGCTCACTCGTCTGCACGCTGAACAGTGCCTCAAACATCATGAATAAGCAATACACCAACGGTCATCAAAATCTGGTTGGCCTCTATCATTGGCTCGATCCTCTGGTACTGATCGGCATGTCCGAGAAATCTCGTACAGCGATCTATCCAAACGCTCGTGGCGTGAAAACACAACAATAAGACACATCTCTGCAATCGTGTGTCGCCGGAATTACGCCCTGGTCTGTCCTCATTCGTAACGAGCTCGTGCTGACCGCAACTCTAGCCGTAGCTCTCCCTGCCGTAACCGTAGCAGCAAAACCAAACTGGTACCGATGAGGCTAGATCAGGAAGGAATATAATACTGAACAAGGAAATGTACATCATAAGGCTTCATAAGTGGAGTGGCGTGTCATAAATATGCCGCGGAACATATCAACGGTACGTCACTCTACTTTAGTCACCTATTCCATCAACCAAGGGTCATCCTACGCTTCGAAGGTTAAAACCTAACGCTCGGATACCAACTTGTCACGACCCGAAAGTACGGAACATGACCGGCACTTAAACTACGAACGTCTCGAGACGTACGTAATCTAAGTAAACCGAAAACCCAGAAATCCAAACCAAGAAAAGTAGTAGAGTGCGGGAAAAACCAACTTAAAGCAAGTAGTTTCAATAGCATAAGCCGAATTATGCGGTTTTTAAGACATCAAAAATTTACTGAAAATTTCGGCAGAGTCTCCTTTGTAAATACTGGCCCCCAAACGGGATACAACATGAATAGTATACGAAATCAAGAAAAAAGGCATCCCCAAGCGGGAGCTAGCTCTTCGTCAATCGACGGTCACAACCAAACAAGCAATATAATATACAACGCCAACGGCGAGGATCAAAACTCAAAAGGAAACTCAAAACCACCAGAAATATAACGAGCGACTCTAAGGTCGAAAGAATAAACAACACTGGTCTCTATCTCAATAAATACATGTTTGGTTGATGGAATTTACTAGATACAACGGAATAATATTATACAAGGTAATATGATGGGTACGATACAAGAAAAACCCACCTACTAGCAAGTCACCCGAATGAAACTGAGCCCGCAAAGCCGTAAAGAAACATGTACGGCAAAACCTGCAAGAAACTGGGGCACAACGGGGGTGAGTTGCCAACTCGTGAATAGAAAAACATCTACGAATAAAAATCGCATGTATGACGCAATCCTAGGTCATACGATCATAATATATAATCCTCCAATAACATGCAGCCTATAACAAGGCAAGGGTAAATATCTAACCCGAGTGTAATCTCATGTGCCTGTGTCAGTGCCTCAGGTAGCAATATATCATATGAATGAGGTATGAATGCACGGAACAGAATGCATGTACTGACGAAAACTTCTTTCATAAATCAGTGAGATTTCTGTATTTTTAAAGTGAGGTACCATAAATGAAATCAGCATAAAACAGTGCCCAGCATCGACACAAAACAAGTGTCCAAATATCTCGATATCTCTGTATCACAATCTCTGTACCTCAATATCTCAAAATCAATATCTAGGGTGCCGTCAATCCAGACCGGCCCCTACCATCCATTTCAAGACCACGACGGTATCCTCCGGATATCCGACGCGTCGGTAATATTACCGGTCGGTAGTGCTCCCCTGCCAGGCTCAACGTCAACAACACATTCCTCTTGCCCCGGGGTACCGCACCGGGCCGACCATGTACCCGAAACGGTTCATCCATCTCCTCGAATCGGGTCTCGAAATCCATCAGCAAACTCATGGTGGACGACTCATACATCATAGGAAAACCGCATTTTTTATTTAAAAAGAAAGAAAGCAGTTTATATATGTTTTTCGGTTTTCCTCCAAATCCATAAAATATCATGGGAATCCGAATCATCAATAGCATGTAAAACCATGAATATAAGCATGAGAATCCATGAATACGGCATAACAATGAATAACAGTATGCATGAAGTAGCAGGTAATAACTACAATGTCTAAACTATTAGTTAACATGCTATGTCAAGCAATAATATTTTCTAAGGTGTACGTGACATGGCAATTACCGATGAAGATGTGTGTGAGCCGGCAAGTAAGTGTACGTGGTACATACGCATCATCGGTAATGGTGCTGGTGTCCTAACAGCATGATATCAATAATGGAGTATGAAACATAATATAAGCATGCGATGCGAAGCGAACCACAATAAGGAGCGGGAGCTGAAAACTAGACGCAACTATAACTAATCTGCATTAATCTAATATAAGTCCTACAAATGGTGCCTTTTGAAATAACACGAATCATGGGGTTTTGAAAATAGGGGCTACGGTGTTTTTATGAAAAGATACGTCCTTTGAAATATTCGTAGGATCCCTTGACCTGTCTTTTAAAATACCCACGACCCGCTAGTTTGAAATAGGTGGGAGTCTAATCTAATCTAACAACTACACTAAACTATACGGCTGAACTAACAAGCTAAGCTACAGGTAAGGAAACCGCCTAACATCTGAGTCGATACATATACATACCTGTATATATATTAGTCGGTGATCCCGCCTCAATAATATCATATCCGATATCATATCTATAATCAGACATCCCAAGTCAAGAGTGCGGATCAATCATCAAAATATAGCTCGTACGTAAATCCGTCGTACGGCATCCCAAATCTGGGTACGGGTCAATATCACATTCATCATACTATTCATTTGATATCCTCTTTATCAAATATCATGATCGGGGTATTGATCTACGTCTAGTACAATATTGATACCATCTATGTATGCATGCATGTATAAGAATCACTACGTCAAAAAGACCCGCTAAAACATCATGTCGTATCTCAATACGAACCAAAACACATCACGGATCTTCTGGCCTCAAGCCCAATATCATCGACTCATCTCAAATCCCAATTACTATCCTCAAATCCAGTATATAAACACATAGTCCCATACCCATGTGTAAATATACACATCAATATATAATCCCATGTACGCACATATGAAAGAAGAATGTATGCAAATATGGGTGTGGGTGTATGTGTGGTGCAACCACTACTCTAGGGTTTCGCAACACTAAACCAATCCAATCACACCAAGGATCCATCTCTATGATCAATAATCTCAAACAATATATAAACAATATATATATATGTGTGTGCATACGTATTCGTATACATCACCACGAACTGCGGGGGTGCTATACGCCATCCACCCGACTTCTCCCCGTAGATATAAATCTACTCACCTGGTCCTCGCTTGCCGGTGCCGACGCCGCCACGCGCTTGCTTGTCGTCTCGAAGTACACATGGGGTACCTACATATCATAACGCACCGTATCGCATTAAAATTAAATTCGAAATCGAAACGGCATACGAAAAATCAAATCGGCACGCGTATCACGCATAGGTCCAAACCTATCGCCTACGCATGCAAGAATAGTCAAACCAACCCTCGATGTCGATGTACAAACGTCAAACCATCGAGAAAAATCCAATCACACTCATTTGCACATTCACGAACACTAATTTTAATATAAACTAGGTTAAAACTCACAAAAACCCCAATTCCACTTAAAAAGTCATTTTTCCGTAAATCTAGCAAGCACAATTCGCCGTTTTTGTACAAAACATGATGTTTAAATGAATGTAGCGGCCAATATACTTATTAAATATTTTAAATAAGTCATATAAACAATTCCCGGAATTTAATCTCATTAAATTCCAAAAACCCTAATATTCTAGTTTACAAAATACCTAAAATTTAACAATTTCAAAGCAAAAATACACAAACTACAATCTAGCTTAGATTTGCATGATCTAAAGTATTAAACCACACTTAATAAAGTTGATGAAGTCATGAAAAACCTAAACACATTTTTAATCCCAAGTATTTAACCAATTTCAAAAACCTAGTAAGCAAATTAGCAAATTAACATAATTTTTAAACTAACCATTAGCACATGCTACTAATCTTGTATTAACATGACAAAAAGACTAAATATAACACACAACCATACACCAATTTTATAAAACCCTAACTTGCATTCAAATTCCTAACTTGAATTCCAAAACTTGCAACTTAAGCCTAATTAACACTTAAGTAGTTTAGCTTTAAGAAATTTGTAACAAATTAAGCAAAAATGTTTTAGAATTATACCCCAAAAACATTTGAAGATCCACAAGCATCCATGGCCTCCCAAAATGCTCTCTTTTCACAAAGATCCATGCTTAGGCTAAAATGGGTAGGAGTCGGATTTGGGTTTTGGGATTTTTTTTTATGGATTTGAGGCAATTTTTGATGAAGTTTGAAGAGAAAAGAGAAAGGAAATGGGGAGGGCTGTTGCTGCTGTAGGAGGGGGGCTGCTGGAATGGGAGTGGAAGAGGAGAGAGAGGGAGGTAGAGAAAGTGGGGGGAGAAGTCAAAGTCAATTCAAGGTCAAAGGTCCACCTCATTTCTCCATTTTCTTTTCTTTTCTTTCATTTCTTTTCCTTTGAAATTCAAGTGGGAAAAAAGATGGTGGCTGCTGAATTCAGCCAAGGGAAGAAGTAAATAGGGGTGTGTGGGTGTGGGTACAGGTGTGGGGTGATGAAAAATGATAAATACAATACCCCAAACATCCATTTACGCTATAAAAAAAGCATTTTTTCTTCAATAATTTCTAAACCGTTTTGGCAAATAATTTCGTTCCAAAAACCACATGATAAAATTTTATTTAATGTTTTATGATGCACAAAATTTGTTTCAACTCATTCCAATTTGTAATTTTCCCTAATTAAATGTATTAGTGACGGCTTAAAATAATATTAAAATAATATTTTTTTCAGAAAATTTGAAATTTCACCAGTGGCTCAATAAACACCAAATAATAGCAATTACATAGCTAGAATATGTATATTTAATTTTTATAATAAGATATTTGTATTTTGACTTTTTACAGAAAACCCCCTTATTTTACCGATTTTTTCGAAATTTCACCGAAACGATTTTCAAAACGTTACAGTCAGTTGGTTCACCTAAGACGTATACAGGTGCTCATTGGGTTATGAGTACACCAGACAGGACTCGCCGGGAATATGCTAGTTGGTTTTATACCTAGCGTCAGATAGCAGTTCCCTGGTGACATGTGTACAGGTTAGTTCATCGACCTGAGATCATCATTTGTCTCGTGTGAGTTCCCACTGTGCTTTGATTATTACCCTACCGCGGCTGAAAGGAGTCGTGCAAACAGATTTTAGTTGGGTACAGTCCCGAGCCACATGGAGGCAGTAAGCGGATCGGCAGGGGTTTCGTCTCTCCCGGTATTGGGGGTGAGATCGCGCTGTGTCTAGGAAAGCCATTACACGAAGTCCTTGGCCAAGGCATGAGATTTACTGGTAGGTATTCCAGTAGTATCTCAGGGTGTTCTGGGCTATACTCGGACACGACTTGTACCGCTTTTGGGGGTCAGACTTTTACCAACCCCCTAGGCCCGACATGCAATGCTCATAGATGAATGGACCAGACTGTACGGATATTGTCACTGACAGGCTCAGTAGGGTGTCAGGATGAGTTCGCTCATCGACCTCCTTTTTGGTCAATACCTGGTAACCCGTTACGTACAGCTAGTACCACTGACGTGCCAGTGGTTAAATCCATAGCCAAAGTATTGACGAGTCCTTAGAGTCCCCCAAAGACAGTTTCTCAAGTTTCGGGCGAATCGTTGTAGAGGCCGTATGGTATTATGGCAGGGTTCGATCATATACATGCACTTGTGCACGGATCATGATCGGACGGATCATACTAGTGGGCTTTGGTTTAAACCAGATCCTAGTATTAGATTTGTTGGATTACTTTCGTCTCATCGCTTTCGCATTCAGCAGGAATGCGGATGCAGGTATGTATATACAGGTGAGGGGTATCCTTGTGATCCGTCACGAGTTTACTTTAGATGTTGCCGTATCTTTTTGTTGTTGTAAACATTTGGATTAATGTTTACTTGTGGAAATTGTGAGTGGATTTCATGATGAGGTGCATTTAATGTGACATGGAAATGTTTAGTGACTCATGGTCTCTTTATTTGTGCTAATGTCACATTAGGATTTGTTTATTGTGTTGAATTGATGGATGGAGAGAGAGAGGGCAGCCATAGGCTTGGGGTTGGCTCTTGGGTTTTCATTCTTGTGCTCACAACAATAAATCAACACAATAACACAAAGGCTCCTCTCTTTTCTTTCTTCTTCTTGCTCACAAGTTCCACCATTGGCATCATCTTCTACCTCCACTCTAACCATCTCATGTGTTGAGAATTCTAGAGTGTCAAGAGACAAAGTGATCACACATTCTCTACTTCACCTTAGACACGTCGGCTAGCAAACTTCGTATCAGAGTTACTTCGGTTCGAAGCGGGAGCCCGTAAAAGGATTCAAAGATGTGGTGCCATTTCCGACAAGGAGACCGGAGATCGAGCGAGATCGGAGATGCCGCAAGGAGCTAAAGATGGCGGCTAAAGACTGAAGGACACGGATAGATCGGTATAGACTTTCTAACCTTCTTTTAGATTGCTAGTTTAGCGTTAATGGTTCGATCCGGGTGAAAGGCTACGATAGCGCCGTTTTCCTAAAAAGTTTTTGTTTCCGCATTTTGCCTCAGATTGACGGCCAGGGCGCTACCGTAGACTTACAGAGTTGGGGTAGCATGAGAGGGTAATTCATTCAAGGAAGTGGACGAAGAGTTCGAGCTCGTTAGAGAACGGAGAATGAGCTTGGAAGAAGATGAATGATTAGAAGAAGAAGTAGTAGAAGTAGTAGCCGGGGTGTCATCGAAGTCATCAACTTGTTCTCTAATATGGTTGTTCAGCATTCTTCCCGATCTCAACGTAGTTACGGCACTCACATTATGATTTTGTTGGTTAAGAATAGCGTTAGCATTTTGTGAGTGGACGGGATTTGGTAGAGATTGAGATGGAAGTTTCCCTCTCTCTTTTTCACTCATCGCTGCGTTTAACTGTGCAATTTGTGTTTCGATAGATTTAATGCTTTCACCATGAGACGCGGTGTGTTGTACTAACGATTGGATAGAAGAAGTTAAACTAGCCGATGTTTGCACGGATTGTTTAATAAAAGTTTCTAAGCTTCTCTCGAGTGCAGAGACTTTGTCGATGCTGGCAGGAGGAACATTATTTTGGGGTTGGAAAGAATTGTTATAAGGGATAAAGTTGTTGGCCGGATTTTGGAATGGTTGCGGTTGAAAGAGCTACTGAATTTGTTGTTGTGGTGGTTGTTGTTGCTGTGGAGGAAGCCTTTGGTAGTTGTTTTAATTTTGGGACTGATTTTGATTTTGGTTTTGAGTTTGGTTTTGATTCCAAGAAAAATTAGGATGATTCCTCCAACCCGGGTTATATGTGGATGAATAAGGATCGTTTCTAGGTCATTGCTGAAAAGCTGTAAGTCTACGGTAGCGCCCCGGCCGTCAATCCGAGGCCAAAATGCTGAAACAAAAACTTTTTCATAAACTTGAAACTGGCGCTATCGTATACTTTTATCTGGATCGAACCATTAACACAAACTAACTAACTACAAAGAAGTAAGAGTGGCTATACAGATCGATCCGTGTCCTTCGGTCTTTGGCCACCATCCCAAGCTCCTCGCGGCATCTCCGATCTCCGGTCTCCTCGTCGGAAGGGCACCACATCAATGAGTCTTTTTACGGGCTCCCGCTTCATCCGAACCAACTCAGACACGAAGTTTGCTATCCGACGTGTCCAAGGTGAAGTAGAGAATGTGTGTGATAACTTTGTCTCAAACATCCATTGATTCTCAACACATGAGAGTGTATGGATGGAGGTTGGAGATGATGCCATTGGTGGAAGTTGTGAGCTAGAGGAATAAGAAGAAGAAGAGGCTTTCTTTTTCTATTGTGTTGTGTTCATAAAATGAGAGCAAGAATAATAATACAAGAGCAAACCCCAAGCCTATGGCTGCCTTCTCTCTCTCCATCCATCAATTCAACACAATAAACAAATGCTAATGTGACATTAGCACAAATAAAGAGACCATGAGTCACTAAACATGTCCATGTCACATTAAATGCACCTCATCATGAACTAAGCTCATAATTTCCACCAAAATAAACATTAACCCAAATGTTTAGTCCAACAAAAAGATACGGCAACATCTAAAGTAAACTCGTGACGGATCACAAGGATACCCCTCACCTGTATATACATACCTGCATCCGCATTCCGACTGAATGCGAATGCGATGAGACTAAAGTAATCCAAAAATCTAATACTAGGATTCGGCTTAAACCAAAGCCCACTAGTATGATCCGTCCGATTATGATCCGTGCACGACTGCACGTATATGATCGAACCCTGCCATAATACCATACGGCCTCTATAACGTTTCGCCCGAAACTTGAGAAACTGTCTGTGGGGAACTCTAAAGACTCGTCAATACTTTGGCTGTGTATTTAACCACTAGCACGTCAGTGGTACTAGCCGTACGTAACGGGCTACCAGGTATTGACTAAAAGGGAGGTCGATGAGCGAACTCATCCTGACACCCTACTGAGCCTGTCTGTGACAATATCCGTACAGTCCGGTCCATTCATCTATGAGTATCGCATGTCGGGCCTAGGGGGTTGCTAAAAGTCAAACACATAAAAGCGGTACAAGTCGTGTCGGAGTGTAGCCCAGAACACCCTGAGATACTACAGGAATACCTACCAGTAAATCTCCTGCCTTGGCCAAGGACTTCGTGTAATGGCTCTCCTAAACACAGCGCAATCTCACCCCCAATACCAGGAGAGACGAAACCCCTGCCGATCCGCTCACTACCTCCATGTGGCTCGGGACTGTACCCAACTAAAACCTGTTTGCACGACTCCTTTGAGCCATGGTAGGGTAGTAATCAAAGCACAGTGGGAACTCACACGAGGCAAATGACGATCTCAGGTCGATGAACTAACCTGTACACATGTCACCAGGGAACTGCTATCTAACGTCAGGTATAAACCCAACTAGCATGTTCCCGGCGAGTCCTGTCCGGTGTACTCATAACCCAATGAGCACCTGTATACGTCTTAGGTGAACCAACTGACACCAATGGCTTGTGAGACCAGCCACCGCCCCTCGTCGCGGTCTCGATCCGTATATACTAGTCTACTCTGGAGTATCGATGCCCTGTCTCGAAACTCCCTCGACTAGGGACCTTTTAAGGATGCGCTTATAGACCCCAGCTCCCACGTATATGATCGCCATCATACTGCTGGCTGTCAAGCAAAAATCCTAAGGGCTCTATCAATGTGTAATAGTGATCTCTAAGGTCACCTAAAGCTGTACACGATGATAAAGATAAACCAAATAGCATACTGTCATCTTGAGTAAGATTGTCCTACCGGCATAGGTCCTCCATCAATCATTGCAATCACGTGCCTGCGATCCAATAATTGACTTCGAGGGCACTATATCCAACAATCTCCCACTTGCACTCAAGGCTAATTATTGCGATGTTGCATGCTCACAGCCCGTATGATACCGAACACCCAACTCCTCTACTGATCAGTCTCACAAAGCCCATTTGTGAAACTATTGCGTTCGAGGAATAGCCTCAGTGAGTGGATCCGCCCTGATGTTTCTTTCTATGTCTCTCTTTATCTCAAGTTCGCGGAGAAAGCCATCTCCCGAAATGAGCAATGCATGTCTTAGAATATATCTGGATATCTGATGGGACCTAGTTCATAAATGAATTCCAAATCCAAACTTCTTAGACTGTATCGTCAACTGAACTTAATCAGTATCCCGCGCCATGCCTCCCTCAGTATCCGCTTGGACCTCCTGTCCAAACAACTGCCCCTCGTCAGAGGGAAAACTATAACTCTGACAGTCACTCTGTCATCCAGGTCACCTTGGAAGCCTGGAATGATAACCGTCTCCCGAAGGAGGCTGTCGTTATCATATCCCTAGAACATCCACTTATGTACTAAAACTGATTCCGAATGTTTCTCCAGGATTGGATTAATATCTGAACTTATTGCAGCTAGTGCAAAAACAACATCTGGTGTGGTACTTGACATCTCATGATTGACTCAATTGCTTAAGCAAGTGATATGCCAATCATGCACATCCCTCTCTCCTTTAGTCTGTAAGACACCTTTAGAGAGGGTGACTCCATCACCTGCAGGTATACTACCGTGCCAAGAGTCGTCCATTCTAAAACACCTGAAGAATGCTGTCTAAGTACCCAGATTGGAAAACTACCCAAATCTAGATCTAAAACATTGATCTAGTAACCAGAATGTCTGATATTATATTTATATCCTATGTGGAGAAACCACTGTGTGACAACCAAAGTATAACTGATCGTAGTATAGGAATATCACTTCCTACTATATGTATGTCATCCAAATACCAGGACATCACACCCTACTATCTTCTTAACAGATCCATCCCCTATTCTGATGAAGTCAAAGCCCATGACTTTCACATCAAAAATAGATGATCTATCTCCACTATATCTTCCTTAGTCTATAAAAAGACATAAGCTACTTGCCCACTATTCTTCCGCTGCTCCCACTGACTACGACAACCCACTGGCAGAGTCATATACACATGCACTTCTAAAGCTAGTTTAGAACGACGCTATACTCATCCTCCTGCCGGGTCTCATAGCCTGGAACAACAGTAGTATCAAGTCTGGGTAAACAAGAACCTCTCTGTCACCGTCCTTGAGGATACCGGAGTACCACTCGGGTGCTTGAGGTTACACAACATATCTGCGGAGTGGCTAATAGAATGACAATCCAGATTGAATCTTTAGGTCCTATTAAACTTTCAGTAATCGTTTGCGGTTCTGGAATCACTTCCAGTCCTACCATACTCCCACTACTGTTTTCTGAAAAAATCAATTTTACTAAAACTGTGGCGAGTCAAGAACAATATCACTATTGATCTTCCAGATGGTAGAAAGTCAACCCTCGTCATAGCCCGGGTCAACCCACAAACAGCCATTACAAAACGTGCCTTGAGTTATCCGGAGTCTGGTTTTAAGCATAAGCCGGACAACTCCCCGTACCTTAACATTGTTAAGATATGAACTATTATATATCCAATATAGAAACAGAGGCACTGATTTAATTGGAACCAGATTCAAATCATGCAACTGTCTCCAGTGCATGTCAACTAAATGGAGAGAGGCCGATCAGCATTACTCAACTTAGGAATACATCCAGATATGAGTAACCTGAAAGAGAAGCAAGTTCTTATAATCATTACTATCAACTGAATACCATACATAAGTATCTACATCTTCGATCACCTTGAAGAATCCTGATACTTGCAATACCTGGTTCTCTACTTTATTCATACCTATAACTTCTCAAAACTTGGATCTTGTATTTCTATGAAACACATGTCTAAGAACTAGAGAAGTCACAAGTAAACAGAATATAGTACGGGCACCAACCCCTCTGTCCTAATGGACATTGGACAATATACAATACTCTGTATAAGTCCCCTGAGTCTAATAACTCAAACCCTGTGCGTCGTAGGTTGAAAACTGTACTATGGCTATGAAGAATTACACCGCCGTTGAATGCTCCTTACCTAACCATCAACTGATATAGGTAAATGTCATGGACATAATTTCAAAAAGTTATATCTCACTTTATAAAAATAAACGTACAGATATATCAATTTGAAATTGGTGCATAAAAACGGATATTCAAAACCAAATATTTGCCGTCCGGCAAACAACCCAGGCGATTTCCTCAAATATCACCAATTACAACGAATTCCGATATAATGAGGATGATCACCCAATTCCCAATAACTTACTCCTACTCATCATCTGTAAAACCATACAGATGTGAGAATCATACCTGGTAAATACATACCCTAGAGCAAGGGTCTAATTGGGAAATCGGTTTTCTATTAACAACGCATAGTGGAACTGAAACATGAAAATGGTTCGAAGGGATATCCAGGTATTCCTAGTAATGCCTCTTCCATTATCAGATTCACAACTGTAACCATATATTTGTTTGCCATCTCTCCAAATCCCTTTATTTCTCTTTACTCGTTACCTTCTGTACACCCTTTTAGGCTAAATGGTTTTCTTCCCTCCCTACCGTTCTGCACCAGCCTATGGTTTGGAAGAAGACTATCCAATAAGCATAATGGGTGTACTCTCCTAATCCTAGGAGTACTCTTAACCTAAGAGAAGGTGAAGATAAAAGACAACTGAATAAACCTTATTCATATTTATCCTGAACCAGAATCTATTCTCGAACTAGAACAAGTTCCTTCGAGTTCGTATATAACCATATGATGGATCATCCAATAAAATGTGGATCTTCGTAGTGATACGGAGTGTTCTGGAGAAATACAAAGGTGAAGTAGGAGTGGCGATGAAATACTTGGTTTGGTCGTGAATAGCAGTCGCAATTTACTTTGCCCTCTTTCTGATCCCTTTATTTGCCTTTACTTAATACCTTCTGTACACCTTTTAGGCTAAATGGTTTTCTTCATTCCCTACCTTTCGGCACCTGCCTATGGTTTGGATAAAGACTATCCAATTAGCGTAATAGGTGTACCGTCCTAATCCAAGGAGCACTCGCAACCTGAAAGAAGGTAAAAGGAAAAGACAACTGAATAGTCCTATTCATTTTCTCCATAACCGGAAACCATCCTCGAATCTGGAACGAGTTCCTTCGAGTTCGTATATAACCATACGATGGTTTTATCCAATGGAAGTGGACGTTCGTAGTGATACGAAATGTTCCGGAGAAAAAGGGTAAAAGTAGGAGTGGCAATGAGGTATGCAACTCAGACAATCCAAAAGCCAGTGTTTTAAGAAGATTCGGTTAACTTGGTCACTGAGTTACAGTCTAGGGTCGGGCCATGGTCGCTGCCAAAGAGAGAGAGAAAAGAAACACTCTGCGTGCACTCTAACCTAGATCAGAATGGTTATCAATTTATCTAATCAGGAAACCTCCCACTGTAACCTCAAATTCTCCTCCAAACCTGAAAGAAGAATTAGCCGGGATCACCCGAGGAGTAAACCAACTCATCAGTGGGAATCGGGATCCAACTATCATCGCATGATAACATGATAGAATCCACTCACGTTATCACACTCCAGAAGGTATGCGCATATCTGGCAAGTTTCAGTTTCTTTAGAAACTCCCGATGTGATTTTTACCCCATGCTCTTATGACCTTGATGAAGGTCAACAAATCATAAGTCACATGTCAAGTTCTACTCGTCATTGTCCAGGTTAATTTGAACCCACCCGTACAAGCCCTTGACGAAGGTCAACAAGGCTATACGACTGTCCCAAACCAACGCATCTATCTATGCAACAGAAAGGTAACAAGCAGCTACCATTCACTATGCCTTGACGAAGGTCAACAAACATAGCATGAATACTAAGTGCTACCCGTCTAAAATGACGGAGGGCTACGAATGGTTTTTGGCGAAAAACCTTTAACGTAATGAACTTGATATCGTTGAAGGAACCGGATAGCTTTTTATAAATATAGTGGCGAAAACCTTTGCTAAAGAGGTCACTCCCGGTGATGGGATCTCGGCTCTTTCCCCATAGAATGAGGTGCAGGATATTCCAACTGAATACCGTGATGCAAAGCAAAAAGTAATCGACTATAGTGAAGTTATTACCCTGACGCAAACTTCTGTCCAAGGGGTCACTCCCGGTGAAGGGATCTCGGCCTTTGCCTCGTCGACTGAGGTGCTGGATATTCATAACCGAATACCACTGTGCAAAACAAAAGAGAATGTCCTTGTAATAACAGCTTTTTGAAAAATTGTTCCAACAACATCAAATAGGTTTGTTTAGTTTGCATTGATCCGAATCAATGCAGTCCCATCAATTGATCACACCACAAAAGAACGAAAATATGATGTACGTATATGCCATCCGCATTCGCCACTGGGTCCCGTCATCACCCGTTAGGATACTTAACTAACGACAGAACGGGGACTGGACTAGTGCAAGTGTAAAACATATACAACATCTACTAGTATATATATAGCAATATATAATAATCGCTCCAGGTGTGATAAATGCAACATCACAGAAAAGTAATAAGTATCACAGAACAATACAGATAATCTGGGAGTCCCGGGTTTCCTTTGAGCCGCAAGTGAAACTCGACGTTCCCCTGGTCATGTGAATAGCCTGTGCAATGAAATCCTAGACCCCTACGGGTGCGGCAAGTTACCCGCCAAAACCTGAAGCGAGGCAGCCCCCTTCAACAAAGTGAATGGACCACCCAGCACTTCACGGAATCCGGTAACTTGAGCACCCCTCCTTGGGTCAACCTATACCCCCTACGAGTGAGGCGAATAGCCCGCCAATTCTAGAGTAAAGCCCCCTCCGTTTCAAAGCTATGAGATGCGAGCCCGTTTCCCTCTAGAACCTGGCTATCCGTGCACCCCACCGCGGGGTAATCCTAGTACAGAAAATAAAAATATATACAACGAGTGCATCGACCTCAACCCGGTCGTGCCCCAAAAGAATAATATACAAACAGGCAGTGACAGCAGTCCACATGTCGGACGCTCGCCCCGTAATATCAAATGTACAAATAATACCAAACTGTACTACCATTGCAACCAGGCTATCCACCATGACAAATCCGCAACATCACAGCACAACACAGAACTTCAACGTGAATGTCACGTTCGCAAACCCGTCTAAAAGGACTATAGCAATTAGACAAGATTTACCGCTCGAATGACATTCACGGTCACAGATATAATGTAAGCACTGTGAACTAAGTTATTTAAAATTTTCGATCGACAAAATTTCCCGAAGTGGGCCCCAAGTAAAAATCCCAGTACTCAAACAAAATCTGGGTCCAAATAAAAATATCCAGAAACCACAACCCCATGTGAAAAAACCCAGGAAGAAAAATGGTGCACTGTTCCTACCATTCCGCCGCGCAACCGCGGCAAACATGCCAGTTTCGCCGCGGTTCTGCGGTCTCATGGTAGGATCGTGCTTCCAAATTTCTTCCAGTGTCTTAAAAAAGCCTGCACGATTTTCTGACATACTGAAAATAATTTTTCGACGACTTTTAAAATTCGGCAGAAACTTTGAAAATGGAGTTGCAGTTTTGGAAATTTCATCCGATCCATATTTTAAACAAGTTAGAACAAGCTAGTAAAGGTTAATGGCGTGGCTCTGATACCATGTAAGTCTACGGTAGCGCCCCGGCCGTTAATCCGATGCCAAAATGCGGAAACAAAAACTTTTTCATAAACTTGAAACTGGCGCTATCGCATACTTTTATCCGGATCGAACCATTAACACAAACTAGCTAACTACAAAGAAGTAAGAGTGGCTATACCGATCGATCCGTGTCCTTCGGTCTTTGGCCACCATCACAAGCTCCTCGCGGTATCTCCGATCTCCGGTCTCCTCGTCGGAAGGGCACCACATCAATGAGTCTTTTTACGGGCTCCTGCTTCATCCAAACCAACTCGGACACGAAGTTTGCTATCCGACGTGTCCAAGGTGAAGTAGAGAATGTGTGTGATAATTTTGTCTCAAACATCCATTGATTCTCAACACATGAGAGTGTATGGATAGAGGTTGGAGATGATGCCATTGGTGGAAGTTGTGAGCTAAAGGAAGAAAAAGAAGAAGAGGCTTTCTTTTTCTATTGTGTTGTGTTGATAAAATGAGAGCAAGAATAATAATACAAGAGCAAACCCCAAGCCTATGGCTGCCCTCTCTCTCTCCATCTATCAATTCAACACAATAAACAAATGCTAATGTGACATTAGCATAAATAAAGAGACCATGAGTTACTAAACATGTCCATGTCACATTAAATGCATCTCATCATGAACTAAGCTCATAATTTCCACCAAAATAAACATTAACCCAAATGTTTAGTCCAACAAAAAGATACGGCAACATCTAAAGTAAACTCGTGACGGATCACAAGGATACCCCTCACCTGTATATACATACATGCATCCGCATTCCGACTGAATGCGAATGCGATGAGACTAAAGTAATCCAACAAATCTAATACTAGGATCCGGCTTAAAACAAAGCCCACTAATACGATCCGTCCGATCATGATCCGTGCACGACTGCACGTATATGATCGAACCCTGCCATAATACCATACGGCATCTACAACGTTTCGCCCGAAACTTGAGAAACTGTCTGTGGGGGACTCTAAAGACTCGCCAATACTTTGGTTGTGGATTTAACCACTAGCACGTCAGTGGTACTAGCCGTACGTAACGGGCTACCAGGTATTGACCAAAAGGGAGGTCGATGTGCGAACTCATCCTGACACCCTACTGAGCCTGTCAGTGATAATATACGTACAGTCCGGTCCGTTCGTCTATGAGTATCGCATGTCGGGCCTAGGGGGTTGGTAAAAGTCAGACCCCCAAAAGCGGTACAAGTCGTGTCGGAGTATAGCCCAGAACACCCTGCGATACTACTGGAATACCTACCAGTAAATCTCCTGCCTTGGCTAAGGACTTCGTGTAATGGCTCTCCTAGACACAGCACGATCTCACCCCCAATACCGGGAGAGACGAAACCCCTGCCGATCCGCTCACTGCCTCCATATGGCTCGGGACTGTACCCAACTAAAACCTGTTTGCACGACTCCTTTGATCCGTGGTAGGGTAGTAATCAGAGCACAGTAGGAACTCACACGAGACAAATGACGATCTCAGGTCGATGAACTAACCTGTACACGTGTCACCAGGGAACTGCTATCTGACGTCAGGTATAAAACCAACTAGCATGTTCCCGGCGAGTCCTGTCCGGTGTACTCATAACCCAATGAGCACCTGTATACGTCTTAGGTGAACCAACTGACACCAATGGCTTGTGAGACCAGCCACCGCCCCTCGTCGGGGTCTCGATCCGTATACACTAGTCTACTCTGGAGTATCGATGCCCTGTCTCGAAACTCCCTCGACTGGGGACCTTTTAAGGATGCGCTTATAGACCCCAGCTCCCACGTATATGATCGCCATCATACTGCTGACCGTCAAGAAAAAATCCTAAGGGCTCTATCAATGTGTAATAGTGATCTCTAAGGTCACCTAAAGCTGTACACGATGATAAAGATAAACCAGATAGCATACTATCATCTTAAGTAAGACTGTCCTACCGGCATAGGTCCTCTCTCAATCATTGCAATCATGTGCCTGTGATCCAATAATTCACTTCGAGGGCACTATATCCAACAAAAGCGACATTGGTTTATTCTTGACCTTGAGACGGAGAATTCGAAGGACATTTTTCAGTTAAATGTGACGAGTCATAGCAGCAACCACACATGGTTTTGGGGAGAGAAACTTGGTTTAAGGAAGCTGAAGAGAATTTGCTCTCAATAGCTTCAAATTTTTTTTGCATCGCAGCCATTTCAGGTTTCATTGAAATGGAAGCGTCGAGCTGATGGATATCTGCCCTAGATGAAGATGAAGATGATGTTTTCGGTCTTGTGCTCTCCCACTGTAGTATTTATTCGGCGAGATCTTCAAGAAATTGCCACACCTCCTCGTCGGATTTTGACATGAAATGACATTGACAAATGGTTTCTAGCATTTGTTTTTTCACTGGATTAACGTCCTCATACATAATTTGGCAAAGTTGCCATTTTTCGAATCCGTGATGAGGGCACTGGACAAAGAGATCTTTGAACCTTTCAAAGCATTTCCAAAAGGGTTTGTTGGGAAGTTGGACAAACTGGTTGATCTCGCTCCTAATGCGGGCAGCCTTATGATTAGGATAAAAAAAATTTAAGAAATTCCTTAACAAATTCATCCCAATTGGTGATGGAATGTGAAGAGGTACTATAAAGCTACTTCTCTGCGAGATCGTACAAGGTAAAAGAGAGAATACGTAATCGCATAGCATCTCCTGAAAGTTGAGTGGTGCTCATCATTGCACATATGTTTTCAAATTTGGTTATAAGAACGTAGGCATACTCAGATTCAAGACTGTGAAATTTGGGCAACAAGTTAATGAAGTGTGGTTTAATTTCGAAGTTATCCCCATTAGCTGGTGGAAGAGACAGACATGTAAGAAGGGGTCCGCGTGTGGGGTAGCATCGGTCTTGGAGAGCGATGCATGGTGGCGTTTGAATTTGCGCATCTAGAGGTCGTGGCATCGTGGTGTTGTTAAAACCCGATGGAGGTCCTTCCATTTCGGGAGACATGGTACGTGAAGGAAAGGTGCAATAAAGCCACTTCTTTGCGAGATCACACAAGGTAAAAGGGAGAATACGTAATCGCATAGCATCCCCTGAAAGTTGGGTGGTGCTCATCATTGCACATATATTTTCAAATTTGGTTATAAGAATGTAGGCATACTCAGATTCAAGCCCGTGAAATTTGGGGAACAAGTTGATGAAGTGGGGTTTAATTTCAAAGTTATCCCCATTGGCTGGTGGAAGAGACAGACACGTAGGAAGGGATCCGCGTGTAGGGTAGCATCGGCCTTGGAGAGCGATGCATGGTGGCGTTTAAATTTGCGCATCTAGAGGTGGTGGCATCATGGTGTTGTTAAAACCCGATGGTGATCCGTCCATCTATGGAGACGTGGTACGTGAAGGAGAAAAAGAAGGCGAAGAAGTATCGAACTCGGAGTCGATACCGAAAACGCGGACTAAACGGGCGCTAGAATCCCGTGTCCAATCGAATATGCACTAAGCGGGTTTAGTGCACGTGGCAGCGTGTAAGAAAGTGGTGAAAATGATTTTAAGAATGCTTTGCTTTGACAAGAATGACGGACGCAAGACTTGACTCAACTAATCACAAAACGCACAAACGGTCCCTAGAGCTAGGGTCACCTAAGTCAAATCACTAGACCGTTCCTAAACTTCCAAAGGACAAGACGTAGGATAAATTCTCTATCACCTCCTCATTAATCTTGCAGACAGGTAAGTGGGAGGTATCCGCTATACGAATCACCGAAATAACGGGCCTAATTAACTAAATCACTTTCCTTAGTCACACTTACCTTAGACACCACAAGAAAAATGCGAATAAGCAATAAATTACCCACGACCCTCCCTTGTCCTAATTGAGTGCGGTTGTCCTTAGAGCCTTGATCTAAATATTTTTTATTAATGCAGGGTGATGCGTATACTTGTTTGTGAGTTTTGGAGCTTCGGAAGGGTAATGAACTCCCCACCCAATCTGAATTTAGGTTTTTCCCCCCTTAATGTCCGTTTTAAATATGCAAAACAATTCAAAATATAAAACACGCAAAAAGATTTTTTTATTTGCGGCGCTATTTGCAAAGAATCCTGCAGGTAGAAACAGTTTATTGGCGCTTCAAAGGAGAGAGAAAGAAGAGGTAATGATACCAGAAAATTTGGGGGCCTGAATCTACTAATCGGCTGTGGTTCTGCCGCCAAAGTCTCTCTTCCGCCGCCGTTCTACGTCTTTACTGCTCCTGTTTTTGGTACCGAACTCTACTGCTCCTCTACTCTTATTTGACAGTCTCTGAATCTCTATTGGTTCGCTCCAAGTGTTTCAGATTTCTTGTAAATCTCGCACAAGAATTGTTAAAAATACAAGATGCGGTTTTTTTTTTGTTTTTTTAAAAATTGTTTTTTTATTTTTTAAAAAAAATCAACCCGAATAATAAGAAAAATAATACTACTGTTTCCTCGGCAACGGCGCTATTTGATTTGTAAGAAAAACTTGGTTTTTAAAGTGTCCTAATTATCGCAACCAATAACAGTGTCTCAAATAGCTAGCCGATAATGAGAACGGGTCGTCCACAGGGAAACGGTAAATTATTAATCTTATTTTAAACGAGTTAATAGAAAAGAATTTGAGAAATATATTATAAATCTAGCTTTTAAGATCCCTTACGAAAAGCAAGGAGTTTCTTTTGTTAGCATCATCGCTTCAAAATCGGAAGGAAGAAGATAAAATAAAATAAAAACAATTCAATTTAACTAATAAAATTAAATGCGAAAAAATAAATTGTGGAAAATTAAAGACAGAAGAAGTAAAAATTCCCCTACCATTTATTAATAAAAATTTGCATTACAGAATTTAATTGGCTATAAAAAAAAGTGCTAAAATAAATAAAAACCCTAGATTTATTTTTCTTCATTGCTACTCGGTCCTTTATATAAGCTCTGGAACTTGAAACTTTAGATTTCATCTCAATGTATGTAAAATGACGATCATGCCCATGAAAAAGTTTATCAAACGGCCACGATTTGACCGCGGAACTCCGCCAAATGTCCTCTTCGGCCGCTGAACCGCCGCCGTTTGGTGAGATCACGTCTCCAAATTTTTCTCTCTTTCTTCTCTCGATTTTAATAGATCTTTTCAACGATAAAATCTTGAAAATATTGTTTTATTTTTGTAGTTGCGAGAATTTTCAATTTGCTCCTAAATTTGGAAGATTTGATTTTCTAACTTGATTTGATTTGATCTTTTAAATCTTATTTGCCGTCTTGAACTGATTTGCTACTTTTAATACCTGCACAATATCTCAAATCAAATCATTATTAGTATTTATTTTTTTGAGATAATATTCCAACAATTCATTCACAAATAAATTACTTAATAGTTAAGAAATTCAAGGATATTTGATATGATATGAAATGCACATCTTAATAATAATGATTAAGAATCATATGGATATTTTATTTAAATATGATATACATATATTACACCCAATTATATTAATTATAAATTAAGAAATATATGAAAAAATCTTTTTTCACATAAACCTATATATATTCTTGAATTACAAATAACACCATTTAGTAATTAATAATAATTGGGAAAATGACCGTACAAATGTGCAATAAATATGACTGATCACCTATTTATACACTCAGCAAAAACCATCCGACAACCCATGTCCACTCTTGCCAAAACGAGGCGTCGCGCCCTACGGTCTCGATGACACCACGCGGTAGCCAACCATTGGGCGTTTTCCCTCTCGCATGGATCCAATTGGCGGAAGCGACGTCTCGCAATCCGCCACCCAATTATGGCCATGTGGCATGAAATCGATGGCCTGAACAAGCGAAGCGATGTCTCCATTATGGCGCCACCATTTCGCTGATCCGCTGATGTCATCGAGGATACGTTGAAAATTAAGGCATGCTGTGAAACGCCACGTGGATCCAGAGATCGAAGAGACACGGCCACCAAACGCCACGTCGTTCCCGGACAACCCACTGCGAAGAATTCTCGGCGCCAAGCTGAGCAGAGCAAACCGAGCAGACCACTCTCGACCCGATCCATAAATAGGTCGGAACGAGAGTGTGGGGCTAATGATGATGCTCATAAGTAGGAATTCTCCAGATCACGACACGTAGCGAATGATGTGTCATCCATGTAAGCCCACTAAATTTCTGGGGTCTACAAAGATGGAATAAGTATGATGCATTGGGGATATTTCTCGGCGTCTCGCCTCCGAGGTTGCACCCGACCTTTTAGAAGACCTCCCGGGAGTATGTTCCCCTTCGGCTGACCGCCAGCCAATAGCTCATCTCCGAGTTATCCTATAACTGAGACTCCTTAGCTCACTTGCTTGTCTCTGAGCTATCTTATATCTAAGTTTCCTTAGTGTCCCTAACAGAGCCCGAGCATTCCTGTAATAGTTCGGTGTATCTCGCCACGACAGATCTCCGCTGCTCCACGTCTCGCATCCCACGCTAGCATATCTCTCCATTAATAGGCATATCTTTCTATCAACACGAACGTGACGCAGGGACGTAACGGATGACGAGAACCTCGTATCGGCTCGCTCCATACGACCGCTATATTAACCCCTCTTCTAGACGACTCAGGTATATCGAACAAATTCCAATATGCCGCTACTCTGCCTTAATATTCTTACGGTGGTTTCCCATCCCGAGACTTCCCTTACAGGTAGCTCGGCCTCAATAACAACCAACAACCCATTGAAATCTACACGCTCAATCCACATCTCAAATTTCAACCGTTCAGTCCCGCTAGTAGCAAAATCGACGAAGGACAACATCTGCGAAAGATTCATGCCTCCGTCACCCATCTTCCCCTTCTTGCACAGAAAAGTACATCGACGATAAAAATAGAGAAATTAGAATAAATACAAATAGGGACCCCTTGTTTGACCTCTCTCTTTTCTTCTCTGTTAAAGGAAGCACAAACTTTTGAACAATAATTAGGCATCCGAGGCCCGGAGTTGAGTTAATTTTGCACCTTTAACAACACAGGCTACGAAAGAATTTGACATAGATGTGACTCTGATTGCGATTCCAATTGTGAGTTAGAACCCTCGTTTTGAAATTGGATATGTATTTGGAACAATTTCCATAACTGATACAGATTTTTATGATTACAAATCTTTTCATAACTTTTCTGATTTTATTTGTTTGGAAAGATTTTATTTTTATTAGGAAAGATTTTATTTTATTTCTTGATTATATATAGTTTTGGGATTCAATACAAATCAATTAAGTTCAAAACCTAAATTGCATCTTCTTAATTAAAATTAGAAAGGTTATGTAAAAATTTGTAATCACAAAAATCTAAATCGGTTATGGAAATCTTTAATACGTAACTTATCTAAAACATATATATATCCCGGTTCGGATCGATGTAAAACACAGGATTATGTGTTTGGAAAGTTGGCCAAGTTTAATACATGTATATCCACTTAGTTTTACTTAGTTTGATATAGTTTTGTAAAAAGTTTCAATTTTCCTATCTATTTTCCTACGTTCTTTCTTTTATCTTTCAAATTACAGACATGCCCTTGTTGTCTCCAAGTGAGTAAATTTTGTCAATAGTTAATTATTTCCACTAACCATAACTGGGTGAACTCTCTCCGTATTTTATTTTGACCCAGCATTCTTCTCCTCCCTCTTTTTCACTCAACAGGACCTAGAATATCAAGATTAGGAAATAAAATTTAGAGAGAGATGTAGCAATATTCTAGCATCAATAAAGTGGTTCCTTTTCCAAACATTGATAAGGAGCTGAATGTTGTCCCACAAATTCATGAATTTTAAGTTCAAATTCCTCATGGATATGTGCCCATTTGTTTGTTTTAATGACGTCGTCGACTGTTACGGTAGTTTTCTAGAAAACATCCACAAACTTATGTGAAGTTTAGTGAACTTAAGCCTGACTTCAATTATCTCATCATGAGAGGGTGATGTGAATTTGAGAATTTTAGAGAATTTAAGCTTAGATTTTGGTTGGAATGAAAGGAGGAGGATATGAAGAATAAGAAACAAAGCGAATTGTATAAATGTCTAGACTGGATTAAATTTAACCAAATGTCCTTATTTGTAGCGTCCTTACTGGTTAACTTCAAAGGATTTAAAAGTCCTTAGATCAAATAGCAGACAACCTTACTTGGAGTAACTTAAAAGGATTTTAGATCAAATAGTAATACTCGAGGGGCTAATATGAAGTATTTTTCCTTGAACAACCTAAGTAGGTGGAAATTACTTTACGCCGAGTGAGAGCTCTTCCGCTCGTTCTGACATTTGGTGGTCATTCTGCCCGGCCTGCCCTAGAAAATTCTTCATTGTCGCTGCAAGTGTGGGGATAGGGGCCCAAAATCTACCACCGGTGGGATGTTTGGGCTAGTGCAAAGGCTTTTTGGCCGAGATTTAAATGTTTATATAAAAATCTCAAACTCGATATCTTTCTATAACTAGAAGTTTTTAGATGATATCATTAATCAACAAAATATAAAAATAACAAAATTCCAATAGCCAGAATTGAGCATTGGAGATGTCCTACTCATCCACCACAAAACAAAAATAAAAAAAAAAAATAGTCAACAATCCTTTCTCGCTCTCTCCCCCCTCTCTCTCTCTTCATTCATTACATATTCTTACTCATGCTCAATAACCCATAAAGAGATGTGGGAAATACTTCGGTGCCTTCTGTTTTCATTTCGTAATGCGTGCAATAAAGTAAGATTCCACTATAGTCGGTTTAGCCAATGAAGGGACGCCATATGTCAGTATTAGCCTTGTGAAGACCTTTTGCTTAGCATGCACGCGGGAGGAATAAAAATTAGCATGGGAATTAGCGCGAAAGGATGACTTGACGCGACAAATGCGTTATAAGCTTCTGAAAATTGTTTTTTGTTATTATTCCCTCCCTCCCTTTTTACTTGTCGTTTTTTAGAGAGAAAATGTCCCACTTTGCTTGACGTTTTCGGAATAATGAGAAAATCATTAATGATAAAAAATATCAATAAATGATACAATACTAAAAATAACATAGAAAATTAATCGTTGATATTAAAAAAATGATAATGCTTTCCGTTGAGGGCAGAAATGATATGATTTTTTTAGTGGTGGTGTGGCAGTAGATTAATTGTCGATATTAAGAAAGTGATAATACTTTTCTTAATCGGTGTGTATTGCTCTAAAATGACAAGTAAAAAGAGACGGAAGAATTAATATTTTGTGTGGTGCCTTCTTCTCCTATCCTTCTGTCACGCCCAGCTTCCCAAAATATGGAATACAAGGAGTGATAAGGCCAGCCATGCTCCTACGGTCAAGAAAATATTCTGTCGTAATCACATTTTGGTTTCTAGCATTACATGATAATCAGTAAAACACAGCATGGACAAAGAGAAATACAGTCATTAGAATTATCATATGTAAAGATACCGAGCGCAATGGATACAGACCAAAGAGACAACTAACCGGTGAAATCGGAGAAATGATACCGTTGGTTCACTGGTCTGGATCTACACGATCTTCTCGAATTTAGTCAGGTCTACTTCCTCCTCTGAGCATGCAAACTCAGGTTGTCAGAGAGACACATAGAATATATACATATATAATGTGCAATGATGATAAACATAAAGCAGCAAGTATAGAATAATGACATGAGCATGAAATAACCAGTACATGTAACGGTAAAGCAGGTGTATCAAACCAATAATCAATGTAATGTTCTATCAGTCTCACAGTCTCAAAATGTCCAAGTCACTAAACTTATCGCCAGTTCGAGTGTGAGCGTCAACCACCGCAGGAGTATTCCAAATCCAAGGGTAAGCCCTAGGGGCAAGGAAACACGGGCCCGAATCACGATCAGTAAGAACCAGTAACACGATCAGTATCAAAATCATGAAATCACGAAATATGCCGGCAATGGGACTCCTGAGATTCTGTTGATCGAACCAACACTCAAACTACCCCACATCCCGCGGTCTACATCAAACACGGACCACGAATCAAAGTACTAGTCGCTCAATGACAAGTCTACACGAGAATTGGAGACCATATCTCCATCAAGCATGTCTTGACTGGTATCCAAGATATGTGGACAGTTCTCGATGTCGTACCTACGACACTAATATAAGTGCTTCCATACCCGTCCCATACCAGTTATAGTTACACTTATATATGCCACATAGACGTCGACAATGAAATAACTAAATGGTTCCGCCGATTATGTACAAGTACGTGTCACTTCCACTATTCAATCACGCTTTTACACTAACGTACTTGCCACAATCCAATTACTAACACTTATCACTGGGTAATGTAACATGGTCACTAGGATATCAATGTATATAGCTATTATTCAATGAGGGTATAACAGTTACATAATATGATAAGAATGCAACCAAATATGATACGAATAAAATATGGTAGCCAGTGTCATATAACTTGCAAAATTTACTATAAATCACACGTGCGGAATTGAGCAAAACAATATAAAAGGAGTACACAGTATATTTAATTATCTCTACAGAAAAATTGGTTTTGAGTCAATTTGGTTTCAGGTTTACGAGTTACGGTAATTCCATTTTAAGTGTTCTCTGCTAAAATTCTTGAACTGAAAGTCCAATTTACGACACATTTTTCACCCTGTTGAATTCGTAATTAGGCAAAACTACAGTTGAGTAGAATTTAGATCTTTTAATTAGGTTTTCAACACACCATACAGATTGACAATATCCACTGTGTGTTGCGATATACATTCTGTTTAAGGTCAGGACATCCGCTCTGTCCCTGCTTGGGACTACAATACACTTTGACAGTTTAAAAGGGATGTTAAATATCAAACGGCACTGGAATGTAGTGAGACCAGTACCGTTAAAAATCTAATTCAATTCTCCACGCTTCCATATATGGTTCCGCACACTTGTACCCTTAAACAGTGAAAAGTATGCGTTCAAAAACAGGCAATGACAGAGATTCTTGCTCTGGACTGCAGTTTAGAGCCATGAATCCCCTCGTTTTCGTTGCCATAACTTATTAAAATTCTGAGATCAATTATGTGGTGATGTAGTTTTATCTGTTGGTTTCTATACAAGCCTTGAAATGTTTTATTATGAATCATATTCAATTTAATATGAATTTTTCAATGTAGCATGCACGGCAGGAATCAGATTTTATGATGTATCCTGAGGACGTCGTTTCATATGCGAAATAAATCGTTTCAATCCTAACTTTTTATACGCTACACATTAATAGTAAGATGAACTAATGATTAAGAAAAGTTTACTATCATTAAGATTTTAAGTCCGGTAATCGTATCGAACATTTGTTACGCCTGTATAATTATCATTTATCAAGTTGAATTAACATATATGTATATAGCATGATTTCATAAGTGAAAGGGGTTCACTTGCCTGAAGTCGAATTGACGATTACGACAGCGACAACGGCACGGGGACGGCCACAGAGAGGTTTAGTTACGATACGACGCGACACTGGGGTGGCATAATACGACACAGTGTATGGAGTGGCGTGACATGGTGACGGGCACAGCGGTGGCACGGGACGGGTGTGAAATAGTCATGCAGGTGGGCACGGTCATGGTGCGCTGTGAGCACGAGGGCGGGCATGGTTGTGGTGCGATGTGTGGCACAGCGCAACATGGGAGTGGTACGGTACTGGGTGCTATTGAGCACGGTGCTGGGCATGAAGCGGGCACGAGTCGTGGCACGTCTGGGCATGCAGGTAACACTAGGCAAGGCATGGTGTGGCACGGAGGTGGGTACGAGAGCGGCTTGAAGTGGGCACGGGGCTTGGCACAGGCACGAGCACGATCACGGCATGGACACAACAAGCTTGGGCTCGGCCGTCTCTTCCTCGCAGCAGGGAGCTCAAGTCAAGGATGGCGCTGGGGACTCCGATTATGACGACGATGGCAGCATCGAGAGGAGGTGGCTGGCGATGGAGTTGCGACAGTGGTGTGTTGCGGTGAAGGGGTCGGTGATGTTGTGAGGGTGCCGAGCGGTTAGACAAGGTGGCAGTAGTCTCGATGGCGGAGGGTTATAGGACTCGTCGGAGTGGTGTCGCCGGTGAATGGTTCATCGGCAGTAAGATGTAGGAGTTGGTATCATGGGTGCTGGCAATGGATGATGACGACAGGGTGGCTCATGATGGTAGAGGTAGATACGAGAAGATGTGGGATGTCGGTAAGGGTGGCAGTTGTTGGCGGCGAAGCTTCTTGTGGTAGGGGCGGCCGTGATGGGTCAGGTTGGTGAGTTTGAAGAGAGGAGGGAGATGAGAGGGGGGAAATAAGACGAGGGGCGATGGAGGTAGTGTTGAAGAGGAGAGGTAGGTGGTGATGGGGATTTCGGCGGCGGGGATGGCGATGGAGGAGGTGTGGTTTGAGGAAAAAGAACAAGAGAGATAAAGGGCAAGATTTAGAGAGAGGGAGAGGAAAAGAGCAGAGAGAGGGCGAGGTTAGAGGAGAAGATCGGGGGGTGCGGTGATCTCGGGGAAGTTGGGGGAAACGCAGACATGGGGTGCTCGTTGCGACGATGGAGGAGAAAGAAGGAGGAAAGAATCGAGAGGAGAGAGAAAGAGAAAAGAGAGAAGGGAGATGTGGTCAGGTCGGGGAGTGGGCTTAGGCCTGTTTAAGGATTGGGTTAGGGTATTATAGAGTTAAGAAAATAAAATTAGAAATTAGGGTTAAAAAATAGAAAAATAGAAAAAAAAAATGAAAGATAGGAAAAATATAGGGAAAATATCTGGAATATATTGAATGGAAAAAATATACGAAATACGGATAATAGAGTACAAAATAAGCTGGGTATTGCATCATTCCCTCCTTAAACAAAATTTCATCCTCGAAATTAAAATAAAAAATAAGATATAAAATTCATGTGAAAAGTTTTAGAAAAAAAATCAAAATATTACTATATGGTAATTTACGCAAAAACAACTAGATAAAAAATTAAATATTGTTATGTAAGAAGTAGAGCAGCTAAAAAGAAATAGTCATATGTAAGAGCAATGCCGTAACAATTAATAGTAATAAACTACATATATATAAATACAATGAAAATAGAATAATAATAATAATAATAAACAAAAGTGAAGGATTGGCCGATAAGTCTTAAGAAGCAAAATTACTTTAGTAAAACTGCAATCAAGCAATTATAAAATAACTTGAGAATATTGTAGGGATGCTAGGCACTGCCACAAGGGTCTACGAGGCATCAACCATGCCCGATTTAAATTTTAGCCGTGCCGAACAAGCCAAAGCCGGATCTTTAAACTAGGGTTTAGGCGAAAACAAGCATGTTAAAAACTTTAACACTAAGTGAGAGGGATTACAACCATTGTAGATCCGGTCCTTCACTTCAATAGCTCCGTGTAGATGTCCCTTTCGCTGCGATCGTGAACTCCGGACTCTAGAAAAGCTCCACAAGAAAAACGAACGTGCTTGCTTCGATGACTTCGAGGCCGAAGATGATCTACGTCGGGGAGACACTAGCTCAAGCTATTCCTTCACTAGGTCATGAACTTTGTGAAGAGAACACACTCTACTACATGGCAAGTGGTAGAGGATGAAGAAGTAGGAGGTGGGCTCACTTTAGAATTGATTTTCTCACACTTTTTCTCAAACTCCATTGAAGCTAGAAAGCTTTTGTTGAAGGAAGAAGAAGAAGAAGTGAATAATTCATCCAAATGAAAACTTATCCAATGAATTATTGCACCATGGTTGAGTTAAGCCCTCATGCTTAACTCATGTAGAGAATTAACCAAGGTATGAGGTTAAGGGTTGGGTTAACTAATATCCTAAGGAATGACAAAAGAGTTGACTTTGTCAATGTTGCATACAAGCTTCTACAAGCTTGATAACATTGACTAAAATCTCCTCTCTTTTGTTATTCTTAAGGAAATAAGTAAACCCTAATTTAACCTAAACTTGATATAAGTCTCATACACCCATCTTGTATGTATCATCAAGCATGATACAAACATGTACACTTGCATATATCACATATAAACAATGTGCACAATCAAGTGAGAAAATAAATCATAAGTGAGCAAATACTAGTTAATGTAATGTAATATATCAAATATATAATTATACATTAAATTATTAAATCAACTCTTGATTTAATAACCCGGCTATAACCGACTAATATCATGTGTAACAACTTATCGAATCAACACTTGATCTGATAACCCGGCTATATCGCATACAACCGATCAATGTCACGAATCGCGAGAATAGAATACGGTATCTCATATTGTACTAATCTCGGTACCGCACATATCACATATGTGCTCCTACTCCATTTCGCTTGAGCCAGGAAACCCCTGTGTAGGACTCTAAAGACTCGTCAATACGCCGGCAGTAGGTGATGATCATATCAAACACCCACAAGCCGCAAGCGGTTTGCTAAACGTAACGGCCACCCGGGTATTGAGCGATCAGAAGATCAACAAGAAAGCATGTACATTCTCCTATGAATCCAATCAGTAACTCTCCCGTACAGTCCAGTCTCGTCGTCTGATATGTCACATATCTCGCCTAGGGGTGGTAAACGTCAGACCCCAGTAGCTCGATAAGTCATGTCGATATGAGGTCTATAATAGTTCGAGAAACTACTGATAACACTTACCAGTAAATCTCAACAACCCTGGCCAGGGATTTCCGGTTATAGCCAATCGAATACAGCGCAACATCAACTCCATATACCGGGATAGACGAATCCCCTCCTATCGCTCATTGCCTCCATGTGATTCGGGACTGTACCCAAAAACCACCTTTTTGCACGCCCTCTTGGATGTGGTATGATGGAAATCAAAGCACAGTGGGAATTAAACAAGACTCTATGACAATCTCGGGTCAACAGACTACTCTGTACCAGTGTCACCGGAGAACTGCCATCTGACGTAAGGTATAATACCATCTGGGAGTTCTCGGCGAGTCCGTCCAGTGTACCCAGTCTCCACTGAGCACCCGTACACCATCCTTGATGTCAAACACCGATGGATATGGGATCATCCATCGCCCATCATATGGGTCAAGATGCGTATACGCTAGTCTACTCTGGTGCATCGATGCCCTGTCTCGATACACCCTCGACTAGGAACAATTATAGGATGTACTCGTCGACTACCGTGGCCCCACTCGTATGATCTCATCATAGTCCCAGTAGTCGAGTACATATCCTAAGGGCTTTATCAACATGTAACATAGAGACAATCAGAGTACATGTTAAGATAAAGTACAACCAGATAGCGTACTATCATGTCGAGTAAGAAAGTCCTCCCTATATATGTCCTAGCATCCACTACAATATACATCGTATGTACAGTAATGGCCTCTAGGGCATACATATAACTAACAATCTCCCACTTGCACTAGGGCCATCTGTTGTGGTATCACATACCCAACAATTAGCTGTGGTCGAAGTATCTCATACTCAACCATCCCATAAAAGTCTCTACTGGGAAAAGGCCTTTGTGAGTGGATCCGCGCTGTTGTCCTCTGTGTCTACTCTCCTAACCTCGATCTCCCTGGAGATCAACCATCTCCATGATCAGGTGGTACTGCCTAAGAATTATATCTGGATTTCTGATGGGACGTGGGTTCCTTGGCATAAGCCACAACTCCATTACCACACAATGGTAGGAATGAAGTTCATCTCATGAACTTATATATCCAGACTGCCTCTTTGGTAGCATCCTTGGTAACGATGTATCTTGCCTTTAATCGTCTAGTAAGTCATGGTATCTAGCTTGGAACTCTTCCAACATACCGTCCCTCCAGTGAGGGTAAAGACAATGCCTGCGACTGACATTCAGTCGTCCTTATCACCTTAGAACTTTTCCAGTGATTCTCCCTAGGATCGATTGATACCATCTCACTACAACTAGTGAGTATCCTAACATCCAATTAGATCTATCTCATAGATATAAAACCTAGGATTTAGGAGGTATCACCTTGATCCTATACGGAGAATCCTTGTGATAAGCGGAGATTGACCGAGCGTAGCATAGGAAACTCCTTCCCTATCAAGAGTATGTCATCCACGTACTCTACGAGGATCACCACCATACTCCCTACTACCTTTTTGTATATACAAGGTTCATCTACCATTTTGATGAAGTCAAACCCTTTGACTACCACATCAAAACAGATGTTCCAACTCCGCGATGCCTGTTTTATCACATAAAACATCTTGCACACGTTTCCGCTGCTCCCACTGTCTACGAAGCCCTCTGGATATGTACTTATAGACGCTCTCTTCCAAATCATCATTTAGAAAAACAGTCATGACACCCAACCACCAGATATCGTAGTCATGGTATGTAGCCGTGGCAAGTAGGATCTGGATGGACTTAAGCATAGCTTTGAAAGTCTCAACTTTTTCATGTACACCAAGTAATCTTCTCAAGATTTACTCGCTCCTGATGGGGATTTAACCCTTCAGATAAAGCAACCAAAGTCCATACTTTGTTGGTGTATAAGGATTCCATCTCAGATCGCTAAACATCCAGCCATTCTTACAGAGTCCCACTCCTGATGGCCAGCTCGAAATGAGTTGGGTCATCATCTCATGATGCAATCCTCGCTCCCACTGTCATAGAGAAACCGAAGTATCTCTCAGGTGGGTGAGGAACCCTACTAGATCGGCGGAGAGGCTGAGGTTCGTTGGTTACTATTGAATCCTTTGGTTCTACCAAATCATCAGCTGCAGTTTGTATAACTGGAACTACTTCCAGTTTTACAGAGCTAACCTTTCCTCGAGCTTGTCCGGATTTTGCTTTTAGATATAGGCCGGACAACCCCAAATCTTAACAAACTTAAGATATGGGCTCTTTCCTTTCCATGTCACATATGAAGTGGTAGGCAACTGATTTGATTTGAACCCTATTCAATAGGTATGCAGCTTCTCAAGTGCATAACTCCCAAAAGGAAATAGGAAACTCAGTAGTACTCATCATAGAGCACACCATATCACATAGGGTGTTATTGCTCCGCCCCGATATACCATCGTTCTATGGTGTATACGGAGGAGTAATGCTGAGAGAGAATCTCATTCTCCTTTAGAATAGTCCAGGAATTCCGTGCTCAAGTATTTTCCTCCTTGATCTCATCAAAGGACATAATACTTATACCCGTTGTTGGTTCTCTACTTCTAACTTATATTCTGTGAATATCTCAAAAGGTTCGGACTTGTGTTTCAACAGGAACATATGTCTGAATCTTGAGAGATCATCAGAGAATGTAATGAAGTACAAAGAATCGGTCTTGGCATGTGTAGACAGGGGACTTTCATACATCAGCAGGTATTAATCCTAAGAGTTCACTAACTCTTTCTCTGTTTCCAATAAACAGAGCTGTGGTCATCTTATCTTTGTGACATGACCGGCAAGTTTCACAAGATATAAATTCAAACAAATTTAAATATGCATCTAAATGTAACTTTGCTAGTCGGGTCGCATTGATATGACCTAGTCTACAATGCCTCAAGAAGGATCCGTTCATTTCTGAACTCTTCCTCTCGTGTGTGTTCTGTATACTAAGAACTATAGTTTGATTTAGAACGTCAATGCTTTTAGATAACGTGCCTGAACCGATCAACTCTTGATATAGGAAATGTTCAAAACATTATCTAACAATACAAAATTATATCCTTCTTTACTAATAAAGAGACTGATATGATGTTGTATATCAGGTTCGGTATCTAATAACATTTCTTCAGAATCAATGTATTCAGGTAATACAGGGTGATAGTGACCAACAGACTTGGCTGCAACACTTGCACTGTTTTCTGTCTCATGAAACTTATCGCCCGTTCTTAGTTCTCTACCTTTCTGTAGCCCATGTAACAGATTACATATGCGGGATCCTGATCCGGTATCTCATACCCATGACGTAAAGGATACTGAGAAACAGTTCTCTGTAATGAACACACCCGAAGATGATGCATCAACATGCACTTTCTTCGTTTGGGCGGCACGGGAAATCTGGTATTCCCCAATTTCCTGCTCTGTCTTATAACAATTATAAGTTGGAGCGGGACCAACGTTTCCCACTTCAGTATAACAAGCGGGTTCGGTCAATATATTCGTATTATTATCTTGATTAAGGCGTGATATGGTCGCTACCTGGAGAGAGAGAGAAGAAAACACTCAGCGTATGCTCTTGCAAGATTAGATTGGTTATCTAATATATCTAATCAGGATGTCTCCCACTATTTTAATCAAATCTTCCTTCAAACCCTAAAAGGAAAGACTAGCCGGGATTAATTACACGCTACAAGTTCGCCAATCTTTCAGCCAGGCCAGTGTCGGTACTTTGAGAGAGGTTTCCCGTGCTTTCGCACGGACCTAATTAAAGTAAACCTCGTTTTCCCAGGGGCGTAACCCCGTTAACACCTTTCTAGACACCTACTTGATCGGCTAATTATAATGTGTAAAACTCTCCCAGGAGTAACTCTTACTCGCAGCGGGTATCGGGATCCAACTATCTCATAGAAGGTATGCAATCTCATTGAAAATTTCAACACTTGAAATTCCCAATAATATTTTACCCCTAGCATCCTATGACCTTGACGAAAGCCAACAAACCATAGGCTACTAGTCAAGTCCAACCCGTCATTTCCCGATTGAATTAAACCCACCCGCACGACCCTTGACGAAAGCCAACAAAGCCGCACGACTACCCTAACTCAATCTGCATCACATGCATAAACGGATAAGCATAAATAGCTACCGCACACTACGCCTTGACGAAAGTCAACAAACGTAGCACGAATACTATGAAGTACTTATCTGAAATGACGGAGGGCTACGACAGGTTTTTAAGAAAACCTTTTGCGTAATGAACTTGATATCGTTGTAGAATCGAGTGATTTTAAATGGAGTGTTTTTTAGGCTTTTCTAGTTTTGCTAAAGGGGTCACTCCCGGTGAAGGGATCGTCGGCCCTTTCCTCATTGAATAAGGTGCAGGATATATCATATATACCACTATGCAAAGCAAGAACTATAGAAGCAATCAAAAGATAAACCGAGTTTGTAGCATCTGCTAGTTTCACTAAAGAGGTCACTCCCGGTGAAGGGATCTCGGCTCTTTCCTTATCGAATAAGGTGCTGGATGTTCTACAAGGAACACCGCTATACAAAGCAAGAACTAGAGCTACCAGTTTTTAAACAAGTTTCTACAACATCTTAGGTTTCTTTTATTTCATTAATCTCATTAATGAAGTCCCATTTTATTATGCTTCACAAGCATCACATTTGAAACGAAATCTGCAATATAACATATATCTCATATATATAATATAAACATTCATCTCAGGTAGTAATATGATCTCATCACAGAACATTGCAGCAGAAGAACATATATGAAATATTGGATATACTAGGATGTCCGTGTTTTCAATATGAGCCTGTATAAAACACGGATTCCACGGTCGCGATGAATAGCCAAACCCACATCCCTAGACCCCTACGAGAGCGGCAAGCAACACTGCCAATTCTAGGGTTAGGAGACCCGGTCTCGACTCCTCGAGATGGTCTCCCATTGGACCCTAGAACCCGGTTACTTGTGCTCCCCGCCTTGGGTCTACCTAATGCGGAAAAGTAAATAATATACAATGGTGACATCATCCTCAGCCCGGAAGTGCCCCAATTAAAGAATATTACATACAAATGATTTTTACATGAATGAAAAAGAAAAAACTCCCATCTCACATAAAACCCCCGGCTATTCAAAATGCGACGATCCAATATAACATATCACAGCAACACATAATATCACATATCATCAACGTAAGCTAGTATGCGTATCCCGATTGTCGTTGATGTATAGCAACGAAGCCGGCGATACACCACATACTACGCTTACGGTCACAGAAAAGAAAGTGTAAAACTACAACAGTTGGAATCCGCAACCTGCTTAGACATCGCATGTCTAACCAAATGAATTCCTTAGACATCGCATGCCTAACAATTATAAACCCCGCATTTTAGTCTCATCATCGAAAACTCTTTTCAATATCAAGTCGGGCAATTCAACAAGATTCCCGACATCCTGATCGAATGCTCGTCGCAAACTTTAGTAGATGGTCGTACCCCCGGATGCCGTCGACGAAGTGCACTAAGGCGGAACACCGCTGCCGCGAGCACCCGAACGGATGCTTTCAGCGACGGGGTTCTCCTACAGTCACTTGGTCGGGGCTATGGGGCGTGGCTATCTATTAAGTTTACCCGGCGAGTATCCGCGTACGCTACGTGATTGCAACGGACTTTTGATCACATCAAAATTCCGTGGCAACCGATCAATTGAGACTAAACTGTTGTGTTTATAATATTCAAATTAGTTATCTCATAACTACTTGTGGATTCCAAATATTGTATCACATTCCAGATAAATAGACAATGTTAAACTTTCCGATCGAATAATCAAACACCCAAGTTTTCCCAAATAGCTCAACACTTGAGCGGAGTTCAAAAATATCCATCACATGCCTCAGTACCGATGGTCCAGCCGTAGAAGGGTCAAGCCAACGCCTCACATGTGGCACGCCGTACTGCCACAAACCCTAAGGTTTAGAGGCAGTTCAAGACGGTCACATAATCGAGTTAAGGTTTGTTGTCTTCTAGAGGGTCCACCGCGTTACTTGCACGACTTAGAAAGTTTCAAACTTGAGAAAAAATCCAACTTTCGAAAAAATTTCCGACTGGGGAAAAAGTGAGTTATTGATATCCGTCCGAACTTTTTAACACGCTCTAAATATTACCCGGAAAAACTAAACGAAGTTAACTTATCCGATCGAATCAACGAGTCCCCAATACAACCCAGAAAACTCAACACTTGAGTAAAAATAAAAATACCCAGAAGAATCAGGAAGTACAGACGGATCAACTGTAGCCAAAACTAACTTTTAATCCCCAAGTTCTGCCGCGGAACCGCCGCCAATACCCTAGTTTGGCCGCGGTTCCGCGGCGCTTTGAACGATTCAAAGTATCGTTTTTCACACGTGTCCATAGAATTCCCTGCTGATTTTTTAAAGTATTTTTAATGTGAAAAAATCACAGTTTTTGAAAAATATCCAGAGAAGGGGTTTTATCGGGGTTCTCGGGTTCGATCGGACTTAAAACTTCGTCTAGACTTCGCCTAAAACTCTAGCTTGGCTTTGATACCACTGTAGGGATGCTAGGCACTGCCACAAGGGTCTACGAGGCAACAACCATGCCCGATTTAAATTTTAGCCGTGCCGAACAACCCAAAGCCGGATCTTTAAACTAGGGTTTAGGCGAAAACAAGCATGTTAAACACTTTAACACTAAGTGAGAGGGATTACAACCTTTGTAGATCTGGTCCTTCACTTCAATAGCTCCATGTAGATGTCCCTTTCGCTACGATCATGAACTCCGGACTCTAGAGAAGCTCCACAAGAAGAACGAACGTGCTTGCTTCGATAACTTCGAGGCCGAAGATGATCTACGTCGGGGAGACACTAGCTCAAGCTATTCCTTCACTAGGTCATGAACTTTGTGAAGAGAACACACTCTACTACATGGCAAGTGGTAAAGGATGAAGAAGTAGGAGGTGGGCTCACTTTAGAATTGATTTTCTCACACTTTTTCTCAAACTCCATTGAAGCTAGAAAGCTTTTGTTGAAGGAAGAAGAAAAAGAAGTGAATAATTCATCCAAATGAAAACTTATCCAATGAATTATTGCACCATGGTTGAGTTAAGCCTTCATGCTTAACTCATGTAGAGAATTAACCAAGGTATAAGGTTAAGGGTTGGGTTAACTAATATCCTAAGGAATGACAAAAGAGTTGACTTTGTCAATGTTGCATACAAGCTTCTACAAGCTTGATAACATTGACTAAAGTCTCCTCTCTTTTGTTATTCTTAAGGAAATAAGTAAACCCTAATTTAACCTAAACTTGATATAAGTCTCATACACCCATCTTGTATGTATCATCAAGCATGATACAAACATGTACACTTGCATATATCACATATAAACAATGTGCACAATCAAGTGAGAAAATAAATCATAAGTGAGCAAATACTAGTTAATGTAATGTAATATATCAAATATATAATTATACATTAAATTATTAAATCAACTCTTGATTTAATAACCCGGCTATAACCGACTAATATCATGTGTAACAACTTATCGAATCAACACTTAATCCGACAACCCGGCTATATCGCATACAATCGATCAATGTCACGAATCGCGAGAATAGAATACGGTATCTCATATTGTATTAATCTCGGTCCCGCACATATCACATATGTGCTCCTACTCCATTTCGCTTGAGCCAGGAAACCCCTGTGTAGGACTCTAAAGACTCGTCTATACGCCGGCAGTAGGTGATGATCATATCAAACACCCACAAGCCGCAAGCGGTTTGCTAAACGTAACGGCCACCCGGGTATTGAGCGATCAGAAGATCAACAAGAAAGCCTGTACATTCTCCTATGAATCCAATCAGTAACACTCCCGTACAGTCCAGTCTCGTCGTCTGATATGTCGCAAATCTCGCCTAGGGGTGGTAAACGTCAGACCCCAGTAGCTCGATAAGTCGTGTCGATATGAGGTCAATAACAGTTCGAGAAACTACTGATAACACTTACCAGTAAATCTCAACAACCCTGGCCAGAGATTTCCGGTTATAGCCAATCGAACACAGCGCAACATCAACTCCCTATACCGGGATAGACGAATCCCCTCCTATCTCTCATTGCCTCCATGTGATTCGGGACTGTACCCAAAAGCCACCTTTTTGCACGCCCTCTTAGACGTGGTATGATGGAAATCAAAGCACAGTGGGAATCACACAAGACTCTATGACGATCTCGGGTCAACAGACTACTCTGTACCAGTGTCACCGGAGAACTGCCATCTGACGTAAGGTATAATACCATCTGGGAGTTCTCGGCGTGTCCGTCCAGTGTACCCAGTCTCCACTGAGCACCCGTACACCATCCTTGATGCCAAACACCGATGGATATGGGATCATCCATCGCCCATCATATGGGTCAAGATGTGTATACGCTAGTCTACTCTGGTGCATCGATGCCCTGTCTCGATACACCCTCGACTAGGAACAATTATAGGATGTACTCGTCGACTACCGTGGCCCCACTAGTATGATCTCATCATAGTCCCAGTAGTCGAGCACATATCCTAAGGGCTTTATCAACATGTAACATAGAGATAATCAGAGTACATGTTAAGATAAAGTACAGCCAGATAGCGTACTATCATATCGAGTAAGAAAATTCTCCCTATATATGTCCTAGCATCCACTACAATATATATCGTATGTACAGTAATGGCCTCTAGGGCATACATATAACTAACAAATAATCATACGGTAACTATAGAAGAAAATAAAACGAAAAATAGGTGGCCTAGTAACAAACTAGATATCAACAATTAACGTGAATGCTAAGACTAAACCACATATGCAAAAGTGCGGAGATAATACAATACAAAAGAAGCTAGGATAATACCGTGATAACGAAGATATATGTACAAGCAAATAAAATGTATTACCATGCAAAATAACCATATTTCATTTTACAGTAAGTAGAAAACTTAAATCGATCGGAGTATAAGTATACGCATGTAAATGTAAACACGAAAATAAAAGATAGTTAGTATAAATACGAACAACGAAGAGGGAATATGAATTTTGAGAGTTAAACAAGAGAACACCAGCTAACGAACGAAAATGAGTGATAACACTATATTAAATAATATAACGTTAGAGAAAAAATATGAAGTAGAAGATATCCTGAAATGACATCATGTAGCAGAGGGGATTAAAATAAAAAGTATGAAAAATAGAACTACATATTAAAAGGACGATAACATGAAAAGTGTTTGTAGGAACAATTTACTAGAAATAGAATATACGGTGTAAGTTTGTAGAATAGTTGATCATTTGAAGTAACCAAAGCAGTTAATAATGTGCACTTTTAGGAAAAAAGAAAAAATAGAGAAAAACTAAATTTCAAATGTCACTAAATATAACTACTGTAGGAATAATACCAGTAATGCGTAGTAGACTAGCCAGGGTATGGATTTGCGGTAAGATACGACCTAATTGAAAGATGAAGTCAGGAAGGTGGTACTCAACTATAGTTTCAATGAGGCCGGAGTCAGGTTACTACAAGGTTTCAAGATGAGATAATAATAATAAATTTCAAGAAGGGAAAGAAATTATTATAAGAAGGAACAATCAATGCATCATGCGGACTTTAAAGGTTCAATACTTAGAGAAAATTTGGTCGAACCGAACTTTATTATTCAAAAAAATTTGACAGAGTACAATTGAGAGATAAACGTGGCTCTAAGCTATACATTATTTTTA
Organism: Agapanthus africanus; assembly: GCA_030015575.1. Taxonomy (NCBI): domain Eukaryota; kingdom Viridiplantae; phylum Streptophyta; class Magnoliopsida; order Asparagales; family Amaryllidaceae; genus Agapanthus; species Agapanthus africanus. Next base: position 337,725,170 of record JASDDO010000008.1, read on the forward strand.
TTTGGCTGGAAGAAAAGAAAATAAGTCGCGTCAGTCACAATTGTGGAAGTTCAATAAATTACAATAAGCTCTCGCGCTTAGATAGGGGCGTCCATTCCCATAGTGCTTTGCAGGGATTGCTGCTTGAGATTCTTCAGCCTCGAGTTCCTCCTCACTCGAGAGTTCATCATTCGGCTCTTTCTCGGCTGAAGCCTCGTTTTTGAACTCTTCCCCTATGGGGTTTTCTTCTCCTGGTCCTTCTTCTTCGGCAGGAGCTTCCTCATCGTGGTCCTCTTCCATATTATCCGCCTCTCTTGGATCCTCTACCACTGGGTCATCATTAGGATCCTCCTCTTTAGTATCTTCATCTGAATCCTCTTCCACCGGGTTCTTCTCAGGATTCTCTTCTATTGGGTCTTCTTCGGAGTCCTCTTTTTCATCATCAGAGTCACTGATCATATTGATCTGTGGAGCTGCGACTGCGACTCTCTCGTCCTCGGAATCGCTGTCGTCAAAAATAACCTGTAGGCCATCGACCTCATCATCTAAACTCACTAGTATGCAGTCAAAAGAAATGCAGGACCGAGTATTCTCATCAAGAGGCGGCGCTACCCCAGGGTTGGCTATGTCCTGAAAAGAGAGGGTCGTGATCAGATAATGAAACACAAAAAAACAACAGCTGGCGATGTGGAGCACATGGAAAGTATAAGGTGGATAAAATCTAAAATCATAAACTTGAGTGATGATGCAACAAGTAGTATATGAAAGTGAATAGTAAGAAAACGATATACAAATCACAACCCATATTTTTTTTCCATTTAAACCAGGGGTTCAACAAAATACAAGGTTCAAACGAAAAGAAATGATTCCTAAATAAAATAATAATGTCTTTATTAGAAGTGGGAAGGGTGATAACTCCGCGTTGATATCTAGGTCTCTGCGATCTCGTAAAGTGAGTCTGAATCATGTGTTGGGTCCGTACCATTCTCTAAATTCAAGGTACGAAAATAACCAAGTTACTCAAGCAGATGTGGAAGGCGTTGATGAATCTCCTCCTTGCAGCTCTTTCTTTCTAGGGCAAACATTGACAAGATGTTCGCCAAATCCACAAATCAAGCACTGCCCTTTGACCCGACGACAGTCCTTCTGAAGGTGTCCTGGCCTCTTGCAATAACCACAAATTTGGGTTCTCCGTTGCTTCTGCTACTGAGGAATAAATGAGCGCTTCATCTGCACACCTCCTCTTTGCTTAACAGGGATTCCTCTACGATTGAAGACTCCCGCTGGTGCCTGAGCCATTTGCCTTCTTAGTCCTTCAGCTAAGAGATCGTTCGTTCGCTCCTGAGCTTCCATCAAACCTTGCAGTACATCCAAAATCTCGACGGTCTGACTCTGGGGAGTAGAGGTGGAAGGAGAGTCGTTGGAAGCCATGGTCCTGAAACAATAAATTTTTGGATGGTACAAGGTACAAGATTCAAGATAGGATATCAGATTAATAACTAAAAGTAAGATCAAGTGGTAGGACAAGACTTTGAACGATGGCGTAATAAGGATTATATGGAAGTGAAGAGCAATATCACTGGATATAAGTCAAGGGATCCCAAGACTAAACTGTAATCGCATTCTAAACCTAGCTCCGATACCAACAAAAACCATGTCACGCCCCACTTCCCAAAATAAGGAATAAGAGGGGTCACAAGACCAGCCATACTCCTACGGTCGAGGAAATATCCTGCCATAGTCACACTTCGGTTTCTAATATTACATGGTAATCAGTAAAACACAGCACGGATAAAGAGAAATACAGTCACTAGAACTATCAGATGTAAAGAAACCGAGCGCAATGGGTACAAACCAAAGAGATAACTAACCAGTGATATCAGAGGAATGATACCATTAGTTCACTGGTCTGGATCTCCGCGATCTTCTCGAATTTAGTCTGGTCTACTTCCTCCTCTGAGAATGCAAACTCAGGTCGTCAGAGCAACACATAGCAATATATAAATATATAATGTGCAATGATGATAAACATAAAGCAGTAAGTATAGAGTAATGACATGAGCATGAAATAACCAGTACATGTAATGGTAAAGCAGGTGTATCAAACCAATAATCAATGTAATGTTCTATCAGTCTCACAGTCTCAATGTCCAAGTCACTAAACTTATCGTCAGTCCGAGTGTGAGCGTCAACCACCGCAGGAGTATTCCAAACCCAAGGGTAAGCCCCAGGGGCAAGGAAACACGGGCCTGAATCACGATCAGTAAGAACCAGTAACACGATCAGTATCAAAATCATGAAATCATGAAATATGCCGACAATGGGACTCCTGAGATTCCGTTGATCGAACCCACACTCAAACTACCCCACACCCCGCGGTCTACATCAAACACGGACTATGAATCAAAGTACTAGTCACTCAATGACAAGTCTACACGAGAATTGAAGACCGGATCTCCATCAAGCATGTCTCGACTGGTATCCAAGATATGTGGACAGTTCTCGATGTCTTATCTACGACACTAATATAAATGCTTCTATACCCGTCCCATACCAGTTATAGTTACACTTATATATACCCCATAGGCCTCGATAATGTAATAACTAAATGGTTCAGCTGATTATGTACAAGTACGTATCACTTCCACTATTTAATCATACTTTTACACTAACGTACTTGCCACAATCCAATCACTAACGCTTATCACTTGGAATGTAACACGGTTACTGGGATATCAATGTATATAGCTACTATTCAATGAGGGTATAACAGTTACATAATATGATAAGTGTCACGCCCCGCTTCCCAGTATACGGGCAGATGACGCAACGAGGCCGCTACGTATTTACTCTGAAGTAAACACGCTGAGCGTATCTAAGAAATATAAATAAAATGCACAAGAGACAAAGACAATAAATATAAATTGAACAACAACTTTATTTATTAACATTCTTTTGTACAATGCATCTGAAAAGTAAATACATGGAATGAAAAGCAATGCCTAAACAGTGGCATAACAGAAATGAAAAGTACCGAAATGAAATGTATAAGTATCTAGAGCTCAGGGTCGAAGGCTAGCTGGTCCAAGTCCTCGCTGGTGGGCTCGATCTCCTAAAGATCCAAATCACCTGACAACATTCCAAAGAAGAAAGAAAGGAAATGTCGTCAGCGAACAATCGCTCGGTAAGTCCCAAAGATAAGGGAGAAGTAGAATAGACAGAGAGAGAGAGAGAGAGTAGCTTTTAAAGTTGTATTATATTGTTATAATGTTGTATTTAGTCTTAACGTTGTTGTTTGTAACTTGGTACAGAAGAGGCCAGTGTATACGAGAGGAGTCTCAGTAGATCAGAGACTAAGGTGGACGAAAAGTACAAGGAACTGTTCAGCCACAGTACAACGGCAATTGAATTCAGGTTAGGTGTCTTAATGGTTGCTGTCTCGTGCCACTTCTAACACATTCCGTACCAATCTACCCCTTAAACCCCGCGATATCTTGATTGTATTGTTTGTATTGTATTGTAAATTATATTGTCTTGTATTATAGATTGTATAGATGGATAACTTGCCGAAACCATGATATCCGTAAATGGATGTAATTGGAGAATCATGCAGATGGATGTATATCCATGGTTCGGTTCAGTCAAGTTGTATAGATTGATAGATTGAACAGATTGAATATATGGATTCATATTGAATTGTTATATATAATTGAATCTCATTCAAGCTAGATTGATTATATTGAGACTCGGTCTAAGTCAGACAATTAGAAAAGAAATTGAATCCTGAATTAGGTTTTGGTGTTATCGGTAACCGCTGCACAAGGGCGGCAGGATTTGTGTCTTTTTCAAAAAACGATTACCGTGTTGATAACACCGTTTGTTAAGTTGTCTAGCTTAGATAGGAAAGCACACATATCTCCGGCTCCCTGAGGCTCAAGTGACTGGTCCCGCTTAAACCTATGTTTACTAGGGTCCTTATTATAATTTAGTATAACTTGAGGGGGTTTTATGTAAAAATAATTTTGTACAATTTTCAAAATACACCTCAAGTATTTTATTATCATCTTTAAAGTTTTCATTGATGTATATTTTATCATTGTGACATTTCTAGTGAATAAAACCTATTTTTCATAATATATGGTATTTATTTGTAATATTGGAATTGTAAGGTATTTTCTTCTAAATGGAATGTTTTTCTTGAATTTTGGAAAATGTGGAATATTATAAATATTAAAAATAGATATTTTGATATTAATTACATATATATATATATATATATTTATTAAAAATAGAAGTTTTATTTATAGTAGAAATCACATTTTCTAAAGAAAATTGTATTTTAAATCTTTCGAGACCGTATGCTCCTTGCGGAGGTCTGCATCTCGCACTACTAAGCCCGATGATGTACGATAATCCGCACCATTCTGAACAGGTTCCCCAAATAGGTTGTAGCGGCGCTTTGCAAAGATTTGTTTAAAATACATAATCATGTAAAAAAAAAGGTTTTTATAAGTTTGAGGTAGTTTTGTGTAAAATCGTATTTTCCCAAAAATATGTTCCCAAATATCATCGTGCTATGTTATATATGAGTGTTGTGAGGAGGTAGATCATTACCTCGCGAACTAACTAAAGATATAGCAAGGGGTAATGATGTTTATGTCGAAACTAAACTATATGGTATTTTTCTGTAAAAGTGCTATAAAAATTGGAATATGAATTCTTTTGATATGAAACTTGTCAAGATGTTTTGTTAATGTTTAATGATCATGATGTGAGAGTTTGGTATTATTTTTTTTTAAGGAAAATATGATTTTTAAGGAAAAACCGAATCGGAAGTCGGATTAACTCCACTTCCGTCGGGTTTTAGAATTCTAAGTTTTTAGAATAGTAAAGAGAAGGGGAAGAAGGGACTTACTGGATTTTAGATTAGAAAAGAGGAAGAGGGAGTGATAGGAAGTGCCGGTGTGTCGTTTCGTCGCCGGGAGCTCCTAGGGTCATCGTCGGAAATTCGTCGGAGCTTCGCTCTTCGCTAACTCCACTTGTATACAATTGAACTTAGAATTTTCTTAAGAGTTTTTGTATAGAATTCAGAGTGAGGGGGTGGAAAAGAGTGTGGGTATTTATAGCAAAATTTTAAGGTTAGGGTTAAATAAAAAATGCATTAAAAAGAGTTTTAATTGGATTTTTAAGTCTCTGGAATAATGCAGGGAATTTAAACAGTGTAGGAGTTATGGGGTAGGCCAAAGATTTCAGACGAGTCAAGAAATTTTGGGTCATGCTTTCCGCCGACCCGAGTCGGCCGAGTCGGGCCGGGTCTTGACGCCACGTGTCCCTTGCCTGTTGGTCTATCTCCTGAGCTCGTTTGTTTTATATGTGACTTTTGGTTTTTACGAGTTATGCAAGTGTAGACTCTTGGGTTTCTAAAAAGATTAAAAGAAATCAATATAAAAAATAATGTGGCTGATGGGATTTGAACTCTAGTGCTTTTGTTCAGCAATGCAAAGTCTTACCAATGAGCTACAAGCTCTTTCTTGTTATTAAAAAGCAAAACAAACTTATAACTTGTGCTCAGGCAAAAATACCCCTTTCTGTATTTTTTGAAAAAAAATGTACATAAAGTTTAGGGTTGTTACAATAAGAATGCAATCAAATATGATACGAATAAAATATGGCAGCCAGTGTCATATAACTTGCAAAATTTACTATAAATCACACGTGCCGAATTGAGCAAAAAAATATAAAAGGAGTACACAGTATATTTAATTGTATCTACAGCAAAATTAGTTTTGAGTCAATCGGGTTTTAGATTTATGATTTACGGTCATTCCATTTTAAGTGTTCTCTGTTGGAATTCAGTTCCTAAACTGAAAGTCTAATTCGCGACACATTTTTCACCCTGTTGGATTCGTAATTAGGCAAAGCTACAGTTGAGTAAAATTTATATGTTTTAATTAGGTTTTCAACGCACTAGATGGATAGACAATATCCACTGTGTTCTGGGAGATACATTCTGTTCAAAGTCAGGACATCCGTTCTGTCCCTGCTTGGGACTGCAGTACACTTCGACAGTTTAAAAGGGGTGTTAAATATCAAACGGCACTGGAATGCAGTGAGACTAGTACCGTTAGAAAACTAATTCAATTATCCACGCTTTCATATATGGTTCCGCACACTTGTGCACTTAAACAGTGAATAGTATGCGTTCAAAAACAGGTAATGACAGAGATTCTTGCTCTCGACTGCAGTCTAGAGCCATGAATCGCCTCAGTTTTCATTGTCATAACTTATTAAAACTCAGAGATAGATTATGTGGTGCTTTAGGTTTATCTGTTTTCTTCGATACGAGCCATGAAACGTTTCATTATGAATCATATTCAATTTAATATGAATTTTTCAATGTAGCATGCACGGCAGGAATCAGATTTTACGACGCATCCTGGGGACGTCGTTTCATATGCGAAATTTAATCGTTTCGATCGTAAATTTTTATACGCTATACATTAACAGTAATATAAACTATTGATTAAGAAAAGTTTCCTATCATTAAGGTTTTAAGTCCGGTAATCGTATCGAACATTTGTTACGCCTGTATAATTATCATTTATCAAGTTGAATTGACATATATGTATATAGCGTGATTTCACAAGTGAAAGGGGGTTCACTTGCCTTAAGTCGAATTGACGATTATGATAGCAACAACGACACAGGTATGGCCATAGCAAGGCTTGGTTACGATACGATGTGATACTGGGGTGGCACGGTACAACAAAGTGCGTGGAGTGGCGCGACGCGGTGACGGGCACAGCAGTAGCACGGGGCTGGTGTGAAGTAGGCATGCAGGTAGGCACGGTCATGGTGCGCTGTGAGCATGAGGTGGGCATAATCGTGGTGTGGTGTGTGGCACGGCACAATGCGGGAGTGGTACGGTACTGGGCGCCTGAGCACGGTGCTGGGCATGAAGCGGGCACGAGTCGTGGCACGTCTGGCAATGCAGGTGACACTGGGCAGGGCACGGTGTGGCACGGAGGTGGGCATGAGAGCGGCTCAAAATAGCCACGGGGTTTGGCACAGGCACGAGCACGATCATGGCACGGAGACAACAAGCTTGGGCTCGGCCGTCTTTTCCTCGCAGCAGGGAGCTCAAGTCGAGGATGGCGCTGGGGACTCCGGTGATGACGACGATGGTGACGTCGAGAGGAGGTGGCCAGCGATGGAGTTGCGGCAGTGTGGTGTTGCAGTGAAGGGGTCGGTGATGTTGTGGGGGAGCCGAGCAGTTGGGCGAAGTGGCAGTGGTCTCGACGGCGGAGGGTTGTAGGACTCGTCGGAGTGATGTCGCCGGTGAATGGTTCATCGGCGATGAGGTGTAGGAGTTGGTAGTCGTGGGTGTTGGCGAGGGATGATGACGACAAGGTGGCTCATGGTGATGGTGGAGGTAGAGACTGTTGGAGATAGTGCCCTCAGAGTCAATTATTGGATCACAGGCACGTGATTGCAATGATTGAGGGAGGACCTATCCCGGTAGGACAGTCTTACTCAAGATGATAGTATGCTATCTGGTTTATCTTTATCATCGTGTACTGCTTTAGGTGACCTTACAGGTCGCTATTACACGTTGATAGAGCCCCTAGGACTCTTGCTTGACTACCAGCAGTATGAGGGCGATCATATACGTGGGAGCTGGGGTCTATAAGCACATCCTTAAAAGGTCCCTAGTCGTGGGAGTTTCGAGACAGGGCATCGATACTCCAGAGTAGACTAGTATATACAGTCGAGACCCCGACGAGGGGCGGTGGCCGGTCTCACAAGCCACTGGTGTCAGTTGGTTCACCTAAGATGTATACAGGTGCTCATTGGGTTATGAGTACACCGGACAGGACTCGCCGGGAACATGCTAGTTGGGATTATACCTGATGTCAGATAGCAGTTCCCTGGTGACATGTGTACAGGTTAGTTCATCGACCTGAGATCGTCATTTGTCTCGTGTGAGTTCCCACTGTGCTTTGATTACTACCCTACTATGGCTCAAAGGAGTCGTGCAAACAGGTTTTAGTTGGGTACAGTCCCGAGCCACATGGAGGCAGTGAGCGGATCTGCAGGGGTTCGTCTCTCCCGGTATTGGGGGTGAGGTCGCGCTGTGTCTAGGAGAGCCAGTACATGAAAAGTCCTTGGCCAAGGCAGGAGATTTACTGGTAGGTATTCCAGTAGTATCTCAGGGTGTTCTGGGCTGATCTCCGACACGACTTGTACCACTTTTGGGGGTCTGACTTTTACCAACCCCCTAGGCCCGCCATGCGATGCTCATAGACGAACGGACCGGACTGTACGGATATTGTCACTGACAGGCTCAGTAGGGTGTCAGGCTGAGTTCGCTCACAGACGTCCCTTTTGGTCAATACCTGGTAGCCCGTTACGTATAGGCTAATACCTTTGACGTGCTAGTGGTTAAATCCACAACCAAGGTGTTGACGAGTCTTTAGAGTCCCCCACAGACAGTTGCTCAAGTTTCGGGCGAAACGCTGGAGAGGCCGTATGGAGATATGGCAGGGTTCGATCAGATACGTGCGGTATTGCACGGATCAGGATCGGACGGCTAATACTAGCAGGCTTTGGTTTAAGCCAGATCCTAGTATAGTATAGTGTAGATTTTGTCTCATTGCATTTGTATTCGGTCGGAAAACAAATGCGGGTATGTATATATAGTAGCGGGGTTTTCCTGTAATTTATTACGGGATCAGTTTTCCGAAGTTGCCAGTTTGCTTTCCGGTTTCGGCCATTTTCCTTTGTATCTTTCTTTGGCCGAAAAATGGTGGAGGAGGGCTTGTTTGCAATTGTGCAAATTAGCATTCATGAGGGAGGTCTTTGCATATTGTTGGATCATGATGACTTAGCCTCCATTGACTTCTAGGATCATGATGGTTCATGATTGCTTATCTTTTGACATGGTGATGATGATGGATTATGATGGTTGAGTGTGATTTTTGGTTGTGATGATTCTTGATCATCATCACCCTTTTTCTCTCTCTCCTTGATAGTTGTTAGCTCCCCCCCCCCCATTTTGGATTCCTTCTCATTCCATCCACAAGCCAAGGCCGGCCAAGTATGGGGGCTGTCCCAAAATTTTGGAGGTGGATTTTTGTTCTTTTGTATTGCATAAAATCCATTTAGCTCCATCTCCAAAACTTCATTCCTCCACCATCTCAAAAAGGCAACTTCCTACAACCCCAAATAAGACATAGCACTACACTATTCTATAGCAAACCTTGGGCACGTCGACTCGCCAACTTCGTGCCCGAGTTGCCTCGGTCCAGAGGTGGGAGCCCGTAAAAGAAGCCGGCGTTGTGGTGCCCTTCCGGCGATGAGGTGAAGACCGGAGATTCCGCGGGAGATCGGAACGACGACGAGAAGACCGGAGGACACGGATCACTTGGTATATCTCTCTACCCCGTTCTCTAGTTTAGATAGGACTAGTTTAATGGCCCGATCCGGGTTTTATAGTGAGCGGTGGTGCCGGTTAGCTAGTTTGCAAAGTTTTTCGCTTCCGCATTCCGGCGTCGGATTGACGGCCGGGGCGCCGCCGTGCACTTACAGTGGTATTAGAGCCTCGCCATTAACCTATTCTAGCTTTGTCTAACGTGTTTAAAGTTTCGATCGAGCAAAAATCCCAAAACCGCGTTTTTCATGCATATCAGTTTTCTGTCGAAATTTTTTTGGCTCCAAAGATTTTTCAGTATATTGCAGAATGATGTGCAGGGAGTTATAAGCATTCTGTGAAATTTTGGTTGCATGATCCCGCTTTTCCACCACGGAACCGCGGCCAAACCCATGCTTGGGCCGCAATTCCGCCGCAATCTAGACTATTCATGGCACCAAAAGTTTACAGAGAGAGCTTCTGAATGGAAAATAGGGTTTTTGGAATGTTATTTTTTGGGCCCAGATTTCTTCATCTGCTACAGTAATGTTTGGGGCCCACTTGGTAAAATTTGATCGATCGGATATTTTAAACACATTAGTTCACAGTATTTACATTATATCTGCGACCGTGAATGTCACTTGATCGGTAAATCCTGTCTAACTGCTATAGCCCGGTTAGACTGATTTGCGAACGTGACATTCACGTTGATGTTCTGTGTTGTGCTGTGATGTTGCGGATTGGTCGTGGGGGATAGCCTGGATGCAATGCTATTACAGTTTTTGTTGTATTATGTACATTTGTTATTGCGGGGCGAGCGTCCGACATGTGGACTGCCGTCACTGCCTGTTTGTATATTATTCTTTTGGGGCACGACCGGGTCGAGGTCGATGTACCCGTTGTATGTATATTTTACTTTCTGTACTAGGATTACCCCGCGGTGGGGTGCACGGATAGCCGGGTTCTAGAGGGCAACGAGCCCGCATCTCATGGCATTGAGATGGAGGGGGCTTCACTCTAGAATTGGCGGGCTATTCGCCGCACTCGTAGGGGGTACAGGTTGACCCAGGAGGGGTGCCCAAGTTACCGGATTCCGTGAAGTGCTGGGTGGTCCATTCACGTTGCTGAAGGGGGCTGCCTCGCTTCAGGTTTTGGCGGGTAACTTGCCGCGCCCGTAGGGGTCTAGGATTTCATTGCACAGGCTATCCATACGACCAGGGGAACGTCGGGTTTCAGTAGCGGCTCTGTGAAACCCGGGGATCCCAGATATCTGTATTGTTCTATGATGCTGTACATTTCTGTGATGTTGCATTTTATCACGCCTTGAGCGAAATATTATATATTGATATATATACTAGTAGATGTTGTATATGTTTTGCATCCGCGCTAGTCCAGTCCCCGCTCTGTCGTTAGTTAAGTAACCTAACGGGTAATGACGGGACCCAGTGGCGAATGCGGATGGCATATACGTACATCATTATTTTCGTTCTTTATTGGTGTGATCAATTGATGGGACTGCGTTGATTCGGATCAATGCAAGTTAAAAACAAACCTATTCTGATGTTGTTGGAACACTTTTCAAAAATCTATTATTGCAAAGACGTTCTCTTTTGTTTTGCATCTTGGTATTCAGTTGGAATATCCTGCTCCTCAATCGACGAGGCAAGGGCCGAGATCCCTTCACCGGGAGTGACCCCTTGGACAAAAAGTTTGCGTCAGGGCAATAACTTCACTATAGCCGATTACTTTTGCTTTGCACCGTGGTATTCAGTTGGAATATCCTGCACCTCATTCTACGGGGAAAGAGCCGAGATCCCTTCACCGGGAGTGACCTCTTTAGCAAAGGTTTTCGCCACTATATTTTTAAAAGCTATCTGGTTCCTTCAACGATATCAAGTTCATTACGTTAAAGGTTTTCGCCAGAAACCATTCGTAGCCCTCCGTCGTTTCATATGGATAGTCAATAGTATTCAAGCTGTGTTTGTTGGCCATAGTCAAGGCACAGTGTTTGGTAGCTATTGGGTGTTCATATGCTGCATAGATAGATGCGTTGGTTTGGGACAGTCGTATAACCTTGTTGGCCCTAGTCAAGGGCTTGTACGGGTGGTTCAAATCAACCTGGACAATGACGGGTAGAACTTGACATGTGACTTATGATTTGTTGGCCTTAGTCAAGGTCATAAGAGCATGGGGCAAAAATCCACATCGGGAGTTTTTAAGGAAACTGAAACTTGCCAGATATGCGCATACCTTCTGGAGTGTGATAACGTGAGCGGATTCCGTCACGTTATCATGCGATGATAGTTGGATCCCGATTCCCACTGATGAGTTGGTTTACTCCTCGGGTGATCCCGACTAATTCTTCTTTCGGGTTTGGAGAAGAATTTGATGTTACAGTGGGAGGTTTCCAGATTAGATAAAGTGATAACCATTCTGATCTAGGTTAGAGTGCACGCTGAGTGTTTCTTTTCTCTCTCTCTGGCAGCGACCATTGACCCGACCCTAAGACTATGACTCAGTGACCGAAATTGACCGAACCTTCTTAACACTGGCTTTTGGATTGTCAGAGTTGCTAACCTCATTGCCACTCCTACTTTTACCCTTTTCTCCAGGACACCCCGTATTACTACGAACGTCCACTTCCATTGGACAAAACCATCGTATGGTTATATACGAACTCGAAAGAATTTATTCGAGGATGGTTTCCGGTTCTGGAGGAAACGGATAGGACTATTCAGTTGTCTTTTCCTTTTACCTTCTCTCAGGTTGCGAGTACTCCTTGGTTTAGGAGATAGTACACCTATTACGCAAATTGGATAGTCTTCTTCCAAACCATAGGCAGGTGCCGACCGGTAGGGAATGAAGAAAACCAGTTAGCCTAACGATGGTGTACAGAAGGTATTAAGTAAAGACATAACAAGGGATTAGTAAGAGGGCAAAGTAAATTGCGACTGCTATTCACGACCAAACCAAGTATTTATTCGCCATACCTAAATCACCTTTGTATTTCTCCAGGACACTCCGTGTAAGTGCACGGCGGCGCCCCGGCCGTCAATCCGACGCCGGAATGCGGAAGCGGTGATTTACTTTAACTTTTCAAACCGGCACCACCGCGCACTATCAATCCGGATCGGGCCATTAAACTAGTCCTAGCTATCTAGAGAGGGGGTTGAGAAATATACCGAGCGATCCGTGTCCTTCGGTCTTCTCGTCGTCGTCCCGATCTCCCCGCGGAAACTCTGGTCTCCTCCTCGTCGCCGGAAGTGCACCACGTCGTCGGCTTCTTTTACGGGCTCCCACCTCTATACCGAGGCAACTCGGGCACGAAGCTGGCGAGTCGACGTGCCCAAGATTTGCTGTAGAACAGTGTAGTGAGCTATGTCTCATTTGGGGTAGTGGATGTTGCCTTTTGAGTAGAGGAATTGAACTATGGAATTTTTGGTGAACTTGGGGATTTTTCAAACATCAAGAGAACAAAAATTCCCCACCAAAAATTTTGGGCAGCCCCTTACCATGCTTGGCCGGCCACACCAAAAGAGAGAGCAGGAATGAGAGTGTGGTGAGTGTGTGAATCAAAAGAATGAGTGAGCCAACCAATAATCCAAGGGAGAGAGAGAAAAGGCTATCATGCAAAGAAATGATCACTTGGAAAGTCCAACACTCAAACAACAATCATCAATTCCAAAAGTCATGCCATCATGAAGATAGAAGTCAAGCAATGATGGATTAATCAAGTCAATGGATGGTGCACCCATCATGAAAACCATCATGATGCAACAAAATGCAAAGAACACCCTCCACAAATGCTTATTTGCACAAATGCAAATAAGCCCTCCTCCACCAATCTTCGGCCAATGAAAGATACAAAGAAATATGGCCGAAACGGAAAGCAAACTGGCAACTCCAGAAAACTGGTCCCGTAATAAATTACAGGAAAACCCCGATACTGTGTATACACACCCGCATCTGTATTCCGACCGAATATAAATGCAATGAGACAAAATCTACACTGTACTATACTAGGATCCGGCTTAAACCAAAGCCATCTAGTATAAACCGTCCGATCAGGATCCGCGCAATACCGCACGTATCTGATCGAACCCTGCCATATCTCCATACGGCCTTTACAGCGTTTCGCCTGAAAACTTGAGCAACTGAATGTGGGGGACTCTAAAGACTCGTCAATACTATGGCTGTGGATTTAACCACTAGCACGTCAGAGGTATTAGCCATACGTGACGTGCTACCAGCTATTGACCAAAAGGGACGTCGATGAGCAAACTCATCCTGACACCCTACTGAGCCTGTCAGTGACAATATCTGTACAGTCCGGTCCGTTCGTCTATGAGCATCGCATGGCGGGCCTAGGGGGTTGGTAAAAGTCAGACCCCCAAAAGCAGTACAAGTCGTGTCGGAGTGTATCCCAGAACACCCTGAGATACTACTGGGATACCTACCAGTAAATCTCCTGCCTCGGCCGAGGGCTTTGTGTAATGGCTCTCCTAGACACAGCGCGACCTCACCCCCAATACCGGGAGAGACGAACCCCTGAAGATCCGCTCACTGCCTCCATGTGGCTCGGGACTGTACCCAACTAAAACCTGTTTGCACGTCTCCTTTGAGCGTGGTAGGGTAGTAATCAAAGTACAGTGGGAACTTACACGAGACAAATGACGATCCTCAGGTCGATGAACTAACCTGTACACATGTCTCCAGGGAACTGCTATCTGACGTCAGGTATAAGACCAACTAGCATGTTCCCGGCGAGTCCTGTCCGGTGTACTCATAACCCAATGAGCACCTGTATACATCTTAGGTGAACCAACTGACACCAATGGCTTGTAAGACCGGCCACCGCCCCTCGTCGGGGTCTGGACTGTATACACTAGTCTACTCTGGAGTATCGATGCCCTGTCTCGAAACTCCTACGACTAGGGACCTTTTAAGGATGTGCTTATAGACTACCAGCTCCCACGTATATGATCGCCCTCATACTGGTGGAAGTCAAGCAAGAATCCTAGGGGCTCTATCAACGTGCAATAGTGACATGTCAGGTCACCTAAAGCAGTACACGATGATAAAGATAAACCAGATAGCATACTATCATCTTGAGTAAGACTGTCCTACCGGGATAGGTCATCCCTCAATCATTGCAATCACGTGCCTGTGATCCAATAATTGACTTTGAGGGCACTATCTCCAACACTCCGTATCACTACGAAGATCCACAGTTTATTGGATACTCCTTCGTATGGTTATATACGAACTCGAAAGGAACTTGTTCTAGTTCGGGGATGGATTCTGGTTCAGGAGAAATAGGAATAAGGTTTATTCGGTTGTCTTTTATCTTCACCTTCTCTCGCATTGCGAGTGCTCTTAGGATTAGGACAGTACACCCATTATGCTTATTGGATAGTCTTCTTCCAAACCATAGGCTGGTGCCGAACGGTAGGGAAGGAAGAAAACCATTTGGCTTAAAGGGGTGTACAGAAGGTAATGACTAAAAACATATAAAGGGATTTGGAAAGATGGCAAAGAATTACACGGTTACAGTTGTGAATATGGATAATGGAAGAGGCATTACTAGGAATACCCGGATACCCCATCGAAACATTTCAATGTTTCAGTTTCACTGTGTACTGTTAAAAGAAAACTGATTTCCCGATTAGATACTTACTCCAGGGTATGTATTTACCAGGTATGATTCTCACATCTGTATGCTTTTACAGATGATGAGTGGGAGTAAGTTATTGGGAATTAGGTGATCATCCTCATTATATCGGGATTCGTTGTAATCGGTGATATTTGAGGAAATCACCTGGGCTGTTTGCCGGTCGGCAAATATTTGGTTTTGAATATCCGCTGTTATGCACCAATTTCAAATAGATATATCTGTACGCCTATTTTCATAGAGTGAGATATACCTTTTTGAAATTATGTCTATGACATTTACCTACATCAGTGGATGGTAAGGTAAGGAGCATGAAACAGCGGTGTAATTCTTCATAACCATAGTACAGTTTTCTAACTACGGCACTCAGCGAATGAGTTATTAGACTCAAGGGACTTATACAGAGTATCGTATGTTGTCCAGCGTCCAATAGGACAGAGGGGTTAGTCCTCGTACTATATTCGGTTTACTTATGACTTCTCTAGTTTTTAGACAGGTGTTTCGTGGAAACACAGGGTCCGAATTTTGAGAAGTTATAGGTATATGAATAAAGTAAAGAACCAGGTATTGCAAGTATCGGGATTCTTCAAAGTGATCGAAGATGTAGATACTTGTGTATGCTATTTAGTTGATAGTAATGATTAAGAGAACTTGCTTCTCTTTCAGGTTATTCATAATTGGAAGCATTCCTAAGTTGAGTAATGCTAATCGGTCTCTTTCCATTTAGTTGACATGCACTGGAGACAGCTGCATGATTTGAATCTGGTTCAATTAAATCAGTGCCTCTGTTTCTGTATTGGATATAGAACAGTTCATATCTTGACATTGTTAAGATACGGGAAGTAGTCCGGCTTATGCTTAAAACCAGACACTGGATGACTCAAGGTACGTTTCTGTAATGGCTGTTTGTGGGTTGACCCGGGCTATGACGAGGGTTGACTTTCTACCATCTGGAAGATCAATAGTGATATTGTTCTAGACTCGCCACAGTTTTATTAAAAATGGATTTTTTTAGAAAACAGTAGTGGGAGTATGGTAGAACTGGAAGTGATTCCAGAACCGCAAACGATTACTGAAGATTTGATAGGAACCTAAAGATTCAATCTGGTTTGACATTCCATTGGCCACTCCGCAGATACGGTGGGTAACCTCAGGCACCCGAGGGGTACTCCGGTAGCCTCAAGGACGGTGACAGGGAGGTTCTTGTTTACCCAGACTAGCCATTGCTGTTGTTCAAGACTGTGAGACCTGGCAGGAGGATGAGTATAGCGTCGTTCTAAACTGGCTTTAGAAGTGTACGTCTATATGACTCTGCCAGAGGGTTGTCGTAGTCAGTGGGAGCAGCGGAAGCATTGGTGGACATGTAGCTTATGTCTATTTATAGACTAAAGCAGATATAGCGGAGATAGATCATCTATTTCTGATGTGACAGTCATAGGTTTGACTTCATCAGAATAGAGGATGGATCTATTAAAAAGGTAGTAGGGTGTGTTGTCATGGTATTTGGATGACATACACAGAGTAGGAAAAGAAACTCCTATACTACGATCGGTTATACTTTGGTTGTCACACAGTGGTTTCTCCACATGGGACTTGGACATTATATCAGACATTCTGGTTACTGGATCTATGGTATTAGATCCAGATTTGGGTGGTTTCCCAATCAGGGTACTTAGACAGCATTCTAAGAGTATTTAGAATGGACGACTCCTGGCACGGTAGTGTACCTGCAGGTGATGGAGTCACCCTCTCTAAAGGTGTCTTACAGACTAAAGGGGAGAGGGATGTGCATGATTGGCAGATCACTTGCTTAGGCAATTGAGTCGATCATGAGATGTCAAGTACCACACCAGATGTTGTTTTTGCAGTAGATGCAATAAGTTGATATTGATCCAATCCTGAAGAGACGGTCGGAAGCAGTTTTAGAACATAAGTGGATGTTCTAGGGATATGATAACGACAGCCTCATTCGGGAGACAGTTATCATTCCAGGCTTCCAAGGTGACCTGGACGACAAGGAGGTTGTCAGAGTTATAGTTTTCCTTCTGACGAGGGGTAGTATTTTGGACAGGTGGTCCAAGGCAATACTGAGGGAGGCATGGCACAGGATACTGATTAAGTTCAGCTGACGATACAGTCTAGGAAGTTTGGATTTGGAGTTCATTTATGAGCTAAGTCCCATCAGACATCCAGGTGCTGGTGAAAGAATCGCTTCTGGGGCTGGAGTCAAAGGAGCTTGAATAGACATCGAAATCATAATAGAAACTAGGCAAATCCAGGCTGAGGGACCTAGCCCTACTTACTAGCACCTGGAAAGGCGGCGGCATAGGAACCACGGGAGACCCCCTGCTTACTAGTAAAGGGAAAACGGGTTGGATGCACACCAGTTGTCTCTAGAAAGAGACTGTTCACTGGACCACATTCTAAGACAGGTATTGCTCATTTCGGGAGATGGCTTTCTCCACGAACTTGAGATATAGAGAGACATAGAAAGAAACATCCAGGCGGATCCATTCACTGAGGCTATTCCTCGAACGCAATAGTTTCGCAAACGGGCTTTGTGAGACTGACTAGTAGAGGAGTTGGGTGTTCGGTATCACAAGGGCTGTGAGTATGCGACATCGCAATAGTTAGCCTTGAGTGAAAGTGGGAGATTGTTGGAGATAGTGCCCTCAGAGTCAATTATTGGATCACAGGCACGTGATTGCAATGATTGAGGGAGGACCTATCCCGGTAGGACAGTCTTACTCAAGATGATAGTATGCTATCTGGTTTATCTTTATCATCGTGTACTGCTTTAGGTGACCTTACAGGTCGCTATTACACGTTGATAGAGCCCCTAAGATTCTTACTTGACTACCAGTAGTATGAGGGCGATCATATACGTGGGAGCTGGGGTCTATAAGCACATCCTTAAAAGGTCCCTAGTCGTGGAAGTTTCGAGATAGGGCATCGATACTCCAGAGTAGACTAGTGTATACAGTCGAGACCCCGACGAGGGGCGGTGGCCGGTCTCACAAGCCACTGGTGTCAGTTGGTTCGCCTAAGATGTATACAGGTGCTCATTGGGTTATGAGTACACCGGACAGGACTCGCCGGGAACATGCTAGTTGGGATTATACCTGATGTCAGATAGCAGCTCCCTGGTGACATGTGTACAGGTTAGTTCATCGACCTGAGATCGTCATTTGTCTCGTGTGAGTTCCCACGGTGCTTTGATTACTACCCTACCACGGCTTAAAGGAGTCGAGCAAACAGGTTTTAGTTGGGTACAGTCCCGAGCCACATGGAGGCAGTGAGCGGATCTGCAGGGGTTCGTCTCTCCCGGTATTGTGGGTGAGGTCGCGCTGTGTCTAGGAGAGCCAGTACATGAAAAGTCCTTGGCCAAGGCAGGAGATTTACTGGTAGGTATTCCAGTAGTATCTCAGGGTGTTCTGGGCTGATCTCCGACACGACTTGTACCGCTTTTGTGGGTCTGACTTTTACCAACCCCCTAGGCCCGCCATGCGATGCTCATAGACGAACGGACCGGACTGTACGGATATTGTCACTGACAGGCTCAGTAGGGTGTCAGGCTGAGTTCGCTCACAGACGTCCCTTTTGGTCAATACCTGGTAGCCCGTTACGTATAGGCTAATACCTCTGACGTGCTAGTGGTTAAATCCACAACCAAGGTGTTGACGAGTCTTTAGAGTCCCCCACAGACAGTTGCTCAAGTTTCGGGCGAAACGCTGTAAAGGCCGTATGGAGATATGGCAGGGTTCGATCAGATACGTGCGGTATTGCACGGATCAGGATCGGACGGATAATACTAGCAGGCTTTGGTTTAAGCCAGATCCTAGTATAGTATAGTGTAGATTTTGTCTCATTGCATTTGTATTCGGTCGGAATACAAATACGGGTATGTATATACAGTAGCGGGGTTTTCCTGTAATTTATTACAGGATCAGTTTTCCGAAATTGCCAGTTTGCTTTCCGGTTTCGGCCATTTTCCTTTGTATCTTTCTTTGGCCGAAAAATGGTGGAGGAGAGCTTATTTGCAATTGTGCAAATTAGCATTCATGAGGGAGGTCTTTGCATATTGTTGGATCATGATGACTTCGCCTCCATTGACTTCTAGGATCATGATGGTTCATGATTGCTTATCTTTTGACATGGTGATGATGATGGATTATGATGGTTGAGTGTGATTTTTGGTTGTGATGATTCTTGATCATCATCACCCTTTTTCTCTCTCTCCTTGATAGTTGTTAGCTCCCCCCCTATTTTGGATTCCTTCTCATTCCATCCACAAGCCAAGGCCGGCCAAGTATGGGGGCTGTCCCAAAATTTTGGAGGTGGATTTTTGTTCTTTTGTATTGCATAAAATCTATTTAGCTCCATCTCTAAAACTTCATTCCTCCACCATATCAAAAAGGCAACTTCCTACAACCCCAAATGAGACATAGCACTACACTATTCTACAGCAAACCTTGGGCACGTCGACTCGCCAACTTCGTGCCCGAGTTGCCTCGGTCCAGAGGTGGGAGCCCGTAAAAGAAGCCGGCGGTGTGGTGCCCTTCCGGCGAGGAGGTGAAGACCGGAGATTCCGCGGGAGATCGGGACGACGACGAGAAGACCGGAGGACACGGATCACTCGGTATATCTCTCTACCCCGTTCTCTAGTTTAGCTAGGACTAGTTTAATGGCCCGATCCGGATTTTATAGTGCGCGGTGGTGCCGGTTTGCTAGTTTGCAAAGTTTTTCGCTTCCGCATTCCGGCGTCGGATTGACGGCCGGGGCGCCGCCGTGCACTTACAGAGATGAGGAGATGTGGGATATTGGTGAGGGTGGCGGTCGTCGTCGGCGAAGCTTCTTGTTGTGGGGGCGGCCGTGATGGGTCGGGTTGGTGAGTTTGGAGAGAGGAGGGATATAAGAGGGGGAGAGAGAGAAGACGAGGGGCGATGGAGGTGGCGTTGAAGAGGAGGGGTAGGTGGTGATGGGGATTTCTTCGGTGGCGATGGCGATAGGAGGAGGTGTGGTTTGAAGAAAAAGAACGAGAGAGATAAAGGGAGACATTTATAGAGAGAGGATGAGAGAAGAGAGAGGGCGAGGTTAGAGGAGAAGATCAGGGTGGGGTGCGGCGATCTCGGGAACGTTGGGGGAGACACGGACGTGGGGTGCTTGTTGCGAAGAAGGAGAAAAGATCGAGAGGAGAGAGAAGGAGGAAAGAATCGAGATGAGAGAGAAAGAGGAAAGCGAGAGGGGAGATGGGGTCGGGTCGGGTCACTAGAACACCATTGAAAAATGAGCCCCAAACACCAAGTTTTGGCCGGCGATAGGCTAATTGGTTTTCTTCCTTCCCTACCTTTCGGCACCTGCCTATGATTTGGAAAAAGGCTATCCAATAAGCGTAATAGGTGTACTCTCATAACACTAGGAGCCCTCGCAACCTAAGAGAATGTAAAGAGAAAAAACAACCGAATAATCCTATTTAATTTCTTCAAAACCGGAATCCATCCTCGAACAGAAACAAGTTTCTCCGAGTTCGTATGTAACTATACGATTGCATATCCAAATAATATGGATCTTTATAGTGATACGGAATGTTCTGGAGAAAATGCAAAGGGAAAGTAAGAGCGGCAGAGATATATACGACTATGACAATCTAAAAGCCAAAATGTTTTAAGAAGGTTTGGTTAACTTGATTCCTGAGTTTTAGTTTAGGGTCAGGTCACGGTCGCTGCCAAAAAGAGAGAGAAAAGAAAATTGTGACTACTATCATTCACGACGAAGCCGCCTATACCCCTGCCAATCCTACTTCCCCTTTGCATTTCTCCATAACACTATGTATCACTACGAAGATCCAAATAGCTTGGATATGTCATCGTATAGTTACATACGAACTCGAAGGAACTTGTTTCAGTTTGAGGATGGTTTCCAGATCGGGAGAAATTGAATAGGATTATTCGGTTGTCTTTTCTCTTTACCTTCTCTCAGGTTGCGAAGGCTCCTAATATTAGGAGAGTACACCAATTACGCTTATTAGATAGTCTTCTTCCAAACCTTAGGCTGGTGCCGAAAGATAGGGAAGGAAGAAAACCAATTAGCCTAAGTATGGTGTATAGGAGGTAAGAAGTAAAGACAAATGAAGGGATTGGAGTGAGGGCAAGGAAATATACGGTTGCTGTCATGAATCTGGATAGTGGAAGAGCCATTACGAGGAATACCCGGCTACCCCTTCGAAACATTTTCATGTTTCAGTTTTACTGTATAGTGTTGATTGAAAACTGTTTTCCCAATTAGATTCTGACTCCAGGGTATGTATTTATCAGACTTGATTCTCATATCTGTATGGCGTTACAGATGCTGAGTGGGAGTAAGATATTGAGAATTGGGTGATTAGATCCTCTATATATCATAATTCTTTGAAATTGGTGATATTTGAGGAAATCACCTGGGTTTTGCCTAACGGCAAATATTTGGTTTTGAATATCCGTTGCTATGCACCAATTTCAAACTGATAAAAGAGTGGGTTTTGAAATCGGATTTTTCGGTTTAGAACTCAAGAAACTAGAGAGGAGAGTGAAGCATGATGGTGAGGTAAAGAAAAACTCATCAAGTGAGGAAAAATAACATGAAGCCTTGTTTTATCAAACCCATTTTTCCAATATAAAATGTAACCCATGCTTGGATAGTTTGCACAAATGAATTAACAATTCATTTGTGCAAACTATCCAAGCATGGCTCTCACCATACTCCCCTCTCTCCTTTTTCCACCTCATTTCCCATTAAAATAAATGGAGAAAATCTAAATGAGGTGTCCACCTTCTAAAATATTTTCCACATAAATACGGATTACATTCTACTGTATATACATACCTGTATTCGTACCAAAATACGAATACCTGAAGAGATAGAATAACACAAAGAACATAATACTAGAATATACATATCGAAATATATATACGTAAATTATTAAATCAATACCTGATTTAATAATCCGGCTCAAACCCGAGACGGTTAATATTATCAACCGTCCGATCGAAAGTCCGGATACATAGTACAATCGATCGATCGAAATCCTGCACGTATCCAATACGGCTACTACATCATTTCGCCGGAACCAGGGAAACCTTCTGTGTGGGACTCTAAAGACTCGTTAATACGCTGGCAGTGGGTTTAACCACAAGCACGTCAGCGGCACTGGCTGTACGTAATGGCTACCCAGGTATTGAGAGAAAGGAAGGCTGACGAGCAAGCCTATCCGAACCCTTACTGAGCCTGTCCATGACAATCTTCGTACAGTCTGGTCTGTTCGTCTAAGAGTATCGCATATCGAGTCTAGGGACTATATAAAGTCAAACCCCTAATAACGCGATATTTTGTGTCGGTATAAAGCCCATCACCCACTGAGAAACTACTGATCTAAATCAGTAATTCTCGTCTACCTTAGACAAGGATTTCTGGTGATGGCCACCCGTGCACCGCGCGACATCAACCCCCAATACCGGGAGAGAAGAATCCTCGACGTTCCGCTCACTACCTCCATGTGGCTTGGGACTATACCCAACTAAAACCTATTTGCACGACACTTTTGAGTCGTGGTAGGGTAGTAATCAAAGCACAGTGGGAACTCACACGAGACAAATGCCGATATCAGATCGACAGACTAACCTGTACTCATGTCACCTGGGAACTGCTATCTGAAAATACGTATAATACCAACTAGTATGTTCCCGACGAGTCCGTCGAGTGTACTCATAACCCAATGAGCACATGTATACTATCTTAGGTGACTAACAGACACCAATGGCTTGTGAGACCGGCCACCGCCCCTCGTCGGGGTCTCGATAAGTATATACTAATCTACTCCGGAGTATCGATGCCCAGTCTTGATACTCCCTCGACTAGGTATATTTAAGGATGTGCTTATAGACCACCTAGCTCCCACATATATGATCGCCATCATAATGCTGGTAGTCAAGCAAGAATCCTATGGGCTCTATCAACATGTAATAGTGATCTGTAATACCACATAATGCATGTACATGATGATAAAGACAAACCAGATATCATACTATCATTTTGAGTAAGACTGTTCTACTTTGGTACGGATAACATCTTCTGTAGTACCACGGGATGGCTCTTTTCCTGCCGAGCTTTAATCTTCTTTGGTCGGCGAGAGTAGTCCTGGTCAATCACCGATTCCTGGACCTGTCGCCAGACTTTGTAAATTTTGGAGGACAGCCGCTGAGGGGGCTGCTCCGGCTTTTTTTCTGTAGCATTCTCCACAGGTGGAGGAGATCTCTTCAGCACGGCAGTCGGAGAGTTTTTGCGCACCTTCCTTAGAGGTTCAAAGCCGTTCCCAGTTGGAACAGCAGCATCGATTTCCACCGTTGAAGCTGGCGGAGTCAGTCCAGAAGGAGAGTTGCCCCCAGCCTTCCTTACTCGGCGCCAGTGGCGATGTCGAGCGTGTCGAGCCGTTGGGATTGTCTCAGCTGTAGGGGTGACTTCCTCATGCCCCCTGTGTTGGCGAAGGGTTGTCGCTGGCGTCAGCCTCTTGAGGACCGACGTCCGTTAAGAAGCAATGTCCAATCTATCAAAGACAGACCTCTGGGCAGGGGAATCGGCTTTGAGGACTTCGCCTAGAGTGGGAGCCGGAACAGTCAGTCTTGTGAAGACCGACCCTTTTGCAGGAGAAGCCGCTTTGACGACTTCGAGAGCAGGAATGGCTATCCTTTTTGGGATAACCCTTTCTGTTATCGCAGGCTTCTTCACGGCCCCATTGGAGCTTTGGCCCAGTCTGTCAAAGACTGAGGTGTTGGAGTTGGACGACCCATTGAGAGGAGTCGCAATAGTTGTGAGCCGATTAAAAACCGAGCTCTTCGGAGCTTCTTGCAATGGTACAGGGGCGTTGAAGTTCATCGGTGGGATCATGGTCCTAAAGAACAGCCCAGTTGTTGTAAGTGCACGGCGGCGCCCCGGCCGTCAATCCGAGGCCAAAATGCGGAAACGATACTTTTACGAAACTTGTAAACCGGCACCACCGCGCACTATAAACCCGGATCGGGCCATTAACCTAGCAAACAAGAGAAAGGGTAGAGAGATATACCGAGCGATCCGTGTCCTTCGGTCTTCTCGTCGTCATCCCGATCTCCCCACGGAATCTCCGGTCTTCATCTCCTCGTCGGAAGGGCACCACATCGCCGGGTTCTTTTACGGGCTCCCACCTCTGGACCGAGGCAACTCGGGCACAAAGTTGGCGAGTCGACGTGTCCAAGAATACTGTAGATGAAGTGTAGATCACTATGTCTCTAGGGGTTTATACTTAGTTGCCATTTGGAAGTGGGAAGGAGATATAAACTTTTTAGATGAACTTGGGGATTTTGCAAGCACGAAGAGAACAAAAATCACCCTCCAAAATTTTTGGCAGCCCCCTCCTAGAAATGGCCGCCCCCCTTCAAAGAAAGAGGAGGGAGTGAACCATAATACAAGAGAGAGAAAAAGGGATCATGATGAAAATGTGTCACACCAAAAAGTCCAATCAATAACCCATCATATAAAGAGAGTAATGATGAAGCAAGAGTCAACCTCAAACAAGAACCATCATGATACATCATGTGCCACCCAAAAGTCTTCACCATAATAAATTGTACATTTGCAAATACCCCCTTCCACTAAAATCCAGCCAAAGAAAGAAACAAAGAAAAATGGCCGAAACCGGAAAGCAAACTGGCAACTTCAGAAAACTGATCCCGTAATAAATTACAGGAAAACCCCACGACTGTACATACATACCCGCATTTGTATTGCGAACGAATACAAATGCAATGAGACAAAATCTACACTGTACAATACTAGGATACGGCTTAAACCAAAGCCCGCTAGTATTATCTGTCCGATCATGATCCGTGCAATACCGCACGTATATGATCGAACCCTGCCATATCTCCATATGGCCTCTACAGCGTTTCGCCTGAAACTTGAGAAACGGTCTGTGGGGGACTCTAAAGACTCGTCAATACTTTGGTTGTGGATTTAACCACCAGCACGTCAGAGGTATTAGCCATACGTAACGGGCTACCAGGTATTGACCAAAAGGGACGTCGATGAGCGAACTAATCCTGACACCCTATTGAGCCTGTCAGTGACAATATCCGTACAGTCCGATCCATTCGTCTATGAGCATCGCATGGCGGGCCTAGGGGGTTGGTAAAAGTCAGACCCCCAAAAGCGGTACAAGTCGTGTCGGAGTGTAGCCCAGAACACCCTGAGATACTACTGGAATACCTACCAGTAAATCTCCTGCCTTGGCCAAGGACTTCGTGTAATGGCTCTCCTAGACACAGCGCGACCCCACCCCCAATACCGGGAGAGACGAACCCCTGCAGATCCGCTCACTGCCTCCATGTGGCTCGGGACTGTACCTAACTAAAACCTGTTTGCACGACTCCTTTGAGCCGTGGTAGGGTAGTAATCAAAGTACAGTGGGAACTCACACGAGACAAATGACGATCTCAGGTCGATGAACTAACCTGTACACATGTCACCAGGGAACTGCTATCTGACATCTGGTATAAGACCAACTAGCATGTTCCCGACGAGTCCTGTCCGGTGTACTCATAACCCAATGAGCACCTGTATACATCTTAGGTGAACCAACTGACACCAATGGCTTGTGAGACCGGCCACCGCCCCTCGTCGGGTCTCGACTGTATACACTAGTCTACTCTGGAGTATCGATGCCCTATCTTGAAAACTCCCACGACTAGGGACCTTTTAAGGATGTGCTTATAGACCCTAGCTCCCACGTATATGATCGCCATCATACTGCTGGCCGTCAAGAAAGAATCCTAAGGGCTCTATCAACGCGCAATAGTGACCTGTAGGTCACCTAAAGCAGTACACGATGATAAAGATAAACCAGATAGCATACTATCATCTTGAGTAAGACTGTTCTAACGGTATAGGTCCTCTCTCGATCATTGCAATCACGTGCCTGTGATCCAATAATTGACTCTGAGGGCACTATCTCCAACAATCTCACACTTGCACTCAAGGCTAATTATTGCGATGTCGCATACTCACAGCCCGTGTGATACCGAACACCCAACTCCTCTACTAATCAGTCTCACAAACCCGCTTGCGAAACTAATGCATTCGAGGAATAGCCTCAGTGAGTGGATCCGCTCTAATGTTTCTTTCTATGTCTCTCTTTATCTCAAGTTCGCGGAGAAAATCCATCTCCCGAAATGAGCAATACCTGTCTTAGAATGTGTCTGGATATCTGATGGGACTTAGTTCATAAATGAACTCCAAATCCAAACTTCTTAGACTGTATCGTCAACTGAACTTAATCAGTATCCTGCGTCATGCCTCCCTCAGTATCCCCTTGGACCACGTGTCCAAAGTACTGCCTCTCGTCAGAAGGAAAATTATAACTCTGACAACCTCTCTGTCATCCATGTCACCTTGGAAGCCTGGAATGATAACTGTCTCCTAAAAGAGGCTGTTGTTATCATATCCCTAGAACATCCACTTATGTTTCTAAAACTGCTTCCGTTCATTTCTCCATGATTGGATCAATATCAACATATTGCATCTACTGCAAAAACAACATCCGGTGTGGTGCTTGACATCTCATGATTGACTCAATTTCCTAAGCAAGTGATCTGCCAATCATGCACATCCCTCTCCACTTTAGTCTGTAAGACACCTTTAGAGAGGGTGACTCCATCACCTGCAGGTACACTACCGTGCCTGGAGTCGTCCATTCAAAAACACCTTCAGAATGCTGTCTAAGTACCCTGATTGGGAAACTACCCAAATCTAGATCAAAAACCATAGATCCAGTAACCAGAATGTCTTGATATTATATCCAAGTCCATGTGGAGAAACCACTGTGTGACAACCAAAGTATAACCGATCGTAGTATAGGAATTTCACTTCCTACTCTGTGTATGTCATCCAAATATCAGGACATCACACCCTACTACCTTCTTAACAGATCCATCCCCTATTCTGATGAAGTCAAACCTATGACTATCATATCAGAAATAGATGATCTATCTCCGCTACATCTGCTTTAGTCTATAAATAGACATAAGCCATTTGTCCACCAATGCTTCCGCTGCTCCCACTGACTACGACAACCCTCTAGCAGAGTCATATACACGTACACTTCTAAAGCTAGTTTAGAACGATACTATACTCATCCTCCTGCCGGGTCTCGCAGCCTGGAACAACAGCAATGGCAAGTCTGGGTAAACAAGAACCTCCCTGTCACCGTCTTTGAGGCTACCGGAGTACCTCTCGGGTGCCTGAGGTTACCCACCGTATCTACGGAGTGGCCAATGGAATGTCAGACTAAATTGAATCTTTAGATTCTTATCAAATTTTCAGTAATCATCTGCGGTTCTGGAATCACTTCCAGTTCTACCATACTCCCACTACTGTTTTCTGAAAAAATCCATTTTTGTTAAAACTGTGGTGAGTCAAGAACAATATTACTATTGATCTTCCAGATGGTAGAAAATCAACCCTCGTCATGGCCCGGGTCAACCCACAAACAGCCATTACAGAAACGTGCCTTGAGTTATCCGGAGTCTGGTTTTAAGCATAAGCCGGACAACTCCCCGTACCTTAACAATGTCAAGATATGAACTGTTCTATATCCAATACAGAAACAGAGGCACTGATTTAATTGAACCAGATTCAAATCATGCAGCTGTCTCCAGTGCATGTCAACTAAATGGAAAGAGGCCGATCAGCGTTACTCAACTTAAGAATGCTTCCAATTATGAGTAACCTAAAAGAGAAGCAAGTTCTCTTAATCATTACTATTAACTGAATACCATACACAAGTATCTACATCTTCGATCACCTTGAAGAATCGCGATACTTGCAATGCCTGGTTCTCTACTTTATTCTTATACCTATAACTTCTCAAAACTTGGACCTTGTGTTTCTACGAAACACTTGTCTAAGAACTATAGAAGTCATAAGTAAACAGAATATAGTACGAGTTCCAACCCCTCTGTCCTAATAGACACTGGACAACATACAATACTCTGTATAAGTCCCTTGAGTCTAATAACTCAATCTCTGTGTGTCGTAGGTTGAAAACTGTACTTATGGTTAAGAAGAATTACACCGCTGTTTAATGCTCCTTACCTAACCATCCACTGATATAAGTAAATGTCATGGACATAATTTCAAAAAGTTATATCTCACTCTATAAAAATAGACGTATAGATATATCAATTTGAAATTGGTGCATAGCAACGGATATTCAAAACCAAATATTTGTCGTCCGGCAAACAACCCAGGTGACTTCCTCAAATATCACCAATTACAACGAATTTCGATATAATGAGGATGATCACCTAATTCCCAATAACATACTCCTACCCATCATCTGTAAAACCATACAGATGTGAGAATCATACTTGGTAAATATTTACCCTGGAGCAAGTGTCTAATTAGGAAATCAGTTTTCTTTTAACAGTACACAGTGAAACTGAAACATTAAAATGTTTCATAGGGGTATCCTGGTATTCCTAGTAATGCCTCTTCCATTATCCAGATTCACAACTGTAACCGTATATTTCTATGTCATCTCTCCAAATCCCTTCATATGTCTTTAGTTATTACCTTCTGTACACCCCTTTAGGCCAAATGGTTTTCTTCCTTCCCTACCGTTCGGCACCAGCCTATGGTTTAGAAGAAGACTATCCAATAAGCATAATGGGTGTATTGTCCTAATCCTAAGAGCACTCGCAATGCGAGAGAAGGTGAAGATAAAAGACAACCGAATAAACCTTATTCCTATTTCTCCTGAACCAGAATCCATTCCCGAACTGGAACAAGTTCCTTTCGAGTTCGTATATAACCATACGATGGAGTATCCAGATAACTGTGGATCTTTGTAGTGATACGGAGTGTCCTGGAGAAATACAAAGGTGAAGTGGGAGTGGTAATGAAATACTTGGCTTGGTCGTGAATAGCAGTCGCAATTTACTTTGCCCTCCTTCTAATCCCTTTACTTGTCTTAACTTAATACCTTCTGTACACCACACTTAGGCTAATCGGCTTTCTTCATTCCCTACCGTTCGGCACCAGCCTAAGGTTTGGAAGAAGACTATCCAATAGGCGTAACGGGTGTACTATCCCCTAAACCAAGGAGTACTCGCAACCTGAGAGAAGGTAAAAGGAAAAGACAACTGAATAGTCCTATTCGTTTTCTCCAGAACCAGAAACCATCCTCGAATAAATTCCTTCAAGTTCGTATATAACCATACGATGGTTTTATCCAATGGAAGTGGACGTTCGTAGTAATACGGGGTGTTCTGGAGAAAAGGGTAAAAGTAGGAGTGGCAAAGAGGTATGCAACTCTGACAATCCAAAAGCCAGTGTTTAAGAAGGTTCGGTCAACTTGGTCACTGAGTCATAGTCCTCGAATAAATTCCTTCAAGTTCGTATATAACCATACGATGGTTTTATCCAATGGAAGTGGACGTTCGTAGTAATACGGGGTGTTCTGGAGAAAAGGGTAAAAGTAGGAGTGGCAAAGAGGTATGCAACTCTGACAATCCAAAAGCCAGTGTTTAAGAAGGTTCGGTCAACTTGGTCACTGAGTCATAATCAAGGGTCGGGTCATGGTCGCTGCCAAAGAGAGAGAGAAAAGAAACACTCAGCGTGCACTCTAACCTAGATCAGAATGGTTACCAATTTATCTAATCAGGAGACCTCCCACTGTACCGTCAAATTCTCCTCCAAACCTGAAAGAAGAATTAGTCGGGATCACCCGAGGAGTAAACCAACTCATCAGTGGGAATCGGGATCCAACTATCATCGCATGATAACGTGACGGAATCCGCTCACGTTATCACACTCCAGAAGGTATGCGCATATCTGGCAAGTTTCAGTTTCTTTAGAAACTCCCGATGTGATTTTTGCCCCATGCTCTTATGACCTTGACGTAGGCCAAAATATCATAAGTCACATATCAAGTTCTACCCGTCATTGTCCAGGTTAATTTGAACCCACCCGTACATACCCTTGACGTAGGCTAAAATAGTAGTACGACTGTCCCAAACTAACACATCTATCTATGCAACAGATAAATATCCGGCAGCTACCAATCACTATGCCTTGGCGTAGGTCAAAATACATAGCTTGAATACTACCGAACATTTAACTGAAATGACGGAGGGCTACGAATGGTTTTTGGCGAAAAACTTTTAACGTAATGAACTTGATATCGTTGAAGGAACTGGATAGCTTTTTAGAAAAATATAGTAACGAAAACCTTTGCTAAAGAGGTCACTCCCGGTGAAGGGATCTCGGCTCTTTCCCCGTAGAATGAGGTGCAGGATATTCCAACTGAATACCACGATGCAAAGCAAAAAGCAATCGGCTACAGTGAAGTTATTACCCTGACGCAAACTTCTGTCCAAGGGGTCACTCCCGGTGAAGGGATCTCGGCCCTTGCCTCGTCGACTGTGGTGCTGGATATTCATAACCGAATACCACTGTGCAAAACAAAAGTGAACATCCTTGCAATAACAGCTTTTTGAAAATTGTTCCAACAACATCAGAATAGGTTTGTTTAGCTTGCATTGATCCGAATCAATACAGTCACATCAATTGATCACACCAATAAAGAACGAAAATAATGATGTACGTATATGCCATCCGCATTCGCCACTGGGCCCCGTCATTACCCGTTAGGTTACTTAACTAACGACAGAGCGGGGACTGGACTAGCGCGGATGCAAAACATATACAACATCTACTAGTATATATATCAATATATAATATTCGCTCAAGACGTGATAAAAATGCAATATCACAGAAATGTAATAAGCATCACAGAACAATACAGATATCTGGGATCCCCGGGTTTCATAGAGCCGCTACTGAAACCCGATATTCCCCTGGTCGTGTGGATAGCCTGTGCAATGAAATCCTAGACCCCTACGGGCGCGACAAGTTACCCACCAAAACCTGAAGCGAGGCAGCCCCCTTCAACAACGTGAATGGACCACCCAGCACTTCACGGAATCCGATAACTTGGGCACCCCTCCTGGGTCAACCTGTACCCCTACGAGTGCGGCGAATAGCCAGCCAATTCTAGAGTGAAGCCCCCTCCGTCTCAATGCCATGAGATGCGGGCTCGTTGCCCTCTAGAACCCGGCTATCCGTGCACCCCACCTTGGGGTAATCCTAGTACAGAAAATAAAATATACATACAACGGGTACATCGACCGCAGCCCGGTCGTGCCCCAAAAGAATAATATACAAACAAGCAGTGACGGCAGTCCACATGTCGGACGCTCGTCCCGAAATATCAAATGTACATAAATAACCAAACTGTACTACCATTGCATCCAGGCTATCCCCCACGACCAATCCGCAACATCACAGCACAACACAGAATATCAAAGTGAATGTCACGTTCGCAAATCCGTTTAAAAGGGCTATAGCAGTTAAACAGGATTTACCGATCAAATGGCATTCACGGTCGCAGATATAATGTAAATACTGTGAACTAACATGTTTAAAATTTTCGATCGACTAAATTTCCCGAAGTGGGCCCCAAGCACAATACCCAGTACTCAGAAAAATCTGGGCCCAAACAGAATATACCATAAACCCCAATTCCAAGTCAGAGACTTACTGAAGAAATTTGGTATACTGAGGCAATAGAACGGCGGCGGATCCGCGGCCAAAACATGGTTTTGGCGGCGGATCCGCCGCGCTACAGTAAAATCAGCATGCCAAATTTTCTCAGTTTTCATAAAATTGCCTGCACATATTTATGCAATGTACCAAATAATTTTTTGAGCACAACTGAAAATCGACAGAAACTGTCAAATTGAAATCGGGGTTTTTGGAAATTTGTTCGATCGAAGTTTTAAACACACTAGAGCAAGCTAGACTAGGTTAATGGCGTGGTTCTGATACCAGTGTAAGTGCACGGCGGCGCCCCGGCCGTCAATCCGATGCCAAAATGCGGAAACGATACTTTTACGAAACTTGTAAACCGGCACCACCGTGCACTATAAACCCGGATCGGGCCATTAACCTACTCCTAGCAAACAAGAGAAAGGGTAGAGAGATATACCGAGCGATCCGTATCCTTCGGTCTTCTCTTCGTCATCCCGATCTCCCCGCGGAATCTCCGGTCTTCATCTCCTCGTCGGAAGGGCACCACATCGCCGGGTTCTTTTACGGGCTCCCACCTCTGGACCGAGGCAACTCGGGCACGAAGTTGGCGAGTCGACGTATCCAAGAATACTGTAGATGAAGTGTAGATCACTATGTCTCTAGGGGTTTATACTTAGTTGCCATTTGGAAGTGGGAAGGAGATATAAACTTTTTAGATGAACTTGGGGATTTTGCAAGCATGAAGAGAACAAAAATCACCCTCCAAAATTTTTGGCAGCCCCCTCCTAGAAATGGCCGGCCCCCTTCAAAGAAAGAGGAGGGAGTGAACCATAATACAAGAGAGAGAGAGAGAAAGGGATCATGATGAAAATGTGTCACACCAAAAAGTCCAATCAATAACCCATCATATAAAGAGAGTAATGATGAAGCAAGAGTCAACCTCAAACAAGAACCATCATGATACATCATGTGCCACCCAAAAGTCTTCACCATAATAAATTGCACATTTGCAAATACCCCCTTCCACCAAAATCCAGCCAAAGAAAGAAACAAAGAAAAATGGCCGAAACCGGAAAGCAAATTGGCAACTTCAGAAAACTGATCCTGTAATAAATTATAGGAAAACCCCGCAATAAATTACAGGAAAACCCCGCGACTGTATATACATACCCGCATTTGTATTGCGACCGAATACAAATGCAATGAGACAAAATCTATACTGTACAATACTAGGATCCGGCTTAAACCAAAGCCCGCTAGTAGTATCCGTCCGATCATGATCCGTGCAATACCGCACGTATATGATCGAACCCTGCCATATCTCCATACGGCCTCTACAGCGTTTCGCCTGAAACTTGAGAAATGGTCTGTGGGGGACTCTAAAGACTCGTCAATACTTTGGTTGTGGATTTAACCACCAGCACGTCAGAGGTATTAGCCATACGTAACGGGCTACCAGGTATTGACCAAAAGGGACGTCGATGAGCGAACTCATCCTGACACCCTACTGAGCCTGTCGGTGACAATATCCATACAGTCCGGTCCGTTCGTCTATGAGCATCACATGGCGGGCCTAGGGGCTTGGTAAAAGTCAGACCCCCAAAAGCGGTACAAGTCGTGTCGGAGTGTATCCCAGAACACCCTGAGATACTACTGGAATACCTACCAGTAAATCTCCTGCCTTGGCCAAGGACTTCGTGTAATGGCTCTCCTAGACACAGCCCGACCCCACCCCCCAATACCGAGAGAGACGAACCCCTGCAGATCCGCTCACTGCCTCCATGTGGCTCGGGACTGTACCCAACTAAAACCTGTTTGCACGACTCCTTTGAGCCGTGGTAGGGTAGTAATCAAAGTACAATGGGAACTCACACAAGACAAATGACGATCTCAGGTCGATGAACTAACCTGTACACATGTCACCAGGGAGCTGCTATCTGACGTCTGGTATAAGACCAACTAGCATGTTCCCGGCGAGTCCTGTCCGGTGTACTCATAACCCAATGAGCACCTGTATACATCTTAAGTGAACCAACTGACACCAGTGGCTTGTGAGACCGGCCACCGCCCCTCGTCGGGGTCTCGACTGTATACACTAGTCTACTCTGGAGTATCGATGCCCTATCTCGAAAACTCCCATGACTAGGGACCTTTTAAGGATGTGCTTATAGACCCCAGCTCCCACGTATATGATCGCCATCATACTGCTGGCCGTCAAGCAAGAATCCTAAGGGCTCTATCAACGCGCAATAGTGACCTGTAAGGTCACCTAAAGCAGTACACGATGATAAAGATAAACCAGATAGCATACTATCATCTTGAGTAAGACTGTTCTAACGGTATAGGTCCTCTCTCGATCATTGCAATCACATGCCTGTGATCCAATAATTGACTCTGAGGGCACTATCTCCAACAGTTGTGGCCTGAGTTACTTGCTCCACCGGCATCTTGAACGGTGAGGCCGCTTGGGGCCTGCAGGTTACACCTCCAGATGAGGCGGAACGGGAGTTGCAGTTGCAGTTGGAGCTGGAGGCCATTGATATTCTTTTTTCTGCAGGAGAGCAAAACCAAATCTTAGTATCTCGAACCCAAGGGCAACCATATCAAACCGCGATTCGTTCATGAACACGACACACGAAGTGTGGAGTGGAAAGAGGAAAAAGTCCCATCGAGCGTGCCAGAATCTGTTCTCCGCCGAAGGACGCAACCGGGACGTTGGGACGTCCAGCCTGAACTTCGAGGGCAGATGCTATTTGGTGCCATCCGTCCACCTCTCCGAAGATTCCAAGTTGATTTATGGCACCATGTATCAAAGGTTTAAACGGATGTGGCCGATGTAGCAGACTTCGTCAGATTCCCCCTCCTTTGAGGGTTTTTTTGATTGTGGGGACGCTCTTCCCTGCAGGCGCAAGCCCCTGCAGTTAATTACGCTACCGCATCGCGGTAACCACTTTCTCCTTCTCCAAATGGTCACTTCGTGTCGTGTGTGTTTGTTTTGTTTTTGGTTGCCCGTGGATTGTATACGGAGACTAATTTATGTTGTCGCCCGCAGCGCGTGGATTAGTCCAAATCCGTAATTTCTTAGATTTGGGTTTGGGGTTGGGTTTAAGGATGCGTTAGTCTCATTTGAGACTAAGATCAACTTAAACGTTTGTTAAGCATACGTTAGTCAAATTTTTAGACTAAGATCAACTTAACAGGATCATTTAGATCCAACAAAAGAGCATTTAGGCTCTATTGTTTAGTTTAGGGACATTGCGGTCCATAATTACTTTAAGGATGTTACGGTCCAATGTTAGTTTAAGGACATCTCGGTCCGAGGTTAAGGACATCATAGTCCATGGGTTTAAGGACCCCACAGTCCTGTTAGGTCCACGTTACCTCTCCCGGTACTTTCGGGGATGCGGAAACGGTAAAACAAAATTTTTATAAACTTTGTAACATGGACCGTAAAAGCCGGATCTTTGCTAAACTAAACTAGCATACTTGCAAAGAAGAGTTAACTACTCGGCAAAGTGGTTATACCTCAACTTGAACTCCTTCTCTTTTTGTTGTTCTTCTTCTTTCTTGCTCTTTGTAGTAGCTTGAATGGCTTCCCATCCTCGTCTCCTCTTTGCCGAAGATAGATCCACCTGAGGGCTTCATCCTTGGGCTCCTTTCTCGATCTTGAGAGAACTAAGGTATTCGGCTTGCTAGACCTTCTACCTTAGAGTGAGTAGAGTGTGCTTTGGGGTGTTATATCTTCAAGGAGATGATTCTCAACACATGAGATTTGCTCTCCTTGAACAAGAGGAGGAAGAAGATGAAGTGAGGAGAGAGAATCAATATGATAGAATGAGCTATCTTTTTCCTTTTGCAACCATATCAAAAGAAAAAGAATTATCTAATTAGTAATAATAATTCAAATGAGAATAGTTGATGGTTGTTTTGGAATGACCACTATCATCACTTCATTAAATGAATGTTGGCAAGAATCAAGGAGCATCCTTGCAAAATAATGATGATGGTCAAACATTCAACCATGGTCAACAAGTCAACCATGGTCAACAAGTCAACAAAACCAACCATAACATAATTCCATTTAATTACTATTATTAATAGATATCTCACAAATTCATTAGGGTTTGGAAAAAAAACGACTGTCAACTGTGCATGCGCACCCGTTCCGAAACCCTAATGAAAAACCTCTTCTTCCGCCTCAAACAACTGTGCATACACACCTGCATTCTTGTTCCGATGAACATGAATACTGAGAGATAAAAGTGACCCCAAAACATATACCAGTATCTGGCTCAAACCAGAGCCTGCTAGTATAATCCGCCCGGACTCCAAACGTGCACAAGTGCGCGGATGAGAACGAACCCTGTCGCAAAACCATGTGACCTCTACTCTGTTTTGCCCAGAGGCGAATACCCTCTGTGTGGGACTCTAAAGACTCGACACTACGCTGGCAGTGGGTTTAACCACATACCGCAAGCGGCACTAGCTGTGCGTAACGGTCCCCAGGTAGATGCCGATAAGAAGACTGACGAGGTAAAACCCATCTGAACTCCTACTGAGTCTGAATGTGACATTCTCCGTACAGTCCGGTCTGTTCGTCTGATACATCGCATGTCGGGCCTAGGGGGCGGCAAGCGTCAGACCCCTAATAGCGGTACAAGTCGTGTCGGAGTGAAGCCCAGAACACCCTGAGATAATACTGGAACCTACCAGTATATCTCGCTTACCCTGGCCAGGGACTACTTGTGTAATGGCTCTCCTAGACACAGCGCGATGTCAACCCCCAATACCGGGAGAGACGAATCCTGTCTAACCGTCACTGCCTCCAAGTGCTTTGGGACTGCTCCCAACTACTACCTGTTTGCACGACTCAGTAGAGTAGTGGTAGGGTAGTAATCAAAGAACAGTGGGAACACACTCGAGGCGAAGTGACAGTGTCAAGTCAGCGGACTAAGCTGTACTCATGTCACCTGGGAACTGATAACTGACGATAGGTATAATACCCACCATCAGTTCCCGACGAGTCCTATCCAGTGTACTCGTAACCTAACGAGCACCCGCATACTATCTCAAGTACGACGTACCGACGGCTGTGGGACAGACCGTCTCCCGTGCTGGGATGAGAAGCGCATACGCTAGTCTACTCCGGAGCATCGATGCCCTATCTCGATACTCCCACGACTAGGGACGTGTATAAGGATGTGCTTGTAGATTACCCAGCCCCCACGAGTGTGATCGCCATCACAACGCCGGTAATCAAGCAAAGATCCTAAGGGCTCTACTAATGCGTATAGGTGATATAATAAATAAACACACATGTACACATTAAAGCAGAGACAAACCAAGTAGCATACTACTATATTGAGCAAGATTGTCTGTACAACTGTGAATATCCCAAGCTTCCATCAAGTAATATACATACTAGTATGATACAGTAATGGCCTCTAGGGCATATACACCAACAATCTCCCACTTGCACTAAGGCCATGTACTGGCGTATCGAAGACCTATCATTTCGATCAGCCGCTCGAACTGAGTCTGGGGTAAAGCCTTCTTGAATGGGTCCGCAGTGTTGTCCTTTGTGTCCACTCTCCGCACCTCGATCTCCTGTCGATCAATGATCTCCCTGATCAGGTGATACCGCCTTAAGATGTGCCTGGACTTCTGATGGGACCTTGGTTCCTTCGCTAAAGCTATAGCCCCATTGTTATCGCAATACAAAGGTATTGGGTCAACAATGGACGGAACCACCTGAAGTTCACAAATGAACTTCTTTATCCAGACCGCCTCTTTTGCGGCATCGCTTGCAGCAATGTATTCAGCCTCCATCGTCGAGTCTGCGACGGTATCCTGCTTGGAACTCCTCCAACATACCGCCCCTCCGTTGAGGGTAAACACAAAACCCGAGACGGACTTGCTGTCATCTTTGTCACTCTGGAAGCTTGAATCGGTAAAGGACTCGACCCTGAGGTCTCCATTACCGTAAACCAGGAACATCTCCTTAGTCCTTCTCAGGTACTTGAGAATGTTCTTCACTGCTGTCCAGTGGTCCTCCCCTGGGTCTGACTGATACCGGCTTACCGCGCTCAACGCGTAAGCTACATCTGGTCTTGTACATAGCATCGCATACATTATAGATCCTACCGCCGAAGCGTAGGGTATAGTGCTCATGCGAACCCTCTCCTCGTCAGTCTTAGGAGACATCTTCTTGGAGAGGGTAATTCCGTGCAATGCGGGTATGTTACCGCGCTTGGAACCCTCCATACTAAATCTCTTTAGTACGGTCTCTATGTACCTGGACTGCGAAAGTCCCAATAGTCTCTTGGATCTATCTCTATGGATCTTGATCCCCAGAATGTACGAGGCATCACCCAGGTCCTTCATGGAGAACCTTTGTGACAAAAATAGCTTGACCGATTGTAGCATAGGAATATCATTTCCTATCAAAAGAATGTCGTCCACGTACAAGACTAGGAATACGACAGTTCGTCCTACAATCTTCTTATATACACAGGGTTCATCTTCGTTCTTGATGAAATCAAATTCCTTGATTGCCTCATCAAAACAAATGTTCCAGCTCCGCGATGCCTGCTTTAATCCATAAATGGATTTAAGCAACTTGCACACCCTTCCGCTGCTCCCACTGTCTACGAAACCTTCTGGTTGATCCATGTAAACGCACTCTTCCAAACAACCGATTAGGAAAGCCGTCTTAACATCCATCTGCTAGATTTCATAGTCATGGAAGGCAGCAATAGCAAGTAGGATCCGAATGGATTTGAGCATAGCCACCGGAGAAAAAGTCTCGTCATAGTCCAAACCAGGTCTTTGACGAAAACCTTTTGCAACGAGTCTAGCTTTATAGGTTTCCACCTGCCCATCTACACCAAGTTTCCTTTTGTAGATCCATTTGCATCCAACGGGTTTTACCCCAGGTGGAGCAATATCCAAGGTCCACACTTTATTGGCGTACATGGACTCCATTTCGGATTGCATTGCTTCCTGCCACTTATCAGAGTCCCTACTGATAATGGCCTGCCTGAAACTGGTAGGGTCATCTTCTTCCAAGATGCAATCCTCTCGATCCCCGTCTATGAGAAAACCGTAGTATCTCTCGGGCGGATGAGAAATCCTACCAGATCTGCGGAGTGGCTGAGGTTCGTTTGGGGTCATTGAATCTAGCGGTTCCTCCAAATTTTCAGTTACATTTTGTGGTCGCTGAATTTCTTCCAGTTCTACCGAACTCCCACTAGCTTCTTTTGCAAGAAACTCCCTTTCTAAGAAGGTAGCGTGGCGAGATACGAACACCTTCTGTTCCTCAGTGTGGTAGAACAGATATCCTAGTGAGTCTTTAGGATATCCCACAAATTTACAGAGAACTGACCGTGCCTCTAACTTGTCCGGTTTCTGTGTTTTCACATAGGCCGGACAACCCCATATCTTAAATCGCTTAAGATACGGATTTCTTCCATTCCATATTTCATATGGAGTCTTAGGCACTGATTTGGATGGAACATAGTTCAATAGGTATGCCGCTGTCTGAAGCGCATGTCCCCAAAATGAAAGAGGCAACTCAGCACTACTCATCATGGAGCGAACCATATCCAATAGGGTACGATTCCTCCGCTCCGAAACACCGTTGTGCTGTGGTGTATAAGGAGGAGTAAGCTGAGAGAGAATACCATTCTCTTTTAAGTAATCTAGGAATTCCGTGCTTAAGTACTCCCCTCCCCTGTCAGACCGGAGGATCTTGATACTTTTGCCAATCTGGTTCTCTACTTCCTTTCTGAATTCCTTGAATTTCTCAAAAGCTTCAGATTTGTGTTTCATCAGATACACATATCCGAACCTAGAGAGATCGTCAGTGAATGTGATGAAGTATGAGAACCCACCCCTTGCATGTATAGACATCGGACCACACACATCACTGTGTATGAGTCCCAAGAGCTCTCTTGCTCTTTCTCCATGTCCGGTGAACGGAGATTTGGTCATCTTCCCTTTGAGACAAGACTGACAAGTTTCATAAGATGAAAACTCGAACGCATTCAAGAGTCCATCTTTATGCAACTTACTCAGTCTTTTCTCTCCGATATGACCAAGTCTACAATACCACAAGTAGGATTCATTCGTATCTGAATTCTTCCTCTTGCGTGTGTTTTGTATATTGAGAACTGTATTCTGATTTAGAACGTAGATACCATTACACAGTGTACCCTCTGCAACCAGCACCTTATCAAGGTAAATGTTCATGATATTCTTTTCAAGAACAAAGTTATATCCATCTTTATCGAGTAAAGAAACTGATATGATGTTGCAAACCATGGAGGGTACATAGTAGCAATCGTTCAAAATCATAGTCTTGCCATTTGGCAATACTAGGTGATATTCACCGACGGCTGCCGCATTTACTTGTGCTCCGTTCGCTACTCTGAGCGACATATCACCCGGTGCAACTCTCCTACTTTTTCTCAGTCCCTGCAATAAATTA
This sequence comes from Agapanthus africanus, assembly GCA_030015575.1. Lineage (NCBI taxonomy): Eukaryota > Viridiplantae > Streptophyta > Magnoliopsida > Asparagales > Amaryllidaceae > Agapanthus > Agapanthus africanus. The sequence goes on from JASDDO010000008.1 coordinate 337,765,370, forward strand.
CAGATATGAGATCCTGATCCGGTATCAAGTACCCAGGAGGTAGGGCTGACCGTAAAACAGTTCTCAATTACAAGAACACCTGAAGTAGATGCAAAACCATGCTTCTTCTTCAACTGGGTATCCTGGAAATCCATACAATCCCCTTTCCCATTCTCATACTCATGATTGTTGTCACAAGTTAGAGCTGAACCAACTTTCCCCAGTCCCGAATAAGAATTCGGATCGGTCAAGCGATACATTTTATTATCTTGATTAGGGCGTGAAAAGGTTGCTGCCTGGAGAGAGAGAAAAGAAACACTCAGCGTATGCTCGTGCAAGATTAGATTGGTTTATTAATTTATCTAACCAGGATGTCTCCCACTGTTTCCTCAAATTCTTCTTAAAACCTTTTTAAAAGAAGAACTAGCCGGGTTTTAATTCACGTCACAATACTTGCTTAACCTTTCAGCCAGGCTAGTGTCGGTACTTCGAGGGAGGTTTTCCAACGCTTTCGCGAAGTTCCTTAATTATAGAACCTCTTTTCCCTGGGGGCGTAGCCCCGCTAACACCTTTCTAGACACCTACTAGGTTTATAGCATTGATTGTTAAGTGAAATAATCTCCCGAGAGTAAACCAACTCATCAGTGGGATCGGGATCCAACTGTCATTGTGTGATAACCTAGATGGAATCCACTCTAGTCACCACACTCCAGAAGGTATGCTAAATCTGCAAGTTTCAGTTCTTTTGAAACTCCCGATGTGGTTTTTTCCCCTAGGACCCAAGTGATCTTGACGGAGTCAACAAATCAAAGAGTCCTAGTCAAGTTCAACCTGTCATTGTCTGGATTGCATTAAACCCACCCGCATAACCCTTGACGGAGTCAACAAGGTTATACGACTGTCCTAATCAATCCCATATACCAATACAAACAAGCAGCACTCAGCTACCGTACACTACGCCTTGACGGAGTCAACAAACGCAGCACGAATACTAAGTGTTACTTGTAAGAAATGACGGAGGGCTACGGCTGGGTTTTTGGCGAAAAAACCCGTTAACGTAATGAACTTGATATCGTTGAAGGAACCTGGTAATCTTTTTGAAAATATAGTGGCGAAAACTTTTTGCTAAAGAGGTCACTCCCTGTGAAGGGATCTCGGCTCTTTCCTCGTTGAATGAGGTGCAGGATATTCCAAATTGAATACCTCGATGCAAAGCAAGAATAATCGTCTATAGTGAAGTTATTACCCTGACGCAAACTTTTGTCCAAGGGGTCACTCCCGGTGAAGGGATCTCGGCCCTTGCCTCGTCGACTGAGGTGCTGGGCATTCACAACCGAATACCGCTATGCAAAACAAAAATGAACGTCCTTGCAATAACAGCTTTTTGAAAAACTTGTTCCAACAACGTCTTTTAGGTTTATTTTCTTGCATTAGTTCTTTTAATGCGTCCCATCATTTAAATCCTACCATTGCAGAAAACAACCAAAATATGACGTACGCTTATGCCATTCGCATTCGCCACGGGGCCCCGTCATCACCCGTTAGGTTACTTAACTAACGACAGAGCGGGGGCTGGGCTAGCGCGGCTGTAAAACATAAGCAACGCCTAAATAGTTATTATATATAGATATACTGCAATGATAACCAATCCAGATCACAGATGAACACTTTGGATATACTAGGAACCCGCGATTCGTTCGAGCCTGCAACGAAAAGCGGATTACACGGTCGCGATGAATAGCCAAATACCCCACCCAAGACCCCTACGGGTGCGGCAAACTACCCGCCAAGTACCCGAAGCGAAGCAACCTCCCTCAATGCCATGAGTAGGACACTCGGCACTTCGAGCTACCCGGTAGTTTGTGCACCCCCTCCATGGGTCTATCCTAGGAGCATAAACAGTAAAAAGAATTATACAATGACGGTTACAACCCCGACCCGGTTGTGCGGTCAAATAAATAATATTACATCAATTTACAAATTTATTACATGAATGAAAGAAAAAGAAACTCTCATCTCACATCCACCCCGGCTATTCATCCGCGACAATCCAACGAGTTCATATACACAAACCATCAACAACAACAGATCACAGAGATGTATAACCCCGACTAATCGACTTATAGCAATTAGCCGACGTTCAATACATACAAGCATCACAGATATAACCGATATAGTTAAAGTGTAGTGAAGTTCCGAAAAAAATACGGATTTATAGGCCCCCAAAAGTAAATTTTAGTTCTGGAAAATCTGGGCACATATAACATATCCTAAAAATCCCAAAACCAACACAGAAACACTCTGCACCAAAATCGAAGCAGAGAGGGGACCAGACGGCCGCGCTTCCGCGGCAAGAGCTTCCTCTTGCGGCGGATCCGCGCTCCTCTGATCGCCTCTCTGGTTCGTATTTGGTGGTTTTCTATACAAAAGCCTGAGATAATTTTTGGTGTATAACAAATGTCATTTTGACCAGAAAAAAAATTAACAGAAACTAGGGTTTTGCAAAGTTTGGTTTTTGGATTTTCCGGTTTCGAAACTTCGTTACACTTCACTACCTAGCTAGTTTAAACTTAGTCAGGCTCTGATACCACTGTTAGGTCCACGTTACCTCTCCCGGTACTTTCGGGGATGCGGAAACGGTAAAACAAAAATTTTCTAAACTTTGTAACATGGACCGTAAAAGCCGGATCTTTGCTAAACTAAACTAGCATACTTGCAAAGAAGAGTTAACTACTCGGCAAAGTGGTTATACCTCAACTTGAACTCCTTCTCTTCTTGTTGTTCTCCTTCTTTCTTGCTCTTTGTAGTAGCTTGAATGGCTTCCCCTCCTCGTCTCCTCTTTGCCGAAGATAGATCCACCTGAGGGCTTCATCCTTGGGCTCCTTTCTCGATCTTGAGAGAACTAAGGTATTCGGCTTGCTAGACCTTCTACCTTAGAGTGAGTAGAGTGTGCTTTGGGGTGTTATATCTTCAAGGAGATGATTCTCAACACATGAGATTTGCTCTCCTTGAACAAGAGGAGGAAGAAGATGAAGTGAGGAGAGAGAATCAATATGATAGAATGAGCTATCTTTTTCCTTTTGCAACCATATCAAAAGAAAAAGAATTATCTAATTAGTAATAATAATTCAAATGAGAATAGTTGATGGTTGTTTTGGAATGACCACTATCATCACTTCATTAAATAAATGTTGGCAAGAATCAAGGAGCATCCTTGCAAAATAATGATGATGGTCAAACATTCAACCATGGTCAACAAGTCAACCATGGTCAACAAGTCAACAAAACCAACCATAACATAATTCCATTTAATTACTATTATTAATAGATATCTCACAAATTCATTAGGGTTTGGAAAAAAAACGACTGTCAACTGTGCATGCGCACCCGTTCCGAAACCCTAATGAAAAACCTCTTCTTCCGCCTCAAACAACTGTGCATACACACCTGCATTCTTGTTCCGATGAACATGAATACTGAGAGATAAAAGTGACCCCAAAACATATACCAATATCTGGCTCAAACCAGAGCCTGCTAGTATAATCCGCCCGGACTCCAAACGTGCACAAGTGCGCGGATGAGAACGAACCCTGTCGCAAAACCATGCGACCTCTACTCTGTTTTGCCCATAGACGAATACCCTCTGTGTGGGACTCTAAAGACTCGACACTACGCTGGCAGTGGGTTTAACCACAGACCGCAAGCGGCACTAGCTGTGCGTAACGGTCCCCAGGTAGATGCCGATAAGAAGACTGACGAGGTAAAACCCATCTGAACTCCTACTGAGTCTGAATGTGACATTCTCCGTACAGTCCGGTCTGTTCGTCTGATACATCGCATGTCGGGCCTAGGGGGGCGGCAAGCGTCAGACCCCTAATAGCGGTACAAGTCGTGTCGGAGTGAAGCCCAGAACACCCTGAGATAACACTGGAACCTACCAGTATATCTCGCTTGCCCTGGCCAGGGACTACTTGTGTAATGGCTCTCCTAGACACAGCGCGATGTCAACCCCCAATACCGGGAGAGACGAATCCTGTCTAACCGTCACTGCCTCCAAGTGCTTCGGGACTGCTCCCAACTACTACCTGTTTGCACGACTCAGTAGAGCCGTGGTAGGGTAGTAATCAAAGAACGGTGGGAACACACTCGAGGCGAAGTGACAGTGTCAAGTCAGCGGACTAAGTTGTACTCATGTCACCTGGGAACTGATAACTGACGATAGGTATAATACCAACCATCAGTTCCCGACGAGTCCTGTCCAGTGTACTCTTAACCTAACGAGCACCCGCATACTATCTCAAGTACGACGTACCGACGGCTGTGGGACAGACCGTCTCCCGTGCTGGGATGAGAAGCGCATACGCTAGTCTACTCCGGAGCATCGATGCCCTATCTCGATACTCCCACGACTAGGGACGTGTATAAGGATGTGCTTGTAGATTACCCAGCCCCCACGAGTGTGATCGCCATCACAACGCCGGTAATCAAGCAAAGATCCTGAGGGCTCTACTAATGCGTATAGGTGATATAATAAATAAACACACATGTACACATTAAAGCAGAGACAAACCAAGTAGCATACTACTATATTGAGCAAGATTGTCTGTACAACTGTGAATATCCCAAGCTTCCATCAAGTAATATACATACTAGTATGATACAGTAATGGCCTCTAGGGCATATACACCAACAAGTCCAGTTTAAAGACGTCGTTGTTTATGAAATGTATGGTTGCCAGGACCCGTCACCTCTCTGAAGACGTTGAAGGATTACAACGACATATATCATAGGGGTTCAGAGATGTGTAAGTGCACGGCGGCGCCCCGGCCGTCAATCCGACGCCGGAATGCGGAAGCGGTGAAAAACTTTAATTTTTGCGGACTTAGCAAACCGGCACCACCGCACACTAAACATCCGGATCGTAACCATTAACAAGTCTAAGCTACTAACAGGATAGGGAAGAGAAGTATACCGACAGATCCGAGTCCTCCGGTCTTCTCGTCATCGTCCCGATCTCCTGCGGAATGTCCCGTCTCCTCCTCGTCGCCGGAAGTGCACCACATCGCCTACTTCTTTTACGGGCTCCCACCTCAATGCCGAGGCAACTCGGGGACGAAGCCGGCTACTCGACGTGCCCAAGATTTGCTGTAGAATATAATGTGGATTGCATGTCTCATTTTGGGATTATGGAGTTGCCTTTTTGTGGAGGAAGAAGAACTTGGAGAGAGGTGGGAAAAAATGTAGCATACTAAAAGAATGAGAAAATAACAATTTTTCCCCACCAAAAGAAATGAATCCCATTCCTTCTCCTAGGAATGGCCGCCCCCCCCACCCATGTGTGATTGGAGAGAGAAAGAGTAAGGTCAAGGGGGTGGGTGGAAGTAATGATGAAAAGAGATGATGAAAGAATCCAATGATCACAACCATAACCCACACTCCAAAACAAGTAATCAACAACCATGATGGTTACTAAAAGTCAAGCCATCAAGAAGATATGAAGTCAAATGATGGGACAAGTATCATGACATGATAATATGCAAAGACCCCCTCCACAAATGCTTATTTGGAACAATGCAAATAAACCCTCCTCCACCAATCTTCGGCCAATGAACGGAACAATGGAAATCGGCCGAAACGGAAAGCAAACTGGCAACTCCAGAAAACTGGTCCCGTAATAAATTACAGGAAAACCCCGATACTGTGCATACACACCCGCATCTGTATTTCGACCGAAATACAAATGCCATGAGACAAAATCTCCACTGTACTATACTAGAATCCGGCTTATACCAAAACCGGCTAGTAATATCTGTTCGATCCTGATCCGTGCAATACCGCACGTATCTGATCGAACCCTGCCATATACCCATACGGCCTATAGTACAAACTGTCCGATCCTGATCCGTGCAATACCGCACGTATCTGATCGGACCTTGCCATATCTCCATACGGCCTCTACAACCTTTCGCCCGAAAGCTGAGTAACTGAATGTGGGGGACTCTAAAGACTCGTCAACACTATAGTTGTGGATTTAACCACTAGCACGTCATAGGTATAAGCCAATACGTAACGGGCTACCAGGTACTGACTAAAAGGGATGTCTGTGAGTGAACTCAGCCAGAAAACCCTACTGAGCCTGTCAGTGACAATATCCGTACAGTCCGGTCCGTTCGTCTATGAGCATCGCATGGCGGGCCTAGGGGGTTGGTAAAAGTCAGACCCCCAAAAGCGGTACAAGTCGTGTCGGAGTGTAGCCCAGAACACCCTGAGATACTACTGGAATACCTACCAGTAAATCTCCTTGCCTCGGCCGAGGGCTTCGTGTAATGGCTCTCCTAGACACAGCACGACCTCACCCCCAATACCGGGAGAGACGAACCCCTGAAGATACGCTCACTGCCTCCATGTGGCTCGGGACTGTACCCAACTAAAACCTGTTTGCACGACTCCTTTGAGCCGTGGTAGGGTAGTAATCAAAGTACAGTGGGAACTCACACAAGACAAATGACGATCCCCAGGTCGATGAACTAACCTGCACACATGTCACCAGGGAACTGCCATCTGACGTCTGGTATAAGACCAACTGGCATGTTCCCGGCGAGTCCTGTCCGGTGTACTCATAACCCAATGAGCACCTGTATACATCTTAGGTGATCCAACTGACACCAGTGGCTTGTGAGACCGGCCACCGCCCCTCGTCGGGGTCTCGACTGTATACACTAGTCTACTATGGAGTATCGATGCCCTGTCTCGAAACTCACACGACTAGGGACCATTTCAGGATATGCTTATAGACCCCAGCTCCCACTTATATGATCGCCCTCATACTGCTGGTGGTCAAGCAAGAATCCTAGGGGCTCTATCAACGTGTAATAGCGACGTGTCAGGTCACCTAAAACAGTACACGATGATAAAGGTAAACCAGATAGTATACTATCATCTCGAGTAAGACTGTCCTACCGGGATAGGTCCTCCATCAATCATTGCAATCACGTACCTGTGATCCAATAATTGACTCTGAGGGCATTATCTCCAACAATCTCCCACTTGCACTCAAGGCTAATTATTGCGATGTCGCATACTCACAGCCCGTGTGATACCGAACACCCAACTCCTCTACTAGTCAGTCTCACAAAGCTCGTTTGCGAAACTATTGCGTTCGAGGAATAGCCTCAGTGAGTGGATCCGCCTTGATGTCTCTTTCTATGTCTCTCTATATCTCAAGTTCGCGGAGAAACCCATCTCCCGAAATGAGCAATACCTGTCTTAGAATGTGTCTGGATGTCTGATGGGACATAGCTCATAAATGAACTCCAAATCCAAACTTCTTAGACTGTATCGTCAACTGAACTTAATCAGTATCCTGCGCCATGCCTCCCTCAGTATTGCCTTGGACCACCTGTCCAAAATACTGCCCCTCGTCAGAGGGAAAACTATAACTCTGACAACCTCCTTGTCGTCCATGTCACCTTGGAAGCCTGGAATGATAACTGTCTCCCGAATGAGGCTGTCGTTATCATATCCCTAGAACATTCACTTATGTTCTAAAACTGCTTCCGACTGTTTCTTCAGGATTGGATTAATGTCAACTTATTGCACCTACTGCAAGAACAATATCTGGTGTGGTACTTGACATCTCATGATTGACTCAATTGCCTAAGCAAGTGATCTGCCAATCATGCACATCCCTCTCTACTTTAGTCTATAAGACACCTTTAGAGAGGGTGACTCCATCACCTGCAGGTACAATACCGTGCCAGGAGTCGTTCATCCTAAATACTCATAGAATGCTGTCTAAGTACCCAGATTGGGAAACCACCCAAATTTAGATCTAAAACCATAGATCTAGTAACCAGTATGTCTGATATAAAATCCATTTCCTTTGTGGAGAAACCATTGTGTGACGACCAAAGTATAACCGATTGTAGTATAGGAGTTTCTTTTCCTACTCTGTGTATGTCATCCAAATACCATGACATCACACCCTACTACCTTCTCAACAGATCCATCCCCTATTCTGATGAAGTCAAACCCATGACTGTTACGTCAGAAATAGATGATCTATCTCCGCTATAACTGCTTTAGTCTATAAATAGACATAAGCCATCTGTCCACCAATGCTTCCGCTGCTCCCACTGACTACGACAACTCTCTGGCAGAGTCATATAGACGTACACTTCTAAAACTAGTTTAGAACGACGCTATACTCATCCTCCCGCCGGGTCTCGCAGCCTGGAACAACAGCAATGGTAATTGTGGGTAAACAAGAACTTCCCTGTCACCGTCCTTGAGGCTACCGTAGTACCTCTCGGGTGCCTGAAGTTACCCACCGTATCTGCGGAGTGGCCAATGGAATGTCAATCCAGATTGAATCTTTAGGTTCCTTATCAAATCTTCAGTAATCGTTTGTGGTTCTGGAATCACTTCCAGTTCTACCATACTCCCACTACTATTTTCTGAAAAAATCCATTTTTAATAAAACTGTGGCGAGTATAGAACAATATTGCTATTGTTCATCCAGATGGTAGAAAGTCAACCCTCGTCATAGCCTGGGTCAACCCACAAACAGCCATTACAGAAACGTGCCTTGAGTTATCCAGAGTCTGGTTTTAATCATAAGCTGGACAACTCCCCGTACCTTAACAACGTCAAGATACGAACTGTTCTATATCCCATATAGGACCAGAGGCACTGATTTAACTGAACCAGATCCAAATCATGCAACTGTCTCCAGTGCATGTCAACTAAATGGAAGGAGGCCGATCAACGTTACTTAACTTAGGAATGCTTCCAATTATGAGTAACCTGAAAGAGAAGCAAGTTCTCTTAGTCACTACTACCAACCGAATACCATACACAAGTATCTACATCTTCGATCACTTTGAAGAATCCCGATACTTGCTACACCTGGTTCTCTACTCTATTCAAATACCCATAACTTCTCAAAATTCGGACCCTGTGTTTCCACGAAACACCTGTCTAAAAACCAGAGAAGTCATAAGTAAACCGAATATAGTACGAGGACCAACCCCTCTGTCCTGATGGACCCTGGACTCATTCACTGTGTGTCGTAGGTTGAAAACTGTACTTATGGTTAAGAAGAATTACACCGCTGTTTAATGCTCCTTACCTAACCATCCACTGATATAGGTAAATGTCGTAGACATAATTTCAGAAAGGTATATCTCACTCTATGAAAATAGACGTACAGATATATCAATTTGAAATTGGTGCATAAAAGCGGATATTCAAAACCAAATATTTGCCGACCGGCAAACAGCCCAGGTGATTTCCTCAAATATCACCGATTACAACGAATCCCGATATAATGAGGATGATCACCCAATTCCCAATTACTTACTCTCACTCATCATCTGTAAAACCATACAGATGTGAGAATCATACCTGGTAATTACATACCCTGGAGCAAGTGTCTAATCGGGAAATCAGTTTTCTTTTAACAGTACACAGTGAAACTGAAACATTGAAATGTTTCGATGGGGTATCCTGGTATTCATAGTAATGCCTCTTCCATTATCCAGATTCACAACTGTAACCGTATAATTCTTTGCCACCTCTCCAAATCCCTTCATATGTCTTTAGTCATTACCTTCTGCACACCCCTTTAGGCCAAATGGTTTTCTTCCTTCCCTACCGTTCGGCACCAGCCTATGGTTTGGAAGAAGACTATCCAATAAGCATAATGGGTATACTGTCCCAATCCTAGGAACACTCGCAATGCGAGAGAAGGTGAAGATAAAAGACACCTGAATAAATCTTATTCCTATTTCTCCTGAACCAGAATCCATCCACGAACTGGAACAAGTTCCTTTCGAGTTCGTATATAACCATACGATGGAGTATCCAATAAACTGTGGATCTTCGTAGTGATACGGAGTGTCCTGGAGAAATACAAAGGTGATTTTAGGATTGGCGAAGAAAAACTTGGTTTGGTCGTGAATATCTGTTGCAATTTACTTTGCCCTCTTACTAATCCCTTGCTTTGTCTTAACTTAATACCTTCTGCACACCATCGTTATGCTAATTGGTTTTCTTCATTCCCTACCGGTCGGCACCAGCCTAAGGTTTGGAAGAAGACTATCCAATTTGCGTAACAGGTGTACTACTCCTAAACCAAGGAGTACTCGCAACCTGAGAGAGGGTGAAAAGAAAAGACAACTGAATAGTCCTATCCGTTTTCTCCAGAACCTGAAACCATCCTCGAATGAATTCCTTCGAGTTCGTATCTAACCATACGATGGTTTTGTCCAATGGAAGTGGACGTTCGTAGTAATACGGGGTGTCCTGGAGAAAAGGGTAAAAGTAGGAGTGGCAATGAGGTTTGCAACTCTGACAATCCAAAAGCCAGTGTTAAGAAGGTTCGGTCAACTTGGTCACTGAGTCATAGTCATAGTGTCGAGTCAATGGTCGCTGCCAAAGAGAGAGAGAAAAGAAACACTCAGCGTGTACTCTAACCTAGATCAGAATGGTTACCAATTTATCTAATCTGGAATCCTCCCACTGTACCTCAAATTCTCCTCCAAACCTGAAAGAAGAATTAGTCGGGGTTACCCGAGGAGTAAACTAACTCATCAGTGGGAATCGGGATCCAACTCTCATCGTATGACAACGTGACGGAATCCGCTCACGGTATCACACTCCAGAAGGTATGCGCATATCTGGCAAGTTTCAGTTCTTTTGAAACTCCCGATGTGATTTCTGCCCCATGCTCTTATGACCTTGACTTTGGCCAACAAATCATAAGTCACATGTCAAGTTCTACCCGTCATTCTCCAGGTTGATTCGAATCCACCCGCACAAGCCCTTGACTTTGGCCAACAAGGCTATACGACTGTCCCAAACCAACGCATCTATCAATGCTGCATATGAATAACCAACAGCTACCAAACACTGTGCCTTGACTTTGGCCAACAAACACAGCTTGAATACTATTGACTACCCATATGAAACGACGGAGGGCTACGAATGGTTTCTGGCGAAAACCTTTAACGTAAAGAACTTGATATCGTCGAAGGAACGGATAGCTTTTTAAAATATAGTGACGAAAACCTTCGCTAAAGAGGTCACTCCCGGTGAAGGGATCTCGGCTCTTTCCCCGTAGAATGAGGTGCAGGATATTCCAACTGAATACCGCGATGCAAAGCAAAAGTAATCGGCTATAGTGAAGTTAATGCCCTGACGCAAACTTTTTGTCCAAGGGGTCACTCCCGGTGAAGGGATCTCGGCCCTTGCCTCGTCGACTGAGGAGCAGGATATTCCAACTGAATATCACGATGCAAAACAAAAGTGAACGTCCTTGCAATAACAGCTTTTTGAAAAGTGTTCCAACAACATCAGATTAGGTTTGTTTTTAACTTGCATTGATCCGAATCAATGCAGTCCCATCAATTGATCACACCACAAAGAACGAAAATATACTGATGTACGTATATGCCATCCGCATTCGCCACTGGGTCTCGTCATTACCCGTTAGGTTAGCTAACTAACGACAGAGCGGGGACTGGACTAGCGCGGATGTAAAACATATACAACATCTACTAATATATATACCAATACAATATATAATATTTCGCTCAAGGCGTGAAAGAAAAGCAACATCACAGAAAATGTACAGCATCACAGAAACAATACAGATATCTGGGATCCCCGGGTTTCACAGAGCCACTACTGAAACCCGACGTTCCCCTGGTCGTGTGGATAGCCTGTGCAATGAAATCCTAGACCCCTACGGGCGCGGCAAGTCACCCGCCAAAACCTAAAGCGAGGCAGCCCCCTTCAACACCGTGAATGGACCACCCAGCACTTCACGGAATCCGGTAACTTGGGCACCCCTCCTGAGTCAACCTGTACCCTCTACGAGTGCGGCGAATAGCCCGCCAATCCTAGAGTGAAGCCCCCTCCGTCTCAATGCCATGAGATGCGGGCTTGTTGCCCTCTAGAACCCGGCTATCCGTGCACCCCTCCGCGGGGTAATCCTAGTACAGAAAGTAAAATATACATACAACGGGTACATCGACCGCAACCTGGTCGTGCTCCAAAATAATAATACAATCAGGCAGTGACGGCAGTCCACATGTCGGACGCTCGCCCCGCAATATCAGATGTACATAATACAACCACAACTGTACTAGCATTGCATCCAGGCTATCCCCCACGACCGATCCGCAACATCACAGCAAAAACAGAACATCAACGTGAAAGTCATGTTCGCAAATCCGTCTAACCGGGCTATAGCAGTTAGACCGGATTTACCGATCGAGTGACATTCACGGTCGCAGATATAATGTAAATACTGTGAAATAATGTGTTTAAAATATCCGATCGATCAAACTTTTAACAAGTGGGCCCCCAAACAATACTGTAGCACTCACAGAAATTATGGGCCCAAAATTAATATTCCAAAACCCATATTTTAAGCCCAGAAAGCCTCTGTAAAAAATTGGGAAGAGAAGTATACCGACAGATCCGAGTCCTCCGGTCTTCTCGTCATCGTCCCGATCTCCTGCGGAATGTCCCGTCTCCTCCTCGTCGCCGGAAGTGCACCACATCGCCTACTTCTTTTACGGGCTCCCACCTCAATGCCGAGGCAACTCGGGGACGAAGCCGGCTACTCGACGTGCCCAAGATTTGCTGTAGAATATAATGTGGATTGCATGTCTCATTTTAGGATTATGGAGTTGCCTTTTTGTGGAGGAAGAAGAACTTGGAGAGAGGTGGGAAAAAATATAGCATACTAAAAGAATGAGAAAATAACAATTTTTCCACACCAAAAGAAATGAATCCCATTCCTTCTCCTAGGAATGGCCGCCCCCCCCCCCCCCATGTGTGATTGGAGAGAGAAAGAGTAAGGTCAAGGGGGTGGGTGGAAGTAATGATGAAAAGAGATGATGAAAGAATCCAATGATCACAACCATAACCCACACTCCAAAACAAGTAATCAACAACCATGATGGTTACTAAAAGTCAAGCCATCATGAAGATATGAAGTCAAATGATGGGACAAGTATCATGACATGATAATATGCAAAGACCCCCTCCACAAATGCTTATTTGCAACAATGCAAATAAACCCTCCTCCACCAATCTTCGGCCAATGAACGGAACAATGGAAATCGGCCGAAACGGAAAGCAAACTGGCAACTCCAGAAAACTGGTCCCGTAATAAATTACAGGAAAACCCCGATACTGTGCATACACACCCACATCTGTATTTCGACCGAAATACAAATGCCATGAGACAAAATCTCCACTGTACTATACTAGAATCCGGCTTATACCAAAACCGGCTAGTAATATATGTTCGATCCTGATCCGTGCAATACCGCACGTATCTGATCGAACCCTGCCATATACCCATACGGCCTATAGTACAAACTGTCCGATCCTGATCCGTGCAATACCGCACGTATCTGATCGGACCTTGCCATATCTCCATACGGCCTCTACAACCTTTCGCCCGAAAGCTGAGTAACTGAATGTGGGGGACTCTAAAGACTCGTCAACACCATGGTTGTGGATTTAACCACTAGCACGTCAGAGGTATAAGCCAATACGTAACGGGCTACCAGGTACTGACTAAAAGGGATGTCTGTGAGTGAACTCAGCCAGACAACCCTACTGAGCCTGTCAGTGACAATATCCATACAGTCCGGTCCGTTCGTCTATGAGCATCGCATGGCGGGCCTAGGGGGTTGGTAAAAGTCAGACCCCCAAAAGCGGTACAAGTCGTGTCGGAGTGTAGCCCAGAACATCCTGAGATACTACTGGAATACCTACCAGTAAATCTCCTTGCCTCGGCCGAGGGCTTCGTGTAATGGCTCTCCTAGACACAGCACGACCTCACCCCCGATACCGGGAGAGACGAACCCCTGAAGATACGCTCACTGCCTCCATGTGGCTCGGGACTGTACCCAACTAAAACCTGTTTGCACGACTCCTTTGAGCCGTGGTAGGGTAGTAATCAAAGTACAGTGGGAACTCACACAAGACAAATGACGATCCCCAGGTCGATGAACTAACCTGCACACATGTCACCAGGGAACTGCCATCTGACGTCTGGTATAAGACCAACTGGCATGTTCCCGGCGAGTCCTGTCCGGTGTACTCATAACCCAATGAGCACCTGTATACATCTTAGATGATCCAACTGACACCAGTGGCTTGTGAGACCGGCCACCGCCCCTCGTCGGGGTCTCGACTGTATACACTAGTCTACTATGGAGTATCGATGCCCTGTCTCGAAACTCACACGACTAGGGACCATTTCAGGATATGCTTATAGACCCCAGCTCCCATTTATATGATCGCCCTCATACTGCTGGTGGTCAAGCAAGAATCCTAGGGGCTCTATCAACGTGTAATAGCGACGTGTCAGGTCACCTAAAACAGTACACGATGATAAAGGTAAACCAGATAGTATACTATCATCTCGAGTAAGACTGTCCTACCGGGATAGGTCCTCCATCAATCATTGCAATCACGTACCTGTGATCCAATAATTGACTCTGAGGGCATTATCTCCAACAAGATGTACCCTTGGACCAATTTTGGTTGAAAGATCTGTAGTCCAATTTGGGGCTAAGATCTGTTAAAAGATTTATGAGCGTATGGGCTCAATTAATCTAAATTGAGGACTTATGGCCAATCTTGGGCTAAGTCCAGTCAAGTTAAAATGTTTAACATTTATTTTGGGTTGTTGAGCATTCATTTGGGCTTGGCCCTTTTAACAATGTTGAACATTGATCTGGATTCTGACAATGTTTTTGTCTTTTACAGAATGCTGAGCATTCATCATAGCTCTGGGCTTTATTAAAGAACAATTTATGTTCTATCAGCGCAGCACATGGTGCGCTTGGCGTTTTGTGCCAGTCAAAGAGCGCAGTGCGCTTCTGCCGAGTAGCGCACACGTGAGGGACACGTGTCGCGCTTGGCGCCAACGCCAGTTAATGAGCACGGAGCGCTAGTTTATGAGCGCATTGCGCTATTAGTTTAGTGGCGCACACGTGAGGAGAACATGGTGCGCTTGGCGCTGAGTGCCAGTCCATGAGCGCAAAGCGCTAACTGCTAAGTGGCGCACACGTGAGGGACACGTGGTGCGCTTGGCGCTGAGTGTCGGTTCAAGAGCGCAAAGCGCTAGCTGTTAAGTGATGCATACGTGAGGGACACGTGGTGCACTTGGCGCTGAGCACCAGATCGGGTGCGCTGAGAAGCTTCTTTTAATATAGAGCGCTGAGGCTCTTTTATGTGCGCTAGTTCTAGTTTGCTGAAGCGCTTCTTTTTAATATGGAGCGGTAAGGCTTTTTTATGCAGCGCTATGCGCTGAGAATTAAAATTCTCCTTTAAGAGACTTTGTCTCGTGAATCTAAGAACAAAGTTCTTAGTTTTACAGGAGATGTTTCAATCTCTTATATTGATTGAAAGGCTTTGCCTTTATGGATCTATGATCCTTAAGAGAATTGAATAATTCTCCCCCCCTTTCTTTTTTTATAATAGGATATTCATGATCTCTTTGTATCAAAGACCTTTGTCTTGTAGATCTATGATCTGTGAGAAGAATTATGTTCTTCTTTTTATTTTATGATGAGATCCTTTGATCTCTTTGTGAAAGACCTTGATCTTGTAGATATATGATCTTTAAAGAAGTAAATTCTTCTTTTTAATTATGAGATGATTTCATCTCTCTGTTCAATTTTTTACCTTGAAGAAACTCTTCTTTTTCTGAGAGCTTGGCTCTTCTTTCTGAGATCTCTCAAAGTTTATGGGGGGTTCCTCTCTTTGTTTTTGTATATCTGAGACTTGAAGTCTTGGGGCCTTTTTATAGGGCAAGCTGACCAGTTCAATCAGTTAAGGAGATCTTTTCTCCAATTGATTTGGGGAATTTCCCATCGTTGGATCTTTGATCCAAGGGCTTCTGATTTACAGAAGGTAATCTTCTTGTTATTAACAAGATTGGGAAATCTTTTCCATACAGAATTTATTCTGCACTTTTGGTGATTTTTTAATCACCATTGGATCATTGATCCAACGGTGCTCTGATTTACAAAGCACAATCTTGTTGTTTGAAAAGATTTTAATGAATTTTTCCTTGACAGAATTTAATTCTGATTAATTAATGCTTCATCATTATTATTGGATCTTTGATCTGACGGTGGGGATCTTTTAGTTCCAGCGCTAGCGCACCCATGCTTTGCACGTGGTGCGCTGCTTAGGGTACAGCGCACCTAGCGCTAGCGCACACGTGCTTTGCACGTGGTGCGCTGCTTAGGGCGCAGCGCACTTGGCGCTGCTTCTGAAGCGTTGCTTCATTTCAAAATTTGAATTTTGAACAGAGCTTTACTCTGATTGGGGGAAACAACCGCCACGAGAATTTCCTATGAAAGAGGGTAACTTCATTCCTATTGACCAGGCCCTAGCGAATCGTCTCCTTGCTTTAAGCTTGCTTTTGCTGGCGATAGGGATGCTTCGAATAAGTTGGGGTATTCTATGGCTTCCCGTTACCGGAGCTTCTTCAACTTGATGTCGACGCTTGGCTCTTTCGTACATGGACGTTTCCCGCTCTCTGTCAGCTTTGCTTTTCTGAAGAGCTTCGTTTAGCAGCATGTCAATCAACTCATCGGACGGTTCCAAGGATTTTGGTGCCGATTCTGCCCCCAGCTTCTCTGCATCAGGAGCTTCTTTATCGTTTATTGACGAGTGAGAGATCATGTGACAACCTGCTACGTAATCTTCGGGTTCCTCTGACACGTCGTCTCCCTCGTCATTGTCACTGCCTCTGTTCTCAAGGATATGGTTGACAAATTCCTGGAGTGTGACTGGGGTCCGCGCCTTCTGGTTGTATTCCTCCAGCACGTCAATATGCTTTTGCAAGTCTGTGCGTTTGTCATCAGGCTTCACGGGCTTCTTGGTATTCTTCTTTTTCTTCGAAGACTTTGACGGCTGGGCCCGGGTGTTTTGCCCATCGCTATTAACTCCCAGTGTTGGGAGTGGTTTTAGCATCCCCTCAATGATCTCGGGCTCTAGCGGGCTTTTCCACCTGATTGTCGGGCATGCTTAAAGATCCTTCAGCATTCTTTTCGTTTTTGTCGAAAGAACTATTTCCCATGGAGCTTCCTCTATGAATGAGCACGATGCCCCCGACATGTCCATCTTTTTCAGAGCATGTGGTTGTGGCGGGTTCACCTTCCAGTTTTCAGACAACGCGAATTTGCCTTGCTGGTACTGGTCTTCAACCCAGTTTTTGAAGACGTAGCAATCTTCGATTGGATGACCAATTACTCGATGGTAGAGACAATAGTTAGAATGGTTGGCTTCACCGGGTTGCGATGAGTGTCTCGGCTCTGGCAAGGTGATGAGCCCATTGCGTATTGCCCGTTCGAACAGTCTTCTTGTTTTATCTCGGGAAAACGAGTAAGGACGTCCCAGTTCCTTCTTGAGGGATTGGCGTGGGCGCACGTTGCTTTGGCGAACAACCAGTTTTATGTTACTCGGCTGTTGTTGAGTGTTGGCAACAAAAGTCGCTTTCCCTTTCCCCTTTTCATTTCGAAGCTCCATTTTTGAAGAGGACGGCCTGTGCCCCATCTGGTCCATCTGGGCCAGCTTGTCAATCAAGGCCTGGAAAGTAGTTGGCTTGAAGAACATCATGAACTGGGATATGGTCGCCTGCGGATCAAGAGTACCCACGAACATGCCTACCGTAGGTGCTTCTTCGATGCGCTGCTCGCACTTCGACCATAGATTCTGCCACCGTATCGCGTACTGCACCCATGTTTCGCCCTGCTTCATCCTGGCGTTAATTAATGCTGTGATGGGGGTGCGTTCGCTAGCGCTTGCGAACCTTTGTGTAAACAGTAACTCCATTTCTGCAAATGTCTTAACGGAGTCATTCGGGAGCTCAGAGTACCATTCAAACGCTGTCTCTGACAAGCTGCCAACAAACTGGCAAAGCAGTAGCTTATCGTCACATCCGGTGTTGTCGCACAGAGCCTTGAATTGAGCCACGTGTTGGTGTGGATTTCCCGTCCTCTTATATACGTGGAATTTAGGGATCGTATATCCTGGCGGGTACTTTATTTGATCATACCAACCCGGATAGGGTCGTCCAGTTTTAACGATTTGGTTAGCCGCTTCGCTCGCCTGATGAGCTCGTATCTGTTGAGCTATATAATCATCCAGGACGGCTTTGGAGATCGTCTTCTCTTTGGCCGTTGATAGAGCCGGAAGAGGGTTCGATGTCTTCCCTCTGTCGTCTTCAAGGACAATCGGAGGGTCTTCAGCTGGAGGATCCGGCTGTATCATCATCCTGACCATATCTTGGAATAAAAGCACCATTCATTTTATGTTGGCCGCTTGTTCCGCGGCCTTTCTGTCTTTCTTCTCGATGATTCTGCGGAGGAACTCAGCATCGGTTTCTTGTTCTTGACGATGTTCCGATGACGTCTCCGGGCTTTCTTTTGGCCCAGTGAGTGCGGCCATCTGTGTTAGCATCTCCTGGAGTTTCTGTTGTTGCTCCTGAACTTTTGTTAGTGATCGGGTGAGTGGTCGATGGCCCGTGGAGATACGGCTATCTTCTTTTCCGGATGCCATATAAACAGTGTGCACCACCATGCCTCCAGACTTGGGGCGTTTAGATTCAGTGTTCTTAAGATTCGTCGCGGATATGGAGACTTTCTCCGTTCTTCTTCTTTTGTGGGCGGTCGAAGTTGAGAGAACCGTTGCAGCGGGCACCCAAATAGATGACATCTGCTGTGGTATGACAGTGTGGTCCTTCTCTTGCCAAACTTTCATCTTCTTCGGTTGGCGGGAGTAGTCTTGGTTGATCACCGAGTCATGGACCTGTCGCCAAACTTTATGAATTTTAGAGGACAGCCGCTGAGGGGGATGCTCTGGCTTCACTTTTGTAGCGTTCTCCATAGATGGAGGAGATCTTTTTAGCACGGCCTTCGGAGAGTTCTTGCATACCCTCCTAAGTGGTTCAAAGCTGTTCCCAGTTGGAACAACAACATCAATTTCCACCATCGGAGCTGGCGGAGTCAGTCCAGAAGGAGAGCTGCCCCCAGCTTTCCTTACTCGGCGCCAATGACGACGACGAGCATGTCGTGCTGACGGGACCGGCTCAGTTATGGGGGTGGCTTCGTCATGCCCCCTGTTCTGGCGGAGGGTTGCTGCCGGCGTTAGCCTCTTGAAAACTGACGTCCGTTGAGTGGGGATGGTCAATCTAACGAAGGCAGACTTTCACGCAGGGGGAGCAGTTTTGATGACTTCGCCTGGAACGGGAGCTGAAACGGTCAGTCTTGCAAAGACCTACTCCTTAGCAGGGGACGTCGCTATGATGACTTCAGGAACAAGAATGGCTATTCGTTTTGGGATGGCCGCTTCAGGTATGCGGGCTTCTTCACGGGCCCACTTAAGCTTTGGCCCAGTCTGTTGAAAACTGAGGCACTGGACTTGGACGACCCGTTGAGAGGGGCCGCGGTAGTTGTAAGCCGATCAAAGACCGACTTCTTCGGAGCTTCTTGCGACGGCAATGGGGCGTGGGCGTTGAAGCTCATTGGTGGGAGCATGGTCCCAAAGAATAGCCCTGTGGTGGCTTGCGCCACCTGGTCCACCGGCATCGTAAAAAGGGAGGCCGCTTGAGGCCCATAGGTCACTCCTCCGGTGAGGACGGAGTGGGAGTTGTTGTAATTAGTGCAGTTTGAAGCCCTTCTGTTTTTCTGCACGAAGCAAGATACCAAATCTTAGTACTTTACATCCAAAGGCAACCATGTCAAACCGTGACTTGTTCGCGAAACACGACACATGAAGTGTGGAGTGGAAAGAGGAAAAGGTCCCACCGGGCGTGCCAGAATCTGTTCTCCGCCGAATATGGGGGACAGAACCGCGTAGGTTCGTCTTGCCTGAATTTGGAGGCAAATGCTATTTGGTTTTATCCGTCCACCTCTCCAAAGATGCCAAGTTGATTTATGGCACCATGTATCGAAGGTTTAGACAGATGCGGCCGTTGTAGCAGACTTCGTCAGATTATGAGGACGCTCTTCCCTGCAGGCGCAAGCCCCTGCAGTTAATTACGCTACAGCATCACGGTAACCACTTTCTCCTTCTCCAGATGGTCACTTCGTGTCGTGTGTGTTTGTTTTATTTTTGGTTGCCCGTGGATTGTATACGGAGACTAATTTATGTTGTCGCCCGTAGGGCGTGGATTAGTCCAAATCCGTATTTTCTTAGATTTGGGTTTTGGGTTGGGTTTAAGGATCGTTAATCTCATTTGAGACTAAGATCAACTTAAACGTTTGTTAAGGACACGTTAGTCTAATTTTAGACTAAGATCAACTTAACAATTTGTTAAGGATACATTAGTCTAATTTTAAACTAAGATTTACTTAACAGGATCATTTAGATCCAACAAAAGAGCATTTGGGCTCTATTGTTTCATTTTAGGGACTTTGCGGTGCAGTTTAAAGACGTCATAGTCTGTAAAGTTTAAAGACATCATAGTCTATGAGTTTAAAGACCTCACAGTCCATGATAGTTTAGAGACATCATGGTCTGTAAAGTTTAAGGACATCATAGTCCATGAGTTTAAGGACCTCACAGTCTATGGAATGTCTGGTTGTTGGGACTCGTCACCTCTCTGAAGACGTTGAAAGATTACAACGACATATATCAGAGGTATGAAGAGATGTACCCTTGAACCAATGTTGGTTGGAAGGCTCTGGGAATCACTTTGAATGCCATATGAGATGATCAGTTTTGGAAGACAAGAGTATAATTGGGGTTCAGTTGAGGGGGGGTCTTACTCTGGAAGACTTAGCTAATTTGGGCTAAGATTGGTTTGAATAAAGTGTTAAACACTAGAATATACTTGACGATCACGTGTTCCCACGTGATGTGCTTAAAGTAGTGTTAAACACTAGGAATGAAGCACTCACGTGGGGTCACGTGAGGCGCCTGCAGATTAGGCCTTACTTCTTCTATTTTGCTCCCAGAATATGCATATAAGCATTAAAAACTTGATCTTTTATGATCATCACATGGGGACACGTGAGGGTGCCCATGCATTGGATATTAATCCTTCAGTTTTACCCCATTTTCTCTTTAAAATGGTATTTGTCAGGGGTCACGTGGAGACACGTGAGGCATTCTTTAGGCGGGCATTGCCTTTGGGTAGAATCCTCTTTTGTTTGATAATTGCTAGTGGTCACGTGGGAACATATGAGACGCCCGCCCAAAAAGTGAAACTGCCTTGGCTTTACTCTCTTTTTATTTTGAGAAGCTTGTTCAAGGGTCATGTGGGAGCATGTGAGACACCAGAAAGTGAAATACCTCGGCTTTCTCCCTTTTTATTTTGAGAAGCTTATTCAAGGGTCACGTGGGAGCGCGTGAGACGCCAGAAAGTGAAATGCCTCGGCTTTACTCCCTTTTTATTTTGAGAAGCTTATTCAAGGGTCACGTGGGAGCACGTGACCTAAACTTATTTGTTCTCTTTCGATCATTGAGGGGGAGAGTCACGTGGACACACGTGATCATGTTGGGTACTGATCTCTTTTATGTGCATGGAGAGTTAAATCTCTTGTTTAAGAATTAAATTCTTTTATAGGGTTAAACTCTAATTTTATTTAGAGGAATTAAATTCCTATGTATTTGAAAGAATTAAATTCTTTAAACCCAATTCTCCCTCTAAGTTTTGGATCTGCATGGCAGAATCTCCCCGATGAGAATTAAATTCTCAACTTGTGGGGAGATCTGCTTCTGCAGATCTTCAACCAGAGGAGAAGAACTAAGTTCTCTTTAGAAGAGTTAAACTCTTGGTTTGAGAATTAAATTCTCTTTTGTTTTGTGGGAGCTTATAGAATGATCTCCTTTCTTCTCTTACCTAGAGTTTTTTTTCTTTTTTTTTCTTTGAAGAGATCTTCTTTTCTCTCTGGAGAATTAAATTCTCTTCTTTTTTTTTCTCTTCTGTATTCTCTCTCTGTTGTTGTATCGCTCATTTCTCTTCTCTTCTTAACTCCTATTTATAGGAGAGAGAAAAGAATCAGTTTGTTCAGCCAATCTCTCATTGAAAGATTTTGATTGATTTTATAACCAACATGATCTTTTAGATCATTCGGTGAATTTTATTCACCATTGGATATTTTAATCCATAAGATATTTTATTTGTTGTTCCTGTCAATTTTTAGGAAAATATTTCCTTGTAAAGAATCTTTATATAAATTGGTGATTTTTAGTCACCATTGGATTTTTAATCCAACGGTGCTCCACTTTACAGAGCGCAATCTTTTTTGTTTGGAAAGATCTATGGAAATATTTTTCCAATTAGGGCTTTTGATTCCCTTTAATTAGAATTTACTTCTATTAGTTCAGAGGGTTTAGGGGTCTATCACGTGTTGGCACGTGACCTCACTGATTAAGCAATTAATTAGAATTTAATTCTATTGGTTCAGAGAGTTTAGGAGTCTATCACATGTTGGCACGTGACCTCACTGATTAAGCAATTAATTAAAATTTAATTCTATTGGTTCAGAGGGCTCAAGAACCCATCACGTGTTGGAACGTGACCCCACTGACTAATTATTTAATTAGAATTTAATTCTATTAGTTCAGAGAGCTCAGAAACCCATCACGTGTTGGCACGTGACCTCACTGATAAGCGTTTAATTAGAATTTAATTCTATTGGTTCAGAGGGCTCAGGAACCCATCACGTGTTGGCACGTGACCCCACTGATTAAGCATTTCCAATTGTTTATTTTATTCAGCGCATATAGGCTTTGCCTGTAATAGGTCACGTGTCTACACGTGAGACCCGGTCACGTGTGGGCACATGATACCTCCTTTGGGGGTTTTCCTTGCTGCTTTATTTGTATTTTATTCAGTTCCCATGAGGGCACAAATGCTTTTAATTCCTTTTAATTAGAATTTAATTCTATTAATTCAGTGGGTTCAAAAGCCCATCACGTGTGGGCACGTGACTTTATCAATTAGGCATTCAAGCGTAGATAGAATCTGCCCATAAAAGGTCACGTGTTTGCACGTGAGGCCCGGTCACGTGTGAGCACGTGATGCCCCATTTAGAGGTTTTCTTTTCTGCTTTATTTGTATTTTATTCAGTTCCAATGAGGGAACAGGATCGTCAGGGATTCGTCTCTCCCGGTATTGGGGGTTGATGTCGCGCGGTGCATGGATGTCCATCACCAGAAATCCTTGGCCAAGGTAGACGAGAATTACTGATTTGGATCAGTAGTTTCTCAGTGGGTGATGGGTTTCATACCGACATGAAATATCGCGTTATTAGGGGTTCTGACTTTATCCACCCCTTAGACTCGATATATGGTACTCTTAAACGAATAGACCAGACTGTACAGAAATTGTCACGGACAAGCTCAGTAGGGGTTCGGATGAGTTTGCTCATCGGCCTTCCTTTCGCTCAATACCTGGATAGCCGTTACGTACAGCTAGCGCCGCTGACGTGCTTGTGGTTAAACCCACTGCCAGCGTATTGACGAGTCTTTAGAGTCCCACATAGAGGGTTTCCTTGGTTCTGGCAAAATGATGTAGTAGCCATATTGGATACATGTAGGGTTCTGATCGATTGATTGTACTATGTATCTTGACTTTCGATCGGATGGTTGATAATACTAGCCGGCTCGGGTTTGAGCCGGATTATTAAATCGAGTATTGATTTAATAATTTACGTATATATATTTCGATATGTATATTCTAGTATTATGTTCTTTGTGTTATTCTATCTCTTCGGGTATTCGTATTTTGATACGAATACATGTATGTATATACAATAGAATGTAATCCATATTTATGCGGAAAACGTTCTAGAAGATGGACACCTCATTTAGATTTTCTCCATTTATTTTAATAGGAAATGAGACGGAAAAAGGAGAGAGGGGAGTACGGTGAGAGCTATACTTGTATAGTGTTGCACAAAGGAATTGTTAATTCATTTATGCAAACTATTCAAGCATGGGTTGCATTTTATATTGGAAAAATGGGTTTGATAAAACAAGGTTTCATGTTATTTTTCCTCACTTGATGAGTTTTTCTTTACCTCACCATCATGCTTCACTCTCCTCTCTAGTTTCTTGAGTTCATCCACTTTCATCCTCAACCTCCTCTCTACAATCTCATGAGTTGAGAATCAAGAGAGATGGTAAGATAGATAAACACTTTGAAAACTTCACTACATTCTAGACACTCTATATTAGCAACCTAGAGTTCCTAGTTGCTTCACTTGATCATTAGTGTGGAGCTAGAGCCATGAGCTACATCTCTTGGGTGGATCATCTTCGACGGAGGAAGACCGGCGGCCAAGTTCAGTTGAGCACGCCTCAAGGAGTTAGGGAAGATGGTAGAAGACCGAAGGACATGGTTCATTCGGTATAACCTTCTATCTCAGTAGTTAGAACATCTTGTAGTTAGCTAGTGTAGGTTTATGGTTCGATTCTAGACGGGTTCGTTAGCACCAAGTTTTTTAAACGTCATTTTTGTTCCGCATCGACCACGGTAGATGGCCAAGACGCTATCATAACCCAACAGGGTCGGGGAGTGGGCTTGGGCCTGTTTAGGTATTGGGTTAGGGTTTTATAAAGTTAAGAAAATAAAATTAGAAATTTGGGTTTAGAAAAATAGAAAATAGCAGAAGAAAAATAGAAGATAGGAAAAATACAGAGAAAATATCTGGAATATATTGATAGAAAAAATATATAAAATACGGATAATAGAGTACAAAATAAGGCGGGTATTACACCTTCTCTTCTCAGGTATCCTTCATGTTTTCTTCCTTTTTACTTCACTCTTCTTCATTTTATCCTTTATTTGCTTTTATTCATTTAATTTGTTCCTTGTGGCAAGTTTTTGAGGGTCGGCTATGTATTATTTTACTATTAAAATTGAATTAATTATTTCTCAGTTTGTAGTAAATTAAGTGGTTGGTAGATTTTGACAATAAGCCTGCAGAGTTATTAGCGTTGATGATTGCCTCATTGGTTTTAAAATCCTTGCTTCATCCTTCCGTCGATGAGAGCTCAATTTGTAAATCCAAGTTTTTTTTAGTGCACATGATCTTCATTGTATTTATATTAAATGGTTATTTGTTCCTTAATAATAAATCATAGGATGATCCGGAAGAAGTTTATATGCAAAAATGTGGTAAAAAGTGTACTCGGACCTGCTGGATGGAATGAAGGACCCCAAAGGAGGAAGGTCGCTTTGGGCATTGGGGGTCTGTAGAATGTGTGTGAAAGTCCAACGGATCATTTTAGGAAAAGGACCAAGCAACTTGAAAACGAAACAACACGATTGTTGAATGCAGCCCGATGAAAGTGTAGTACAAGACACGGGTTAAGCGCGGAAGAAATTCTGAAGAAGCTTGAAAAGTTGCGCTGGATTCCATATGAATTCGTTCCATCGATTGTAAGAATGCTGGGGATTTTGATGAAGATTATGATGACAATTTGACCCCAACCACATATGCACATGTTGATTAAGCATTGTAAGCTACATGAAGTAATTGAGTAAGTATTTTATTTTAATTATGTGTCCTCCCGAAGAGTATTTTCCGTAAGCTTGGAATGAATTTTCCTTGAGAGGCATAAACACGATTTTCGAGACCATGTGAACCTTTGTACATTAAGCATCATTTGAGTGGCCACCTCATGCTTGGGTTAACCGGTACAGCAGATACCGACAAAATTTTATGTTTGTGAGGCAACTGGTTGCTTTATGTCTTTGAGACACCAAAATCGTTTCAAAGAAATATACCTTGTAAATTTATACATAAATCTCTATATCTTTGTTATTTTGTATGATTTATAAATTTCTCAATTCTAATATTCCAAACCAACCGCATTCATTTCATTTGAATTATAAAAAAACTTCATATGTTTTTAGAAATTCTTAGGATAATTTTTTTTCTTTTGCTGTTAAAACAACATGCACGTGCATGGCACGTGCAAAAACACTAAGCATATATGCACATAAACACGAAAGAGGAAACCCTCTCTCAACTCCTCCAATGGACACATCATCGCAGCCAGAAGAATCGCCGAGGCCCTTTCGCCTCTTCTCCAACAAAACCCGCAGAAAACTCAAAACCCAAAACCCTAACCCTAACCCTAACCCTAACCCTAAAAAGACCACCATTACCGACCACGGCGACTCCTCCCCAACCTCCGCCCTCTTCTTCGCCGACCTCGGCCTCCCCCAATGGTCCATCGCCACCTGTGCCGCCCTCGGCATCCGCCGCCCCACCGCCGTCCAGCACCGCTGCGTCCCCCACATCCTCGCCGGTGAGGACGTCCTCGCCATCGCCGCCACCGGCTCCGGAAAGACCGCCGCCTTCGCGCTTCCCATCCTCCACCGCTTGGCGGAGGACCCCTACGGGGTGTTCGCGCTCGTGGTGACGCCGTCGAGGGAGCTCGCGGTGCAGCTGATCGAGCAGTTCAGGGCTTTTGGGGTGGGGCTGAATGTGAGGTGCTGCTTGGTGGTTGGGGGGATGGGGATGGCGGCGCAGGCGAAGGGGTTGGTGGAGCGGCCTCATGTGGTGGTTGCAACGCCTGGGAGGATTAGCGCTTTGATGGAGGACGATCCGGATATCGCTGCAGCGTTTTCGAAGACCAAGGTTTGGAACTTTGATTCTATTAGGTGTTATTCTTGAATTTTTTAACTAGATTTCTTGGCTTGTATAATGTCGATAAATACACCAAATGAGTTAAACCAAGGATACCTAAAATATATGGAACGAGGCAAGATTTGAAACAGAATGAATATTTGGTACCCTAGTTAGATGTGGAATGAGACTACAATAGGGGTAGTCCTCAATGAAGCATTGAGATGGAAGGAAACACAACACACAAAGAAACATATAACTACTAGTCTACTAGTAAAAAGTAAGATATTGTGAACAATTATTTTCAAATTTTAACCAACTACTTTTCATTGTTTATGCAATGAAAATATGTCCATGTTGTAATTGTTGTTGTTTAATAGCTATTAAAATAAATAAATTGAAGTGCACTTTTTCGACTAGTATGTGCTCAATCATGTTCATGTTGCACAGCAATGCCAACTTTAGTGTTTTGGAAAGAAGTTCCATGTTTTAACTCCAAAGTTCCAAAAGAAAAATGAAGGGGCTAGATAGTTTTTTGGTAACTTTGATTTAAACCCATGATAAACAAATTGAAACTATGGCCCTTCTGGTGTCCAAGGAGTTTCCAAACATGGAGTTTAGGAAACTCTAAACTCCACCAAACCATAATTTACAAAGTTTTAACAACTCAAGCGTTAAACTGTGCTACCAAGTAGCGTTTCAGCTTAAATGGAAATTGTGGCAAAAACTGTTATAAACATATAATACAGACCCATGTTTCATTTTAACTTAAATGGAACCTTGCTTCAAGAAAATGAGGATATTTGAAACAAAAAGATAGGGCCACAATGCATAATACTAATTGAGATGGACTTGTCCATATAAGAACATGCACATAGTTGATTTACTTTTGCCTATTAAAATGCTATTTGGTGTTTAGTCATTGTGAGGCATTGAGCTATGAACAATTGCAAATTTTCTTGTTTTGTTAATATGATTTGCATTATATTAGGATTTATATGTCCATTGCTTAGGAGTTCTTTTTATTGTTGGAATTTAGCAGGCAAGCAGTATCTTTTGGTTGGTTTAGTTATATTTTTACCTTTTGGCTAGAAAAGTAAGTAACCCAACCTATTCATTGTGTATTGTAAGCAATAACCAGAAGACACAGTTCTTTGAGAAGTGCTGGTTATTCAATCTCCTCCTTGGAACTGATATTTTGATTCAATATCTAAACATCAAACATAAATGGCTGCTTTTAGATAGTTTGTAAATGTAATAATGTATGTTGCTATGTTTGATTAGTTTAGGTATACACAAGTATTGAGATCAAGGTACACTCACTACCAACCGGCCTTGGCTTAGCTGGTACCAATTTCCTCTCCAATGTGAGAGTTTGCAAGTTCGACCCTGAAGGGGTTGATTTCAAAAATAATATATATCTATATATATCTATATATATATATATATATATATATATATATATATTAAGAGCTTAAAGAAAGCCTTTTTGTACCAAAACAAGAAGAAGACAAAGGTCTGGTTTATTAATTCCATCATATTGAACTTTTTGTTAATGTGTCTTTCCATTGCTAAGCAAAATTGGCAGAATGTTTAATTCTGTTGTGTTTTGTGCTAGCCGAATAAGTAGTCCAGCCGATTCTTACGTCTCATAAGAAGCAACCTGATGATGATTTATGTGAAAAATGTGTTATTTATCTCCTCTCCTTGGAACTGATATTTTGATTACACATTGCAAGATCGAATCATGAGATTTAACCTTGGCAATTGGTGTATGCTTTATTACTTGAAATATGACTATTAGATTAGATATGTATAGCAGTTATACTACTTTTTATCTAAACACAAGTTTTTGGATTCTCTCAGTTTCTAGTTCTGGATGAGGCAGATAGGGTTTTGGATGTTGGTTTTAAGGATGAACTAAGTGTGATATTTAAGTGCTTGCCTAAATACCGTCAAACACTTCTATTTTCTGCAACCAAGACGAGTACCCTGCAAGCTTTGCATGAGATTTCTCCAAACAGCACTTACTTTTATGAGGAATATGAAGGGTTGACAACAGTTGAGTCTCTTAAGCAACAATTCATTTTTATACCCAAAAATGTGAAGGATGTCTATCTTCATCACATTTTGTCAAGAATGGAGGATAACGATATACGCTCAGCTATTGTATTTGTTGCTACATGCAAGTAAGCTTTAATTATATTGAATTAAATTATTATCCGTGCAGTTTTTGTATTAGTTTCATGATATCAATTAAACTAATTTTGTAGAATGAAAATATGCAATCCTGCATTTTAATTTGCAAGCTTTTCATCCACTAGTTTTCATACTAATAACTACTATAGGTTGATGGCCCTTAGGTGATAACTTACATTATTTTTATTTTTTCATATCTCGTGTCACCCCCCTGCACACATTTAGGGACAGAGGGAGGGGGCGCGGGGGGCGGCCATCCCCCCTACAATGTGTGCGTTTTGTATACATCTCCTATAAATCCTGCGTTTTAAAATATATTTTTCCTATAAATCCTGCCCCGTCCAACATATTTCTTTCTATAAATTAGCTGACAAACCACCACCTATGATTAATGGTTCCCCTTTGATTTATGCGCTTTTCAAGGAAGGAGGAAAAAAGAATCCTAACTGATTTTCCACACTTTTCCACTCCTAACTCGTAGTATATCAAAATATTGTAATTATCTCCAATTACATTTTTTGTGCTCATATTGTTTTGATATTATGTAGTTAAGCAGTCTTACCTAATTTCATGCTAACAATTATAACTAAATGTTTTCCAAGTCATCATTTCTTAACAGCCTCTGTTCTTAATTTTTAAAATAGTTACGAGAATTATTTTACTCTACTTGGTAAATTCGAATAAAAAACAAAGATGCTGAGAAGTATGTGTCCAATTGCATTCATTTTCTATATTCAAATCCAATTGCATTCACTTTCTATATTCAAAAGTCTTAAATTTTTCTTGTATAGACTATTCATCTGACTTTTTTGTCATTGCTCATAAAGAATATATGAATAAATATCTAGTGATTGTCTAAATATATAGCGATGGTGTTTTATGCATTTGAATATTATCTGTGTATACCTTCTGGATCTTTTAGTAATCTTATAACTCAACAAACATTATATAGACCAATCTCTTATTATTGAGAATAGATGGCTTTTCACTATTGATAATTTTCAATATAATTGCCTAAGTGGGCATTTTTATAAAGTTTATCTCGCCCCCGCAAGCATATAATCTTGTCTTCGTCCCTGCGCGCGCGGGGAGAGAGAGAGAGAGAGAGAGAGAGAGAGAGAGAGAGAGGGTTTTAGGCATTAAGACACATGAGGGGTTTTAGAATAATAGCAATGATGATGAAATAACATGTTTGCATCATAGAATGCTTTCTCATGATTTGCTTTCTACAAAAAAATGTCAATATTAAGTTTCATTTATTAAATGCAATTGTACACTAATAAAAGCGTACAAGGTAATTGCCACTTGCTAAGCTCAAAATATGAATTGAATAAATCTATGTAACCCCGGAATCAACAGATAATCCTTAAGCCAATTGAGGAGTATGAATAAAGCTATGTATCCTACTTTTCCAGCATCATCATGCAAAGCAACAAGATGACAACTCATCTAACACAACATACCACTTGTGAGTTATTCCGATCATTTTTGAATCACCATCAAGATAAATCTAAGAGATGATGCAAGATGATTATGTTCCCATAATATTTCTGCCTAGGTTTCCAAGGATTCTTAGCTAGTTTTATTCATTAACCCCTTTTATTGTCTTCAATAAGTTTTTTAAAACAATTGCCGGCCTGCAGTGACACTGCAGGCCCCTAGCTGCAGTGTCCATACCCCTGGGCATGTGGGGCCCAGGGGCCTATTTACAAAAAAAACCTTGGGTCCCACGTCCCACATACCCCTTGGGTCTAGGTGCTGCAGCGGGGGCCTGCAGTGTCACTGCAAGCCCTGATTCCTCGTAATTTATTTTTGCTGTTGTTTGTCGGGAAGTTATAACTTAACCATGTAGCATTTCCGATCTATTTACATTGAACATTTAATGATCTTTGTTCAACTTGATTTTTATTGATAACTTATCAAATTCCCTCCAATTGAAAGAATGGTCGGTTTTATGAGTTAATGGCGTTGGTAACACGATCCTTCATGACCTGTTATTTTCTTAATTGCTCAATTTGGATATATCTTGGTAATCAACCTCACCAATGCTGTTATGTATCATGTTACCTCTCATAGACCATAAGATGGTGCCCTTGTGCCCTGGTTGCCAATAGGTTAGAAGCACAGATCAAGAGGGAGTAACCTATTCTGTTACCAATGAAATTTTTGGCAACAAGTGTTACAGACAACCGAAACCCACAAGTTATTTGATCGGATGATCCCTTAACAACACATTGCTTCCTAGAGAATATCAGTAAACCTAGGTTTCAGTTAATCAAATCACATTAGTATGTTGTTCGGATCTCCTGTCCAAACGGCGAACCGTGCACAATGCACTCAATCTTCATAAATTTTATCGTTTGAAATTGGGATTTAGATAGAGAGTCATGTTCTTCTTGGTATTAATTCCAAAAAAACTACCAAAAACTTTCTTCCATTTGCAACAAACTACCAAATTCTATGAAAACTACGTGAAACTACCATGATAACGACCAACACTTAACGGTGTTAAAAATGACATATTTGCCCTTATAATTTAAATTCAATTAATTAGGGTTAGAGTTAAGGGAGATGGCTAGGGCTGGGATTAGGGGAGCGGACGGGGGTGACAATAGGCAGGAGGAGGAGAGAGTGGAGGTCGGAGGGTTGTGGTCAATGGATGGGGTTGAGGTCGAAATGGTGGAGGATGGTGAAGAAGGATTGGATGTTTGTGAGGGGAGGAGGCCAGGGTTGTGGTGGATGGTGTTGGGGTTGGGGTCGAGATCGGGGATGGTGGAGGAGCATGGGGTGGCGGCGAGTGGAGCTGTGTTGGGGTCGGGGATGTCGGTGGTGGAAGGGGGGAGAGAGGGGGGGGGCAGCGCCGGTGGTGGAAGGGGGCTGCGGCGTCGGCAGAGGAGGTTAAGGGTTAGAGATAGGGTTAGGGGCTGGGGCATTTTGGATTTTTTAATTTTTGATGATGTTGCAGTTTTGGTGAGTTGGCGGTGATGTGACACTAATAGTGCTCAAATTCAGGATCTTTCGCTGTGCAGACTTCCTGGGACAGTCATAGGCACGTAGGTTCAAAGCCAAACCGACTTTTGTATTGCCTCTTTAATGCACTTTCCAAACATTGCATCTTTAGTCATGGTAGTTTTTTCTAGTTTAGAAAGTCTATATGTTAGTTTTTCGTAGTTTTGAAAGTTTTTGCTTACGGGTGCAAGTTTTTGGTAGTTTTTTGGAATTAAGCCTTAATCTTAAGTGTGGATCAAAGTTACCTCCCAAGGTCTTTGCCTCCTTTTTAATTTTGGACTGTCCACTCAATCCCTTGATAGTGTTGTACCAACCTAGGATTTTTTATATCGAATCATATAAATTTATGTTCTCTACAACCCTTTTGATATTTTTTTACTCATTACAATTCTTCTATTATTCAGACATCATGCTTTTGTTTTGCTAGTTTTCTTTTAGTTTTACAAGAAAGTGTTATATAACGTCGCCGCAAAGTTAGGTTGTGTTCGCCCCTCAAGTTTACTACTGCTGCAGGACATGTTATCTTCTGAGTTCATTGTTGGAAGAGCTTGATCTGAAAGTAGCTGCTTTGAATTCTCTCAATTCTCAGTCCGAAAGGCTTTCTGCATTAAATCGATTTAAATCTGGCCAAGTCCCTATATTGCTTGCAACTGATTTAGCCAGCCGCGGTCTAGATATTCCGACAGTTGATCTTGTTATCAACTATGACATTCCAAGGTTAAACACCTCGAATGCTTGTGAATTCTTTAACGCTTAGATATTTATGTGTAGCTTATAGAGCTTCTTTTTACCACACAATGCAGGGATCCACCAGATTATGTCCATCGTGTGGGACGTACTGCAAGAGCTGGTAGAGGGGGACTTTCTATTAGCTTCATCACGCAGGTCTTTTGCTACAGAAATGCTCTTTTTTAGAATTTTTTATAGCTTTTGGACTATCTGGAATAATTCTGCAGGCCAAATGCTAACTTATTTTTTGGTCTATAAATAGCCATTGACATAATTTTTGTGTTGCAATTTTTCATCCATAGGTTTAACACATGACAAGTGAGATATTTTTATTTTGCTCAAATGTTTATTTAACTTTTATCTTGTGTGGATATATCTATACCTTGAAATCAAGAAGAAAATTGGGAAGCTGCAAACTCTCATCTGAAAAGATCACAAGTGTTCTTTTATCAGGTAGCAACATGCTGTAAATAGTTTCTTAGTTGATTTTCCAAAGCCAAAGTTTCCAAAATGCTATGCATGTAAATTTTTAAGCTGTCTAGAGAATAATTCATGAGACCCTAGAATCACTTCACCATGGTATTTAATTTTCTTGTTTGTTATTGTTTGGCGGGACCCTTTCTCCTCCTAGATGATAAATACCATATTATCGCTGTTTTTACACATAAAGACAAACAGCAGAACAAAGAAGTAATTTGAGGGAAGTACGAGGATATAAACATAGGGTGTTCAAAGTTGTCATCAGTTGGCAGTGAGTTAATGAGAAAAGAAGAGAAAGTGAAAGATACCAAAGAGGATTTGGAGTGAGCTCATTCATTTGAGAGCCCAAAGGAGGGAGAAAAGCCCGAAAACCTTAGGGTGAGCCTGCATTCAGTAAAGGGGAGAAAAGGCCCCAAAATCCTAGGGTATGCTTGCTGGCTGCAATACGTAATTAAAAATGCATTATGTGCGAAACTGATATCCCTTGCTGTCAAATTTTAATTCTTATGATATTTCTACGGCCAAAAACGACGCTAACATCCGAATGTTGACCTGCAAACCTTGAAGAGAAAAAAGGGCATTTCAGGCATTCCATGTAATAAGAAAACCATGGCCATTAGCAGAGTTCTAATCTTCCCTCTTGAAGTTGTATCAAAAATCATGTTGACATGGTAAGTATCAGGTTTGAGTCGCGAGTTTGTACTTTGCCACCATCAGTTTAAAAATATGTTTATATACCTTAATTTATTCTGCCTTTACAGGATAGAGTTTCTGCTTAAGGTCATTTCACGTTTCACGTGGCCCAAAGGCCCACGTGGAGGGAAGTGTGAAGATTATGTTAGCTTATAATACTTTTTACCCCATGATATCATAGGAGGCAAGAATGTTCTGACATGGGTGTAGGAAAACCATTCATCTATTAATTGCATTGATGAGGACTGGATGAATTTTTGTGATGATAACTTTGGGCCTTCATGTGAAGTAATGGAGTTTGAATGGAATATAAAATAGTAGTTTACTAGAAGGTTGAATCCGAGAAAACTTGACTTGAACTTTGTGGTTCTGTGTTTGAAAGAATTTAGTTTAATATGCTTGAGAAAGTGACTCGTATCTTTGAATTAACTGTATGTATAAACACACAAAGCTGGAGATATATCCCTTTGAATGCAGTGCAGTTGATGTGTTCGAGCGAAGTGTTGAATCTAGACATGATCTACTTATTGAAAGAAAGGATGTCGCATGTCAATATGCACTGGAGTACAAGTAGATTTCTCATAATGAGTGGCCATCACTCACATGGAAACAGTCCGAGAGTCATTTAGCCATTTCTATTTACAATTGTCATGGATGTAGAGATGGCAAAATGAAATTGCTAATTGTCAGGAGTAATGTGAGGTAGATTTATTGATTAAAAAACACATCTTGTGAAGAATTACATAGGGTAATTTAAAAACAAACGATGGGTCAAATTATTAGCATGGAACCAGGGATGAAGTCTCAGTTTCTAGTGTTCTTGGAAGTGAAATGAGATCAGGATAAACACTGAAGCCCATATGACTTCTATAAACCTGACAACTGTGATAGGAAATATAGTAGTAAGATATCGTGTCGAGAGAATAAAATATCCAATGTTGCATAGGTCGGAATCAGGGGCTGGTGACAAAGGGTCGTTTTAAGTTGAGACCAATTTTCTAGCTGATCCCTAGCAAGTAGCAAGCTGAACCTGACATTTAATAATCCAGTAAAGTTCTAAATCTTTAACTGACCTGTTAATATGATGGGCCCAATTTTTATTTTGTTAAATTTATTAGCAATAACATGTCAGGTAGGATCAACATTCGAATTGGAACTGTTGACTTGTTTCATATTATTCTATTTGCCATTTCAAAAAATAATTAGACATGGATTTAGACTTTTCATTGGAGGCATGTGGTATACCATATCTACATAGTTTATCGATCCAGTCAAACAATTGCAATTTAATTTACCTTGATATCTGATTAACATAAACATACAATGCTCAATGCATGAACTTCCATATTAGCATTTGAAAGTTGTTAAGGTTATCGGCACCTATACCTATAGCGATTTGACTGACAATACCAGTAAACTTAACGTATGTATTTTATTTAAATGCTATGCAATTAAATAGTTATCAGACTTAAGTTGATCGTTCTTTTTCTCGTTTATGTCCCCATGTGAGACATGAAAGGTTGTGCCACAATGTTAAAGAGCTACAGGAGAATAAATAGTAGCACATGACAGCATATATGGGTGCAAAATTATCCTGGAGGAGCCATTGGAAGAATACATGGATTAATCTGGAGAGTTGGCTTATAAGCAGTTCAAGTGAAGGTATGAGAGGAGTGAATTTGGCAAGATGTCAACTTTATGATGATTGTTGGATAAGCTGTACACGCAAAAGCTTAAGATTATAGGGGCTGATAGTGCATGTCAAGTAATAGGTAGGCCTTTATAAAATTATTCATAGTGCATGTCAAGTAATAGGTAGGCCTTTATAAAATTATTCGGGGATGGACAAGTACTTTTTAATTGTTAATTATGAGTGAACCCAGACTTTTTGAGAAGACACATTGTTGAATAACCACTTCACTCAGAAGATGAATGTAACGGCTTGTAGTTCTTTTGCTAATTTGTTCATTTTCAAGTCTTATTTTTGTTCTTCTAATCTACTACTGTGCTTGAGCTTGGTGCTAAATTTGAATTTGTATTACTTGCAGAATGACATAGATCTTATTCATGCGATTGAAGCTGAGATTAAGAAGCAATTTGACGCATATGAATGTAACGAGAAGGAGGTGCTTGAAGATATTACTAAGGTTAGTGTGTACTCAATAGATCTGTTAGCAGATAGCCTTTTCATAAAACTAGCTCGTGGCTTCTGCTATTTATATTTTGTAATCCCACTGGTATGACATTTGTTGTTTGTCAGATTTTCTGCAGTTTCTTTTCTTCCCAAGTTCTTTTTTTTTGTATGTTTGCTTTTACTAGAACTGAGTTACCGGAAACTATTTAACCCCTACGTTTTCTTTTTTGTTTTGGAAATTTCGATGCGGAATGTGGAACTGTTTCTAAAATTACTGATTTGGCATTTCAAATAACGATTATAACATGGACAATTTTTTTTGTGCATATATCTTTATAATTTCTTAAATAGCTATTTCATTACCCACAACCACATCAATGTTTCTCATTACATAATAATGAATGGCCGTTGTTTTAAGCATGTGAAAATAGCACGAAAACACTATTCCTTCCATCGCATATCGTATGCTTTTTCACCTAAACGTTCCTAATAAGCCTACCCATACCTTTTAGTGTACAACGATCCCATATTGCTAACCCTGTACCATTACATTCCGCATTGTAGGTGATTTTGTTCTAGAATTAAAGCTAATCCATTGTTTAGGAACAAGTCAGAAACTTGGTTGTGTGAACTCTGATTATAAAAGGTCTCAAAAGCATAATTGCTTGACACCATGTTCAACTTGAAGAAACATGCAAGTTGCTTTATAAGTATGATTTTCTGAAGAAAATGCCTGTATCCCCCCCCCCCCCCCCCCACACACACACACAAAAGAAAAGTTACTTTTGTATGTGCGACAGTCATTTAAACAGTTAAGCCCCATTGCCCTTTCCATAATAATGTTGCTGATCTGTTTATTGTACATCTGATAGTCCTTTAAACAATCAAACAACATTACCCTTTCAGTACTTAATACCGCCGGTGATGATCTGTGTTCAATTTGATATGAGAAATGCGGTGTCTGTTGACAACCACATACAAGTGCCTACTTCTGTAAGCAATAACCGTTGCCTCTTATAAAATTGTGAAGTTGGTATACTGATGTTTATAATTTTAAGTGGCGTAGTATATAGAAAGATCAATGGTAGATTACAACAGGGGCATAAAGATACAAACAATTCAAGTGAACCGCATCGGCAGACGCTCTGCCTTGAGAGGAAAAAGAACTAGAAGACCGGTAAAATATCATGCTGAGCCCCCCCCCCCCCCAAACAACACACACACAAAATAAGGGGGGAAAAAGAACAACCCAACCCCACCACCCACCCACCCACACCAACCCAACCCCACCAACCACATACAAGTGCCTACTTCTGTAAGCAATAACCGTTGCCTCTTATAAAATTGTGAAGTTGGTATACTGATGTTTATAATTTTAAGTGGCGTAGTATATAGAAAGATCAATGGTGGATTACAACAGGGGCATAAAGATACAAACAATTCAAGTGAACCGCATCGGCAAATGCTCTGCCTTGAGAGGAAAAAGAACTAGAAGACTGGTAAAATATCATGCTGAGCCCCCCCTCTCCCCCCCCCCCCCCCCAACAAACAACACACACACAAAATAAGGGGGGAAAAAGAACAACCCAACCCCACCACCCACCAAAAAAAAAGACAACCATCAGCAGCACAAATTAAAAAAAAATCATGCTGAGGATTTCCAAGGAGATTGCAGCAGCTTGAGTAGTTGATGATCAGATAGAGCAACTCAGTTGATACCTCTAAAAATTTAATTAATGGTAATATTTTATTTTTTTAAATCCCACAATTCGGAAGTGAAGGAACAATCCAATCTTTCAACCACAAGAAAAAGGTAATTCTTGAAGGTTGGTTGGACTCTATGCAAGTCCTTCCAGTTGAGGGCGGACAGGAGCAGTGGGACGGAGAGACGTAGCTGAGCACCTTGCACTGGCGCATGATTTTGTTTTGCTCGATCCACACGGGCTTACATGTCCTAGGGTTGGTGGGTCTTGACCGTTGTTTGTACTCGGGGTTTGTTCGTCGGTTTTGGCTTTGGATTGCAAGGGTTTGTTCCCTATTATTGTACTCTAGTGTACTTTCTTTTCTGTTCCTTAGTTTCTTGTTTCGTTAAAATCTCGTTTAATGCAACGCGGTGGCTTTTTAAGCTTTCATTTTACTCAAAAAATAAGAAATCCTTCCAGTTGAAATTAAAATTGCTTGGTCAATTATTTGATGAAAATAACATAGGAAGATGAAGTTTGTGCGGATGAACGATTTTGATACGGTTCATTGAATTATTTCATCGAATTTACAGGTGTACAAGGCAAGACGGGTTGCAAGAATGAAGATGAGCGATGATGGATATGAAGAAAAAGCAGAAGTTCGAAAAAAGCTTAATAAGCGAAGAAGAAAAGGCAATGAAGAAACGGAAACCTAGAGCTTGTTATGATAACAACGCACTAGAAAATTGGTGAGAACTACAACTTAATAGGCCAACTACAACTTAATAGCGGCAAGCAAAGAAACATAACTGATAGCTTCAGATCTGCTCAAGTTTCACCTTTATCTATTTAATTATTCTGCAAAACCCTGCAATTTATTACTAAATTGTACCAATATTTTAGTTCAATTTGAAATTTACAATCTGTTTGAATAGGATTTGCTCAGAATTTATTTGTTTTTTTTTTTTTGTATTTTTGTGTGTTTTTAGTTTTTACAAGATGCTCTGATTTGTTTGTAAAAGTAAGCGGTCCGAATTTGAATACTCTTGCTATTGGGTACAAGATAGTAGTGTCTCTGTCAATTTAATATGGTGCTATGGTTCATGTTCTATCATGCTTTTCATTATGTCAAAGTGCATTCCATTGATTTTTGATCCTCATCATTTTTCTTTCCCAAAAGTGAAAGGAAGAAGCATGTTTTTTTACGTTGCGTAGTATGTGTTATTCGTATGTCCATGTGTAGGATATGGGGACTGATTCTTCTCCATGTAACAATGATCGCATAATCCGGTGCATTTGTTGGCCTAACAACTTGTCTTACAATAATCAATAGCTGTTATGTCACTTCCCCTTTTGGGTAGAGTGCGGGGTTCAAGTTTTAGAAGTAGAAGTGATCACAAATTAACACTTTCAAGGTAAATTCATTGATTTCTTGGATGCGTGTGTGTTGTGTGCCGGGTCAAAAGAAAAAGTCAATTGGTCTCACTCATTAGAATCGAAGGTATATGAGAAGCAAGAAAGAAAATTACATGGCTTTCGTTACAAGAATAAAAAAACTTCTGAGGCCACCATGTGTAATCGCAGAGCAAGTTGTCCTATTACAGTCGAAGTAGTCAAAGTCTCATTCAACAACAACATCAAGTTTGTTTTGACATAACCCAAACGAGATACTCCAACCATTGACATAGAAAACACAACAATAAAATGCAATAGTAAATAGCTAGACGAATCCAAATGAAAGCCACACATACATTGTCCTTTCACATGCTCGTCACCAATTCCATTTCCTCACCCTCCTGAACCCGCTATGCCTTCTTCGTTTCCGTTGCCGCCCATTTTTTAGCTTCTCTCTCTTAGCTTCCTCCTGATCCTCTTCATGGACCGACTGAACCACCCTGGGTTCTTTGGCCCGGTCTTGGCATCCCTTGTCCAAAAATGAAAAAAGTGACTTCAGTTCCATGGAGTCCCTAAAGGGCAAGAGCCCTACAATAAAAGAAAGCAAATAATCAGTAAACCACTTGCTAGGTACCTCTGGACTCTGCCAAAGAACTTGAGAGTGCCCAACAAATAGCCTCATCATCGGAAGACCCAAAGAAAGGGTCTACGGGTAACCTTAGGAATGATGACAAAAGTTTTAGCGGTTTTCTTTACATGACATTGACCCCCAAGGTCTAACTACAAATGCAGTTCTCTTTATTGACACGGTTCTCCCGGCAATACCTGAAGGGCAAGAGCCCCGAGTACTAGAAGAATCCGGGGAAGGAAGACCAGGCTCATGATATTCAACATGAGGAGGACCGACCTCCTCGAAAAGGGAAGATGCAGAACCCTCGCCACTTGCATAGGGGGATCACTTGGGGAAGCACAGCCAAAAGGATGGCGTCAATAGGGTACAACAACAACCCGGGATCAACAAAGTGAGAAAAACCTTTGGGAAGAACATGATCCACTAACTCAAGAACCATATCCGAAAACAAAAGGCACGTTTCCTTCCTCAACTTGAGCTCCACTCTTAAATAAACGATTAGCACCTTTGGACAGGTTGACGAGAAACCATTAAGAATCAAGTCCTCTTTGCTCATATAGGATTTCAAATCTAGTTTGCCCCTTCTAACATCCTCAAGGCATCGCCCGATGGGAGGCAGATTGGTTAAAAGCTTATTTACGGTCATAGAAGAAAGAGTCCCAATGCTCATAGTCCTCCAAGAATCTACCAAGAGTCCAGGAGTTCCAGCGGATGCCTGTCAGAACGACTGATAGAAAAAAATCGACTCTTCCAGTCTTTGGACTTGTTCTGTATCCCATGGATAAACTTAACCTTACTATGTACTTGGGTCCAGGGATGGCCTACGCCTTTGGGATCACAGAAATAGAGAAATGCATGGAGAAACTCTGGAGCGTAACTGCATAAGCTCCGTTCACCGCTGACATGGCAACAATAAAGGAATTAATCAAGTACCAATCATTGGCATTTATTTGAAACGACACGAGATTCAGATCTCGGAGAACAAGGGACTGTTTGGTTGCAACGATTGTGAAATTTGGATTCCCAAATAGTACAGCTGAAAAATCTGGCTTGGCTAATTTTGTGTTTGGCAGGTGTTGGATTTTTGGTTTTGGATTTGTAGATCCTTGTAATCCTTATTTGGTTGGAAAAAGGTAAATGGGATTTGGATTTGAGGATTGAAAAGAGAGATAGAAAGGGGATTTTTTAATAACATAAAGTACAAAATCCATACTATTTTTTTGGATTCATGAATCTGAAAAAAAATGGAGGGTCCCTCAATAAAAAAACAAGCAAATCCAAAAACCCAAAATTCTATAACCAAACAAGAATTAGCCAATCCGCACTATTATTTTGTATTCTTGAATTCAAACAGTGCAAAATCCTTCAAAATCCTGCAACCAAATAGCCCCAAGTTGCGTAATAAAAGGAATCGGAAAATGAAGGCTAAGCTGTGTAATAAAAGGAATAGGAAAAGGCCTATGAGAATAGCTTCCTAATACAAGTTGCCTAACAAAAAAAAAGGAACCTGAAAATAAGCTGGATTCAGATCTCGGAGAATAAGTTGCTTAACAAAAGGAATCAGAAAATGAAGGCCGGCGAGAATGGCTTCCTATTACAGGTCTGTTGAGATGCGTGGATCAAAATAATCTCATATTGGAAAAAGTATGAGAAATACATGAGTATAAAACATAAGATATGCCAAACCTCCATAAGTCTTGAGTCTTATTGGATGAAACATGTCTATGTTAAAAGCCTGTGTATATTCATATAAATATAAATATAAAATTGCCTCGTCCCTCGTTCGTGAATGTATATAAATTTAATATGGTATCAGAGTTAGGTTGAACACTTGTGTGGATTCGTATTTTATAACACATCTGAGAGAGATCCGTCTACATGCCTCTGAGAGATCAGCCTCGACATGTGTCATAACGCCTCTGAGAGAGAGTCGTGTTAGGAATATGTATGCCCTAGAGGCCATTATTGATGATATAGTAGATACTTGGACATATATAGAGAGGATTTTCTTGCTCGACATGATAGTATGCTATCAGGTTACCTTTATCTTAACATGAAGACTGGTATTTATACTGTCTGTCTCTTACATGTTGATAAAGCACTTATGATATGTACTTGACTACCAGGATTATGATGAGATCATACTAGTGGGGCTAGGGTGGTCCAAAAGTACATCCTTTAATCAGTTCGTAGTCGAGAGAATATCAAGACTAGGGCATCGATATTCCAGAGTAGATTAGTGTGTACGTTTCTTGTCCTTTAGAGGGCGATAGTTGATCCCACAACTATTAGTGTGTGACATCAAAGATTGTACACAGGTGCTCATTAGAGAATGGGTACACCGAACATGACTCGCCGAGAACTCCTATGTGGTAGTATACCTATCGTCAGATAGCAGTTCTCTGGTGACACTGGTACATGTTAGTATGTAGACCCGAGATCGTCATAGAGTCTTGTGCGGCTCCCACTGTGCTTTGATTTCCTCCCTACCACGCTCAAAGGAGACGTGCAAACAGGTGGATTTTGGGTACAGTCCCGAGTCGCATGGAGGCAATGAGCGATAGGAGGGGTTTCGTCTCTCCTGGTATTAGGGGTTGTTGTTGCGCTATGCTCGATTGGCTATAACTGGAAGTGCCTGGTCATGGCTGCTTATGAGATTTACTGATAAGTGTTATCAGTAGTTTCTCAAATCGTTATAGGCCAGACATCGGCATGACTTATTACGTTACTGGGGTCTGACGTTTACCACCCCTAGACATGATATGCGACATATCAGATGAAGAGACCGGACTGTACGGTAGTGTTACTAATAGGCTTCATGGAGACTATGGACAAGCTTGCTTGTTG
The DNA here is from genome assembly GCA_030015575.1 of Agapanthus africanus. Lineage (NCBI taxonomy): Eukaryota > Viridiplantae > Streptophyta > Magnoliopsida > Asparagales > Amaryllidaceae > Agapanthus > Agapanthus africanus. The sequence goes on from JASDDO010000008.1 coordinate 337,807,781, forward strand.
ATTTGCATATCGCTCAATACCCGGGTAGCCGTTACGTCTAGCTAGTACCGCTGACGGCTTGTGGGTGACTGATGTGATCATCACCTACTGCTGTCTTTAGAGTTCCACACAGAAGTTTCCTGGTTCAAGCGAAACGAAGTAGGACACATATGTAATATGTGTGTGGGCCTGATTAAATATGTGTCTGTGATACTGTATTGTAATTTGGCAGTTATCTATTATCGGTTCGGTTATATGTGATATAACCAGATTGTTGAATCAAGTGTTGATTTAATAATGTGATATACAGATAAATAATATTAGACGGTTATATGTGATATAACCGGATTATTAAATCAAGTGTTGATTTAATAATGTGATATATATTATATGTGATATAATTATGTCTTAACTAATATCATTAGCTCACTAAATATTTTCTTATATGTATTAATATATATATGTGTGTGTGTGCGTGTGTGTGTGTGTAGCATGACATAAATTTCTATTTTTGAGAAAAATAGAAATGAGGTGGAAAATGAGAGCATGGTTGCAAGCATGTGATTTACATTATTTTATTCATCTTGACTCACTATTCAAGCATAGTTGCGGTTTTATATTTCTAAATTCCATGCTTGAATGACTGGGGGTTAAGTGTGGTCATTCATTCTCAACACTTAGCCATTTTTCTTGAGTTGCTCCCATGGTTGCTCTCTAGCTTCTTCTTCTTTCTCAATCCCATGGTTCAAGTTTCAACCCTCACATGTGATGTGAACCATGAAACTTGAACACAAACTTGTGAGCTTTAAACATCCCCTACGCCACCATCCTATACTTGACTAGCGATCGAGTGTAGCGTGTTTCCTACGCTAAAGAGTTTAGTGTAGAGATAGCTTGAGCTGGAGGGACTTCACGTGGATCATCTTCAACACGAAGGTCATCGGAGGAAGCTCGTCCAAACCCTCAAGTGGAGCCTATTGGAATCGCGGGACTACTACACGGAGCATGTGAAGTGAAGGACTCGATCTACGAAGGTATAGCTATCTTCGCTTCACATAGTTTTTCTTGATATCAAACTTAAAACCCTAATATTCTAGCAAAGATCTTGTATAGTCTATCTTAGCACCTATTAAAAATTTGAATTTGGCATGCTTGATGCTACTAAAACCTCATAGTGGTGCTAGGGTCGACTTTCATGGTATCAGAGCCAAGTTAGAACATTAGGGTAGACTATCATAGCTTGTAGCGACATTAGAAATCCGTCGTTTTTGTCTCGTAAAAACTGCCGATAAAAACAGTTTCGAAAATAATGTTTTGAATTTTTTGCACACCCCGCGGGCTCACGGTTTGAATCGAGAAGCCGTAGGGTGGAGCGTGCACATCCCGGGAGGGACCAGAGGCCGAACCCATACCCCAAGACCACCACAAGGCGGCCTTGGGAGTGGGTGACCCGAGAGCACCCCAACTGGGTGCTCTCGGGGTACTCTCGGGTCTGCCTTCCCCTAAGGGCCACTTCGAGGTGGCCCCGGGGGTGGGTACTCCTCGAGGCTCCCCATTCAATAGTTAATTTTGAGATCTTCGCCTCCGCGAAGATTCGGGCGGGTTTCGAGTTCGTTTCGACTCCCGAATTGGCTTAAAACGATCGGTTTTGGAACTTTAGCTCACTGGATTTTTCATGTCTTGGAAAAATTGGTTTAGTTTTCTAATTGCGTGCGGAATTCTAATGTCACGGTTACTTTACAAGCTTTATGATGTACGATACAATTATTAGAATCCGGATTAATTAGTTTTATGAAAACTAGTTAGTATATTGTAAACCTGGCCGTTTAGTCTCAATTGATCGATTGCCACGAAGTTTTGATTCGGATCAAAACTCCATCGCAATTGCGTATTGTACGCGATCATTAAGTCGGGAATCTTATTGAATTATCCGACAACCAATTGAAAAGAGTTTTCAATTTGAGACTAAAATGCAGGTTTTATATGTTAGGCATGAAATCCGGAATATGAGATATTCCGGGTTTATGATGTCTAAGGATATTGCGGATTCTAATTATTGTAATTTTCTGTTTTCTTTTCTGCGACCGTAAGTGTAATATATGGGGTATCCCAATCTCGTTGCTATATGTCAACAAGTTTTAGGGATACGTATTTGCTTATGTTGATGATATGTGATATCATGTGTTGCTGTTGATATGATTTATTGGATCGTCGTGAAGGAATAGCCAGGGGGTTCTATGTGAGATGAGAGTTTTTATTTTCATTCATGTAAAATCTGTATGGTACTTATGAACGACAGCAAGGTTTCGGGAGGCATCGTCCATGCCATTTTTAAAAATTTGCCGTTTTAAAGAACCCTAAACTAGAATTGTTAAGTAGAGAATCATACGAAACACAAAGTAAACTACTTTACATCTAAGTGTTTGCGGAATACAATCTTTGTAGACCGGTCATTCTCTTCTAAAGCTCCGAGTTGAAGTCCCTTTGCTGAGATCCAAGTCCCGGACTCTTGAGAGGCTCTACGAGGTGAATGATCCATTCTTGCTCGAAGTCTTCCAAATCCAAAATGATCTACTTCGAGAAAACACAAACCCAAGCTATCTCTTCACTTCTATGGAACTAGTGAAGCTAACACCCTAAACTAGATGGCTAGTATAGAGGAGGATGACGAAGTAGGAATTTTGCTCACTTTAGAATTTAGTTTCTCACTATTTTTCTCTCTTTTCAAAAACCTAGAAAGCTTCTCACTTGAGCTCAAGCTTGAAGAAGATGAAGCAAAATGAAAAAGGAGAGAGAGTGTGAGGTTAGAAATGCAACCATGGTGAGTATATGTCATCCTTAACTCATGTAGAGAATAGACCATAGTTAAAGATAATGGTTAGTTTTATAAATATCTAAAGAAAAACAAAAATGGTGTACTAGTCAATGGTTATCCAAAAAAACCATGGAAAAATCCAATCATTTTTTAATTTCCTATATAAATAAAAGCCTTCATTATCTTTTATATGGTGTAATTCTCATACACCCATGTTGCATATATAACCTAGCATGTTACAATATAATATATATCACATATATATTATTTATGTAACAAAAGAAAACATTACAATAAACATATATCACATATATGTTAAATGTAACAAAAGTGAGAAATAGAAATACTTAAGTGAGCAAATATTAGTTAATGTAATTTAATATATCAAATATATTATTATACATTAAATTATCGAATCAACATTTGATCCGATAATCCGGCTATATCACATATAACCGATTAATATAAAATGTATCATTTCATCGAATCAACACTTGATCGGATGACCCGCTATATCACATATAACCGGCTGATATCACATATCGTGAGAATGGAATACGATATCACATACTCGTATTATTACCGGTCCCGCACATATCACATATGTGCTCCTACTCCGTTTCGCCTGAGCTAGGAAACCTCTGTGTAGGACTCTAAAGACTCGTCAATACGCCGACAGTAGGTGATGATCATATCAAACACCCACAAGCTGCAAGCGGTCAGCTAAACGTAACAGCCACCCGAGTATTGAGCGATCAGAAGATCAACAAGTAAGCCTATACATACTCCTGCAAAGCCTGTCAGTAACACTACCGTACAGTCCGGTCTCTTCGTCTGATATGTCGCATATCAAGTCTAGGGGTGGTAAACGTCAGACCCCAATAACCGATAAGTCATGCCGATATGAGGCTCATAACGGGTCGAAAGACTACTGATAACACTTATCGGTAAATCTCTAAATCAGCCCTGGTCAGGGACTTCCTTGTTATGGCCAATCGAGCACAGCGCAACATCAACCCCCAATACCGGGAGAGACGAAACCCCTCCTATCGCTCATTGCCTCCATGTGACTCGGGACTGTACCCAAAAACCACCGTTTTGCACGTCTTCTTAAATGTGGTAATGTGGAAATCAAACCACAGTGGGAATCACACAAGACTCTATGACGATCTCGGGTCTACAGACTAACCTGTACCAGTGTCACCAGAGAACTGCTATCTGACGATAGGTATAATACCAACTAGGAGTTCTCGGCGAGTCCGTCCAGTGTACCCAGTCTCCACTGAACACCCGTATACCATCTCTGATGTCAAACACCAATGGATATGTGATCATCCATCGCCCATTTCATGGGTCGAGAAGCATATACGCTAGTCCACTCTGGTATATCGATGCCCCGTCTCGATACACCCACGACTAAGAACATTAAAGGATGAACTTATGGACTACCATGGCCCCACTAGTATGATCTGCATCACAATCCTAGTATTCAAGTACACATCCTAAGGGCTTTACCAACATGTAACCATAAGACAATATCAAGAGACAAATATACATGTTAAGATAAAGAGCAACCAGATAGCATACTATCATGTCGAGCAAGAAAGTCCTCTCTATATATGTCCAAGCATCCACTATAATATACATCATATGTACAATAATGGCCTCTAGGGCATACATACAACTAACAATCTCCCACTTGCACTAGGGCCAGCTGATGTAGTATCGCATACCCAGCATCCTGAAGATTCTCTCGAACTGTATCTGGGGAATGGTCTTCGTGAGTGGATCCGCGGTGTTATTCTTCATGTCAACTCTCCTGACCTCGATCTCCCGGCGATCAACTATCTTCCGGATCAGGTGATACCGCCTCAGAATATGCCTGGATCGCTGATGGGACCTGGGTTCCTTGGCCAAAGCCACCGCTCCATTGTTATCGCAATACAAAGGTATTGGATACGCAATGGATGGAACCACTCCAAGTTCAGTTATGAACTTATTCATCCAGACAGCCTCTTTGGCAGCATCGTTGGCAACGATGTATTCAGCCTCCATCATCGAGTCTACCACGGTTTCCTACTTGGAACTCTTCCAGCATACTGCCCCTCCATTGAGGGTAAAGACAAATCCCGAGTGCGACTTAGAGTCATCCTTATCACTCTGGAAGCTCGAATCGGTAAAGGACTCCACTTGGAGTTCTCCATTACCATACACCAAGAGTATCTCTTTAGTACTTCTTAAGTACTTGTCTTCACAGCTGTCTAGTGACTCTCTCCAGAATCTGCTTGATACCTGCTCACTACACTTAGTGAGTATGCTACATCGGGTCTGGTACACAGCATCGCGTACATGATAGAGCCTACTGCTGAAGCATAGGGTATCCCTTGCATGTGAGCTCTATCCAAATCAGTCTTGGGAGACATCTTTTTGGAGAGAGTGAGTCCTGAGATCGTGGGTAAAAACCCACGCTTGGATTCTTCCATACTAAACCTCTTTAGTATGGTGTCAATATACCAGGATTGGGACAATCCCAGTATCCGTTTAGATCTATCTCTATAGATCTTAATCCCCAAGATGTAGGAGGCATCACCTAGATCTTTCATTGAGAATCTTTGTGATAAGAAGTGCTTGACCGATTGCAGCATAGGAATGTCATTTCCTATCAAGAGTATGTCATCCACGTACAATACGAGGAAAACAACCTTACTCTCTGCCACCTTCTTGTATATACAAGGTTCATCTATGTTTTTGACGAAGTCAAACTCTTTGACAACGACATCAAAACAGATGTTCCAACTCCGCGATACTTGATTTAACCCGTAGATGGATTTAAGCAGCTTGCACATTTTTCCGCTGCTCGCACTGTCTATGAAGCTCTCTGGCCGAGTCATGTACACGCACTCTTCCAAATCACCATTTAGAAAGGCGGCCTTAACATCCATTTGCCAGATTTCGTAGTCATGGTATGCAGCGATGGCAAGCATAATCCGGATGGATTTAAGCATAGCCACTAGAGAAAAGGTTTCGTCATAATCCACACCTGGTCGTTGACGAACACCCTTTGTAACAAGTCTAGCTTTGAAAGTCTCCACTTTCCCATCTACACCAAGTTTTTTCTTGAAGATCCACTTGCTCCCAATAGGTTTTACCCCTTCAGGAGCATCTTCCAAAGTCCATACTTTGTTGGTGTACATGGATTCCATCTCGGACCGTATTGCATCCAGCCATTTCACAGAGTCCCCACTCGTGATGGCCTGCTCGAAGCTAGTTGGGTTATCATCCTCCATGATGCAATCCTCGCTTCCACCATCAATGAGAAAACCGTGATATCTCTCAGGTAGATGAGGAACTCTACTAGATCGGCGGAGAGGCTGGGGTTCGTTGGGCACTATCGAATCCTCCGGTTCCATTAAATTTTCTGTTACAGCTGGAACCTCTTCCAGTTCTACCTCATGGCCATTAATCTCTTTTGCAAGAAATTCATTTTCTAAAAAGGTGGCATGCCGAGAAACAAACTCCCTTTATTCCTCGGTGTGGTAGAAGATATACCCTTGTGAATTTTTGGGATATCCTACAAATTTGCACAGAACAGACCGTGCCTCGAGTTTGTCCGGATTTTGCTGTTTGACATAGGCCGGGCAACCCCATATCTTAACATAATTAAGACGTGATCTCTTCCCCTTCCATATCTCATATGGAGTGGTAGGCACTGATTTGGTGGGGACCATATTCAATAGATGTATGGTTGTCTCCAGCGCATACCCCCAGAAGAAAATAGGTAACTCAGCTGTGTTCATCATAGAGAGCACCATATCTGATAGGGCGCGGTTCTTCCGTTCCAATACACCGTTGTGCTGTGGTGTATATGGAGGAGTTAGCTGAAAGAGAATCACATTCTCTTTTAGGAAGTCCAGGAATTCATTGCTTAAGTATTCACCTCCTCGATCAGATCGAAGTACTTTAATTCTTTTTCCCGTTTGGTTCTCGACTTCTTGTTTATATTCTCTAAAATTCTCAAAAGTTTTAGACTTGTATTTCATCAGGAACACATGTCCGTATCTTGAGAGATCGTCGGTGAATGTAATGAAGTACGAGGAACCATCCCTGGCATGTGTAGACATGGGACCGCATATATCACTATGTATTAGTCCCAAGAGTTCACTAACTCTTTCTCCGTGTCCTGTAAATGGAGTTTTGGTCATCTTACCTTTGAGACATGACTGGCAAGTGTCATAAGATGAAAATTCGAACGGATTCAAATATCCATCCTTATGCAACTTAGCTAGTCGGGTCGCATTAATATGACCTAGTCTACAATGCCACAAGAAGGATTCGTTCATTTCTGAACTCTTCCTCTTGTGTGTGTTTGCTATGCTCAGAACTGTTGATTGATTTAGAATATAAATGCCAATGCACAACGTGCCTGATCCAACCAACTTTTGGTTCAGAAAAATGTTCATAACATTATCCTGTAATACAAAATTATATCCCTCTTTACTTAATAAAGAAACTGATATAATGTTGCATATCAGGTTCGGCATGTAATAGCATTCTTTCAGAATCAACGTATTACCACTTGGTAATACAAGGTGATATTCCCCGACGGATTTAGTTGTAACAATTGCACCATTTCCAACCCTTATGTCTTTATCACCTTCTCCCAGTTCTCTACCTTTCCTTAGCCCATGTAACAGATTACATATATGGGATCTTGACCCGGTATCCAATACACAGGACGTAGAGCAAAGGGAGAAACAATTCTCTGTTGGCTATAGTGCCCTCAAGGCAATTATCATAGTCGCGGACTTGTGATTATGATGATTGAGTGAGGACCTATACCGATAAAGCAGTCATACTCAAGATGATAGTATGCTATCTGGTTTGTCTTTATCATCATGTACATGTTGATAGAGCCCATAGGATTCTTTCTTGACTGCCAGCATTATGATGGCGATCATATATGTGGGAGCTGGGGTCTATAAGCACATCCTTTAATGTCCCTAGTCGTAGGAGTATCGAGACCGGGCATCGATACTCCGGTGTAGACTAGTGTATACTGATCGAGACCCCGACGAAGGGCGGCGGCCAGGTCTCACAAGCCATTGGTGTTAGTTTGTTTACCTAAGATAGTATACAGGTGCTCATTGGGTCATGAGTACACTGGACGGACTCGCCGGGAACCTGCTAGTTGGTATTATACCTATTGTCAGATAGCAGTTCCCAGGTGACATGTGTGCAGGTTAGTCTGTCGACCTGAGATCATCATTTGTCTCGTGTGAGTTCCCACTGTGCTTTGATTACTACCCTATCACGGCTCAAAGGAGTCGTGCAAACAGGTTTTAGTTGGGTACAGTCCCGAGCCACATAGAGGCAGTGATCGGATCGTCGGGGATTCGTTTCTCCCGGTATTGGGGGTTGATGTCGCATTGTGTATGGGTGGCCATCACCACAAATCCATGGCCATGGTAGACGAGGATTACCGATCCAGGATCGATAGTTTCTCAGGAGGTGATGGGTTACATGCTGCCACTAAATATCGTGTTGTTAAGGGTATTCCTTTATCCACCCCCCTAGACTCGATATGCGATACTCTTAAACGAACAGATTAGACTGTACGGATATTGTCACTGACAGGCTCTGTAGGGGTTCAGGATGAGTTTGCTCGTCGGCCTCCCTTTCGCTCAATACCTGGGTAGCCGTTACGTACAGCTAGTGCCGCTGACGTGCTTGTGGTTAAACCCACTGCCAGCGTATTGACAAGTCTTTAGAGTCCCACACAGAGGGTTTTCACGGTTCAGGCGATATGGTGTGCATGAGGTATGTTGGTACATACAGGTGTCCGGTTAAATATGTGCACATGCTGCACAGACTTTAATCGGACGGTTGATAATACTAGCGACTTAGGATTAAGCCAGATTATTAAATCAGGTTTTGATTTAATAATTTACATATGTATTTATATATATGTATTCTAGTATTATTGTTCACTATTCGTTTTCTCTCTCGGCTATTCATATTTTTATACGAATATGCGTATATGTATTTCGGTACATGTACCGGGAAGTATTCCGTATTTTATACGGAATAGCTTCTACAAGATGTCACTTCATTATTGATTTTTAGAAAATCATTTGCTTTTAAATGAGGTGGAAAAGGTGACATGAGTCAAGGCATGGGTCAAAGCATGGATTCAAGGTATGGTTGCATTTGTTTAATGGTAATTGGAAATGATATTTTTTTTGGTGAAGGAGATGAGAGAGGAGAGGGGGGGGGGGGGGGGGGCGGCCACTAATTGGGGGTGTGGGGATTCATTTTTCATGGGTGTGAGATTACACTAGCTCTCCCTCACTCTCTCATTTTTCACACTAAAAATACTTAGCCAATTTCCTTAGCTCATGCCCTTGATCATCACCTCATTCATCTTCTATGGTTGCTATGTTGAGCAAAAGAGTATAAGAGAAAATATAGTGATACACTACTACACCTCGAATCTCCATCATTAGCAATTTTGGAGCGTCGGTTCCCCCGTTCGTCGAGGCTGGAGCTTGCACCGTTTCCCTCAGGTGGATCATCGGAGATGAAGTAAGACCGGCAACCAAACCACATCAAGGAACCACTAGGAGCTTGGAATAAAGACCGAAGGACACGGATCAACTCGGTATAACGATTCTAACTCTTAGATTAGCTCGCTAGTTTAAGGTTTAAGGTCAATCCGGGAATCGGGTAACGGTAGCGCCGGTTTCAGAAATTTTTGTTCCGCATTTTGGCCGCGTTTCGATGGCTAGGGCACTGCCGCAACCCTTCATGGTATCAGAGCCACCCTCTAAACCCCTTACTAGCTTGTTTAAACGTGCTTAAAAGATCGATCAACGGAATTTACCAAAATCACGATTTCATATTTGGGTTTGTTGTCGATTTTCAAAAGTGGTCAAAAAATTATTTTGGGCATCTTAAAAATCCATGCAAGCAATTTTATGGGTATACAAATAGTTTGGGCTCATGATTCCTCTAAAGCGCCGCGGATCCGCCGCACTTAGCCCCTATTGGCGGCGGTTCCGCGGCTATTTAGTGGCAACGTGTGCCCAAAATTTTTCTGTAGCTCATTTACTTGGAATTGTGATTTTTTTGATATTCCGTTTTGGGCCAGTTTTCTGTGCAATGCTGGTTTTGCTATTGGGGCCAATTTGGAACTTAGTCGATCGATATTTTAAGTATGCGTTTAACAGTGCATACATTTCTATCTGTGACCGTGAATGTCATTTGATCGGTAAACTAGTCTAATTGCTATATGTCTTTTAGGCGGGTTTGCGAACGTGACATTCACGTTGATGTTCTGTGTTGTGCTGTGATGTTGGTTGGATCGTCGTGGTGGATAGCAATGGTGCAATGTTAGTACAGTTTTATTTCATTTGTATATTTGATATTGCGGGGCTAGCGTCCGACATGTGGACTGCCGTTACTGCCAGTTTGTATCTTTTGGGGCAAGTCCGGGTTGAGGTCGATGTCACCCATGTATATTATTTTCTTTTCTGTACTAGGATTACCCCGTGGTGGAGTGCATGAATAGCCGAATTCTAGAGGGCAACTGGTCCGCATCTCATGGTGTTGGGACGGAAGGGACCTTACTCTAAAATTGGCGGGCTGTTCGCCGCACTCGTAGGGGGTATAGGATGACCCAGGAGGGGTGCTCAAGTTACCGGATTCCGTGAAGTGCTGGGTGGTCCATTCATGTTGCTGAAGGGGGCTGCCTGGCTTCTGGTTTTGCGGGTAACTTGCCGTGCTCGTAGGGGTCTAGGTTTCATTGCACAGGCTATCCACACGACAGGGAACGTCGGGTCTCACTTGCGGCTCAGGTGAAACCAGGGGCTCCAGATTATCCACCATTCTGTGTTGTTTCTGTGATGTTGTTTTATATCATGCCTGGAACGAATGTTATATATATATATATATATATATATATACACACACACACACACACACACACACACTAGTAAATGTTGTATATGTTTTGCACCCGCGCTAGCCCAGTCCCCGCTCTGTCGTTAGTTAAGTAACCTAACGGGTGATGACGGGACCCAGTGGCGAATGCGGATGGCATATACGTACATTTTATTTTCGTTCTTTTCTGGTGTGATTAATTGATGGGACTGCAATGATTCTTATCAATGCAAGGATAAAACAAACCTATATATGATGTTGTTGGAACCAAGTTTTTAAAAAACTGACATTATAGACGTTCTCTTTTGCTTTGCATCGTGGTATTCATTTTGGAATATCCTGCACCTCATTCGACGAGGCAAGGGCCGAGATCCCTTCATCGGGAGTGACCCCTTGGGTAAAAGTTTGCGTCAACGTAATTACTTTACTATAGTCGATTATTTTTGCTTTGCATCGTGGTATTCAGTTTGGGATATCCTGCACCCCATTCGACGGGGAAAGAGCCGAGATCCCTTCACCGGGAGTGACCTTTTTAGCAAAAGTTTTCGCCACTATATATTTATAAAACCACTTGGATTCCTTCAACGATATCAAGTTCATTACTTTAAAGGTTTTTCGCCAAAAACCAGCCGTAGCCCTCCGTCATTTCAGATTAGTATTGCTTAGTATTCGTGCTACGTATGTTGACTGTGTCAAGGCGTAGTGTGCGGTAGTTCTGTAATGCTTTTCTGTCGCATGGATATGTGGATTGGTTAGGACAGTCGTACGGTCATGTTGACTGTGTCAAGGACTCGTACGGGTGGGTCTAATGCAATCAAGATAATGACGGGTTGAACTTGACTAGGACCCTTTGATATGTTGATTGTGTCAAGGTCACTTGGGTCCTAGGGGTAAAAACTCATATCGGGAGTTTCAAACATACAGGAAACTTGCCAGGTTTGTGCATACCTTCTGGAGTGTAGTGACTTGAGTGGCTTCCATCAGGTTATCATGCGATGATAGTTGGATCCTGATTCCCACTGATGAGTAGGATTACTCCTCGGGTGATTCCGACTAATTCTCATTTTGGGTTTGGAGGAGAATTCGAGGAAACAGTGGGAGCCATCCAGATTAGATAAAATGATTAACCATTCTGATCTAGGTTAGAGTGCACGCTGAGTGTTTCTTCTCTCTCTCTCTGGCTGCGACAATGACCCGACCTTTGACTAAAACTCATGAAACCAAGTTGACCGAACCTTCTTAAAACACTTTGGCTTTTGGAATGTCACGGTGTCGCATACATCATTGCCACTTCTATATCACCTTTGCTTTTCTCTAGAACACCTCATATCACTACGAACATCCACTTCCATTGGGTAAATCCATCGTATAGTTACATACGAACTCGAAGGAACTTTTTCGAGGATGGATTCTGGTTCTGGAGAGATTGAATAGGATTATTCGGTTGTCTTTTCTCTTTACCTTCTCTCAGGTTGTGAGGGCTCTTAGGATTAGGAGATGGTACACCTATTGAGCTTATTGGATAGTCTTCCTCCAGACCATAGGCAGGTGCCGAACGGTAAGGTAGGAAGAAAACCAACAAGCTTAACTGTGGTGTACAGAAGGTAATAAGTAAAGACATATAAAGGGATTAGAATAATGGCAAAGGAAATTGCGATCATCATCATTCACGACAAAGACCGTGTATACCCCTGCCACTCCTATATCCACTTTGCTTTTCTCTAGAACACTCCGGAACACTTCCATTGGATATGCCATCGTATAGTTACATACGAACTCGAAGGAATTCGTTCCAGATTCGGGGATGGTTTCCGGTTCAAGAGAAATTGGATAGGATTATTCAGATGTCTTTTCTCTTTACCTTCTCTCAGGTTGCGAGGGCTCCTAGGATTAGGAGAGTACACCTATTACGTTTATTGGATGGTCTTCTTCCAAACCTTAGGCTGGTGCCGGGTAGGGAATGAAGAAAACCAATTAGCGTAAAGAAGGTGTACAGAAGGTAATAAGTAAAGATATAATAAAGGGATTAGAGTGAGGGCAGGTAAGTATATAGTTACTGTCATGATTCAGGATAATGGAAGAGGCGTTACTAAGAATACCAGTTAACCCTTTTGAAACATTTTCATGTTTCAGTTTCACTGTGCAATGTTAATTGAAAACTGTTTTCCCAATTGAAATCTAACTCCAGGGTATGTATTTACCAGATCAGTTTCTCACATCTATATGTTATTACAGATGGTGAGTGAGAGTAAGATATTGGGAATTGGGTGATTAGATCCTCTTTATATCGGAATTCGTTATAATAGGTGATATTTGAGGAAATCATCTGGATTTTTCCGGATGGCAAATATTTGGTTTTGAATATCCGTTGTTATACACCAATTTCAAACTGATATATCTGTACAATTATTTTATAAAGTGAGATATAACTTTTTGATATTATGTCAGTGACATTTACTTATATCAGCTGGTGATTAGGTAAGGTGCATTCAACATCGGTGTAATTCTTCTTAACCATACTACAGTTTTTCAACCTACGACGCACAGGGTTTGAGTTGTTGAACTCAGGGGACTTATACAAAGTATTGTATGTTGTCCAGTGTCCATTAGGACAATGGGGTTGGTACTCGCACTGTATTCTGTTTACTCATAACATCTCTCATTCTAGACATGTATTTCGTTGAAATGCATGGTCCAGATTTTGAGAAGTTATACATATAAGAATAAAGTAGAGAACCATTTATTGTAAGTATCAGGATTTTTTTGAGGAAGTCGAAGATGTAGATACTTGGTTTTGGTATTCCGTTGATGGTAATGGTTTTGAGAACTTGCTTCTCTTTCGGGTTACTCATATATGGATGCACTCCTAGTTGAGTAATGCTGATTGGCCTCATTCCATTTGGTTGATATGCACTGGAGACAGCTGCATGATTTTGAATCTGGTTCTAATTAAATTAGTGCTTTTGTTTCTATATCAGATTTATATAGAATCAATTTATATCTTGACGATGTTAAGGTATAGGGAGTTGTCCGGCTGATGCTTAAAACCAGAATCCGGATAAACTCAAGGCACGTTTCAGTAATGGCTGTTTGTGGGTTATCCCGGGCTTTGACGAGGGTTAACTTTCTACCATCAGGAAGATCAATATTTATATTGCTCTTGACTCACAACAGTTTTAATAAAATGGATTTTTTTCAGAAAAACAGAAGTGGGAGTATGGTAGACTGGAAGTGATTCCAGAACCACAAACGATCACTGAGGATTTAATAGAACCTAAAGATTCAATTTGTTTCGACATTCCATTAGCCACTCCGCAGATTTGGTGGGTAACCTCAGGCACCCGAGAAGTACTTCGGTCTTCTCAGAGATAGTGACATGGAGGTTCTTGTTTACCCAGACTTGCCATTGCTGCTGTTCTAGACTATAAGACCCGGCAGAAAGATGAGTATAGCGTCATTCTAAACTAGCTTTAGAAGTGCACGTGTATATGACTCTGCCAGAGGATTGTTGTAGTCAGTGGGGGCAGCGGAAGCATAGTAGGCAAGTGGCTTATGTCTATTTTACAGACTAAAGCAGGTATAGTGGAAATAGATCATCTATTTTTTGATGTGACAGTCATAGGTTTTGACTTCATCAGAATAGGAGATGGATCTGCTAAGAAGGTAGTAGAGAGTGATGTCTAGGTATTTGGGATGACATGCACTTGATAGGAGGAGATATTCCTATACTACGATCAATTGTACTATGGTTGTCACAAAGTTGTTTCTCCACACAGGATATGGATGTAATATCAGGGTTTCTGGTTACTAGATCTATGGTTTTAGATCTAGATTTGGGAAGTATCCTAATCTGGGTACTTTGACATTAAATGGACGACTCCTGGCATGGTGGTGTACCTGCAGGTGATGGAGTCAACCTCTCTAAAGGTGTCTTACAGACTAAAGGGGAGAGGGACCTGCATGATTAGCATATCACTTGCTTAGGCAATTGAGTTAATCATAAAATGTCGAGTACCACACCAGATATTGCTTTTGCACTAGATGCAATAAGCAGATATATTAATCCACTCCTGGAGAAACATCGGGAAGCAGTTATTGAACATAAATGGATGTTCTTGCGATATGGTAACGGCAGCCTCCTTCAGGAGACGGTTATCATATCAGGCTTCCAAGGTGACCTGGATGACAGAGTGACTGTCAGAGTTATAGTTTTCCCTCTTTTGAGGAACAGTATGTTGGATGGGTGGTCCAAGCGAATACTGAGGAAAGGCATGGCACAGGATACTGATTAAATTCAGTGGACGATACAGTCTAATTAGTTTGCTAGATTTGGAGTTCATTTATGAACTGGGTTTCATCAGACATCCAGACAAATTCTAAGACAAGTATTGCTCATTTCGGGAGATAGTTTTCTCCGCGAAGTTGAGATATAGAGAGATACAGAAAGAAACATTGGAGGGGATCCACTCACCGAGGCTATTTCTCGAACGCAATCATTTTCGCAAACGGGCTTTGCGAAACTGATTAGTAGAGAAGTTGGGTGTTCGGTATCACACGGGCTGTGAGTATGCGACATCGCAGTAATTAGCCTTAAGTGCAAATGGGGGATTGTTGGCTATAGTGCCCTCAAGGCAATTATCATAGTCGCGGACTTGTGATTATGATGATTGAGTGAGGACCTATACCGATAAGGCAGTCTTACTTAAGATGATAGTATGCTATCTGGTTTGTCTTTATCATCATGTACATGTTGATAGAGCCCATAGGATTCTTGTTTGACTGCCAGCATTATGATGGCGATCATATATGTGGGAGCTGGGGTCTATAAACACATCCTTAAATGTCCCTAGTCGTAGGAGTATCGAGACCGGGCATCGATACTCCGGTATAGACTAGTGTATACTGATCGAGACCTCGACGAGGGGCGGCGGCCAGGTCTCACAAGCCATTGGTGTTAGTTTGTTCACCTAAGATAGTATACTGGTGCTCATTGGGTTATGAGTACACTGGACGGACTCGCCGGGAACCTGCTATTCGGTATTATACCTATTGTCAGATAGCAGTTCCCAGGTGACATGTGTGCAGGTTAGTCTGCCGACCTGAGATCGTCATTTGTCTCGTGTGAGTTCCTGTAACGTTTTGAAAATCGTTTCGGTGAAATTTCGAAAAAACGGTAAAATAAGGGGGTTTTCTGTAAAAAGTCAAAATGCAAATATCTTTATTATAAAATTAAATATACATATTCTAGCTATGTAATTGCTAGTATTTGGTGTTTATTGAGCCACTGGTGAAATTTCAAATTTTCTGAATTTTTTTCCGAAATTAATTATTTTAATATTATTTTAAGCCGTCACTAATATATTTAATTAGGGAAAATTACAAATTGGAATGAGTTGAAACAAATTTTGTGCAACATAAAACATTAAATAAAATTTTATCATGTGGTTTTTGAAACAAAATCGATTGCCAAAACGGTTTAGAAAATATCGAAGAAAAAGGCTTTTTTTTTAGTGTAAATGGATGTTTGGGGTATTGTATTTATCATTTTTCATCACCCCACACCCATACCCACACTCACACACCCCCATTTATTTCCTCTCTTGGCTGAATTCAGCAGCCCCATCAATTTTCCCCACTTGAAGATTTGAAAAGAAAAGAATAAAGAGAGAAGAAGTTAATTGAAGTATGGGCTTTGACTTTTGTGTTGACTTTGAACTTTCCTCACTTGCTTTTCCCCACCTCACTCTCACTCCTCTCCTCCTCATGATGCAGCCGAGCCTCCCTCATGCTGTCCTCCCCTTTTTCTCATCTCATTTCACTCAAAACCCTTCAAAAAAATCTCCAAAATTCCATCTAAAATCAAGCTAAAACTCAAATCCAATTCTTACCCATTTTTCTTTAGCCTCTCAAGCATGGATTTTGGTGAAACGTTTTCATTTTGGAGGCCAAGATTTTGGTGCTAGATTCATGTTAGATCTCTTGAAATTGTGAGGTATAAATCTTTGCCCTATAGTTAAAATGTTGCTTTAATACTTCAATTCGACTAAATTAGATGCTTAATTAAGTTTCAAATTTAAAACTTGTGAATTCAAGAGAAGGGTTTCAAAAGTCAAGTTAGATTTTTAGTGATGAGATTGTGGTTGTGTGATATAGTTAACATGTAGTGGGCATGCTAAACCAAATCTAGTTGCTAGTTTGCATTTTTGTTAATTTATATTGTGATAATTATATAAATTGCAAACTAGGTTTTAAAAATATATATATTTTGGTGAGATAAAATTCTAATTAGGGTTTCATGGCATTATTAGCATTATAAATTGTGGTTTAATATTTTAGTATATACAAAACCAAGCTTAATTGTAAAATTGCGAATTTTACTTTAAAAAGAGTTAAAATCGGTATTTTTGCAAACTAGGAATTTGGAATATATACAAATTGATGAGTTTAATTTATGAAAGTGATTTGTATGACCTAATTATGTTATTTAATGAGCATTTTGGCCATTTGAATCGTTAAAATTTGTAGATTGGTTAAAACATCAAGTTTTGAACCGAAATGGGAATTTGTGATAACTAGGTTTTTGGAAAATAAAACGATTGGTTTAATTTTATGGATTTGATGAATTAATCCCTATTTCTTATACATTTAATGAGTTTTGAAACCATGGTTTGGCGTTTTTCTCGATGGTTTGGTTTTGTACGCCGACTTCGAGGGTTTTTGGGTTGATTTGTGAAAACAACCATAGGTTTTGACCTATGTGGGATTCGTGAGTCGTTTTGGTCATGAGTCGGATTTTAATGCGATACGGTGCGTTATGATATGTAGGTACCCCATGTGGACTTCGAGACAACAAGCAAGCGCGTGGCGACGTCGGCACCGGCGAGCGAGGACCAGGTAAGTAGATTTATATCTACGGGGAGAAGGCGGGTGGATGGCGTATAGCACCCCCGCAGTCCGTGGTGGTGTATACGGATGCGTATACACACCAACAATTATATGTTATTTGGGATTAATAACGATGTTTAGGATGGATTTTGGTGTGTTGGATTATTTTAGTGTTGCGAACCCTAGGATAGTGTTGCACTACACATACACACATACATACTTGCATACATTCCTATTTATATGTGCTCATGGGATTCTTTATAGTTATGTGTTCACATGGGTATGGGAATATGTGTTCACATATGGATTTGAGGATGATACTTGGGTTTGAGATGAGTCGATGAGATTTGTATTGAGGTTGGGAATTCGGAGATATAGCAGGGTTCGTATTTGAGATACGACATGACGTTGTAGCGGGTCCTTGACGTAGTGTTTCACACACGTCCATGCTTACTTAGGCAGTATCAGTATTGTACTAGACGTAGATCAGTACCCCGGATTATGATCTTTGATAAAGAGGATACCAGATGAACAATGTGATGAATGCGATATTGACCCGTACCCAGATTTGGGGATGCCGTATGACGGATTTACGTACGAGCTATATCTTGATGATTGATCCGCACTCTTGACTTGGGATGTCTGATTGTAGATATGGTATCGGATATGATATTATTGAGGCGGGATCACCGACTAATATATATACAGGTATGTATATGGATCGACTCAGATGTTAGGCGGTTTCCTTACCTGTAGTCCAGCTTGTTAGCTTAGCCCTTTAGTTTAGTTTAGTGTTAGATTAGGCTTGATTCTTACCTATTTCAAAAACTAACGAATCGTGGGTATTTTAAAAGACAGCCCAAGGGATCCTACGGATATTTCAAAAGACGTATCTTTTCATAAAAACACCGTAGCCCCTATTTTCAAAACCCCATGATTCGTGTTATTTCAAAAGGCACCATTTGTAGGACTTATATTAGATTAATGCAGGTTAGTTACAGTTGCGTCTTGTATTCAGCTCCCGCTTATTATTGTGGTTCGCTTCGCATCGCATACTTATGTTATAATTTCTTATTGCAATGTTGATATCATATTGTTAGGACACCAGCACCATTACCGATGATGCGTATGTACCACGTACACTTACTTGCCGGCTCACACACATCTTCATCGGTAATTTCCATGTCACGTACACCTTAGAAAATATTATTGCTTGACTTAGCTTGTTAGTTAGTAATTTGACATGATATTAGTATACCCGCCTTATATGCCAGCTTAACATTGTAGTTATTACTTGTCACTTCTTGCATACTGTTATTCATTGTTATGCATATATTCATGGTTTTACATGCTATTGATGATTTGGATTCGGATTTCCATGAGATTTTCTGGATTTGGGGGGAAAACCGCAAAACTTATATAAACTGATTTCTTTCTTTTTAAATAAAAAGTGCGGTTTTTCCCATGATGTATGAGTCGTCCACCATGAGTTTGCTGATGGATTTCGAGACCCGATTCGAGGAGACGGATGAACCGTTTCGGGTACATGGTGGACCCGGTAAGGTACCCCGGGGCAAGAAGCGCGTGATGATGACGATGTGAGCCTGGCAGGGGAGCACTACCTACCGGTGATTTTACCCGACGCGTCGGATATCCGGAGGATACCGTCGTGATCTTGAGATGGATGGTAGGGGCCGGTCTGGACTGACGGCGCCCTAGATATTGTGATTGAGACATTGAGATTTCGAGATATTGAGGTACAGAGACTGTGATACAGAGATATCGAGATATTGGGATTACGTTTTGTGCCGATGCTAGGCACTGTTTTATGCTGATTTCATTATGATACCTCATTTTAAAAATACAAAGGAAATCTCACTAAATTATGAAAACAGTTCTTCATTCACATGTATTCTGTTTTCATGCATTCATACCTCATTCATATGATATATTGCTACCTGAGGCACTGACACGGGCATATGAGATTACACTCGGGTTAGATATCACCCTAGCCATTGTTATAGGCTGCATGTTATACATATATTTGAGGATATATTATGATCATTGACCTAGGATTGCGTTATTTATGCGATTTCTTTTCGTAGATGTTTTTCTATTCACGAGTTGGCAACTCACCCCCGTTATGCCCCAGTTTCTTGCAGGTTTGCCGTACAGGTTTCATTACGGCTTGCGGGCATAGTTTCCTTCGGGTGATTTGCTAGTAGGTGGGTTTACTTGTATCGTACCCCCATTATATATCTTGTATATCATTATTCTGTTGTATCTAGAAGTTCCATCAACCAAACATGTATTTATTTTGAGATAGAGATCAGTGATGTTATTTCTTCGACCTTAGAGTCGCGCGTTATATTTCTGTGGTTTTCTTTTGGTTTTGAGTTTCCTTTTGAAATTTGATCCTCGCCGTTGGCGTTGTATATTATATTGCTTGTGTGGTTGTGACCGTTGATTGACGAAGAGCTAGCTCCCGCTTGGGGATGCCTTTTTATTGATTTCGTATATTATTCATGTTGTATCCCGTCTGGGAGCCAGTATTTACAAAGGAGACTCTGCCGAAATTTTCGGGAAATATTTGATGTTTTTTTAAACCGCATAATTCGGCTTATGCTATTAAAACTACTTGTTTTAAATTGGTTTTCCTTCACTCTACTACTTTTCTTGGTTTGGATTTCTGGGGTTTCGGTTTACTTAGATTACGTACGCCTCGAGACGTTCGTAGTCTAAGTGCCGTTCATGTTCCGTACTTTCGGGTCGTGACAAAGTTGGTATCAGAGCGTTCGGTTTTACCTTCGGAGCGTAGGATGACCCTTGGTTGATGGAATAGGTGACTAAAGTAGAGTGACGTACCGTAGGTATGTTCCGCGGCATATTTACGATACGCTACTCCACTTAAGAAGCCTTAGGATGTACATTTCTTTGCTCAGTATTATATTCATTCCGATCTAGCCTCATCAGTACCAGTTATGATTTTGTAGCCACGATTACGGGCAGGGAGAGCTACAGCTAGAGTTGCGGTCAGCACGAGCTCGTCACGAACGAGGACTGACCAGGGCGAAATTCCGGCGACACACGATTGCGGAGATGTGTCTTTTTACTGTGTTTCCGCGCCATGAGCGTTTGGCGGATCGCCTTTACGAGATTTCTCGGACGTGCCGGTCAGTACCAGAGGATCGAGCCAATGATAGAGGCCAACCAGATTTTGATGACCGTTGGCGTATTGCTTACTCATGATGATTGAGGCACTGTTTAGCGTGCAGACGAGTGAGCCGGTTGTTGCTGCGAGCGATGAGATATCGCCCCAGATGTTGGAGCCATTGCGGGACGAGTTGTACTAATAGATGATAGAAGGTCGCTAGTCACCCGATGATGAATGACTAGGACAGGTGGTTCGTTCGCCTACCCCGATGCGAGGTCATCAGATAGATTGATTCCAGCTAGAGACGACTTCACGCGGAGACGTTGAGAGTCGACAGAGACGATCGAATGTCGGAAACCTATTATTCCAAGTTTAAAGTATTCGGAAAGACATGCAGGCAATTCTATGGTCCCTCTAGAAGAATGAAACCCTAACTCGACTTAATGACCGTGTGAAAGCCTTTGAACCTTCGGGTTTGCGGCAGTTCTACGGCGCCATTAGTGAGGCTTGGGTTTGCCCTTCTACGGCTGGACCACCGATATTGTGGTATGTACTCGATACTATTAAACTGTGCCCAAGATGTTGAGCTCTTGGGGGATTATGAGGTTTTGACGACTCGATCGGATGGCTCGACTTAATTCGGATGCTAGGTGGTGAGATGCATTTCTTGGGAGACTCCCGATACGAGGATAGCCGTTGGAGCTCAGTCCATGTAGCCGTGACGAGACGAGTCCAAAGCAGACGACATTAGAGAAAAGTGAAGTAAGAGGTTCGTACCAGATCTAGATGAGATGACGTTCCACTCCGCCGATATCAGAGATGCGATGCGCATGCCGAGGCATGGTACTTGGATTTACCTTCCAGAAGGAGTCGCGATGAGTATGCAGTCGTTCCAGAGCAAGACGCAGATATAGTAAATGACGATGACTTCCGGACAGTTGGCAGAGACGAGACATGGAAGAGACCGTGAGCAGGATTCCTTCCAGGACACTGTTGCAATGATACTTGCACCTAGGATCAGATGTGTCACGTACATTCAGAGAGCCAGAGGCCGACGCCAGTGATATGCTGTATTACGAGTGGTCGCGATGATGGACCGAGAGATTGGTAATTCACAGTGAAGACCTTGACCCAGGAGTGGTCATTGTTACGCACACCAGCAGGACAGAGTTCATGATCATCGACGAGACGTCCCACTAGTGACCGCGACAGTTGGCCGAGATTCTTAGAGGATACGCTTGAGCGGTACTATTCCGCCATTATTGATTTCGATGTTTTGGGTGATTTATTCGCAGGATTTGATTTTGATGATTGAGGATTTACGATCTTTGCACAGTGTTGCACTTGATATCGTTTTCGTGCTTTGGTTTCACATGTTTGTGATTTTACAGTTTTAGACATTTGAGTTGATTTTGTGCGTATGCACGCACACGATTTGGTTCCTGCACTCTGTATAGTTTATTTATGCTTGCAGTGCAGTGATACGCCTTTTGTGCACTTAGATGCACTGGACTTTGATTTCGATGGTGATGTTCGATATTTGTTTTGTGCACCTTGTGCACCTGATTTGATTTTGCGCATGTTCGGCACTTGATATTGGATTTCATGATTTCGTGCACGATGGATACACCTGATTTGGATTTTCGCGCATGTTGGGCGCATGTTTTGAAGTGTGATTTTGGTGCACACCAGATGCACTAAATCGAGATTTTTCGTGCATGTCAGATGCACCTGATTTTGCTGTCAGGCACACATGTTGCCTACGACAGATGTTTCGTGCACACCCGATGCACTTAGATGTTGTTTCTGTGCATATGTATGGCACATATTTGGATTTTGATTTCCGTGCGCACAAGACGCACGTAGTATTCATACGCGTATTTTGGGATTGATTTTTCTTATAGAGCAGTACGTTTTTATGATATTGCTATGTGTTTTCGTACTGAGCAGGACTAGTCAGAGGACAGTACCTGAATATATTTTACATGTATAGTTTCGAGTTATATCATATTGGTTTTGCTTTGGATTTGGGATTGATGTCTTCCCCATGACTCCGATGATTGCGGGATGCTTGACGGAGTTCTGATTTGAGTTATATGCTCATTTTTCATGCGCATGCGTTGCGCTATGATTTGTTTTATGTATTTATGATTTCGGAGCCCCGGCGATTCGATGGTTTTAGCTGAAATATTTTAGTATTTGGGGGAAGTTTTAATTTAAATTCGGGGACCGAATTTCTTTAAGGGGGGAAGATTGTAACGTTTTGAAAACCGTTTCGGTGAAATTTCGAAAAAACGGTAAAATAAGGGGGTTTTCTGTAAAAAGTCAAAATGCAAATATCTTTATTATAAAATTAAATATACATATTCTAGCTATGTAATTGCTAGTATTTGGTGTTTATTGAGCCACTGGTGAAATTTCAAATTTTCTGAAAAATTTTCCGAAAATAATTATTTTAATATTATTTTAAGCCGTCACTAATATATTTAATTAAGGAAAATTACAAATTGGAATGAGTTGAAACAAATTTTGTGCAACATAAAACATTAAATAAAATTTTATCATGTGGTTTTTGAAACGAAATCGTTTGCCAAAACGGTTTAGAAAATATCGAAGAAAAAGGCTTTTTTTAGTGTAAATGGATGTTTGGGGTATTGTATTTATCATTTTTCATCACCCCACACCCATACCCATACTCACACCCTCCCATTTATTTCCTCTCTTGGCTGAATTCAGCAGCCCCATCAATTTTCCCCACTTGAAGATTTGAAAAGAAAAGAATAAAGAGAGAAGAAGTTAATTGAAGTATGGGCTTTGACTTTTGTGTTGACTTTGAACTTTCCTCACTTGCTTTTCCCCACCTCACTCTCACTCCTCTCCTCCTCATGATGCAGCCGAGCCTCCCTCATGATGTCCTCCCTTTTTTCTCATCTCATTTCACTCAAAACCCTTCAAAAAAATCTCCAAAATTCCATCTAAAATCAAGCTAAAAGTCAAATCCAATTCTTACCCATTTTTCATTAGCCTCTCAAGCATGGATTTTGGTGAAAAGTTTTCATTTTGGAGGCCAAGATTTTGGTGCTAGATTCATGTTAGATCTCTTGAAATTGTGAGGTATAAATCTTTGCCCTATAGTTAAATTGTTGCTTTAATACTTCAATTCGACTAAATTAGATGCTTAATTAGGTTTCAAATTTAAAACTTGTGAATTCAAGAGAAGGGTTTCAAAAGTCAAGTTAGGTTTTTAGTGATGAGATTGTGGTTGTGTGATATAGTTAACATGTAGTGGGCATGCTAAATCAAATCTAGTTGCTAGTTTGCATTTTTGTTAATTTATATTGTGATAATTATATAAATTGCAAACTAGGTTTTAAAAATATAAATATTTTGGTGAGATAAAATTCTAATTAGGGTTTCATGGCATTATTAACATTATAAATTGTGGTTTAATATTTTAGTATATGCAAAACCAAGCTTAATTGTAAAATTGCGAATTTTACTTTAAAAAGAGTTAAAATCGGTATTTTTGCAAACTAGGAATTTGGAATATATACAAATTGATGAGTTTAATTTATGAAAGTGATTTGTATGACCTAATTATGTTATTTAATGAGCATTTTGGCCATTCGAATCGTTAAAATTTGTAGATTGGTTAAAACATCAAGTTTTGAACCGAAATGGGAATTTGTGATAACTAGGTTTTTGGAAAATAAAACGATTGGTTTAATTTTATGGATTTGATGAATTAATCCCTATTTATTATACATTTAGTGAGTTTTGAAACCATGATTGGTACGTTTGGTGTTTTTCTCGATGGTTTGGCGTTTGTACGCCGACTTCGAGGGTTTTTGGGTTGATTTATGAAAACAACCATAGGTTTTGACCTATGTGGGATTCGTGAGTCGTTTTG
Organism: Agapanthus africanus; assembly: GCA_030015575.1. Lineage (NCBI taxonomy): Eukaryota > Viridiplantae > Streptophyta > Magnoliopsida > Asparagales > Amaryllidaceae > Agapanthus > Agapanthus africanus. Next base: position 337,832,462 of record JASDDO010000008.1, read on the forward strand.
GTCATGAGTCGGATTTTAATGCGATACGGTGCGTTATGATATGTAGGTACCCCATGTGGACTTCGAGACGACAAGCAAGCGCGTGGCGACGTCGGCACCGGCGAGCGAGGACCAGGTGAGTAGATTTATATCTACGGGGAGAAGTCGGGTGGATGGCGTATAGCACCCCCGCAGTCCGTGGTGGTGTATACGGATGCGTATACACACCAACAATTATATGTTATTTGGGATTAATAACGATGTTTAGGATGGATTTTGGTGTGTTGGATTATTTTAGTGTTGCGAACCCTAGGGTAGTGTTGCACTACACATACACACATACATACTTGCATACATTCCTATTTATATGTGCTCATGGGATTCTTTATAGTTATGTGTTCACATGGGTATGGGACTATGTGTTCACATACGGATTTGAGGATGATACTTGGGTTTGAGATGAGTCGATGAGATTTGTATTGAGGTTGGGAATTCGGTGATATAGCAGGGTTCGTATTTAAGATACGACATGACGTTGTAGCGGGTCCTTGACGTAGTGTTTCACACACGTCCATGCTTACTTAGGCAGTATCAGTATTGTACTAGACGTAGATCAGTACCCCGGATTATGATCTTTGATAAAGAGGATACCAGATGAACAATGTGATGAATGCGATATTGACCCGTACCCAGATTTGGGGATGCCGTATGACGGATTTACGTACGAGCTATATCTTGATGATTGATCCGCACTCTTGACTTGGGATGTCTGATTGTAGATATGGTATCGGATATGATATTATTGAGGCGGGATCACCGACTAATATATATACAGGTATGTATATGGATCGACTCAGATGTTAGGCGGTTTCCTTACCTGTAGTCCAGCTTGTTAGCTTAGCCCTTTAGTTTAGTTTAGTGTTAGATTAGGCTTGATTCTTACCTATTTCAAAAACTAACGAATCGTGGGTATTTTAAAAGACAGCCCAAGGGATCCTACGGATATTTCAAAAGACGTATCTTTTCATAAAAACACCGTAGCCCCTATTTTCAAAACCCCATGATTCGTGTTATTTCAAAAGGCACCATTTGTAGGACTTATATTAGATTAATGCAGGTTAGTTACAGTTGCGTCTTGTATTCAGCTCCCGCTTATTATTGTGGTTCGCTTCGCATCGCATACTTATGTTATAATTTCTTATTGCAATGTTGATATCATATTGTTAGGACACCAGCACCATTACCGATGATGCGTATGTACCACGTACACTTACTTGCCGGCTCACACACATCTTCATCGGTAATTTCCATGTCACGTACACCTTAGAAAATATTATTGCTTGACTTAGCTTGTTAGTTAGTAATTTGACATGATATTAGTATACCCGCCTTATATGCCAGCTTAACATTGTAGTTATTACTTGTCACTTCATGCATACTGTTATTCATTGTTATGCATATATTCATGGTTTTACATGCTATTGATGATTTGGATTCGGATTTCCATGAGATTTTCTGGATTTGGAGGGAAAACCGCAAAACTTATATAAACTGATTTCTTTCTTTTTAAATAAAAAGTGCGGTTTTTCCCATGATGTATGAGTCGTCCACCATGAGTTTGCTGATGGATTTCGAGACCCGATTCGAGGAGACGGATGAACCGTTTCGGGTATATGGTGGACCCGGTAAGGTACCCCGGGGCAAGAAGCGCGTGATGATGACGATGTGAGCTTGGCAGGGGAGCACTACCTACCGGTGATTTTACCCGACGCGTCGGATATCCGGAGGATACCGTCGTGATCTTGAGATGGATGGTAGGGGCCGGTCTGGACTGACGGCGCCCTAGATATTGTGATTGAGACATTGAGATTTCGAGATATTGAGGTACAGAGACTGTGATACAGAGATATCGAGATATTGGGATTACGTTTTGTGCCGATGCTAGGCACTGTTTTATGCTGATTTCATTATGATACCTCATTTTAAAAATACAAAGGAAATCTCACTAAATTATGAAAACAGTTCTTCATTCACATGTATTCTGTTTTCATGCATTCATACCTCATTCATATGATATATTGCTACCTGAGGCACTGACACGGGCATATGAGATTACACTCGGGTTAGATATCACCCTAGCCATTGTTATAGGCTGCATGTTATACATATATTTGAGGATATATTATGATCATTGACCTAGGATTGCGTTATTTATGCGATTTCTTTTCGTAGATGTTTTTCTATTCACGAGTTGGCAACTCACCCCCGTTGTGCCCCAGTTTCTTGCAGGTTTGCCGTACAGGTTTCATTACGGCTTGCGGGCATAGTTTCCTTCGGGTGATTTGCTAGTAGGTGGGTTTACTTGTATCGTACCCACATTATATATCTTGTATATCATTATTCTGTTGTATCTAGAAGTTCCATCAACCAAACATGTATTTATTTTGAGATGGAGACCAGTGATGTTATTTCTTCGACCTTAGAGTCGCGCGTTATATTTCTGTGGTTTTCTTGTGGTTTTGAGTTTCCTTTTGAAATTTGATCCTCGCCGTTGGCGTTGTATATTATATTGCTTGTGTGGTTGTGACCGTCGATTGACGAAGAGCTAGCTCCCGCTTGGGGATGCCTTTTTATTGATTTCCTATACTATTCATGTTGTATCCCGTCTGGGAGCCAGTATTTACAAAGGAGACTCTGCCGAAATTTTCGGGAAATATTTGATGTTTTTTTAAACCGCATAATTCGGCTTATGCTATTAAAACTACTTGTTTTAAATTGGTTTTCCTTCACTCTACTACTTTTCTTGGTTTGGATTTCTGGGGTTTCGGTTTACTTAGATTACGTACGCCTCGAGACGTTCGTAGTCTAAGTGCCGGTCATGTTCCGTACTTTCGGGTCGTGACAAAGTTGGTATCAGAGCGTTCGGTTTTACCTTCGGAGCGTAGGATGACCCTTGGTTGATGGAATAGGTGACTAAAGTAGAGTGACGTACCGTAGGTATGTTCCGCGGCATATTTACGATACGCTACTCCACTTAAGAAGCCTTAGGATGTACATTTCTTTGCTCAGTATTATATTCATTCCGATCTAGCCTCATCAGTACCAGTTATGATTTTGCTGCCACGATTACGGGCAGGGAGAGCTACAGCTAGAGTTGCGGTCAGCACGAGCTCGTCACGAACGAGGATTGACCAGGGCGAAATTCCGGCGACACACAATTGCGGAGATGTGTCTTTTTACTGTGTTTCCGCGCCATGAGCGTTTGGCGGATCGCCTTTACGAGATTTCTCGGACGTGCCGGTCAGTACAAGAGGATCGAGCCAATGATAGAGGCCAACCAGATTTTGATGACCGTTGGCGTATTGCTTACTCATGATGATTGAGGCACTGTTTAGCGTGCAGACGAGTGAGCCGGTTGTTGCTGCGAGCGATGAGATATCGCCCCAGATGTTGGAGCCATTGCGGGACGAGTTGTACTAATAGATGATAGAAGGTCGCTAGTCACCCGATGATGAATGACTAGGACAGGTGGTTCGTTCGCCTACCCCGATGCGAGGTCATCAGATAGATTGATTCCAGCTAGAGACGACTTCACGCGGAGACGTTGAGAGTCGACAGAGACGATCGAATGTCGGAAACCTATTATTCCAAGTTTAAAGTATTCGGAAAGACATGCAGGCAATTCTATGGTCCCTCTAGAAGAATGAAACCCTAACTCGACTTAATGACCGTGTGAAAGCCTTTGAACCTTCGGGTTTGCGGCAGTTCTACGGCGCCATTAGTGAGGCTTGGGTTTGCCCTTCTACGGCTGGACCACCGATATTGTGGTATGTACTCGATACTATTAAACTGTGCCCAAGATGTTGAGCTCTTGGGGGATTATGAGGTTTTGACGACTCGATCGGATGGCTCGACTTAATTCGGATGCTAGGTGGTGAGATGCATTTCTTGGGAGACTCCCGATACGAGGATAGCCGTTGGAGCTCAGTCCATGTAGCCGTGACGAGACGAGTCCAAAGCAGACGACATTAGAGAAAAGTGAAGTAAGAGGTTCGTACCAGATCTAGATGAGATGACGTTCCACTCCGCCGATATCAGAGATGCGATGCGCATGCCGAGGCATGGTACTTGGATTTACCTTCCAGAAGGAGTCGCGATGAGTATGCAGTCGTTCCAGAGCAAGACGCAGATATAGTAAATGACGATGACTTCCGGACAGTTGGCAGAGACGAGACATGGAAGAGACCGTGAGCAGGATTCCTTCCAGGACACTGTTGCAATGATACTTGCACCTAGGATCAGATGTGTCACGTACATTCAGAGAGCCAGAGGCCGACGCCAGTGATATGCTGTATTACGAGTGGTCGCGATGATGGACCGAGAGATTGGTAATTCACAGTGAAGACCTTGACCCAGGAGTGGTCATTGTTACGCACACCAGCAGGACAGAGTTCATGATCATCGACGAGACGTCCCACTAGTGACCGCGACAGTTGGCCGAGATTCTTAGAGGATACGCTTGAGCGGTACTATTCCGCCATTATTGATTTCGATGTTTTGGGTGATTTATTCGCAGGATTTGATTTTGATGATTGAGGATTTACGATCTTTGCACAGTGTTGCACTTGATATCGTTTTCGTGCTTTGGTTTCACATGTTTGTGATTTTACAGTTTTAGACATTTGAGTTGATTTTGTGCATATGCACGCACACGATTTGGTTCCTGCACTCTGTATAGTTTATTTATGCTTGCAGTGCAGTGATACGCCTTTTGTGCACTTAGATGCACTGGACTTTGATTTCGATGGTGATGTTCGATATTTGTTTTGTGCACCTTGTGCACCTGATTTGATTTTGCGCATGTTCGGCACTTGATATTGGATTTCATGATTTCGTGCACGATGGATACACCTGATTTGGATTTTCGCGCATGTTGGGCGCATGTTTTGAAGTGTGATTTTGGTGCACACCAGATGCACTAAATCGAGATTTTTCGTGCATGTCAGATGCACCTGATTTTGCTGTCAGGCACACATGTTGCCTACGACAGATGTTTCGTGCACACCCGATGCACTTAGATGTTGTTTCTGTGCATATGTATGGCACATATTTGGATTTTGATTTCCGTGCGCACAAGACGCACGTAGTATTCATACGCGTATTTTGGGATTGATTTTTCTTATAGAGCAGTACGTTTTTATGATATTGCTATGTGTTTTCGTACTGAGCAGGACTAGTCAGAGGACAGTACCTGAATATATTTTACATGTATAGTTTCGAGTTATATCATATTGGTTTTGCTTTGGATTTGGGATTGATGTCTTCCCCATGACTCCGATGATTGCGGGATGCTTGACGGAGTTCTGATTTGAGTTATATGCTCATTTTTCATGCGCATGCGTTGCGCTATGATTTGTTTTATGTATTTATGATTTCGGAGCCCCGGCGATTCGATGGTTTTAGCTGAAATATTTTAGTATTTGGGGGAAGTTTTAATTTAAATTCGGGGACCGAATTTCTTTAAGGGGGGAAGATTGTAACGTTTTGAAAATCGTTTCGGTGAAATTTCGAAAAAACGGTAAAATAAGGGGGTTTTCTGTAAAAAGTCAAAATGCAAATATCTTTATTATAAAATTAAATATACATATTCTAGCTATGTAATTGCTAGTATTTGGTGTTTATTGAGCCACTGGTGAAATTTCAAATTTTCTGAAAATTTTTCCGAAAATAATTATTTTAATATTATTTTAAGCCGTCACTAATATATTTAATTAAGGAAAATTACAAATTGGAATGAGTTGAAACAAATTTTGTGCAACATAAAACATTAAATAAAATTTTATCATGTGGTTTTTGAAACGAAATCGTTTGCCAAAACGGTTTAGAAAATATCGAAGAAAAAGGCTTTTTTTTAGTGTAAATGGATGTTTGGGGTATTGTATTTATCATTTTTCATCACCCCACACCCATACCCACACTTACACCCCCCCCATTTATTTCCTCTCTTGGCTGAATTCATCAGCCCCATCAATTTTCCCCACTTGAAGATTTGAAAAGAAAAGAATAAAGAGAGAAGAAGTTAATTGAAGTATGGGCTTTGACTTTTGTGTTGACTTTGAACTTTCCTCACTTGCTTTTCCCCACCTCACTCTCACTCCTCTCCTCCTCATGATGCAGCCGAGCCTCCCTCATGCTGTCCTCCCCTTTTTCTCATCTCATTTCACTCAAAACCCTTCAAAAAAATCTCCAAAATTCCATCTAAAATCAAGCTAAAACTCAAATCCAATTCCTACCCATTTTTCCTTAGCCTCTCAAGCATGGATTTGGGTGAAAAGTTTTCATTTTAGAGGCCAAGATTTTGGTGCTAGATTCATGTTAGATCTCTTGAAATTGTGAGGTATAAATCTTTGCCCTATAGTTAAATTGTTGCTTTAATACTTCAATTCGACTAAATTAGATGCTTAATTAGGTTTCAAATTTAAAACTTGTGAATTCAAGAGAAGGGTTTCAAAAGTCAAGTTAGGTTTTTAGTGATGAGATTGTGGTTGTGTGATATAGTTAACATGTAGTGGGCATGCTAAATCAAATCTAGTTGCTAGTTTGTATTTTTATTAATTTATATTGTGATAATTATATAAATTGCAAACTAGGTTTTAAAAATATATATATTTTGGTGAGATAAAATTCTAATTAGGGTTTCATGGCATTATTAACATTATAAATTGTGGTTTAATATTTTAGTATATGCAAAACCAAGCTTAATTGTAAAATTGCGAATTTTACTTTAAAAGGAGTTAAAATCGGTATTTTTGCAAACTAGGAATTTGGAATATATACAAATTGATGAGTTTAATTTATGAAAGTGATTTGTATGACCTAATTATGTTATTTAATGAGCATTTTGGCCATTTGAATCGTTAAAATTTGTAGATTGGTTAAAACATCAAGTTTTGAACCGAAATGGGAATTTGTGATAACTAGGTTTTTGGAAAATAAAACGATTGGTTTAATTTTATGGATTTGATGAATTAATCCCTATTTCTTATACATTTAGTGAGTTTTGAAACCATGATTGGTACGTTTGGTGTTTTTCTCGATGGTTTGGCGTTTGTACGCCGACTTCGAGGATTTTTGGGTTGATTTGTGAAAACAACCATAGGTTTTGACCTATGTGGGATTCGTGAGTCGTTTTGGTCATGAGTCGGATTTTAATGCGATACGGTGCGTTATGATATGTAGGTACCCCATGTGGACTTCGAGACGACAAGCAAGCGCGTGGCGACGTCGGCACCGGCGAGCGAGGACCAGGTGAGTAGATTTATATCTACGGGGAGAAGTCGGGTGGATGGCGTATAGCACCCCCGCAGTCCGTGGTGGTGTATACGGATGAGTATACACACCAACAATTATATGTTATTTGGGATTAATAACGATGTTTAGGATGGATTTTGGTGTGTTGGATTATTTTAGTGTTGCGAACCCTAGGATAGTGTTGCACTACACATACACACATACATACTTGCATACATTCCTATTTATATGTGCTCATGGGATTTTTTATAGTTATGTGTTCACATGGGTATGAGACTATGTGTTCACATACGGATTTGAGGATGATACTTGGGTTTGAGATGAGTCGATGAGATTTGTATTGAGGTTGGGAATTCGGTGATATAGCAGGGTTCGTATTTGAGATACGACATGACGTTGTAGCGGGTCCTTGACGTAGTGTTTCACACACGTCCATGCTTACTTAGGCAGTATCAGTATTGTACTAGACGTAGATCAGTACCTCGGATTATGATCTTTGATAAAGAGGATACCAGATGAACAATGTGATGAATGCGATATTGACCCGTACCCAGATTTGGGGATGCCGTATGACGGATTTACGTACGAGCTATATCTTGATGATTGATCCGCACTCTTGACTTGGGATGTCTGATTGTAGATATGGTATCGGATATGATATTATTGAGGCGGGATCACCGACTAATATATATACAGGTATGTATATGGATCGACTCAGATGTTAGGAGGTTTCCTTACCTGTAGTCCAGCTTGTTAGCTTAGCCCTTTAGTTTAGTTTAGTGTTAGATTAGGCTTGATTCTTACCTATTTCAAAAACTAACGAATCGTGGGTATTTTAAAAGACAGCCCAAGGGATCCTACGGATATTTCAAAAGACGTATCTTTTCATAAAAACACCGTAGCCCCTATTTTCAAAACCCCATGATTCGTGTTATTTCAAAAGGCACCATTTGTAGGACTTATATTAGATTAATGCAGGTTAGTTACAGTTGCGTCTTGTATTCAGCTCCCGCTTATTATTGTGGTTCGCTTCGCATCGCATACTTATGTTATAATTTCTTATTGCAATGTTGATATCATATTGTTAGGACACCAGCACTATTACCGATGATGCGTATGTACCACGTACACTTACTTGCCGGCTCACACACATCTTCATCGGTAATTGCCATGTCACGTACACCTTAGAAAATATTATTGCTTGACTTAGCTTGTTAGTTAGTAATTTGACATGATATTAGTATACCCGCCTTATATGCCAGCTTAACATTGTAGTTATTACTTGTCACTTCATGCATACTGTTATTCATTGTTATGCATATATTCATGGTTTTACATGCTATTGATGATTTGGATTCGGATTTCCATGAGATTTTCTGGATTTGGGGGGAAAACCGCAAAACTTATATAAACTGATTTCTTTCTTTTTAAATAAAAAGTGCGGTTTTTCCCATGATGTATGAGTCGTCCACCTTGAGTTTACTGATGGATTTCGAGATCCGATTCGAGGAGACGGATGAACCGTTTCGGGTACATGGTGGACCTGGTAAGGTACCCCGGGGCAAGAAGCGCGTGATGATGACGATGTGAGCCTGGCAGGGGAGCACTACCTACCGGTGATTTTACCCGACGCGTCGGATATCCGGAGGATACCGTCGTGATCTTGAGATGGATGGTAGGGGCCGGTCTGGACTGACGGCGTCCTAGATATTGTGATTGAGACATTGATATTTCGAGATATTGAGGTACAGAGACTGTGATACAGAGATATCGAGATATTGGGATTACGTTTTGTGCCGATGCTGGGCACTGTTTTATGCTGATTTCATTATGATACCTCATTTTAAAAATACAAAGGAAATCTCACTAAATTATGAAAACAGTTCTTCATTTACATGTATTCTGTTTTCATGCATTCATACCTCATTCATATGATATATTGCTACCTGAGGCACTGACACGGACATATGAGATTACACTCGGGTTAGATATCATCCTAGCCATTGTTATAGGCTGCATGTTATACATATATTTGAGGATATCTTATGATCATTGACCTAGGATTGCGTTATTTATGCGATTTCTTTTCGTAGATGTTTTTCTATTCACGAGTTGGCAACTCACCCCCATTGTGCCCCAGTTTCTTGCAGGTTTGCCGTACAGGTTTCATTACGGCTTGCGGGCATAGTTTCCTTCGGGTGATTTGCTAGTAGGTGGGTTTACTTGTATCGTACCCCCATTATATATCTTGTATATCATTATTCTGTTGTATCTAAAAGTTCCATCAACCAAACATGTATTTATTTTGAGATAGAGACCAGTGATATTATTTCTTCGACCTTAGAGTCGCGCGTTATATTTCTGTGGTTTTCTTGTGGTTTTGAGTTTCATTTTGAAATTTGATCCTCGCCGTTGGCGTTGTATATTATATTGCTTGTGTGGTTGTGACCGTCGATTGACGAAGAGCTAGCTCCCGCTTGGGGATGCCTTTTTATTGATTTCGTATACTATTCATGTTGTATCCCGTCTGGGAGCCAGTATTTACAAAGGAGACTCTGCCGAAATTTTCGGGAAATATTTGATGTTTTTTTAAACCGCATAATTCGGCTTATGCTATTAAAACTACTTGTTTTAAATTGGTTTTCCTTCACTCTACTATTTTTCTTGGTTTGGATTTCTGGGGTTTCGGTTTACTTAGATTACGTACGCCTCGAGACGTTCGTAGTCTAAGTGCCGGTCATGTTCCGTACTTTCGGGTCATGACAGTTCCCACTGTGCTTTGATTTCAACCCTACCACGGCTCAAAGGAGTCGTGCAAACAGGTTTTAGTTGGGTACAGTCCCGAGCCACATGGAGGCAGTGATCGGATCGTCGGGGATTCGTCTCTCCCAGTATTGGGGGTTGATGTCGCATTGTGTACGGGTGGCCATCACCACAAATCCATGGCCATGGTAGACGAGGATTACCGATTCAGGATCGATAGTTTCTCAGGAGGTGATGGGTTACATGCCGCCACTAAATATCGCGTTGTTAGGGGTATGACTTTATCCACCCCCCTAGAATCGATATGCGATACTCTTAAACGAACAGACCGGACTGTACGGATATTGTCACTGACAGGCTCTGTAGGGGTTCAGGATGAGTTTGCTCGTCGGCCTCCCTTTCGCTCAATACCTGGGTAGCCGTTACGTACAGCTAGTGCCGCCGACGTGCTTGTGGTTAAACCCACTGCCAGCGTATTGACGAGTCTTTAGAGTCCCACACAGAGGGTTTTCACGGTTCAGGCAATATGGTGTACATGAGGTATGTTGGTACATACAGGTGTCCGGTTAAATATGTGCACATGCTGCACAGACTTTAATCGGACGGTTGATAATACTAGCGGCTTAGGATTAAGCCAGATTATTAAATCAGGTTTTGATTTAATAATTTAGATATGTATTTATATATATGTATTCTAGTATTATTGTTCACTATTCGTTTTCTCTCTCGGCTATTCGTATTTTTGTAAGAATACGCGTATATGTATTTCGATACATGTACCGGGAAGTATTCCGTATTTTATACGGAATAGCTTCTAGAAGATGCCACCTCATTATTGATTTTTAGAAAATCATTTGCTTTTAAATGAGGTGGAAAAGGTGACATGAGTCAAGGCATGGGTCAAAGCATGGATTCAAGGTATGGTTGCATTTGTTTAATGGTAATTGGAAATGATATTTTTTTTGGTGAAGGAGATGAGAGAGGAGAGGGGGGGCCGACCACTAATTGGGGGTGTGGGGATTCATTTTTCATGGGTGTGAGATTACACTAGCTCTCCCTCACTCTCTCATTTTTCACACTAAAAATACTTAGCCAATTTCCTTAGCTCATGCCCTTGATCATCACCTCATTCATCTTCTATGGTTGCTAAGTTGAGCAAAAGAGTATGAGAGAAAATATAGTGATACACTACTACACCTCGAATATCCATCATTAGCAATTTTGGAGCGTCGGTTCCCTCGTTCGTCGAGGCTGGAACTTGCACCGTTTCCCTCAGGTGGATCATCGGAGATGAAGGAAGACCGGCAACCAAACCACATCAAGGAACCACTAGGAGCTTGGAATAAAGACCGAAGGACATGGATCAACTCGGTATAACGATTCTAACTCTTAGATTAGCTCGCTAGTTTAGGGTTTAAGGTCAATCCGGGAATCGGGTAACGGTAACGCCGGTTTCAGAAATTTTTGTTCCGCATTTTGGCCGCGTTTCGATGGCCGGGGCGCTGCTGCAACCCTTCATTCTCTGTAACGAACACACGTGAAGAAAATGCATCAACATGTACTTTCTTCAATCAGGTGGCATGGGAATTCTGGCAATCCCCTATATTCTGTTCAGTCTTATAACTCTTATAAGAAAGAACGGAACCAACGTTTCCCTACATAGTATAACATGCGGGTTCGGTCAATACATCCATATTATTATCTTGATTAAAACGTGACATGGTCTCTACCTGGAGAGAGAGAGAAGAAAACACTTTAGCGTATGCTCTTGCAAGATCAGATTGGTTATTATTTTATCTAATCAGGATGGCTCCCACTGTTTTTATCAAATCTTCCTTCAAACCCTAAAAGGAAAGACTAGCCGGGATTAATTACACCATACAACTTCGCCAATCTTTCTGCCAGGCCAGTGCCGGTACTTTGAGCGAGGTTCCCCATGCTTTCACACAGACCTAATTAAAATAAACCTCGTTTTCCCAGGGGCGTAACCCCGTTGACACCTTTCTAGACACCTACTTGATCGGCTAATTGTCTTGTGTAAAACTCTCCCAGGAGCAACTCTTGCTCACAGCGGGATCGGGATCCAACTATCTCATAGAAGGTATGCAATCTCATTGCAAGTTTCAACACTTGAAAATCCCGATATATTTTGCCCTTAGCGTGCTATGAGCTTGACGAAAGCCAACAAATCATAGTGCGCTAGTCAAGTCCCACCCGCACGACCCTTGACGATAGCCAACAAAGCCGTACGAATACCCTAATCCAATCGCATCATTTGCAGCAGATAAGCAGTAAGTAGCTACCGCACACTACACCTTGACGAAAGCCAACAAATGTAGCACGAATACTAGATACTACTTATCTGAAATGTCGGAAGGCTACGGTAGGTTTTTCTGAAAACCTTTTGCGTAATGAACTTGATATCGTTGCGGAATCGAGTGATTTTGAAAAGGAGTGTTTTTTAGGCTTTTCCTAGTTTCGCTAATGAGGTCACTCCCGGTGAAGGGATCTCGTCTCTTTCCTTATCGAATAAGGTGCGGGATATATCACATATATCACTATGCAAAGCAAGTACTCCAAAAGCAATCAAAAGACAAACCGTGTGTTGTAGCATCTGCCAGTTATTGCTAAAGAGGTCACTCCCGGTGAAGAGATCTCGGTTCTTTCCTTATCGAATGAGGTGCAGGATATATCACATATATCACTATGCAAAGAAAATATTGTAGCTACCCTTTTTGAAAATTTGATTCCACAACATCTTTTAGGTTTCTTTTCTTTCATTAATCAGATTAATGAAGTCCCATTACTTAAGCTTCCTAAGCATCACAGAAGAAACGAAAATAGAACGTACGCTTATGCCATCCGCATTCGCCACAGTGTCCCGTTATGCACCGTCAGGTTACTTAACCAACAGCATACCGAGACGGGACTAGCACGGGTGCAAAACATAAGCAACGTCTACTATATATCTTATATATAATGTATATCCATTCATCTCAAAATCCACAGTGATCACATCACAGAGCAGCAGAAGAAACATATGAAATATTGGATATACTAGGAGGTTCGTGTTTTATTTTGAGCCTGTATAAAACACGGATTCCACGGTCGCGATGAATAGCCAAACCCACTTCCCTAGACCCCTACGAGAGCGGCAAGCAACCCTACCAATTCTAGAGTTAGAAGATCCGGACTCGACTCCTCGAGTTGGTCTCCCACTGGACTCTAGAACCCGGTTACTTATGCTCCTCTCCTTGGGTCTTTCATAATGCGGAAAAGTAAATAATATACATCAACGGTGACATCTTTCTCAACCCGGAAGTGTCCCAATAAAAGAATATTACATACATTTAATTTTACATGAATGAAAATAAAAACTCTCATCTCACATAAAACCCCCGGCTATTCAAAACGTGACTGTTTCCCCCAATCAGAGCAAAGCTCTGTTCAAAATTCAAATTTTGAAATGAAGTAACGCTTCAGAAATAACGCCAAGTGCGCTGCGCCCTAAGCAGCGCACCACGTGCAAAGCACGTGTGCGCTAGCGCTAGGTGCGCTGCGCTTTAAGCAGCGCACCACGTGCAAAGCACGTGTGCGCTAGCGCTCTAAGCAGCGCACCACGTGCAAAGCACGGATGCGCTAGCGCTAAGTGCGCCGCCCTCTAAGCAGCATACCACGTGCAAAGCACGGGTGCGCTAGCGCTGGAACTAAAAACTCCCCACCGTCAGATCAAAGATCCAGTAATAATGATAAATCATTAATCAATCAGAATTAAATTCTGTTAAGGAAAGATTCCTCAAAATCTTTCCAAACAACAAGATTGTGCTCTGCAAATCAGAGCACCGTTGGATCAATGATCCGATGGTGATTAAAAATCACCAAAATACAGAATAAATTCTGTATGGAAAAGATTTCCCAATCTTGTTAATAACAAGAAAATTACCTTCTATAAATCAGAAGCCCTTGGATCAAAGATCCAACGATGGGAAATTCCCCAAATCAATTGGAGAAAAGATCTCCTTAACTGATTGAACTGATCAGCTTGCCCTATAAAAAGGCCCTTAGACTTCAAGTCTCAGGGAGAGAAGATATACAGAAGTATAGAGAGGAACCCCCCCAGAAGCTTTGAGAAAATCTCAAAAAAGAAGAGCCAAGCTTTCAGAAAAAGAAGAAGTTTTCTTGAAGGTAAAAAATGAACAGAGAGATGAAATCATCTCATAATTAAAAAGAAGAATCCACTTCTTTACAGATCATAGATCTATAAGACCAAGGTCTTTCACAAAGAGATCAAAAGATCTCATCATAAAGAGAAGAATATAATTCTTCTCACAAATCATAGATCTATAAGACAAATTGTCTTTCAGAGATCATCTCATCATAAGAGGCGAGAATAATTCAATTCTCTTAGAATCAAAGATCCATAAAGGAAAAGCCTTTCACTAAAATAAGAGATTGAAACATCTCTTATAAAATAAGAACTTTGTTCTTAGAAAAATAGAATTTAACTCTCAGGGCGCAAACTGATCTAAGTTGCATAAAAGAAGAGCCATAGCGCTCTTAATTTAAAAGCGCTTCAGTGCTCCACATCTAGCGCAAAGCGCTGCATAGCCTTAGCGCTCCAATCAACAGAAGCGCACTGCGCTCATTATCTGGCGCATAGCGCCAAGCGCGCCACGTGTCTCCCACGTGTGCGCTACTTAAACAGAAGCGCTTTGCACTCTTTGAACTAGCGCTTTGCGTTCATAAGACTTGCGCTCAGCGCCAAGCGCACCATGTGTCCCTCACGTGTGCGCCACTTAACCGTTAGCGCTCTTGGACTAGCGCTCTGCGCTCTTTAGACTGGCGTAAAGCGCCAAGCGCACCACGTGTCCCTCACGTGTGCGCTACTTGGTTGAAGCACACTGCGCTCTTTTGATTGGCGCAAAGCGCCAAGCGCACCATGTGCTGCGCTGATAGAACATAAATTGTTCTTTAATAAGCCCAGAGCTATGATGAATGCTCAGCATTCAGTAAAAGACAAAAACACTGTCAGAATCCAAATCAATGCTCAGCATTGTTAAAGGGGCCCATCCCAAACAAATGCTCAATAGCCCAAAATAAATGATCTTAGTCCCAATTGGACTACAGATCCCAACCAAAACTGGTTCAAGGGTACATCTCTGCACTCCTCTTGTCGTTGTAATCCTTCAACGTCTTCAGAGAGGTGACGGGACCCGACAACCATACATTCCATAGACTATGACGTCTTTAAACTGGACTGTGGGGTCCTTAAACCCATGGACTATGATGTCCTTAACCTCGGACTGTGGGGTCCCTTTAAACCCACGGACTATGATGTCCTTAACCTTGGACCACCATGTCCTTAAACTGGCAATCGACCGCAATGTCCCTAAACTAAACAATAGAGCCTAAATGCTCTTTGTTTGGATCTAAATGATCGCGTTAAGTTGATCTTAGTATGAAATTAGACTAACGTATCCTTAACAAATGTTTAAGTTGATCTTAGTCTCAAATGAGACTAACGTATCCTTAAACCCAACCCCCAAACCCAAATCTAAGAGAATACGGATTTGGACTAATCCACGCCCTACGGGCGACAACATAAATTAGTCTCCGTATACAATCCACGGGCAACCAAAAAAAAAACAAACACCCTCGACATGAAGTGACCATCTGGAGAAGGAGAAACTGGTTGCCGCGATGCGGTAGCGTAATTAACTGCTGGGGCTTGCGCCTGCAGGGAAGAGCGTCCCCACAATCAAAAAACCCTCAACAAGGGGAATCTGATGAAGTCTGCTACATCGGCCGCATACGTTTAAACTTTCGATACATGGTGTTATAAATCAACTTGGCATCTTCGGAGAGGTGGACGGATAGCACCAATTAGCATCTGCCCAGAATTCAGGCAAGACGGACCTGCGCGGTCGTGTCCCCATCTTTCGGCAGAGAACAGATTCTGGCATGCCCGGTGGGACCTTTTCCTCTTTCCACTCCACACTTCGTGTGTCGTGTTTCGCGAACAAATCGCGGTTTGATATGGTTGCCCTTGGGTTCGAGGTACTAAGATTTGGTTTTGCTCTCGTGCAGAAAAAAGAAATGGCCTATAACTGCTCCAGCTGCAACTGCAACTCCCGTTCCGCCTCATCCGGAGGTATAACCTACCGGCCCCAAGCGGCCTCCCTTGTCACAATGCCAGTGGAGAAAGTAACTCAAGTCACCACTGGGCTATTCTTTGGGACCATGATCCCACCGGTGAGCTTCAATGCCCCGCTGCTGTCGCAAGAAGCCCCAAAGAGCTCGGTCTTTAATCGACTCACAACTTCTGCGACCCCTCTCAACAGGTCATCCAGCTCCGACGCCTCAGTCTTTGACATACTGGGCTAAAGCACATTTGGGCACATGAAGAAGCCCGCGATACCAGAAAGGGTTATCCCTAAGCGGATAGCCATTCCTGCTCATGAAGTCGTCAAGCCAGCTTCTCCTGCCAAAATGTCGGTCTTCACAAGACTGACTGTTTCAGTTCCCGCTCCAGGCGAAGTCCTCAAAGCTGCTTCCCATGCCCGGAGGTCTATCTTTGACAGATTGGATATTGCTTCTCAACGGACGTCGGTCTTCAAGAGGCTGACGCCAGCGACAACCCTTCACCAACACAAGGGGCATGAGGAAGTCACCCTTACAGCTGAGACAATCCCAACGGCTCGACATGCTCGACGTCGCCACTGGCGCCGAGTAAGGAAGGCTAGGGGAAACTCTCCTTCTGGACTGACTCCGCCGGCTTCAACGGTAGAAATCGATGTTGCTGTTCCAACTGGAAACAACTTTGAACCGCTAAGGAGGGTGCGCAAAAACTCTCCGACTTCCGTGCTGAAGAGATCTCCTCCACCTGTGGAGATTGCTACAGAAAAGAAGCCGGAGCAGCCCCTTCAACGGCTGTCCTCCAAAATTTACAAAGTCTGGCGACAGGTCCAGGACTCGATGATTGACCAGGATTACTCTCACCGACCAAAGAAGATTAAAGCTCGGCAAGAAAAGAGCCATCCCGTGGTACCACAGAAGATGTCATCCTTCTGGGTGCCCGCTGCAACGGCTCCCTCAACGTCAACCGCTCATAAGAGAAGGAGGCCGGAGAAAGCCCCTATGACCGCGGCGAACCGTAAGGACGCTGAATCTAAACGCCCTAAGTCTGGGGGCATGGTAACACATACCGTTTATATGGATTTCGGAAAAGAGGAAAGCCGTGCTTCTACGGGTCATCGACCGCTTACCCGATTGATCACAAAGGCTCAGGAGCAACAGCAGCAAAAGCTCCAAGAGATGTTGACTGCAATGGCCGCACTCACTGGGCCGAAAGAAAATCCAGAGACCTTAGAGCAGCATCAGGAACAAGAAACTGATGCTGAATTCCTCCGAAGAATGCTCGAGAGGAAAGAAAAAGAGGCCGCGGAACAGGCGGCCAACATAAAACGAATGGCTCTTTTGTTCCAAGACATGTCCGGGATGATGCTACAGCCGGAACCTCCAGCTGAAGACCCCCCCCGATTATCATTAAAGACGACAGAGGGGAGACATCGAACCCTCCTCCGGCTCTTTCAGCAGCCAAGAAGGAGACCATTTCCAAAGCCGCTTTGGATGATTACATTGCTCAACAAATACGAGCTCACCAGGAGAATGAAGCGGCTGGGTAGATCGTTAAGACTGAACGACCCTATCTGGGCTGGTATGACCAAATAAGGTACCCGCCGGGATATACGATCCCTAAATTCCATGTATATAAAGGGACAGGCAATCCCCACCAGCATGTCGCCCAGTTCAGGGCTCTATGTGGCAACACTGGAGGTGACGATAAACTATTACTTCGCCAGTTCATCGGCAGCTTGTCAGAAACGGCGTTCGAATGGTACTCTGAACTCCCGAACGACTCTGTTAAGACGTTTGCAGAGATGGAGCTGCTATTCACCCAACGTTTTGCGAGCGCTAGCAAACGTACCCCAATCACGGCGCTGATCAAAGCCAGGGTGAAGCCGGGAGAAACTTGGGTTCAATACGCAATACGATGGCGGAATTTATGGTCGAAATGCGAGCAGCGCATCGAAGAAGCGCCTGCAGTAGGCATGTTTGTGGGCACTCTTGATCCTCAAACGACTATTTCCCAATTCATGATGTTCTTCAAGCCGACCACGTTCCAGACCTTGATTGACAAACTGGCCTAAATGGACCAGCTGGGTCATAGACCGTCTCCTTCAAAGTCGGAGCCACGGAATGAAAAGGGCAAAGGGAAAGCGACCTTCGTCGCAAATGCTCAACAGCAACCCAGTGGACGAGAGACGGCAATTCTATATGAGAAAATAAAGCGCCCTTATTCGTTTCTCCGGGACAAAACGAGGAGATTGTTCGAGCTGGCAATGCGCAACAGGCTCATCAATCTGCCGAATTCGAAATGCCCATTGCAACTCGGTGAAGCTAATAATCTCAATTATTGCCCCTATCACCAAGTGATAGTCCATCCAATTGAAGATTGCATCGTCTTTAAATGCTGGATTGAAGATCAATACCAACAGGGCAAATTCGCCCTGTCCGAGAATTGGAAAGTAAGCCCGCCTCAACCACACGCTCTCAAAAGGGAGGACACACCGGGGGCATCGTGCTCTTTTGTCGAAAAAGCTCCATGGGAGGTCGCTCTTTCAGCCAAAACAAAATGAATGCAGAAAGATGTAACAACTGGGAATATATTAGTAACTAATTATATTTTAATAAGTGAATTTTTTTTTAATAAAAGTTTACCAAATTGACTTTCAAATAATTTATCAAAATTAATAAACATTTTTCTAGAATTTTCCTAAGCTTGCACAAACATGTGCATGTAACCTAGGGTTAAAATTGGGTTAAACCATGTTTAGGCAACCATGGTGGTCTAACCCCTTTTGTTAAGCTAATTAGTTTTAAATTAAGAATTTGGTTTTCTAAAAATAAAAATGGATTAAAATTTCTTTTGGTTGACTTGGGTTGAGGAGAGAGAGGGAATGATGGCTGTCATGTTAGCATTTGATAGAGAGAGAGAATGGGGGCTTAAGGAAGTGTCACACCCATTTCACTTCAACGCTTTTTGCTTATCTTTCAAACCCTCTCACTCACATCCCACACATCTCTGACACACACCATCATTACTCACACAACACTACAACTTCAGCCTCACAACAGCCACAAAATTCAGCAGTAGCTGCTACTACATCAGCCCCAAACACAACAACAAACACAATAACAACAGCATCAGCTTCATGTAGCAGCAGCAGCAGTTTTCAGCCCCAGCAGCAGCAGCTGTAACCACAAACAACACCACACAACAACCATTCCCACACCTACAACAACTCCTTCTTCTTCTACTACAGCCACACAACACCAAAACAACAGCAACACCGGCACAAAGAAATATAACACAAGCTACAGCCTGAACTGCATCAGCCTGTGCAGTGAGCAGCAGCACTAGCAGCAGCTTCAGGCAGCTCCAGCAGCTGCAGCAACTCCCTCCCTCCACTTCTTTTCTTCTCCTTGGTGTAGGGGTCAAGTGAGGTATACTTCTTTAGCTTAGCTTCTTAGCTTGCTAAGTTTATGTGTAGAAATAGCTTCGGTTAGTGTAAAATATGAGATTTTGTGCTTGTTTTGGTGATATGTATGAAGTTTTGTTTTAGTGATGTTAGTGTTGGGTTGACTAGCCTAAGTAAGTGTTGTTAGGGCCAAATTAACCTAGGATAACCCCAGATTACACTAAAATACCCTCAGTTTTCAAATTGTACAAAACTTGACGTTTTTGAGCAAAACTTAGCTTTTTGAGATCTGCTGTTACCCCTGTAAGTTAAGAATGAAATTAAGTGGACCATAGCCTACTGGTGATACCCTGACCCCACCACCAGAGCCCGACTCCACCACTCCAACCCACGTCCGCCGAAAAATTCATTCTGGCCGCAAATTGCGGCCAGACCTGGGAGTTAGGAGCTAGGGTTTTTGGTACAGGTGTCTGCTACATTTTTTAGGTCCATGGTATATATAGTTTTGTAATATTCTAACCTGGGTGGTAAAATCTGGGGCAGTATGTCGTTTTCTGGTATTTTTAGTTTGCGCGATACTCGCGATACGCGAGTGGATTCTGTGATTCAGCGTATCGCGGCGTATCAGGTTGAGTTCTAGACACACACACACGTTCCAGCGTATCGCGCGCACGCGCGTTAATTCGCGACGCGAGTTTCTCGTTTCGTTCCGATATCGCGTTTTACGAGATTTTGATTATATTGGGATTCTTGTGTAATTCCAAGTTCGTAGGCGGGTACGTCAGACGCCGCCAGGAAAGGGAAGCAGGTGGTCGGCTATACTTAGCACGCGACCAGGTGAGTAGATTTAACATCTACGGGGAAATCGCCCGTATGGCGTTAAGCGTCAGGGCGTAATTGGATGTTAGTTTTATGTGTTCATGTAGACATACTAGAGTAGCACACCTCCTTATATATATAGATATACTGATAGTATAGAACACTGCACTGTCACTAACGGTCCAAGTTGCACGAGCACGATTTATATGCTACACTCACACCGTTAGTAATTGCCATGACACTCATATTATAGGATTGCTATAAACCGCATATTTGATTCTGCTTTATTGACGTCATCATGATTTGCCGCATACTATCATATGTATATTCATACCATGCACACTGTATACGCACTTTTGTGGGTACCTTCATTGATATATCGCTACTTGGGCACATATGCATCATATGTCTACAATAGTGCACATGTACATTGCTATATTCACTTTGCATACTTATCCATTCACACATCCATACCTATACACATATTCATATGCTACATACATGGATGATATTGACTTGATTTAAAACTAAGGGACCGCAAGCGATATTTCCAAAACTAGATTTTTCAAAAGAGCGGTTTTCCCTTTCTTTTACTCTTAGCGTCATACGACACATTACATGGATTACGCATTGTATTTGATTTATGTGATTTCTGGATTTGGGAACCGGAGTACTATCTTAAGAAAATACGCACTGTTTAAAAACCCGGTTTCCTTTGATATGATATTTTAGTGCGTCCACCATGAGTTTTCTCGGTTTCGGAGAGCTTGTGTGAGTATACCCGATTCGAGGAGAGGTAGGCACCGATTGCGGGTACATGGTGGACCCGGTACGGTACCCCGGGACGAGAAGACTCGTATTGTTAGACGGTGAGCCCAGCGGAGGGATTACTACCTACCGATGATTGGTTAGACCTGGCGATTATCCGGAGGATACCGACCAGAGTCGATAGATGGATACGGGACGACGCGTACTGTCGGGGGCCGAGGGCCAATTCCGCAGATGGAGCCTGTGGGCGGATCCGATGGACGGACGCCCCATACTAGAGGATTTGCGTGTCGATGCTGGACACGGCTGATTTTATGAGATTTGGAGTGCCGATGTTGGGCACTCACGATTGTATGAGATTCACAGGATTTGAGGGCCGATGTGGATGACGGCGCCGGAGTTTTACTGGGATTTGGGTGTATTGATGGACACCGGTCATTTTTCCACGTTGATATTCCGTGTAGAAACTATTTGTTCCCATGCTCAACATTTAGTATTTGACATCTCATCCTGTACCTATTGTACCTGATATAGTACACATGCTATACATGATTATCACATACCCTGCTCATGTTATATAGGGTTGTTAGATTCCATATCAGACATGATTATTGCATATCTTGCACATCATATGGAGAGACTTTTATATTGCACTTGTTGCCTGATGTGAGCATTCGGTTCATCATATAGATGTTATCTGTGGGCATAGGTTAGAGTATCGCAGTACGTGCATACTCGTGATTACATTTATATGTTATCTACTATTCACGAGTTGGCAACTCACCCCCGTTGTGCCACAGTGCTTGCAGGTTGCCCTTGGGAGTAGTCGCGGCTGGCTGTTTACCACACCTTTTGACACAGATACCATTGCTGAGGCGTACTAGCCCTTTTGCTATTAGGTGGGTTTTGTACGGTATCTGTTTACTTTTCAGTTGCACCTTGATGTATCTAGTACTCTCCATCTACTTTCATGTATTGACCTAGAGACAGTTGTGAGGACGATGTATGTTATTTGTACTCTGGTGTCGAGCTCGTTGTGAGCCGACTTTATCTATGCAGTTTTACCTCTTATGATATTTGTTTTCACTTTACTGCTCATTCTTCGCTTCGGCGTCGTATATTTTATTGTGGTGATTGCTCCGCCGTTGGGCGCGATTCTCCCATTGAGATGCTCTATTTATTTCACATGTTACTTTTACTTATATCTCGCCTTTTACCCGATTTCGGGGCAAATGTTTTGGTAAAGGAAATGTTGTTGAAATTATTTAAATAATAACTTGAACCAAAAGGGATTGCTACTAAACAACTTAAAGTTTTCTAAATGTTTTAACACTCCAAATTTTAATGGTTTTGTTTTCTGGGTTCGGCTTACTTAGTCACGTTACGCCTGTAGACGTTGCGTGGTTAAGTGCCGGTCACGGGCCGAACTTTGGGTCGTGACAAAGTTGGTATCAGAGCGTAGGTTTTACCTTCGGAGTGTAGGATGACCCTGGTATGATGGAGTAGGTAGCTGCAGCAGGGTGGCGTGGCGTGTGTATGTTCCGCGACATACTCACGACACGGTACTCCGCCTAAGCGACCTTAGGACTTATTGATTAAAATTCCTTCATGACTCTATACATTTTTGCGATTCAATTTCTGTATCCTTATCGAATCCTACCTTCCTTTTCAGCCACTATGCCGCCAAGGACTACGAGGGCACAGAGAGCGGCTGCGAGAGCCGAGGCTCGTGTTGACTCGTCCGAGACGAGGACTGATCCGGGCAGTGCACCTGTTGCACCCGAGCAGACTATCCCTTCTATGACAGATCAGATCGCCACACTAGGGGCTGGTATGCAGGAGATGCGCCAGACAGTGGGATCCAACATGCAGGAGATGCGTCAGATGATAGGGTCGCTAGTTGAGACGCTTCGAGCGCAGCGACCAGAGGTAGCTCCACCAGTCACGGGGACCGCGATGGTATCTACAGCACCAGCAGTTGCCCCTGCAGCCACGGAGGTGATTACAGTTTCGTTAGCAGAATTCATGAGGCTGAAGCCTCCGGTCTTCACAGGCACCGACGCAGCCGAGGACCCGCAGTCCTTCATTGATAGGATGGCCCGGATATGCCGTTCCCTTAGATGCTCAGATACGAGATGGGTTGAGTTCGCGAGCTTTCGCCTGGAAGGACTTGCACAGAAATGGTGCGAATCGGTCGAGAAGGGCAGAGCAGCAGGTCTTCCTCCTATGACCTGGACAGAGTTTGTGACGATCTTTCTAACCCGCTTCCTTCCCCAGAGTGTCAGGGATGCCCGAGCATGCAGATTTGAGTCCTTACGCCAGACGCCAGAGATGACCGTGGCAGAGTACGATGTGTTGTTCACCGAGCTATCAGTTTATGCTCCGTACCTAGTGGCTACTGAGGAACTGCGAGTCAAGAGATTTGTCCGAGGATTTCTTACACCATTGTTCCTTGCGATCAGCGCACAGCATTACGAGACATATGCCGCAGCTGTAGACGCAGCCCTATTAGTCGAGGAGCGCCTTGCCGAGACTTCAGTAGTTCCAGGTCCGAAGAGGGTTCGTACTGACACAGCAGCTCAGAGACATCCGTTCAGACGCCGTGATAGACGTTATCCAGGTGGCAGAGACTCGGGGCGAGGTCAGATGTTTAGCTTATACCCCCAGGAGGGTCAGCAGTCGTCCCGTTGATGCTTTGGATATGGTAGTCCTCATCACCGCGTCAGAAATTGTACCGAGACACGCAAGAGGGAGCCAGCCGTACCGCATGTCACACTTCCACCTTCTCCACCCCAGAGGGCGTTACCTGTTGTACCCACAGTTGCTCCGCGTCAGACTCATGCACAGAGAGGCCATGGTCGCGGAGGGTTTGTTCCTAGAGGGCGAGGCGGTCGAGGCAGAGGACAGCCAGCCACCGGCAGAGTACAGCCAGCTGCTAGTAAGGGACCGCTAGTTACAGGTGGAGGACAGGCACGGGTTTTCACGTTGACGCATCAGGACGCGCAGGCGTCCAATGCGGTGGTCTCAGGTACCTTATCAGTATGTTCTGTTGATGCATACGTATTATTCGATCCCGGATCCACGCACTCGTACGTTTCCACACATTTTGTGCCGAGTTTGGGTAGAGAGTCTGGGTTGCTTGAGCAGCCGCTTGTTGTGACCACTCCCATGGGAGAGTCGTTTGTTGCTAGGCACGTGTTCCGATCCTGTGTTGTCCGTATTGGCGAGAGAGTTTTGCCTGTCGACTTGATCCTTCTAGAGATGTTGGACTTCGACGTTCTTTTGGGCATGGATTGGTTGGCCACTGCTATGCGTCTGTGGACTGCTGCGAGAAGACAGTTAGGTTTTGTTTTCCCGGCGAGTCGACTTTTGTTGTGCAGGGTGACCGTGGTGCCACCCCTCACCTTTTGATTTCTTCTCTTCGCGCTGGACAGCTTCTGAGGAAGGGATGTCAGGGATTCCTAGCCTATGTTGGTGAGATTAGGGTTACGGATGTTCCACTGGACCAGGTTCCGAGTGTATGTGAGTTCCCTAACATGCTTCCTGGGCTACCGCCTGAGCGTGATGTTGTGTTCTGTATTGATTTGATTCCCGGCACGGGGACTATTTCTATACCGCCTTATCGGATGGCCCCGGCGGAGCTTAGTGAGTTGAAGAGTCAGTTGCAAGATTTGCTGGACAAGGGACTTATTCGACCCAGTGTTTCTTCTTGGGGTGCTCTGGTCCTATTTGTCAAGAAGAAGGACGGCAGTTTGCGTCTGTGTATCGACTACCGGCAGCTGAACCAGGTGACCGTGCGGAACAGATATCCGTTGCCACGCATCGACGACTTGTTCGACCAGCTTCAGGGGGCAGGATATTTTTCGAGGATCGATTTGCGATCAGGCTATCATCAGCTGAGAGTTCGACAGGAGGACATTCCGAAGACAGCTTTCCGTACGCGTTATGGCCATTATGAGTTTTTGGTGATGTCGTTCGGACTCACCAACTCGCCAGCAGCTTTCATGGACATGATGAACCGCATATTCAGGCCGTATCTTGACTTGTTCATCATCGTATTCATTGACGATATATTGGTGTATTCCCGGAGCAGAGAGGAGCACGAGCAGCACCTGCGGATTACACTGCAGACTTTGAGGGAGCACCGGCTTTATGCAAAATTCTCTAAGTGCGCGTTCTGGCTGGACAGCGTAGACTTCTTGGGTCACGTGATTATACGGGATGGTATATGTGTAGACCCGAGGAAGGTCGAGGCCGTTCGGAGTTGGCCTAGACCTACATCCGTTACTGAGATACGCAGCTTTCTAGGACTGGCCGGCTACTACAGGCGATTTGTACAGGACTTCTCCCGTATTGCTGCACCTTTGACCGGTTTGACCCGGAAGGGGGTTCCTTTCGTTTGGACGGAGGAGTGCGAGCACAGTTTCCAGCAGCTACAGACTTGTTTGACTACAGCGCCAGTGTTATCATTGCCCTCAGGATCAGGCGGGTTTGTAGTCTATTGCGACGCTTTACGAGTGGAGCTAGGGTGCGTATTGATGCAGCATGGCAGGGTGATCGCATATGCTTCCCGGCAATTGAAGAAACATGAACAGAACTACCCCACTCACGATTTGGAGATGGCTGCAGTGGTCTTTGCACTTAAGATCTGGCGACATTACCTCTATGGCGAGTCGTGCCAGATATTCACTGATCACAAGAGCCTAAAGTATATATTTCAGCAGCGAGACCTGAATCTCCGACAGCGCCGTTGGATGGAACTGGTGAAAGACTACGACTGCGAGATCTTGTATCACCCGGGCAGGGCTAATATGGTAGCGGATGCTTTGAGCAGGAGGCCCGAGGGTAGTCTATCGTGTTTGAGTGCAGTACAGAGGCAGTCGTCAGCAGATTGGTAGATACTATGCAACGGCCGAGTGCAGTTCGAGTTCACACAGATCGGGGGACAGCTTGCGCATGTTCATGCACGCCCACAGTTGCTTGACCGTATATATGAGGCCCAGCGCAGGGATGACCGTTGCTCAGAGATCGTGGCACAGATTGAACAGGGCAGATTCTCCGAATTCGTGATCGATGATCAGGGGATGTTACGATTTGGGTCTAGACTGTGCGTACCAGATGCTGAGGGATTGCGGCGCGATTTTCTCGAGGAGGCACATCGATCGGTGTACAATGTCCATCCCGGTTCCACCAAGATGTACTATGATATAAGGGAGGTCTACTGGTGGTACGGAATGAAGAGGGACATCGCAGATTTCGTATCGAGATGCCTGACTTGTCAGCAAGTCAAGGCCGAGCACCAGAGGCCCGCAGGAGAGCTACAGCCGTTACCCATTCCGGAGTGGAAATGGGAACAGATTTCGATGGATTTCTTTGTGGGTCTACCCAGGACTAGGCGGGGGTATGACTCTATTTGGGTGATCGTGGATCGTTTGACGAAAGCGGCTCACTTCCTACCAGTGAAGACGACTTTCAGATTTGCTCAGTACGCCCAGATTTATATCGACGAGATTGTACGACTACATGGGGTCCCGACGTGTATTGTGTCCGACCGAGGCACCCAGTTTACCAGCAGACTATGGCAGAGACTTCAGGAGGCTTTGGGCACTCGTTTGAGTTTCAGCACGGCATTTCATCCACAGACCGACGGACAGTCAAAGCGGACCATTCAGACTCTCAAGGACATGCTCCGAGCTTGCGTTTTAGACTTTGGTGGTAGCTGGGATCATCATTTACCCTTGATAGAGTTCTCCTACAACAATAGCTTCCAGGACACTATTCAGATGGCACCCTTCGAGGCTTTGTATGGGAGGAGATGTAGATCGCCCGTCTGTTGGACAGAGCTCAGTGAGAGCAGTATTTTAGGGCCACAGATAGTACATGAGACGACCGAGAAGATACAGCTGATTCGAGACAGGATGAGGACGACTCAGAGCAGGCAGAAATCCTATGCTGACAGACGCCGCCTCAGATTAGAGTTCACAGTTGGCGATCACGTTTTTCTGAGGGTCTCTCCAATGAAGGGAGTGATGAGGTTTGGAAGAAAAGGGAAGCTTAGCCCCAGATTCATAGGTCCTTTCGAGATCCTCGAGCGGATAGGTGTCGTAGCATATCGTTTGGCTCTTCCACCCAGTCTTTCAGATGTTCACCCCGTCTACCACGTGTTGATGCTACGCAGATATCTTCATGACCCTTCCCACACGATCCAGCATCCGACAGTACAGCTTGAGCCCGACCTTTCATTCACCGTGCAGCCAGTGGAGATATTGGACCGGCAGGTGAAGAAACTTCGATCTAGGGTCCTGCCGTCGGTGAAGGTTCTTTGGCTCAGCCCGAATGGTGAGGAGATCACTTGGGAGACCGAGAGGGAGATGCGGAAGAAATTCCCTCATCTCTTTGAAGGTACGCGTAGTCATATATTTTAAATTCGGGGACGAATTTTCTTAAGGGGGGAAGACTGTAACAACTGGGAATATATTAGTAACTAATTATATTTTAATAAGTGAATTTTTTTTAATAAAAGTTTACCAAATTGACTTTCAAATATTTTATCAAAATTAATAAACATTTTTCTAGAATTTTCCTAAGCTTGCACAAACATGTGCATGTAACCTAGGGTTAAAATTGGGTTAAACCATGTTTAGGCAACCATGGTGGTCTAACCCCTTTTGTTAAGCTAATTAGTTTTAAATTAAGAATTTGGTTTTCTAAAAATAAAAAGGGATTAAAATTTCTTTTGGTTGACTTGGGTTGAGGAGAGAGAGGGAATGATGGGTGTCATGTTAGCATTTGATAGAGAGAGAGAATGGGGGCTTAAGGAAGTGTCACCCCCATTTCACTTCAACGCTTTTTGCTTATCTTTCAAACCCTCTCACTCACATCCCTCACATCTCTGACACACACCATCATTACTCACACAACACTACAACTTCAGCCTCACAATAGCTACAAAATTCAGCAATAGCTGCTACTACATCAGCCCCAAACACAACAACAAACACAATAACAACAGCATCAGCTTCATGTAGCAGCAGCAGCAGTTTTCAGCCCCAGCAGCAGCAGCTGTAACCACAAACAACACCACACAACAACCATTCCCACACCTACAACAACTCCTTCTTCTTCTACTACAGCCACACAACACCAAAACAACAGCAACACCAGCACAAAGAAATATAACACAAGCTACAGCCTGAACTGCATCAGCCTGTGCAGTGAGCAGCAGCACTAGCAGCAGCTTCAGGCAGCTCCAGCAGCTGCAACAACTCCCTCCCTCCACTTCTTCTCTTCTCCTTGGTGTAGGGGTCAAGTGAGGTATACTTCTTTAGCTTAGCTTCTTAGCTTGCTAAGTTTATGTATAGAAATAGCTTTGGTTAGTGTATAATATGAGATTTTGTGCTTGTTTTGGTGATATGTGTGAAGTTTTGTTTAAGTGATGTTAGTGTTGGGTTGACTATCCTAAGTAAGTGTTGTTAGGGCCAAGTTAACCTAGGATAACCCCAGATTACACTAAAATACCCTCAGTTTTCAAATTGTACAAAACTTGACGTTTTTGAGCAAAACTTAGCTTTTTGAGATCTGCTGTTACCCCTGTAAGTTCAGAATGAAATTAAGTGGACCATAGCCTACTGGTGATACCCTGACCCCACCACCAGAGCCCGACCCCACCACTCCAACCCACGTCCGCCGGAAAATTCATTCTGGCCGCAAATTGCGGCCAGACCTGGGAGTCAGGAGCTAGGGTTTTTGGTACAGGTGTCTGCTACATTTTTTAGGTCCATGGTATATATAGTTTTGTAATATTCTAACCTGGGTAAAATCTGGGGCAGTATGTCGTTTTCTGGTATTTTTAGTTTGCGCGATACGCGCGATACGCGAGTGGATTCTGTGATTCAGCGTATCGCGGCGTATCGGGTTGAGTTCTAGACACACACACACGTTCCAGCGTATCGCGCGAACACGCGTTAATTCACGACGCGAGTTTCTCGTTTTGTTCTGATATCGCGTTTTACGAGATTTTGATTATATTGGGATTCTTGTGTAATTCCAGGTTCGCAGGCGGGTATGTCAGACGCCGCAGGAAAGGGAAGCAGATGGTCGGCTATACTTAGCATGCTACCAGGTGAGTAGATTTAACATCTACGGGGAAATCGCCCGTATGGCGTTAAGCGTCAGGGCGTAATAGGATGTTAGTTTTATGTGTTCATATAAACATACTAGAGTAGCATACCTCCTTATATATATAGATATACTGATAGTATAGAACACTGCACTGTCACTAACGGTCCAAGTTGCACGAGCACGATTTATATGCTACACTCACACCGTTAGTAATTGCCATGACACTCACATTATAGGATTGCTATAAACCGCATATTTGATTCTGCTTTATTGACGTTGTCATGATTTGCCGCATACTATCATATGTATATTCATACCATGCACACTGTATACACACTTTTGTGAGTACCTTCATTGATATATCGCTACTTGGGCACATATGCATCATATGTCTACAATAGTGCACATGTACATTGCTATATTCACTTTGCATACTTATCCATTCACACATCCATACCTATACACATATTCATATGCTACATACATGGACGATATTGACTTGATTTAAAACTAAGGGACCGCAAGCGATATTTCCAAAACTAGATCTTTCAAAAGAGCGGTTTTCCCTTTCTTTTACTCTTAGCGTCATACGACACATTGCATGGATTACGCATTGTATTTTATTTATGTGATTTCTAGATTTGGGAACCGGAGTACTATATTAAGAAAATACGCACTGTTTAAAAACCCGGTTTCCCTTGATATGATATTTTAGTGCGTCCACCATGAGTTTTCTCGGTTCCGGAGAGCTTGTGTGAGTATACCCGATTCGAGGAGAGGTAGGCACCGATTGCGGGTACATGGTGGACCCGGTACGGTACCCCGGGGCGAGAAGACTCATATTGTTAGACGGTGAGCCCAGCGGAGGGATTACTACCTACCGGTGATTGGTTAGACCTGGCGATTATCCGGAGGATACCGACCAGAGTCGATAGATGGATACGGGACGACGCGTACTGCCGGGGGCCGAGGGCCGATTCCGCAGACGGAGCCCGTGGGCTGATCCGATGGACGGACGCCCTATACTAGAGGATTTACGTGTCGATGCTGGACACGGCTGATTTTATGAGATTTGGAGTGCCTATGTTAGGCACTCACGATTGTATGAGATTCACAGGATTTGAGGGCCGATGTGGATGACGGCGCCTGAGTTTTACTGGGATTTGGGTGTATTGATTGACACCGGTCATTTTTCCACGTTGATATTCCGTGTAGACACTATTTGTTCCCATGCTCAACATTTAGTATTTGACATCTCATCCTGTACCTATTGTACCTGATATAGTACACATGTTATACATGATTATCACATACCCTGCTCATGTTATATAGGGTTGTTAGATTCCATATCAGACATGATTATTGCATATCTTGCACATCATATGGAGAGACTTTTATATTGCACTTGTTGCCTGATGTGAGCATTCGGTTCATCATATAGATGTTATCTGTGGGCATAGGTTAGAGTATCGCAGTACGTGCATACTCGTGATTACCTTTATATGTTATCTACTATTCACGAGTTGCCAACTCACCCCCGTTGTGCCACAGTGCTTGCAGGTTGCCCTTGGGAGTAGTCGCGGCTGGCTGTTTACGGCAACTTTTGACACAGATACCATTGCTGAGGCGTGTTAGCCCTTTTGCTATTAGGTGGGTTTTGTACGGTATCTGTTTACTTTTCAGTTGCACCTTGATGTATCTAGTACTCTCCATCTACTTTCATGTATTGACCTAGAGACAGTTGTGAGGACGATGTATGTTATTTGTACTCTGGTGTCGAGCTCGTTGTGAGCCAACTTTATCTATGCAGTTTTACCTCTTATGATATTTGTTTTCACTTTACTGCTCATTCTTCGCTTCGGCGTCGTATATTTTATTGTGGTGATTGCTCCGCCGTTGGGCGCGATTCTCCCATTGAGATGCTCTATTTATTTCACATGTTACTTTTACTTATATCTCGCCTTTTACCCAATTTCGGGACAAATGTTTTGGTAAAGGAAATGTTGTTGAAATTATTTAAATAATAACTTGAACCAAAAGGGATTGCTACTAAACAACTTAAAGTTTTCTAAATGTTTTAACACTCCAAATTTTAATGGTTTTGTTTTCTGGGTTCGGCTTACTTAGTCACGTTACGCCTGTATACGTTGCGTGGTTAAGTGCCGGTCACGGGCCGAACTTTGGGTCGTGACAAAAGATCTCCAAACATGCCCGGCGATCAGATGGAAAAAACAGCTAGAACTTGGGATTGTCAAGGGAATGCTGAAGCCGCACCCAACTCCAAAAATTGGTGGTGGTAGTCAAAGCGCCTGCACCCAGCCGTCAAAGTCTTCGAAGAAAAAGAAGAAGACCAAAAAGCCCGTGAAGCCTGATGACAAGCGCACGGAACTGCAAAAACATATTGACGCACTGGAAGAATATAACCAGAAAGCACGAACCCCGATCATGCTTCAGGAGTTTCTCAACCACGTCCTCGAGGACAAAGATGATGACAATGGAGAAGACTCGTCGGATGAGCCTGAAGATTATGTGGCAAGTTGCCATGTGATCTCTCACTCGTTAATAAATGGTGAAGAAGCTCCTGACGCAGAGAAACTGGGGGCAGATCCTGAGCCGGAACTTCTGGGACCATCAGACGAAATGATTGACGCATTCCTGAATGAAGCTCTTCTAAAAAGCAAAGCTGATCGGAAGCGCGAAATGGCCATATTTGAAAAGGCCAAACGCCGACGACTGGACGAAAGGGTTGAAACACTACCACCAGATCAAGGCAATTCCACCGCAAATAAAAGCAGGTTCAAGATGAGGAAAAGGTCCGCCAAGGCCATATCGATGGGAATGAAGCTGCCACCCTCCGAAGAAAACACTCCTGATGAAGCGGGTATACATCCTAGCTACTGCTTATATCATCGAAAGATTGCGCACCCCACCGAAAAGTGCAACGCTTTTAAAAACTGGTGGTAAGGATATGTTGCTCACCGACAACATTTCAAGCGGATGAAACGCAAAACTCATCGGGAACAAAGAAATATGACCGATGAGCGCAAAGGAACTACCAGCAATTGTCATATGGTTGATAGAAAGGGGTCGCAAGTTCTCACCTTTGGGAGCGATTCTGATGAAGAAATAGCCCTTGGCCCTCTCTTCAAAGAACCTACATCCGAAACGGAAGAAATGAAGACCTGTGAGAACATTCAGCTGCGCAATCGTACGCTGCCCGAAAAGAATTTTGGGCCCGCGAACAATGGGTTGAATAGAAAAGATAAGGGAAAAGAAAAAATCCCAGAGGACATTGCCCTAGATGATCAAGTCGTCAAAGAGATGACAGCCAAGGAACCGCCAAAGAAAAACAAGGTGGATTACAACGTTCTGGCACACTTGAGGAAGCTACCTTCGCAGCTAAGCATTCTCGATGCCCTCTTGTTATCGAAAGAAGCAAGAGATTCTCTGATCAAGGCGTTACAAGAGCCCGAACAGTTCCAAGCTTTCCTCGCCGAAGAAAAAATGAAGGACGAGCTGGGAGAAGTACACACGGCCGATATCACTTTCGGCGATGAAGATCTCCTCCTCGGGACGTGCGAGCATAACCGTCCCCTTTATGTCTCCGGATACTGTCATGACATCAAGATAGGCAAAATCCTGGTCGACAATGGGTCCTCTGTCAATCTCCTTAATGTAAGAGTGTTGAAGGAAATCTGCATGAGCGTTCAGCATCTCGCTCGTGATAAAATCACCATCTCCGGGTTTGACTCCCAGTCATTATGGACGCTCGGGTCTGTGATACCGACGCTGCGCTTTGGGATGCTAGTCACTGACATCAAGTTTCACGTCATTGACGCTAAGACCTGCTATAACGCTTTGCTGGGCCGGCCTTGGTTACACAAGTACAACATTATCCCTTCTACACAACATCAGTGTATGAAGTACTTCAAGGATGGTCTAGAGTACACTGTGACAGGGGAACTAAACCGATTCTCTATGAACGAAGTCCACAAATATAAGGATGCCAAGTACTTCCTGCCAGATTTCGAAGACATGGAAAGATGTCACAAACCAAAGAACAAAGATATTACCACTATTCCGGTCTTTGGGAGTGATACCGAGGAGGAAGAAGAAATAGTTTATTCAAGGCCGCCCCAATGCAACAAGCCGGGACCGTCCACCCCTATGTTGATCTTCGGCAGCGACTCGGAAGATGAGGTCAATACTGTATTTTCTGTTCGACCATAAATACAAGCCTTCGCTAATGAAGATCAAAGCTTGCAAGTTGTCATGGTTCCGCAAGAGCATTACAAAGAGCTCGATGCACTTTAAACTTATAGTGTGCAAGAACTGCAAACATTCTATGTCCCCCCCAGGCGAAAAGGTGAAAAGGCGATCCTATTCTACCGATCCAGGGAAACCAAAGTGGAGAAAGAAATTTGGCATGGTGCGGACTCTACACTTGACAGGCTCCAGCCCATCTGTTTGCCCAGATACTACACAGACGGATTAAAAAGACTGTTAAGGCGCCAAGGCGTACCCTTCAAACAGACTGCTCGACAAGCCCAGTTCTATAACAGGATCTGGAACGTCCCTGGAACTCAACGAAAGTTGCCCAATGGGAGAATGGAAACGATCGGGCTTGGATATGTTCAATCCAAGAAACGGGAGCGATTCCGTGGCTGCTACGTCATACATGACTTCGATGAAGAAGGAGATGCTATGTGGGAGGATGCTAACCATGAACCAAAATGATCTCCCATCGTGAAAATACCAAGCCCATCGTTCGAAGAACAAATGGACAAGCTTATAAGGGAAGCGGGTCAAAAGGTTCGAGACGATCATAATCGCGAAATGGCTATCTCCCGGAAAGCCAGAACGCAGCGCTTCCTTCAGCAGGCTGCAGAAAGTGACGATGCCCTTCGTCGCCAGCCCGTCATACAAAAGACCCGACACAGAGGCAGAAATAAACCAAGAATGGAAAAAGCGTTCGACAGCAACAAAGCGAGACCAAGAAGCCACGCGAGCGAGAATCGAGCAACCAGCATCCGTCTCTTATAAGGAAGATGAATCGAGCGTATTCTTTTTCCCAAGACAAAACAAGAAAGATACTT
This sequence comes from Agapanthus africanus, assembly GCA_030015575.1. Taxonomy (NCBI): domain Eukaryota; kingdom Viridiplantae; phylum Streptophyta; class Magnoliopsida; order Asparagales; family Amaryllidaceae; genus Agapanthus; species Agapanthus africanus. The sequence goes on from JASDDO010000008.1 coordinate 337,866,861, forward strand.
GATCTTGTCATAAAACATCAGATGATTACCCTCCCGGAGTCCAAACACCCCGAACAAGCAGGCGAGGTCTCTCACCCGGACTATTGTTCCTATCACCGAGCGATAGGACATCCTCTCGAAGACTGCTTCACATTCAAAGACCGGGTAGAAGACCAGTATCAGCAAGGCAAGTTCGCTTTATCCAGTAGTTGGAGGGTAACCCCACCGCAGAAGCATGAACCGAAAGCCACGTATATACAAGAGTAGAACCAGACCAACATCGGTCTTGGAAGCGATCTCATACCTGTCACGTGATAACGCTGTCAGAAGAAGAACCTGAGAATATGGATGACCTCCCCTGGTGCTTCGAAAATGATGACGACGAGGTGATCTCCGAGTTTCCACCGGCACCAAAAGAGCTGGAAGATGGGATACATACTACTGCAGATAACCTCAGAAAAATCGACTTGGGAACGACAAGTGACCCGCGTCCGACATTCGTCAGTGAGCTTTTGTCTGAAGAAAAGGTGGCTACGCTAAAAGACGTTCTCATGCAGTATAAAGATTGCTTCGCATGGAACTATTCAGAGATGCCGGGACTCGATCCAGAGATTGCTATGCACAAATTGGCGATATCTCCGGACATCAAGCCGATCAAACAAGCACCGAGAAGAATGCGGCTCGAGCTTGAGATGAGCATCAATGCCGAGGTCAAGAAGCTAATCGACTCCGGCTTTATCCAAGAGGTTCAGTATCCTGACTGGATCGCCAACATCGTCCCAGTGATGAAGAAAAATGGGACGGTGCGCATATGTGTGGACTTCCGGGATCTCAACAAAGCTTGCCCGAAAGACGACTTTCCAGTACTGGTCACTGAGCTGATGATAGATAATACGTCCACTCACAAAGTTTTCTCCTTCATGGACGGCTCATCAGGATACAATCAGATAAAGATGCATCCCGAGGACCAGAAGCATACCGCTTTCCGGACCCCTTTGAGCATATTCTGCTACAAGGTGATGCCTTTCGGTCTAAAGAACGTTGGTGCCACCTATCAGATGGCCATGATGAAGATTTTCGATGACCTCATACATGAAATCGTCGAATGCTATATCGACGACCTCGTAGTTAAAAGCAAATCATACGAGGAACATTTAGAGCATCTGAAGATCGTGTTTCAGCGCCTTCGGAAATACAATCTGAAGATGAACCCTCTCAAATACGCGTTCGGAGTTTCCTCGGGCAAGTTCCTAGGATTTATCGTCCGACACCGAGGTATCGAGATAGACCCGTTGAAGATCAAGGCGATCATGGAAATGCCTCCGCCAAGGACTCTCAAGCAACTGCGGTCTCTCCAAGGAAAGCTCGCGTATATCCGGCGATTCATAGCTAATCTCTCAGGCAAGTGCCGTCCTTACAGTCACCTAATGAAGAAGGGAACCCCGTTCGTCTGGGATCGCAAGTGCCAAAGCGCACTGGACGAAATCAAGCAATACTTGCAGAATCCGCCGGTGCTGACTGCCCCGGTCAAGGGAAAGCCTCTCATTCTGTATACAACCGCCCTTGAGGGTTCTCTAGGTGCGTTATGGGCACAGGAAAATGACCAAGGGAAGGAGAGAGCCTTTTACTATTTGAGTCGAGTTCTGCTGGGGGCAAAAAACAATTACTCCCCCATCGAAAAACACTGCCTGGCATTGATCTTTGCGATAATGAAGCTCAGACACTATGCGTTGGCACATGAGGTCCATCTCATATCAAAGATGGATCCTCTCAAATATTTGATGTCAAAGGCCATATTGACGGGACGGCTCGCTAAATGGGCCCTACTCTTAATGGAATTCTCGGTGATATACCGACCCCTCAAGGCAGTGAAAGGACAGGCCATCGCCGATTTCCTTGCTGAACATCCGATACCTGCCGACTTCCCTTTGAACTGCGAATTGCCCGACGAGCATGCGTTTGACACGATCGACGGGAAGAGAAGATAGAATGATACTCGGTGGGAACTTTATTTCGATGGAGCATATTCTATAAAGAAGCGCAAACAAAGCACCCCCATAATCAAATCCGGGATGGGCCTCATCTTCTTGACTCCACAAGGAGGGATAATGCGCTTTGCCATCTCCTTAACAGAGCCGAGGACAAACAATGAAGCTGAATATGAAGCTTTGATAGCAGGTCTTGAGATCGCTATCGACATGGGAATCGAAAACCTCTTCATATACGGAGACTCCCAACTGGTCGTTAGTCAAGTAAACGACGACTATCAAATGTGCAAACCAGAGTTGGTGAAGTACGGCGAGAAAGTGCAGCAACTGCTGACTCAAATCCCTGCCTATGCCCTGGAAAGCATACCGCGCGGGGAAAATAGCAAGGCGGACGCACTAGCCAAACTCGCTAAAGAATTGGCTGACGAGAACCTCGATGACGTGAGGATCGTTGTGCAAAGTCGTCGGTTCTTGCACCGGCAGAAATATCTCCGGAGTCGTCTGAAGAAAAGGGAGCTACCGAGCAAACGACCCTACAAATAAAAGATCAGGAAAAGGCTAAGGATTGGAGAGAAGTCTTTATAGACTACTTCAAATCTCATCGAACGTCTGAAGGTGCGTCTTCAAAACATCAGCTCATGAAGCGAGCTTTATCTTTTACCTTCGTCAATGATACTCTGTATAAGAGATCTTTTGACTCTTTATGGCTAAGATGCCTGGGACCGAAAGAAGCAAAAAGAGTCATCTAAGAAACTCACGACGGACTCTGCGGCTCTCACCAATCCGGGCCGAAGATGAAACTGAAGATCAAAAGGATGGGATACTATTGGCCCACGATAATCCAGGACTGCCTCGAATACGCGAAGCAGTGCCACTCGTGCCAAATTCATGGGGACTTCATCCATCAGCATCCAAATCCGCTACACCCAACGGTGGCTAGCTAGCCGTTCGAAATATAGGGAACCGACATAATCGGCCCCATCGAACCGGCATCGTCCGGAGGACATCGATTCATTTTGGCAACAACTTATTATTTCTCCAAATGGGCAGAAGCAGTACCGCTGAGGGAGGTGAAGACGGAGAATATTCTCCATTTCTTTAAGACACGCGTCATTTACCGGTTCGGCACTCCGCGGTGGATTATCTCCGATAACGGGACAGCCTACAGAAGCCACAAAATCAGCCGCTTCGCACAACAACATAATATAGACTGGAGATACTCTTCGGTCTATAATCCTCGAGCTAACGGTCTGGCTGAGGCTTTTAACAAAACCTTGACGAAGATCGTGAAAAAGACGGTGTCTCGAAATAAGAGGGACTGGCAAGAGAGACTGCATGAAGCTCTCTGGGCATATCGAACTACGTTCAAAACTGCCACAAACACAACGCCCTATGCGTTGGTATTCGGCACAGAAGCGGTACTCCCCCTCGAGATAGAGTTACCCTCTCTGCGAGTGGCCGTTCACTACGAGCTAACAGACGAAGAAAATGCTCACCTTCGGCTTGAGGAGCTCGACGCCCTTGATGAAACCCGTCTCATGGCGCAACAAAATCTGGAGGCTTATAAAGCAAAGATGACGCGCTCATATGAGAGACTGATTAGGCCGAGAACATTCCGCCAAGGCAAACTCGTGCTAGTGGTCAAGAGACCTATGATCCCTAATCGTGCCAAGCGGGGGAAATTCGAGCCGAACTATGAAGGCCCGTATATCATAGACAAAGTGTACCAGGGTGGAGCCTATCTACTCATGGACATGCATGGTGAAAGACCTTTCAGGCCAATAAACGGCCGCTTCCTGAAAAAATACTACGCCTGACGAGTCACGGCCTATGTCAACGATAGATGACGCCGCCTATGTCCGCTCGCTATCTTCCTAAGCCCAAACTCTATAATTAGTAACCGGCTACGGACCGAAACGTCATTAAACTAACGATGGACCACTATGTCCTAAAACTGGCTATTGACCGAGACGTCAATAAACTACTACGGACCGCAGCATCCCAAGGCTGACACAAAAAAATAATAAAAAAAAGAAAAGAAAACGGTATGTCCATAAGCAAAATGGGCACAGATGAAAACCCGAAAGGGCTCCGTGAGTAAACACAGCAGGACTACCGGCGAGTTTTGTGAAACCCGAAAGGGCACAATCTCGTTAAAAGACACTTGCAAGGCTCTCTCGACCTTGTGAGGAGAAACCACCTGCGTGAGATCCTTACGACTCACAAAGGAGCAACACTTAGGGATCCCCACGATTCTTAAGAAGAAATTACACTTACGAGATCCTCACAACTCGTAAGGAGAATTCCACTTTGAGACCCCCGCGGCTCATAGTATTCAAAAGCCTTAAGCTACAGGGATCTGAACATGTTCTTAAGCCATCACAACCTCCAGCATTGCCCTACAAGTGGTTCAGTATTGACCCTTGTATACAATCCACGGGCGAGAATAAACATTTCCCCAACAAAGTCCCACCCGCGACTGGGGATATGTTTATACAGTGGACAGCCCTTGTAAGTCCTCTCGACTTATAAGGAGAAAATACTTTTGTAAGATCCTTACGACTTATAAGAGACTATACACGTAAGACTCCTCACGATTCTTAAGGAGAAACGCACCTACGAGATCCTCATGACTCGTAGGGAGAAATACCTTTATGAGATCCTTACGGCTCGTAAAGTTAAAAGCCTTAGTCGACAGGGTCCTAACCCTGTTTACTAAGTCGCCTTTGTTCGACAGAGGCAAATGATGATTCGCTCCTGGCAATATCCCAGTTGTAGTGATGCTGATGCCGAAATCGGTGTCCTGTCCCAAACTCGCAGCGAAAAGTCAGCGAGCCACAAATGCATATGAAATAGCCGAAATGATGGGGGCAATTTGCAACAAAATCAGCAAGTAAAAGTGTATGCATGCAAAATAGCCGAAATGATTGGGTAACTCGCAATAAAAAGCAGCGAATAAATAAAAACAAATAGCCGAAATGATTGGGCAATCGCAACTTTCGTGATATAAAAGCTGAAATGATAGAGCATCGCGGAAAGAAAAATATATAAAATGAAACTTTTTGCCCTACAGGTGAGATCACATCGATCCCTGTATACAATCCAGGGGCACAAACAAAGAGGGAAACATACCTTCCCACCAAGCTCCATCAGAAAAACAAGCCAAATCTCGACGGTTCACAAACAGCGTGGAGATCATCTCAACATTCGTCTCATTACAACAGACGTAACATCAGCAAATCGGAGCCGCGGCAAAGCTCCCAGTTTCATGACTCGACGATGCACAGACAACCGAGAGTCAACTTATCCTGGTCCTTGCGGAACACGGTTAATGTCAATCCGGACCCCGTGGGAAGCGTTCAGAGCGGATCCTGGTCCTTGCGGAACACGGCTAATGTCAATCCTAACCCCGTAGGAAATGAACAGAGCGGAACCTGGTCCTCGCGGAACACGGCTATGTCAATCTTGACCCCGTGGGAAGCATCCAGAGCAAATCCTGGTTTCGTGGAACACGGCTTATGTCAATCCTGACCCCGTGGGAAACGACCAGAGCGGAACCTAGTCCTCATGGAACACGGCTATGTTAATCTTGACCCCGTGGGAAGCATCCAGAGCAAATCCTGGTTTCGTGGAACACGGCCTATGTCAATCCTGACCCCGTGGGAAACGTCCAGAGCGGAACCTGGTCCTCGCGGAACACGGCTATGTCAATCTTGACCCCGTGGGAAGCATCCAGTCCAAATCCTGGTTTCGTGGAACATGGCTTATGTCAATCCTGACCCCGTGGGGAGCGTCTAGAGCGGATCCTGGTCCTTGCGGAATACGACTTATGTCAATCTTGACCCCGTGGGAAGCATCCAGAGCAAATCCTGGTTTTGTGGAACACGGCCTATGTCAATCGTGACCCCGTGGAAAATGTCCAGAGCGGAACCTGGTCCTCACGGAACACGGCTACGTCAATCTTGACCCCGTGGGAGCATCCAGAGCAAATCCTAGTTTCATGGAACACGGCTTATGTCAATCCTGACCCCGTGGGAAGCGTCCAGAGCGGATCCTGGTCCTTGCGGAACACGGCTTATGTCAATCCTGACCCCATGGGAAGCATCCAGAGCAAATCCTGGTTTCGTGGAACACGGCCTATGTCAATCCTGACCCCGTAGGAAACGTCCAGAGTGGAACCTGGTCCTCGCGAAACACGGCTATGTCAATCTTGACCCCGTGGGAAACATCCAGAGCAAATCCTGGTTTCATGGAACACAGCTATGTCAATCCTGACCCCGTGGGAAGCATCCAGAGCGGATCCTGGTCCTCGCGGAACACGGCAATGTCAATCTTGACCCCGTGGGAAGCATCCAGAGCAAATCCTGGTTTCGTGGAACACGGCTAATGTTAATCCTGACCCCCTGGGAAACGTTCAGAGCGGAACCTGGTCCTCGCGGAACACGACTATGTCAATCTTGACCCCGTGGGAAGAATCCAAAGCAAATTCTTGTTTCGTGGAACACGGCTAATGTCAATCCTGACCCCGTGGGAAACGTCCAGAGCAAAACCTGGTCCTCGCGGAACACGGCTATGTCAATCCTGACCCCGTGGGAAGAATCCAGAGCAAATCCTGGTTTCGTGGAACATGGCTTATGTCAATCCTGACCCCGTGGGAAGCGTCTAGAGCGGATCCTGGCCTTTGCGGAAAACGGCTTATGTCAATCCTGACACCGTGGGAAGCATCCAGAGCAAATCCTGGTCTAGTGGAACACGGCTTATGTCAATTCTGACCCCGTAGGAAGCATCCAGAGCAGAACCTGGTCTTTGTGGAACATGGCCAATGTCAATCCTGACCCCGTGGGAAGAATTCAGAGAAAATCCTGGTCCTTGCGGAACACAGCTAATGTCAATCCTGACCCCGTGGGAAGCGTCCAGAGCGGATCCTGGTCCTTGCAGAACACGGCTAATGTCAATCCTGACCCCGTGGGAAGCATCCAGAGCAAATCCTGGTTTCGTGGAACACGGCTTATGTCAATCCTGACCCCGTGGGAAGCGTCCAGAGCGGATCCTGGTCCTTGCGGAACACGGCTTATGTCAATCCTGACCCAGTGGGAAGCATCCAGAGCAAATCCTGGTTTCATGGAACACGGCCTATGTCAATCCTGATCCCATGAGAAACGTCCAGAGCAGAACCTGGTCTTCGCGGAACACGGCTATGTCAATCTTGACCCCGTGGGAAGCATCCAGAGCAAATCCTGGTTTCGTGGAACACGGTTTATGTCAATCCTGACCCCGTGGGAAGCGTCCAGAGCGGATCCTGGTCCTTGCAGAACACGGCTTATGTCAATCCTGACCCCGTGGGAATCATCCGGAGCAAATCCTGGTTTTGTGGAACACGGCCTATATCAATCCTGACCCCGTGGGAAACGTACAGAGTGGAACCTCGTCCTCACGGAACACGGCTATGTCAATCTTGACCCCGTGGGAAGCATCCAGAGCAAATCCTGGTTTCGTGGAACACGGCTTTGTCAATCCCGACCCCGTGGGAAGCATCCAGAGCGGATCCTGGTCCTCGCGGAACTCGACAATGTCAATCTTGACCCCGTAGGAAGCATCCAGAGAAAATCCTGGTTTCTTGGAACACGGCTATGTCAATCCTGACCCTGTGGGAAGAATCCAGAGCGGATCCTGGTCCTCGCGGAACACGGCAATGTCAATCTTGACCCCGTGGGAAGCATCTTGAGCAAATCTTGGTTTCGTGGAACACAGCTAATATCAATCCTGACCCCGTGGGAAACGTCCAGAGTGGAACCTGGTCCTCGCGGAACACGGCTATGTCAATCTTGACCCTGTGGGAAGCATCCAGATCAAATTCTGGTTTCGTGGAACACGGCTAATGTCAATCCTGACCCCGTGGGAAACGTCCAGAGCGGAATCTGGTCCTCGCGGAACACGGCTATGTCAATCCTGACCCCGTGGGAAGCATCCAGAGCAAATCCTGGTTTCGTGGAACACGGCTTATGTCAATCCTGACCCCGTGGGAAGCGTCCAGAGCAGATCCTGGTCCTTGCAGAACACGGCTTATGTCAATCCTGACCTCGTGGGAAGCATCCAGAGCAAATCCTGGTTTCGTGGAACACGGCCTATGTCAATCCTGACCCGTAGGAAACGTCCAGAGCGGAACCTGGTCCTCGCGGAACACGGCTAATGTCAATCCTGACCCCGTAGGAAGCATCCAAAGCAAATCCTGGTCTAGTGGAACACGACTTATGTCAATCCTGACCCCGTGGGAAGCGTCCAGAGCAAAACCTGGTCCTTGCGGAACACGGCCAATGTCAATCCTGACCCTGTGGGAAGCATCCAGAGCAAATCCTGGTCCTTGCGGAACACGGCTAATGTCAATCCTGACCCCGTGGGAAGCATCCAGAGCAAATCCCGGTCTAGTGGAATACGACTTATGTCAATCCTGACCCCGTGGGAAGCGTCCAGAGTGGAACCTGGTCCTTGCGGAACACGGCCAATGTCAATCCTGACTCCGTGGGAAGCATCCAGAGCAAATCCTGGTCCTTGCAGAGCACGGCTAATGCCAATCCAAACCCCGTAGGAAGCGTCCAGAGCGGATCCTGGTCCTTGCGGAACACGGCTAATGTCAATCCTGACCCTGTGGGAAGAATCCAGAGCAAATCCTGGTCCTTGCGGAACACGGCTAATGTCAATCCTGACCCCGTGGGAAGCGTCCAGAGCGGATCTTGGTCCTTGCGGAACACGGCTAATGTCAATCCTGACCCCGTAGGAAGCATCCAGAGCAAATCCTGGTCTAGTGGAACACGGCTAATGTCAATCCTGACCCCGTAGGAAGCGTCCAGAGCGGATCCTGGTCCTTGCGGAACACGGCTAATGTCAATCCTGACCCCGTGGGAAGCATCAAGAGCAAATCCTGGTCCCATTAACCACGGTTAAATTCAATCCTGACCCCGTGGGAAATGCCCAGAGCAACCCCTGACTCCGTGAAATGCGGATTATGTCAATCCCATCAATCACTTACGGGTCATCTCGACTCGTAAGGAAGAAAACTCTCTTGTAAGATCCTTACGACTTATAAGAGAACACACACTTAGGAATCCTCACGATTCCTAAGGAGAAAATACACCTGTGAGATCCTCTCGACTCGTAGGGAGAAAAGTCTTTGTGAGACACTCACGGCTCATAAAGTTGAAAAGCCTTAGGCAACAGATCTGAACCTGCTTCCTAAGCCATCACTACCTCTCGAAGAGTTCAAGACGGAATGTTCTCTATCAACTACAGGCTATGCTTACTAAGGTAACATGCCGGCAACAAAAGAAAAGAGAAGAAAGCGATAGTGAAGGGCACATTTGATTTACATTCAGTTAAGTGTTCAAGGCATACCTATTCATGCATGCACGAAAAAGTTTGACGTATAAAATAAACACATGGATATGAAAAAGCTTGCTATTCATACTTCAGAAAAAGCCTACACTGAGGAAAACAGTAAACAAAAACATAATTAGAATATTTAATAAGGCACGACATCAGATCCAGGACATGGGTTGAGAAATTCAAAGGTGAGGCCATCCAAAATTTTACGGGCCTCTCAGATCATCTTTGTATGCATTCTTTCACGATCACAAGCGTCAGGATCTCCACTGATGTCCTCCACCCTTCGATAGGCAGCAAGTATCGCCGCCTGCTGAAAAGCTTGATGCAGGATATCAACAAGGTTGTCTCGCCTCTTCTTTGAGATTAAGCCTATCAAGTACACCGAGTGCACCTTATCTTCGGCGTCATCCAATGCCTTAAGCGGCATGCCGGCGTAAAATAGAGGAAGTGCTCCCCAGATCTCTCCCACAATAAGCTTCAAGAGAGAGGAACGACGAGGAAGCAGTCGACCATGGTATGCATCAAAGCGACCCATAATTTTAGCACATTGGGCGTTTGTGAATTCTTGGTTTTGGGAACGGCCGAGTGCGCGAATGTCTCCATAGGAAATAATCTCGTCGAGATCATACATATGAGCATCCATAACGTCTGAAAAGGAAAATCAGTAAGAGTTAGTGGACAGACTGATTAAGAAAATCTTATTGAAACAGATACGGGATTTAAACAACTCTTGATATCCCCAAGGTGGGGATAAGTGCTAATTAAATCACCCGATGAATTTAATTCTGGGCAATTAAGGAAGAAATCCTAAAGAGGATTTCGTATTTAATAAAAAGGTCTCTCGGGCCAAGGAGTTAAACTCCTCGAGAGCAATGCTCTGCAGACAAGAGTGACACCTGTCAAAGTCAATTATGAAGGGAATTAAAAATTCCCCGAGACTTATAAGAGCCATGCTCTGCGAGGAAGATGAAGTAACTCATCAGGAACCCTAAAAACAAAGCTTTTAATGAATTTGAAATTCCGTGATCTTTAATGACCCATGAACAAACCCTTAAGAATCCTTCATGACAGATCAATAAATCTATGTGATTTGAAAAGAGGAAAGATCGGTTAATGGGTTAAGAAACCCTGAAAAGGATCTCTTAAGATCTAAGATCTAATAAGAGCAAAGCTCTGTTGAGAAACCCTACAAAAGTTTTCTTGAAGATCTATGATCTAAAAAGAGCAAAGCTCCATTAATGGGTTAAGAAACCTCAAGAAAGATCTCTTTAGATCTATGATTCCAAGATAGCAAAACTCTGTTAATGAAACCCTAAAAGGGTTTTCTTTAAGATCAAAGATCTATGAAGAGCAAAACTCTGTTAATGGGTGAAACCCTAGATTCTTAAATAATCCTTTAAAAGATTTAATCTTTACCTAAGTTTTGACAGAGTTATGTCCTTAAGAAAATTCTTAAGATGAAGATCTTTGCTCTAAAAAGAGAATTAATTCTCAGGAAAAGACAAGGAGGAAGATGAATAGAAATCATCTCAAGGGCCAAGGGTCCTATTTATAGGCACTGAGATACCGTTTCAACTTCTGAGTTGATCCAAGCGCGCAGATGCTGCCACCGCTGCACTCACGTATAGGCCACGTGAGCGCAACGGTGGGGGGGGCATTTTTTTCCCCCAATCAGAGAAAAACTCTGTTCAAAATTCAAATTTTGAAATAAAGCAACGCTTCAGAAACAACGCCAAGTACGCTGCGCCCTAAGCAGCGCACCACATGAAAAGCACGGATGCGCTAGCGCTAATTGCGCTGCCCTCTAAGCAGCGCACCACATGCAAAGCACGGGTGCGCTAGCGCTGGAACTAAAAGCTTCCCACCGTCAAATCAAAGATCCAGTAATAATGATAAATCATTAATCGATCAGAATTAAATTATGTTAAGGAAAGATTCCTCAAAATCTTTCCAAACAACAAGATTGTGCTCTGTAAATCAGAGCACCGTTGGATCAATGATCCGATGGTGATTAAAAATTACCAAAATACAGAATAAATTCTGTATGGAAAATATTTCCCAATCTTGTTAATAATAAGAAGATTACCTTCTGTAACTCGGAAGCCCTTGGATCAAAGATCCAACGATGGGAAATTCCCCAAATCAATTGGAGAAAAGATCTCCTTAACTGATTGAACTGATCAGCTTGCCCTATAAAAAGGCCCTTAGACTTCAAGTCTCAGGGAGAGAAGATATACAGAAGCAAAGAGAGGAACCCCCCCCCCCCCCAGAAGCTTTGAGAAAATCTCAAAAAAGAAGAGCCAAACTCTCAGAAAAAGAAGAAGTTTTCTTCAAGGTAAAAAATGAACAGAGAGATGAAATCATCTCATAATTAAAAAGAAGAATCCACTTCTTTACAGATCATAGATCTATAAGACCAAGGTCTTTCACAAAGAGATCAAAAGATCTCATCATAAAAAGAAGAACATAATTCTTCTCACAGATCATAGATCTATAAGACAAATTGTCTTTTAGAGATCATCTCATCATAAGAGGGGAGAATAATTCAATTCTCTTAGGATCAAAGATCCATAAAGGCAAAGCCTTTCACTAAAATAAGAGATTGAAACATCTCCTATAAAATAAGAACTTTGTTCTTAAAACTTTGAGACAAAATATCTTATAAAAAGAGAATTTAACTCTCAGGGCGCAAACTGATCTAAGTTGCATAAAAGAAGAGCCATAGCGCTCTTAATTTAAAAGCGCTTCAGCGCTCCACATCTAGTGCAAAGCGCTGCATAGCCTTAGCGCTCCAATCAACAGAAGCGCACTGCGCTCATTATCTGGCGCATAGCGCCAAGCGCGCCACGTGTCTCCCACGTGTGCGCTACATAAACAGGAGCGCTTTGCACTCTTTGAACTAGCGCTTTGCACTCATAAGACTGGCGCTCAGCGCCAAGCGCACCACGTGTCCCTCACATGTGCACCACTTAACCGTTAGCGCTTTGCGCTCTTGGACTAGCGCTTTGCGCTCTTTAGACTGGCGCAAAGCGCCAAGCGCACCACGTGTGTGCTACTCGGTAGAAGCGCACTGCGCTTTTTTGATTGGCGCAAAGCGCCAAGTGCACCATGTGCTGTGCTGATAGAACATAAATTGTTCTTTAATAAGCCCAGAGCTATGATGAATACTCAACATTCAGTAAAAGACAAAAACACCATCAGAATCCAAATCAATGCTCAGCATTGTTAAAGGGGCCCAGCCCAAACAAATGCTCAATAGCCCAAAATACACAATCTTATTCCTAATTGGACTACAGATCCCAACCAAAACTGGTTCAAGGGTACATCTCTGCACTCCTCTGATATTTGTCGTTGTAATCCTTTAACGTCTTCAGAGAGGTGACGGGTCCCGACAACCATACATCCCATAGACTATGACGTCTTTAAACTGGACTGTGGGGTCCTTAAACCCATGGACTATGATGTCCTTAACCTCGGACTGTGGGGTCCTTAAACCCATGGACTATGATGTCCTTAACCTCGGACTGTGAGGTCCCTTTAAACCCACGGACTATGATGTCCTTAACCTCGGACTGTAGGGTCCCTTTAAACCCACGGACTATGATGTCCTTAACCTTAGACCACCATGTCCTTAAACTAGTAATCGACCGCAATGTTCCTAAACTAAACAATAGAGACCAAATGCTCTTTTGTTGGATCTAAACGATCCCGTTAAGTTGATCTTAGTCTGAAATTAGACTAACGTATTCTTAACAAACGTTTAAGTTGATCTTAGTCTCAAATGAGACTAACATATCCTTAAACACTGTTAGTTATATGTATGCCCTAGAGGCCATTACTATACATAGGATGTATATTGTAGTGGATGCTTGGACATATATAGGGATGACTTTCTTGCTCGATATGATAGTATGCTATCTGGTTACTCTTTACCTTAACTTGTACACTGATTGTCTCTCTGCTACATGTTGGTAAAGCCCTTAGGATGTGTACTTGACTACCTGGACTATGATGCAGATCATACTAGTGGAGACATGGTAGTCCATAAGTACATCCTTCAAAGTCCCCAGTCGTGGGTGTATCGAGACGGGGCATCGATATACCAGAGTAGACTAGCGTGTAGCTTCTCGACCCATACAGATGGGCGATGGATGATCTCATATCCATTGGTGTTTGACATCAGAGATGATATACGGGTGCTCAGTAGAGACTTGGTACACTGGACGGACTCGCCGAGAACTCCCAGATGGTATTATACCTTACGTCAGATGGCAGTTCTCTGGTGACACTGGTACAGGTTAGTCTGTAGACCCGAGATCGTCATAGAGTCTTGTGTGATTCCCACCGTGCTTTGATTTCCATCATACCACGTCCAAGAGGGCGTGCAAAAAGGTGGCTTTTGGGTACAGTCCCGAATCACATGGAGGCAATGAGCGATAGGAGGGGTTTCGTCTCTCCCGGTATAGGGAGTTGATGTTGCGCAGTGTTCGATTGGCTATAACAGGAAGTCCTTAGCCAAGGCAGTTTTAGGGATTTACTGGTAAGTGTTACCAGTAGTTTCTCGACCCGTTATGAGCCTCATATCGACACGACTTATCGAGTTATTGGGGTCTGACGTTTACCACCCCTAGACGAGATATGCGACATATCAGACGAACAGACCGGACTGTACGGTAGTGTTACTCGTTGGATTCACTGGAGTGTGAGCAGGCTTGCTCGTTGATCTTCTGATCGCTCAATACCCGGGTGGCCGTTACGTTTAGCAGACCGCTTGCGGCTTGTGGGTGTTTGATATGATCATCACCTGCTGCCGGCGTATTGACGAGTCTTTAGAGTCCTACACAGGGGTTTCCTGGCTCAAGCGAAATGAAATAGGAGCGCATATGAGATATGTACGGGACCGAGGATAATACCAGTATGTGATACTGTATTCTATTCTCACGATTTGTATCATCGGTCGGTTATATGTGATATAGCCGGGTTACCGAATCAAGTGTTGATTCGATACATTGATACACATGATATTAGTCGGTTATATGCGATATGACCGGATCGTTAAATCAAGTGTTGATTTAATGATTTAATGTATAATTATATATTTGATATATTACTCTACATTAACTAGTATTGGTTTTCTTAAGATTGATTTTCTCATTTGAAAGTGCACATTGTTTATATGTGATATATGCAAGTGTACATGTTTGTATCATGCTTGATGATACAAACAAGTTGTGTGTATGAGACTTGAACCATATCAAGGTTAGATTAGGGTTTACTATTTTCTATAGCATATAACAAAAGAGAGTGACTTTCGTCAAAGTTATCAAGCTTCATGAAGCTTGATGAACATTGACAAAGTCAACTCTTTTGTCATTTGCTTAAGATATTAGCTAACCCAACCCTTAACCTTATGCTATGGTTAATTCTCTACATGAGTTAAGCATGAGGGCTTAACTCAACCATGGTGCCATGATTAAAAGGATAAGTGTTCATATTATTTTTTTAATGGAAATGATTCTTTCTTCTTCTTCATCTTCATCAAGCTTGAAAAAGCTTGCTAGCTCCAATGGCATCATGAGAAAAAGAGTGAGAAATCCAATTCTAAAGTGACCCACTTCCTATTTCTTCATCCTCTACCACTTGCCATGTAGTATAGGGTGTTCTCTTCACAAAGTTTTCGACCAAGTGAAGGAATAGCTTGAGTTTGAGTCTCCCCGACGTAGATCATCTTCGGCCTCGAAGTCAATGACCTAGCCCGATCATTTCTCCGATGAAACCATCGCAAGAGTCCAGGATCCGATGATCGCAGCGGAGGGACGTCAACACGGAGCTAAAGAAATGGTGGAGCGGATCTACAAATGTTCTAATCCCTTTCACTTAGTAGCAAAGTCGTTTGCTTGCTAGCTTTTCGCCTTTACATCTAGTTAACGATCTTGCTAAGGGTTGTTTGGCACCTAGAAAATTTTTGTTTGGCATGGTTGATGCCTTGTGGAACCTCCTTAGTGTGCCTAGGAACCCTACAGTGGTATCAGAGCCTAGCTAAAGCATTAAGCGATGTGTTTACGATGTTAAAACTCCGATCGAACCCCGACGTGTCAAAGTTAACCCCTTCTCTGTAAATTTTTCCAAAATCGGGATTTTTCTAAATTAAAAATAGCCAAAAAATTCAGCAGGATTTTCTAAGAATTGTAGTGAAAAACGAGACGGTGAACAGTACAAACCGCCGCGGAACCGCGGCCGTACCGCGCTTGGGCCGCGGATCCGCGGCAGTAAAGTTGATTCATGCGCTCTGTTTTGCACAGTAATTCTCATATCTGCTTATATATTTTCTGGGTATTTTTTATTCTGACTCAAGAGTTAAGTATTTTGGGGTTTATTTTGTAGTCGTTGTTTCGATCGGAATATTTAATTTCATAATGTTTTTCCGGATATTTTTGAATATGTTAAAAAGTTCGACTGGATATAAATACCCAATTTTTCCCCTGTTGGGAAATTTCCAAGAGTTGGATTTTTCCCTAGTTTGAAAACGTTCTAAATAGTGCAAGTAACGCGATGGACCCTCTAGAAGACAACAAACCTTAGCTCGATTATGTGACCGTCTTGAACTGCCCTTTGAACCTTAGGGTTTGGGGCAGTACGGCGTGCCACATGTGAGGCGTTGGCTTGACCCTTCTACGGCCGGACCGTTGGTACTGTGGCATGAAGTGACCGTCTTGAACTGTTTCGGGAAAACTTGGGTGTTTGATTATTCGATCGGAAAGCTTAACATTTTCTATTTATCTGGAATGTGATACAATATTTGGAATTCACAAATAGTTATGAGATAACTAATATGAATGTAATAAACATAGCACTTTAGTCTCGATTGATCGGTTGCCATGGAATTTTGATGTGATCAAAACTCCGTCGCAATCACGTAGCGTACGCGGATACTCGCCGGGTAAACTTAATAGACAGCCATACCCCATAGCCCCGACCAAGTGACTGTAGGAGAACCCCGTCGCCGAAAGCATCCGTTCGGGTGCTCGCGGCAGCGGTGTTCCGCCTTAGTGCACTTCGTCGACGGCATCGGGGGTGCGGCTGCCTACTGAAGTTTGCGACGAGCATTCGATCAAAATGCCGGGAATCTTGTTGAATTGCCCGACTAGATATTGAAAAGTGTTTTCGATAATGAGATTAAAATGTGGGTTTATAATAGTTAGGCATGCGATGTCTTAGGAATTCATTTGATTAGGCATGCGATGTCTATAAAGGTTGCGGATTCCAACTGTTGTAGTTTTACACTTTCTTTTCTGCGACCGTAAGTGTAATATGTGATATCGCCGGTTTCGTTGCTATATGTCAACGACAATTGGGATGCGCACATTTACTTACGTTGATGACATGTGATGTTATGTGTTGCTGGATATGTTATATTGGATCGTCGCGTTTGAATAGCCGGGGGTTTTATGTGAGATGGGTGTTTTTCATTTTCATTCATGTAAAAAATTTTGTATGTAATATTCTTTTATTGGGACACTTCCAGGTAGCGGAAGATGTCACCTTTGTATATTATTTACTTTTCCGCACTAGGATAGACCCAGGGAGGAGGGCACAAGTAACCGGGTTCTGGAGTCCAGTGGGAGACCAACTCGAGAAGTCGAGTCCGGGTCTCCTAACTCTAGAATTGGTAGGGTTGCTTGCCGCTCTCGTAGGGGTCTAGGGGTGTGGGTTTGGCTATTCATTGCGACCGTGGAATCCGTGTTTTATACTGGCTCGTATTGAAAACACGGACGTCCTAGTATATCCAATATTTCATATGATTCTTCTGCTGCGATATCTGTGATGTGATCATTTGATGTTCTGTGATAGATACTGTATATAGTATATATGATATATTATATAGACGTTACTTATGTTTTGCACTCGCGCTAGCCCTGCCCCGCTCTGTCGTTAGTTACCTAACCTAACGGTGCACGAGGGGACATCGAGGCGAATGCGGATGGCATAAGTGTACGTCGTATTTATCTGTGATGTTTAGGTAACTTAAATGATGGTACTTCATTAATGTGATTAATGAAAGAAAAAGAAACCTAAAGATGTTGTGGAATCGAATTTTCAAAAACAGGTAGCTACAGTTCTTGCTTTGCATCGCGGTGTTCCTTGTAGAACATCCTGCACCTTATTCGATAAGGAAAGGACCGAGATCCCTTCACCGGGAGTGACTCCTTTAGCAATAACTGGCAGATGCTACAATCCTCGGTTTGTCTTTTGATTGCTTCTATAGTTCTTGCTTTGCACAGCGATGTATATGATATATCCTGCATCTCATTCGACGAGGAAAGGGCCGACGATCCCTTCACCGGGAGTGACCCCTTTAGCAAAACTAGAAAAGCCTAAAAAACACTCCATTTTAAAATCATTTGATTCTACAACGATATCAAGTTCATTACGCAAAAGGTTTTCAGAAAAACCTGTCGTAGCCCTCCGTCATTTCAGATAAGTACTGGTTAGTATTCGTGCTGCGTTTGTTGACCTCTGTCAAGGCGTAGTGTGCGGTAGCTGATTAGTGTTTATCTGTATAAGCATATGATGTGATTGATTTAGGGTAGTCGTGCGACCTTGTTGACCTCTGTCAAGGGTCGTGCGGGTGGGTTTACTTCAATCAAGAAATGACGGGTTGAACTTGACTAGCAGCCTATGGTTTGTTGACCTCTGTCAAGGTCATAGGACGCTAGGGGCAAAATATTATCGGGAATTTCAAGTGTTGAAATTTGCAATGAGATTGCATACCTTCTATGAGATAGTTGGATCCCGATACCCACTGCGAGTAATTGTTACTCCTGGGAGAGTTTTACACATTACAATTAGCTGATCAAGTAGGTGTCTAGAAAGGTGTCAACGGGGTTACGCCTCTGGGAAAACGAGGTTTACATTAATTAGGTTCGTGCGAAAGCACGGGGGACCTCCCTCAAAGTACCGACACTAGCCTGGCTGAAAGATTGGCGAACTTGTAGCGTGTAATTAATTCCGGCTAGTCTTTCCTTTTAGGGTTTGAAGGAAGATTTGATAAAAACAGTGGGAGCCATCCTGATTAGATAAAATATATAACCAATCTGATCTTGCAAAAGCATACGCTGAGTGTTTTCTTCTCTCTCTCTCCAGGTAGCGACCATATCACGCCTTAATCAAGATAATAAAACGGATATATTGACCGAACCTGCTTGTTATACTGAGCTGGGGAACGTTAGTCCCGCTCCAACTTATAAATGTTATAAGACAGAGCAGGAAATTGGGGAATACCAGATTTCCCGTGCCGCCCAAACGAGGAAAGTGCATATGATGCATTATCTTCGGGTGTGTTCGTTACACAGAACTGTTTCTCAATATCCTCTACGTCCTGGGTATTTGATACCGGATCAGGATCCCTGATATGTAATCTATTACATAGGGCTACAGAAAGGTAGAGAACTGAGAACGGGTGATAAGTTTCATGAGACAGAAAACGGGGCAAGTGTTGCAGCCAAGTCTGTTGGTCACTGTCACCCTGTATGATCAGTACATTGATTCTGAACAAATGTTATTAGATACCGAACCTGATATACAAAATCATATCAGTCTCTTTATTCATTAAAGAAGGATACAATTTTGTATTGTTGGATAATGTTTTGAACATTTCCTATATCAATAGTTGATCGGTTCAGGCACGTTATCTAAAAGCAATGATGTTCTAAATCAAACTACAGTTCTTAGTATACAGAACACACACAAGAGGAAGAGTTCAGAAATGAACGAATCCTTCTTGAGGTATTATAGACTAGGTCATATCAATGCGACCCGACTAGCTTAAGTTACATTGAAGATGCATATTTAAATCAGTTTAAATTTACATATTATGAAACTTGTCAGTCATGTCACAGAGATAAGATGACCATAGCTCTGTTTATTGGAAACAGAGAAAGAGTTAGTAAACTCTTGGGATGATACATATTGATGTATGTAGGTCCCCTGTCTACACATGCCAAGACCGGTTCTTTGTACTTCATTACATTCTCTGATAATCTCTCAAGATTCAGACATATGTTCCTGTTGAAACACAAGTCCGAAATTTTTGAGATATTCATAGAATATAAGTTAGAAGTAGAGAACCAAAATACGGGTAAAAGTATTATGTCCTTTGATGTGATCAAGGAGGAGAATACTTGAGCACGGGATTCCTGGACTATTCTAAGAATGAGATTCTCTCTCAGTATTACTCCTCCGTATACACCACAGCACCTCGGTGTATCGGGGCGGAGCAATAGCACCCTATGTGATATGGTGTGCTCTATGATGAGTACTACTGAGTTTCCTATTTCCTTTTAGGGAGTTATGCACTTATGAAGTTGCATACCTATTGAATAGGGTTCCGATCAAATCAGATGCCTACCATTTCATATGAGATATGGAAAGGGAAGAGCCCATCTCTTAAGTCAGTTAAGATTTGGGGTTGTCCAGCCTATGTCTAAAAGCATAATCCGGACAAACTCGAGGCAAAGTTAGATCTGTGGAAGTTTGTTGGATATCCCAAGCATACGCAAGGGAATATCTTCTACCTAGCCGAGGAACAAAATTGTTTTGTTTCTCAGCATGCCACCTTTATGAAAGGCAATTTTCTTGTGAAGAAATTATTGGTCATGAGGTGGAACTAGAAAGAGTTCCAGCTATACAAACTGCAGCTGCTGATTTGGTAGAACCAAAGGATTCAATAGTAACCAACGAACCTCAGCCTCTCCGTCGATCTAGTAGGGTTCCTCACCCACCTGAGAGATACTTCGGTTTCTCTATGACAGTGGGAGCGAGGATTGCATCATGAGATGATGACCCAACTAGTTTCGAGCTGGCCATCAGGAGTGGGACTCTGTAAGAATGGCTGGATGTTTATCGATCTGAGATGGAATCCTTATACACCAACAAAGTAAGGACTTTGGTTGCTTTATCTGAAGGGTTAAATCCCCATCAGGAGCAAGTATATCTTGAGAAGATTACTTGGTGTACATGGAAAAGTTGAGACTTTCAAAGCTAGACTCGTTAAAGGTTTGCATCATAGACCAGCTGTGGCTAAGGATGAAACCTTTTCTGGGGCCTATGCTTAAGTCCATCCAGATCTTACTTGCTACGGCTACATACCATGACTACGATATCTGGCGGTTGGGTGTCTAGACTGCTTTTCTAAATAAAGATTTAGAAGAGGTAGTCTATAAGTACACAGCCAGAGGGCTTCGTAGACAGTAGGAGCAGCGGAAATGTGTGCAAGATGTTTTATGTGATAAAGCAGGCATCGCGGAGTTGGAACATCTGTTTTGATGAGTTAGTCAAAGAGTTTGACATCATCAAAATGGTAGATGAACCTTGTATATACAAAAAGGGAGTAGAGAGTATGGTAGTGATCCTCGTATAGTACGTGGATGACATACTCTTGATAGGGAAGAAGTTTCCTATGCTACGCTCGGTCAATCTCCGCTTATCACAAGGATTATCCATATAGGATCAAAATGATACCTACTAAATCCTGGGTTTTGGATCTATGAGATAGATCTAATTAGATGTTAGGATACTCACTAGTTGTAGTGAGATAGTATCAATCGATCCTGAGGAGAATCACTGGAAAGGTTCCAGGGTGATAAGGACGACTGAATGTCAGTCGCAGGCATTGCCTTTACTCTCAGTAAAGGGACGGTATGTTGGAAGAGTTCTAATCTAGATACCGTGACATACTAGACGATTAAAGGCAAGATACATCGTTACCAAAGATGCTACCAAAGAGGAAGTCTGGGTGTATATTAGTTCATAAGATGAACTTCGTTCCTCCCATTGTGTGACAATGGAGTTGTGGCTTATGCTAAGGAACGCCCGTCCCATCAATGATCCAGACATATTCTAAGGCAGTATCACCTGATCGTGGAGATGGTTGATCTCCAGGGGATCGAGGTTAGGAGAGTAGACTCAGAGGACAACACGGCGGATCCACTCACGAAAGGCCTTTTCCCAGAGAGAGACTTTAATGGGATGGTTGAGTATGAGATACTACAACCACTGCTATCAGATGGCCCTAGTGCAAGTGGGAGATTGTTAGTTATATGTATGCCCTAGAGGCCATTACTATACATAGGATGTATATTGTAGTGGATGCTTGGACATATATAGGGATGAATTTCTTGCTCGATATGATAGTATGCTATCTGGTTACTCTTTACCTTAACGTGTACACTGATTGTCTCTCTGCTACATGTTGGTAAAGCCCTTAGGATGTGTACTTGACTACCTGGACTATGATGCAGATCATACTAGTGGGGACATGGTAGTCCATAAGTACATCCTTCAAAGTCCCCAGTCGTGGGTGTATCGAGACGGGGCATCGATATACCAGAGTAGACTAGCGTGTAGCTTCTCGACCCATACAGATGGGCGATGGATGATCTCATATCCATTGGTGTTTGACATCAGAGATGATATACGGGTGCTCAGTAGAGACTTGGTACACTGGACGGACTCGCCGAGAACTCCCAGATGGTATTATACCTTACGTCAGATGGCAGTTCTCTGGTGACACTGGTACAGGTTAGTCTGTAGACCCGAGATCGTCATAGAGTCTTGTGTGATTCCCACCGTGCTTTGATTTCCATCATACCACGTCCAAGAGGGCGTGCAAAAAGGTGGCTTTTGGGTACAGTCCCGAATCACATGGAGGCAATGAGCGATAGGAGGGGTTTCGTCTCTCCCGGTATAGGGAGTTGATGTTGCGCAGTGTTCGATTGGCTATAACAGGAAGTCCTTAGCCAAGGCAGTTTTAGGGATTTACTGGTAAGTGTTACCAGTAGTTTCTCGACCCGTTATGAGCCTCATATCGACACGACTTATCGAGTTATTGGGGTCTGACGTTTACCACCCCTAGACGAGATATGCGACATATCAGACGAACAGACCGGACTGTACGGTAGTGTTACTCGTTGGATTCACTGGAGTGTGAGCAGGCTTGCTCGTTGATCTTCTGATCGCTCAATACCCGGATGGCCGTTATGTTTAGCAGACCGCTTGCGGCTTGTGGGTGTTTGATATGATCATCACCTGCTGCCGGCGTATTGACGAGTCTTTAGAGTCCTACACAGGGGTTTCCTGGCTCAAGCGAAATGAAATAGGAGCGCATATGAGATATGTGCGGGACCGAGGATAATACCAGTATGTGATACTGTATTCTATTCTCGCGATTTGTATCATCGGTCGGTTATATGTGATATAGCCGGGTTACCGAATCAAGTGTTGATTCGATACATTGATACACATGATATTAGTCGGTTATATGCGATATGACCGGATCGTTAAATCAAGTGTTGATTTAATGATTTAATGTATAATTATATATTTGATATATTACTCTACATTAACTAGTATTGGTTTGCTTAAGATTGATTTTCTCATTTGAAAGTGCACATTGTTTATATGTGATATATGCAAGTGTACATGTTTGTATCATGCTTGATGATACAAACAAGTTGTGTGTATGAGACTTGAACCATATCAAGGTTAGATTAGGGTTTACTATTTTCTATAGCATATAACAAAAGAGAGTGACTTTCGTCAAAGTTATCAAGCTTCATGAAGCTTGATGAACATTGACAAAGTCAACTCTTTTGTCATTTGCTTAAGATATTAGCTAACCCAACCCTTAACCTTATGCTATGGTTAATTCTCTACATGAGTTAAGCATGAGGGCTTAACTCAACTATGGTGCCATGATTAAAAGGATAAGTGTTCATATTATTTTTTTAATGGAAATGATTCTTTCTTCTTCTTCATCTTCATCAAGCTTGAAAAAGCTTGCTAGCTCCAATGGCATCATGAGAAAAAGAGTGAGAAATCCAATTCTAAAGTGAACCCACTTCCTATTTCTTCATCCTCTACCACTTGCCATGTAGTATAGGGTGTTCTCTTCACAAAGTTTTCGACCAAGTGAAGGAATAGCTTGAGTTTGAGTCTCCCCGACGTAGATCATCTTCGGCCTCGAAGTCAATGACCTAGCCCGATCATTTCTCCGATGAAACCATCGCAAGAGTCCAGGATCCGATGATCGCAGCGGAGGGACGTCAACACGGAGCTAAAGAAATGGTGGAGCGGATCTACAAATGTTCTAATCCCTTTCACTTAGTAGCAAAGTCGTTTGCTTGCTAGCTTTTCGCCTTTACATCTAGTTAACGATCTTGCTAAGGGTTGTTTGGCACCTAGAAAATTTTTGTTTGGCATGGTTGATGCCTTGTGGAACCTCCTTAGTGTGCCTAGGAACCCTACAAACTCAACCCCCAAACCCAAATCTAAGAGAATACAGATTTGGACTAATCCACGCCCTACAGGAGACAACATAAATTAGTCTCTGTATACAATCCACGGGCAACCAAAAACAAAATAAACAATCATGACACGAAGTGACTATCTGGAGAAGGAGAAAGTGGTTGCCGCGATGCGGTAGCGTAATTAACTGCAGGGGCTTGCGCCTGTAGGGAAGAGCGTCCCCACAATCAAAAACCCCTTAACAAGGGGGAATCTGATGAAGTCTACTACATCGGCCGCATCCATTTAAACCTTCGATATATGGTGTCATAAATCAACTTGGCACCTTCGGAGAGGTGGACGGATAGCACCAATTAGCATCTGCTCCGAATTCAGGCAAGACGGACCTGCGTGGCCGCGTCTCCGTCTTTCGGCGAAGAACAGCGACGATCTAATATAACATATCACAGCAACACATAACATCACATGTCATCAACGTAAGTAAATATGCGTATCCTAATTGTCGTTGACATATAGCAACAAAACCGGCGATACACCACATATTACACTTACGGTCGCAGAAAAAGCTAGACGATGTTAAACATTCCGATCGAATCAAAAAACACCCAGAATTACCCAAAAAGCTCAACACTTGAGCGTAGTTTAAAATTATTCAGCACATGCCTCAGTACCAATGAACCAGCCGTAGAAGGGCCAACCAAGGTTTCACATGTGGCACCGTTGAACTACCACAAACCCTAGAGTTTAGTGGCGGTTCTGACGGTCACATAATCGAATTAGGGTTTCGTTCTTCTAGAGGGTCCATCGAATAACTTGCATGATTATCTGAAAGTTTTAGACTAAGGAAAAATCCAACACTTGGAAAATTTCCGGCAAGGGTTAAAAATGGGTATTTGATATCCGATCGAACTTTTTAACACCGTCTAAAGTAACCTGAAAACAGTTAGAATTACGACTACGAAACACTCCAAGTTGCCATTGCAGTAAGTTAATCATCCCATGAAAAAGTAGCAAAATCAAACAACACCTGAAACACCAAAACCCAGAGCACAGAACATGAAAAAAATTTGGGACCATATTTCCTCTTTTGGGCCGGCCTGCTCCGCCAAACCCTTCATCTGCTCAAAATCCGAGCAGATGCCCCCAAATTTCTTCCATGTTCTTATTTTCTCTCAAATATGATTCTGCACTTGTTTAAAAAAAATTTGAGCTCATATAAAAATTCGACAGCACCTGGATTTAGGGTTTCAAATTTCGGAGTTCGTTTCGGTTTCGTAATCTAACAATATCCGTTTAATTCTCTAGCTAGGCTCTAATACCACTGTAGGGTACCTATGAACGACAGCAAGGTTTCATGAGGCATCGTCCATGCCATTTTTAAAAATTTGCCGTTTTAAAGAACCCTAAACTAGAATCGTTAACTAGAGAATCATACGAAACACAAAGTAAACTACTTTACATCTAAGTGTTCGCGGAATACAACCTTTGTAGACCGGTCCTTCGCTTCTAAAGCTCCGAGTTGAAGTCCCTTTGCTGCGATCCAAGTCCCGGACTCTTGAGAGGCTCTACGAGGTGAATGATCCATTCTTGCTCGAAGTCTTCCAAATCCAAGATGATCTACTTCGAGGAAACACAAACCCAAGCTATCTCTTCACTTGTATGGAACTAGTGAAGCTAACACCCTAAACTATATGGCTAGTATAGAGGAGGAGGATGAAATAGGAATTTTGCTCACTTTAGAATTTAGTTTCTCACTATTTTTCTCTCTTTTCAAAAACGTAGAAATCTTCTCACTTGAGCTCAAGCTTGAAGAAGATGAAGCAAAATGAAAAATGAGAGAGAGAGAGTGAGGTTAGAAATGCAACCATGGTGAGTATATGTCATCCTTAACTTATGTGGAGAATAGACCATAGTTAAAGGTAATGGTTAGGTTTATAAATATCTAAAGAAAAACAAAAATGGTGGACTAGTCAATGGTTATCCAAAACAACCATGGAAAAATCCAATCATTTTTTAATTTCCTAAATAAATAAAAACCTTTCATTGTCTTTTATATGGTGTAATTCTCATACACCCATGTTGCATATATAACCTAGCATGTTACAATATAATATATATCACATATATATTATTTATGTAACAAAAGATAACATTACAATAAGCATATATCTCATATATGTTAAATGTAACAAAAGTGAGAAATAGAAATACTTAAGTGAGCAAATATTAGTTAATGTAATTTAATATATCAAATATATTATTATACATTAAATTATCGAATCAACATTTGATCCGATAATCCGGCTATATCACATATAACCGACTAATATAAAATGTATCATTTCATCGAATCAACACTTGATCCGATGACTCGGCTATATCACATATAACCGGCCGATATCACATATCACGAGAATGGAATACGGTATCACATACTCGTATTATTCCCGGTCCCGCACATATCACATATGTGCTCCTACTCCGTTTCGCCTGAGCCAGAAAACCTCTGTGTAGGACTCTAAAGACTCGTCAATACGCCAGCAGTAGGTAATGATCATATCAAAAACCCACAAGCTGCAAGCGGTCAGCTAAACGTAACAGCCACCCGGGTATTGAGCGATCAGAAGATCAACAAGCAAGCCTGTACACACTCCTACAAAGCCTGTCAGTAACACTACCGTACAGTCCGGTCTCTTCGTTTGATATGTCACATATCAAGTCTAGGGGTGGTAAACATCAGACCCCAACAACCGATAAGTCATGCCGATATGAGGCTCATAACGGGTCGAGAAACTACTGATAACACTTACCAGTAAATCTCTAAATCAGCCCTGGCCAGGGACTTTCCTGTTATGGCCAATCGACCACAGCGCAACATCAACCCCTAATACCGGGAGAGACGAAACCCCTCCTATCGCGCATTGCCTCCATGTGACTCGGGGTTGTACCTAAAAACCACCATTTTGCACGTCCTCTTGAACGTGGTAACGTGGAAATCAAAGCACAGTGGGACTCACACAAGACTCTATGACGATCTCGGGTCTACAGACTAACCTGTACCAGTGTCACCAGAGAACTGCTATCTGACGATAGGTATAATACCAACTAGGAGTTCTCGGCGAGTCCGTCCTGTTGGATATAGTGCCCTCGAATTCAATTATTGGATCGCAGGTACGTGATTGCAATGATTCAGGGAGGACCTATACCGGTAGGACAGTCTTACTCGAGATGATAGTATGCTATCTGGTTTGTCTTTATCATCGTGTACATGCTTCAGGTGATATTACAGATCACTGTTACACGTTGATAGAGCCCATAGGATTCTTGCTTGACTACCAGCAGTATGATGGCAATCATATACGTGGGAGCTGGGTGGTCTATAAGCAAATCCTTAAATGTCCCTAGTCGTGGGAGTATCGAGACTGGGCATCGATACTCCAGTGTAGACTGGTGTATACTGATCGAGACCCCGACGAGAGGCGATGGCCAGGTCTCACAAGCCATTGGTGTCAGTTTGTTCACCTAAGATAGTATACAGCTGCTCATTGGGTTATGAGTACACTGGACGGACTCGCCGGGAATCTGTTAGTTGGTACTATACCTATTGTCAGATAGCAGTTCCCAGGTGACATGTATACAGGTTAGTCTGTAGACCTGAGATCGTCATTTGTCTCGTGTGAGTTCCTACTGTGTTTTGATTACTACCCTACCACGGCTCAAAAGAGTCGTGCAAACAGGTTTTAGTTGGGTACAGGCCCGAACCACATGGAGGCAGTGAGCGTATCGTCAGGGATTCGTCTCTCCCGGTATTGGGGGTTGATGTCGTGTAGTGCACGGGTGGCCATCACTAGAAATCCTCGGCCGGGGTATATGAGAATTACCGATCCAGGATCGATAGTTTCTCAGGTGGTGATGGGTTACATACCGACACGAATTATCGCGTTGTTAGGGGTCTGACTTTATCCACCCCTCTAGACTCGATATGCGATACTCATAGATGAACGGACCGGACTGTACGGATATTTTCACTGTCAGGCTCTGTAGGGTTTCAGGATGAGTTCGCTCATCAGCTTTCCTTTCGTTCAATACATGGGCAGCCGTTACGTACAGCTAGTGCCACAGACGTGCTTGTGGTTAAACCCACTACCAGCGTATTGATGAGTTATTAGAGTCCCCCACAGGAAGTTTCCTAAGTTCGGGCGAAACGTTGTAGAGGTCGTATGGTTTTATGGCCGGGTCCGATCATATACGTGCACTCGTGCACGGATCATGATCGGACGGATCATACTAGTGGGCTTTGGTTTAAGCCGGATTCTAGTATTAGATTGGTTGGATTACTTTCGTCTTGTAATATTCGTATTCAGTCGGAATACGGATGCGGGTATGTATATATGGATGAGGGGTATTCTCGTAATCCGTTACGGGTTTACTTTAGGGTTGCCATTTCATTTGGATTAAAACATTTAGTTTTAAATGTTTTATTTAGTGAAGAAATTGTGACTCATTTCTTTTGGCATGGAGGATTAAATGAGGCATGGGCACACTTGGTGACTCATGGTTTTGGGACTAGCATCGTTTTTTGTTTAATGCTTAGATATTTTGTGGGGGGGGGTGTTAAAAGGGGTGGGCTGCTGGAATTTCCAGCGGTGGTTTTTCATGGGAAAAGCTTACAAAATGAACACAACACACACACAATTCATCACTTGCTCATTTCTTTTGGTGCTCACAAGTTCTTTATGTCATGGCAACTCTTTACCTCCACCCTATCCCTCTCATGTGTTGAGAACTCTAGGGTGATTGAGACAAATTAATCACACACCTTCTCTACTTCATCTTAGACATGTCGGCTAGCAAACTTCATGTTCAAGTTGTTTCGATTTGAAGCGGGAGCCCGTATAAAGATTCCTCGATGTGGTGCCACTTCGACAAGCGAGATCAGAGAGCGAACTTCGTCGGGGCAGCCGCGACAAGCATGGGACGGAGATTGAAGACCGAAGGACACGGATCGATCGGTATAATCTCTGAACTCATTTTACAGATTGCTAGTTAACGGTTAATGGAACGATCCGGGTATTTGGTTATGGTAGCGCCAAGTTTTGAAAAGTTTTTGTTCCGCATTTGGCCTCGAAAAGACGGCCGGGGCGCTGTCGTAACCCAACATGGTATCAGAGCCAACCCATTAACCATTAGCTAGCTTGTTTAGACAATGTTAAACTATCGAAACTGAAACAAACCCGATACACTGCACACTGCATTCCAGTTTCTGTTGTTTTCAAAAGTGTCTTCAAAAATTATTTAAACAAGTGCAGAAGACTACTGACATAACCACTTGACCATACCCCAAACACGAGACCAATCCATCGGATTTTGGCCGAGCACATGCACCCAAAATCCGAGGAGGCCGGCCATTTCAGGGCATTTGGGTTTCATTTTTGGGGTGTGATCTGGTCTCTGGAAAGTTGGTTCAGTGATATTGTTTGTTTAGCCCAGTTTGGATATGGTTTTATCAGGTTGTTTGGGGCTATTCGGGGGTTATTTCGAAGTCAATATTTTCTAACATTGTTTAAAGTTTACAGTGCATTACATTACTATCTGCGACCGTGAATGTCATTTGATCGGTAAATCTTGTCTATTCGCTATAGTCCTTTTAGACGGGTTTGCGAACGTGACATTCACGTTGATGTTCTGTGTTGTGCTGTGATGTTGCAGATTTGTCGTGGTGGAATAGCTTGGGTGCAATGGTAGTGCAGTTTGGATTTATTTGTACATTTGATATCGCGGGGCGAGCGTCCGACATGTGGACTGCCGTCACTGCCTGTTTGTATATTATTCTTTTGTGGCATGACCGGGTTGAGGTCGATGTCACCGTTGTACATATTTTCTTTTCTGTACTAGGATTACCCCATAGTGGAGTGCACGGATAGCCGGGTTCTAGAGGGCAACGGGCCCGCATCTCATGGATTTGAGACGGAGGGGGCTTCACTCTAGAATTGGCGGGCTATTCGCCGCACTCGTAGGGGGTACAGGTTGACCCAAGGTGGGGTGCTCAAGTTACCGGATTTCGTAAAGTGCTGGGTGGTCCATTCACTTTGTTAAAGGGGACTGCCTCGCTTCTAGTTTTGGCGGGTAACTTTCCGCACTCGTAGGGGTATAGGTTTTCATTGCACAGGCTATCCATACGACCAGGGGAACGTCGGGTTTCACTTGCGGCTCAAAGAAACCCGGGGATCCCAGATTATCTGTATTGTTCTGTGATGCTTATTACTTTTCTGTGATGTTGCATTTATCACGCCTGGATCGATTATTATATATTGATTTATATACTAGTAGATGTTGTATATGCCCGCGCTAGTCCAGTCCCCGCTCTGTCGTTAGTTAAGTAACCTAACGGGTGATGACGGGACCCAGTGGCGAATGCGGATGACATATACGTACATTTTATTTTCGTTCTTTTCTGGTGTGATTAATTGATGGGACTGTGTTGATTCTGATCAATACAAGGATAAAACAAACATATTCGATGTTGTTGGAACATTTTTCAAAAAGCTGTTATTGCAAGGACGTTATATTTTGTTTTGCACAGCGGTATTCGGTTATGAATATCCAACACCTCATTCGACGAGGCAAGGGCCGAGATCCCTTCATCGGGAGTGACCCCTTGGACAGAGGTTTGCATCAGGGTAATAACTTCACTATAGTCGATTATGTTTGCTTTGCATCGCGATATTCAGTTTGGAATATCCTGCACCTCATTCGACGGGGAAAGAGCCGAGATCCCTTCACCGGGAGTGACCTCTTTAGCAAAGGTTTTCAACACTATATATTTATAAAAAGTTATGCGGTTCCTTCAACAATATCAAGTTCATTACGTTAAAGGTTTTTCGCCAAAAACCAGTCGTAGCCCTCCGTCATTTCTTACAGGTATTACTTAGTATTCATGCTGTGTATGTTGACCTCTGTCAAGGCACAGTGCTTGGTAGCTGGGTAATGCTTGTTTGTTGCATAGATATGCGATTATTTAGGACAGTCGCATGGTCATTTTGACCTCTGGAGTGTGGTGACTTGAGTGGATTCTATCAGGTTATCATGCGATGATAGTTGGATCCCGATTCCCACTGATGAGTAGGATTACTCCTCGGGTGATCCCGACTAATTCTTCTTTCAGATTTGGAGAAGAATTTGAGGTTACAGTGGGAGACATCCTGATTAGATAAAGTTATTAACCATTCTGATCTAGGTTAGAGTGCACGCAGAATGTTTCTTTTTTCTCTCTCTCTTTGACAGCGAACATGGCCCGACCCTGGACTATAACTCAGTGACCAATTTAACCGAACTTTCTTATAACACTGGCTTTTGGATTGTCTGAGTTGCATACATCATTGCTACTCCTTCTTTCACACTTTGAGTTTCTCCAGAACACCTCATATTATTACGAACATCCACTTCCATTGGATAAATCCATCGTACGGTTATATACAAACTCGAAGGAACTTGTTCCAGATTCGAGGATGGATTCTGGTTCTGGAGAAATTGAATAGGATTATTCAGTTGTCTTTTCCTTTTATCTTCTCTCAGGTTGTGAGGGCTCCTAGGATTAGGAGAGGGTACACCTATTGCGCTTATTGGATAGTCTTCTTCCAAATCATAGGCAGGTGCCGAAAGGTAGGGAATGAAGAAACCCAATTAGCCTAAGTGTGGTGTATAGAAGGTAATATGTAAAGACAAATAAAGGGATAAGAAAGAGGGCAAAGTAAATTGCGACTGTAATCATTCATGACCAAACCATGTATTTTATCGCCACTCCCACTTCACCTTTGTATTTCTCCAGAACACCCCGTATTACTACGTAGATCTAATTCCATTGGATAAATCCATCGTATAGTTACATACGAACTCGAAGGAACTTTTTCGAGGATGGATTCTGGTTCAGGAGAAATAGGAATAAGATTTATTCAGTTGTCTTTTATCATCACATTCTCTCAGGTTGTGAGTACTCCTAGGATTAGGAGAGTACACCCATTATGCTTATTGGATAGTCTTTTTCCAAATCATAGGCTGGTGCCGAACGGTAGGGAAGGAAGAAAACCATTTAGCCTAAGTATGGTGTACAGAAGGAAATGAGTAAAGACAAATAAAGGGATTTGGAGAGATGACAAGAAGATATACGGTTACAGTCATGAATCTGGATAATGGAAGAGGCATTACTAGGAATACCCGGATACCCCTTTTTGAATCATTTTCATGTTTTAGTTTCACTGCGCATTGTTAATAGAAAACTGATTTCCCAATTAGACCCTTACTCCAGGGTATGTATTTACCAGGTATGATTCTCACATCTATATGGTTTTACAGATGATGAGTGGGAGTAAGTTATTGGGAATTAGGTGATCATCTTCATTATATCGGAATTGGTTGTAATTGGTGATATTTGATAAAATCACCAGGGTTTTGCCGGACGACAAATATTTGGTTTTGAATATCCGTTTTTATGCACCAATTTCAAACTGATATATCTGTACGTTTATTTTATAAAGTGAGATATAGCTTTTTGAAATTATGTCGATGACATTTACCTATATCAGTTGATGGTTAGGTAAGGAGCATTAAACAGCGGTGTAATTCTTCTTAACCACAGGACAGTTTTCAACCTACGACGCACAGGGTTTGAGTTATTCAACTCAGGAGACTTATACAAAGTATTGTATATTGTCCAGTGTTCATTAGGACAGAGGGGTTGGTCCTCGTACTATATTCTGTTTACTTGTGATTTCTCTAGTTTTTAGACAAGTGTTTCATAGAAATAGAAGGTCTAAATTTTGAGAAGTTATAGATACAAGAATAAAGTAAAGAACCATGTGTTGCAAGTATCGGGATTCTTCAAGGTGATCGAAAATGTAGATACTTGTGTTTGGTATTCAGTTGATAGTAACGGTTTTGAGAAACTTGTTTCTCTTTCAGGTTACTCATAATTGGATGCACTCCTAAGTTGAGTAACGTTGATCGGCCTCTCTCCATTTAGTTGACATGCACTGGAGACAGCTGCATGATTTGAATCTGGTTCCAATTAAATCAGTGTCTCTGTTTCTATATTGAGTATAGAATGGTTCATATCTTAACGATGTTAAGGTACGAGGAGTTGTCCAGCTTATGCTTAAAACCAGACTCTGGATAACTCTAGGCGCGTTTCTGTAATGGCTGTTTGTGGGTTAACCAGGGCTATGACGAGGGTTAATTTTCTACCATCTGGAAGATCAATGTGATATTGTTCTTGACTCGCCACAGTTTTAGTAAAATGGATTTTTTTCAGAAAACAGTAATGGGAGTATGGTAGAACTGGAAGTGATTCCAGAACCGCAAACGATTACTGAAAATTTAATAGGACCTAAAGATTCAATCAGGTTTGACATTCCATTAGCCACTCCGCAGATATGGTGGGTAAGCTCAGGCACCCGAGAGGTACTCTGGTATTCTCAAAAACGGTGACAGGGAGGTTCTTGTTTACCCAGACTTGCCATTACTGCTGTTCTAGACTATCAGACCCGGCATGATGATGAGTATATCGTCGTTCTAAACTAGTTTTAGAAGTGCACGTGTATATGACTTGTTAGTTATATGTATGCCCTAGAGGCCATTGTTGTACATATGATGTATATTATAGTCGATGCTTGGATATATAGAGAGAGGACTTTCTTTCTCGATATGATAGTATGTTATCTGGTTTCACTTTATCTTAACATGTTAACAAATACTGTTTTGTGATCACGTGTCGATAAAGCCCTTAGGATATATACTCGACTACTAGGACTATGATACAGATCATACTAGTGGGGCCAGGGTAGTCTACGAGTACATCCTATAACTGTTCCTAGTCGAGGGTGTATCGAGACAGGGCATCGATACTCTAGAGTAGGCTAGCGTATACGCATTTTGACCCATATGATGGGCGATGGATGATCCCATATCCATTGGTGTTGGACATCAAAGATGGTGTACGGGTGCTCAGTGGAGACTGGGTACACTGAACGGACTCGCCGAGAACTCCTGGATGGTATTATACCTATCGTCAGATAGCAGTTCTCCGGTGAACTGGTACAGGTTAGTCTGTAGACCCGAGATCGTCATAGAGTCTTGTGTGATTCCCACTGTGCTTTGATTTCCACCTTACCACGTCCAAGAGGGCGTGCAAAACGGTGGCTTTTGGGTACAGTCCCGAATCACATGGAGGCAATGAGCGATATGAGGGGTTTCGTCTCTCCCGGTATAGGGAGTTGATGTTGTGCTGTGTTCGATTGGCTATAACTGGAAGTCCCTGGCCAGGGATGATATGGAGATTTACTGGTAAGTGTTATCAGTAGTTTCTCGACCCGTTATGAGCCTTACATCGACACGACTTATCGGTTACTGGGGTCTGACGTTTACCACCCCTAGACTAGATATGAAACATATCAGACGAAGAGATCGGACTGTACGGTAGTGTTTACTGATTGGATTCACAAGAGAATGTACAGGCTTGCTTGTTGATCTTCTGATTGCTCAATACACGGGTGGCTGTTACGTTTAGCTGACCGCTTGCAGCTTATGGGTGTTTGATATGATCATCACCTACTGCCGGCGTATTGACGATTCTTCAGAGTCCTACACAGAGGTTTCCTGGCTCAGGCAAAACGGGGTAGGAGCACATATGTGATATGTGCGGGACCGAGAATAATACGATATGAGATACCGTATTATATTCTCGTGATATGAGATATCGGTCGGGTATATGTAATATACCCGGGTCATCGGATCAAGTGTTGATTCGATGAATTGGTACATGTTATATTAGTCGGTTATATGCAATATAGCCGGATTGTCGGATCAAGAGTTGATTAGATAATTTAATGTATAATTATATATGTGATATATTACATTACGTTAACTAATATAAGCTCGCTTTATTGATTCATTTTCTCACTGGATAATACATTGATGTATATGTGATATATGTTAATTGTATTATTTTCTTTTGTTACAAAATATATTGTATATGTGATATATAATATTGTAACAAGTTAGGGTTACAAATGCAACATGGTTGTTAAGTTTAAACAAAGTTAGGTTTTGGATTTGGGTTAGCTTTTTCATGAAGCTTCATGAAGTTTTCCTTTTTGTTTTCTAGCTTGATATTTTATGTAGATATTTGTTAACCCAACCCAAACCCTTAACTATAGTTTATTCTCTACAAGAGTTAATGCCTTCATTTATTAACTCATGATTGTCATTTGTAACCACAACAATTTCATTATTCATCACAAAAGCTTTCTTCTTCTTCTTCCTTGAAAAAGCTTTCTAGCTTTTTGTAATGTGATGATTTAAAGTGAGAAATTGAAAATAAAAGAGAGCTAAATTCCTACTTCATCATCCTCATCTATTCTAGCCACTTAGATTAGGGTGTTCACTTCACTAATACTTGATTAGAGAAGTGAGAGCTTGAGTTTGAGATTCTTCAAGGTAGATCATCTTCGAAAAGGAAGACTTTAAGCAAGCATGGATCATTCGACTTGTGGAGCTTCTCTAGAGTCCGGAAGTTCATGGATCGAGGCGAAGGGACTATTACTCGGAGCTTATGAAGCGAAGGAACGGACTACAAAGGTTGTAATCCCTCTCTCTTAGATG
This sequence comes from Agapanthus africanus, assembly GCA_030015575.1. Classification (NCBI taxonomy): domain Eukaryota; kingdom Viridiplantae; phylum Streptophyta; class Magnoliopsida; order Asparagales; family Amaryllidaceae; genus Agapanthus; species Agapanthus africanus. The sequence continues at coordinate 337,902,167 of JASDDO010000008.1, forward strand.
TAAAGTTGTTTGCATGCATATTAACCCTAATTCTCTACTTCAGATCTTGGTTAGGGTTTGTTTAGCACCCCAAAAATTTCAATATGGCATGTGTGATGCCTTCCTAAACCTTGCTAAGGTGCTATGCTAACCCTACATGACTCTGCCAGAGGGTTGTCGTAGTCAGTGGGAGCAGCGGAAGCATAGTGGAAAAGTAGCTTATGTCTATTTATAGACTAAAGCAAATATAGCGGAGATAGATCATCTATTTCTGATGTGACAGTCATGGGATTTGACTTCATCAGAATAGGGGATGGATCTGTTAAGAAGGTAGTAAGGTGTGATGTCCTGGTATTTGGATGAGATACACATAGTAGGAAGTGAAATTTCTATACTGCGATCGGTTATACTATGGTTGTCACACAATGGTTTCTACAGATATGAAATGGATATAATATCAGACATTCTGGTTACTAGATCTATGGTTTTAGATCTAGATTTGGGAAGTGTCCCAATCTGGGTACTTAGAAAGTATTCTAAAGATGTTTTAGAATGGACGACTCCTGGCACGGTAGTGTACCTGCAGGTGAAGGAGTAGCCCTCTCTAAAGGTGTCTTACAGACTAAAAGGGAGAGGGATGTGCATGATTGACATATCACTTGCTCACGCAATTGAGTCAATCATGAGATGTTAAGTACCATACCAAATGTTGTTTTTGCACTAGATGCAATGAGTTGTGATATTAATCCAATCATGGAGAAATGTTCGGAATCAGTTTTAGAACATAAGTGGATGTTCTAGGGATTTGATAACAGCAGCCTCTTTCGGGAGACGGTTATCATTCTAAGCTTCCAAAGTGACCTGAGTGACAGAGTGCCTGTCAGAGTTATAGCTTTCCCTCTGACGAGGGACTGTAGTTTGGACAGGTGGTCCAAGCGGATACTGAGGGAAGCATGGTGAAGGATACTGATTAATTTCAGTTGATGATACAGTCTAAGAAGTTTGCTGGATTTGGAGTTCATTTGTGAACTGGGTCTCATCAGATTTCCATACATATTCAGTATTGCTCATTTCGGAAGATGGCTTTCTCCGCAAACTTGAGATTAAGAGAGACATAGAAAGAAATATCAGGGTGGATCCACTCACTGAGGCTATTTCTCGAACGCAATAGTTTTACAAACAAGCTTTGTGAAACTGATTAGTAGAGGAGTTGGATGTTCGGTATCACACGGGCTGTGAGTATGCGACATCGCAATAATTAGCCTTAAGTGCAAGTGGGAGATTGTTGGATATAGTGCTCTCGAAGTCAATTATTGGATCGCAGGTACGTAATTGCAATGATTGAGGGAGAACCTATACCGGTAGGACAGTCTTACTCGAGATAATAGTATGCTATCTGGTTTGTCTTTATCATCGTGTACATGCTTCAAGTGATATTACAGATCACTATTACACGTTGATAGAGCCTATAGGATTCTTGCTTGACTACCAGCAGTATGATGGCGATCATATACATAGGAACTGGGTGGTCTATAAGCAAATCCTTAAATATCCCTAATCGTGTGAGTATCGAGACTGGGCATCGATACTCCAGTGTAGACTGGTGTATACTGATCGAGACCCCGACGAGAGGTGGTGGACAGGTCTCACAAGCCATTGGTGTTAGTTTGTTCACCTAAGATAGTATACAGGTGCTCATTGGGTTATGAGTACACTGGACGGACTCGCCGGGAACCTGCTAGTTGGTACTATACCTATTGTCAGATAGCAGTTCCCAGGTGACATGTGTACAGGTTAGTCTGTCGACCTGAGATCGTCATTTTTCTCGTGTGAGTTCCCACTGTGTTTTGATTACTACCCTACCATGGCTCAAAAGAGTCATGCAAAAAGGTTTTAGTTGGATACAGGCCCGAGCCACATGGAGGCAGTGAGCGGATCGTCGGGGATTCGTCTCTCCCGGTATTGGGGGTTGATGTCGCGTAGTGCACGGGTGGCCATCACCAGAAATCCTCGGCCGGGGTATATGAGAATTACCAATCCAGGATCGATAGTTTCTCAGGTGGTGATGGGTTACATACCGACACGAATTATCGCGTTGTTAGGGGTCTGACCTTATCCACCCCCCTAGACTCGATATGCGATACTCATAGATGAACGGACCGGACTGTACGGATATTTTCACTGTCAGGCTCTGTAGGGTTTCAAGATGAGTTCGCTCATCAGCTTCCCTTTCGTTCAATACATGGGCAGCCGTTACGTACAGCTAGTGCCATTGACGTGCTTGTGGTTAAACTCACTGCCAGCGTATTGATGAGTCATTAGAGTCCCCCATAGAAAGTTTTCTAAGATTGGGCGAAACGTTGTAGAGGCCGTATGGTTTTATGGCAGGGTTCGATCATATACGTGCACTCATGCACGGATTATGATCGGACGGATCATATTAGTGGGCTTTGGTTTAAACCGGATCCTAGTATTAGATTGGTTGGATTACTTTCGTCTCGTAGTATTCGTATTCAGTAGGAATACGGACGCGGGTATGTATATACGGATGAGGGGTATTCTCGTAATCCGTTACGGGTTTACTTTAGGGTTGCCATTTCATTTGGATTAAAACATTTAGTTTTAAATGTTTTATTTAGTGAAGAAATTGTGACTCATTTCTTTTGGCATGGAGCATTAAATGGGGCATGGGCACACTTGGTGACTCATGGTTTTGGGGCTAGCATTGTTTTTTGTTTAATGCTAGATATTGTGTGGGGGGTGTTAAAAGGGGTGGGCTGCTGGAATTTCTAGCAGTGTTTTTTCATGGGAAAAGCTCACAAAATGAACACAACACACACACACACAATTCATCACTTGCTCATTTTTTTTGGTGCTCACAAGTTCTTCACTTCATGGCAACTCTTTACCTCCACCCTATCCCTCTCACGTGTTGAGAACCCTAGGGTGATTGAGACAAAGTAATCACACACCTTCTCTACTTCATCTTGGACATGTCGGCTAGCAAACTCCATGTTCGAGTTGTTTCGGTTTGAAGCGGGAGCCCGTATAAAGATTTCTCGATGTGGTGCCACTTCGACAAGCGAGACCGGAGGGCGAACTTCATCGGGACAGCCGCGACAAGCATGGGACAGAGATTGAAGACCGAAGGACATGGATCGATCGGTATAATATCTGAACTCATTTTACAGATTGCTAGTTAACGGTTAATGGAACGATCCGGGTATTTGGTTATTGTAGCGCCAAGTTTTGAAAAGTTTTTGTTCTGCATTTGGCCTCGGAAATACGGTCGGGGCGCTGCCGTAACCCAACACGTCCAGTATACCCAGTCTCCACTGAGCACCCGTATACCATCTCTGATGTCAAACACCAATGGATATGGGATCATCCATCGCTCATCTCATGGGTCAAGAAGCATATACGCTAGTCTACTCTGGTATATCGATGCCCCGTCTCGATATACCCATGACTAGGAACATTAAAGGATGAACTTATGGACTACCATGGCCCCACTAGTATGATCTGCATCACAATCCTGGTAATCAAGTACACATCCTAAGGGCTTTACCAACATGTAACCATAAGACAGTATCAAGAGACAAGTATACATGTTAAGATAAAGAGCAACCAGATAGCATACTATCATGTCGAGCAAGAAAGTCCTCTCTATATATGTCCAAGCATCCACTATAATATACATCATATGTACAATAATGGCCTCTAGGACATACATACAACTAACAAAATCTGTATGTAATATTCTTTTATTGGGGCACTTCCGGGTTGAGGATGATGTCACCATTGTTGTATATTATTTACTTTTCCGCATTAGGATAGACCCAAGGCGGGCAGCACAAGTAACCGGGTTCTAGAGTCTAGTGGGAGACCATCTCAAGGAGTTGAGACCGGGTCTCCTAACTCTAGAATTGACAGGGTTGCTTGCCGCTCTTATAGGGGTCCAGGGATGTGGGTTTGGCTATTCATCACGACCGTGGAATCCGTATTTTACATTACTGGTTAAATTCAAAACACGGACATCCTAATATATCCAATATTTCATATGTTGCTTTTGCTGCTTGATTCTATAATGTTGATCATATAACCGCGTGAGACGAATGTAATATTATATATATGATATATAATAAACGTTGCTTATGTTTTGCACCCGCGCCAGTCCAGCCCCCGCTCTGCCGTTAATTAAGTAACCTAACGGTGCATGACGGGGTCCCGTGGCGAATGCGGATGGCATAAGCGTACGTTCTATTTTCGTTTCATTTTTCTGTAATATTTAGGAAACATTATTTGATGGGACTTCATTAGTGAGATTAATGAAAAGAAAGAAACCTAAAGATATTGTTGAATCAAATTTTCAAAAAGGGTGGCTCTAGTTTTTGCTTTGCACGGTGGTATTCCTTGATGAATATCCAGCACCTCATTCCATGAGGAAAGAGCCGAGATCCCTTCACCGGGAGTGACCTCTTTAGCGAAACTAGCAAATGATACAACTCACTCGGTTTTGTCTTTTGACTGCTTCTCTAGTTCTTGCTTTGCATGGTGGTATTCATGAATATCCAGCACCTCATTCGATGAGGAAAGAGCCGATCCCTTCACCGGGAGTGACCTCTTTAGCGAAGCTAGCAAAAGCCTCAAAAACACTCATTTTCTAAATCACTAGATTATACAACGATATCAAGTTCATTACGCTCATAGTTTTCTTTAAAACCTGCGTAGCCCTCCGTCATTTCAGATAAGTACTATTGTCACGACCCGAAAGTACGGAACGTGACTGGCACTTAGATTACGAGACGTCTAAAGGCGTACCGTAACCTAAGTCAGCCAAAACCCAGAAAATCTAAACCAAAATCAAAGAGAGTGAAGGAAAACCTTAAATGAAAACGGTTTTTAAATCAATTAAGTTGCATAGAATCCAAAAAAAAACATCAAAAATTTCTGAAAATTTCGGCAGAGTCTCCCCTGTATTTTCTATCCCCCAAAATGGGTACAACAAGATAATAAACCTGTAAACATAAAAATGGCATCCCCAAGCGGGAGCTAGCTCTTCGCCCAAGACGGATCACAACCACATGCAATATAATAGTAATATCAAGAAAAAGAGCATAAAAGAAACCCAAAATATCAGAAAACACAACGCCGGCTCAAGTGAGCTCGGCCCAAAAGAAACCACAAATATACAAATCTCTCAGTCTCATCACTAGGTCGCATATACAATACAAGTGGTAGATGGAGAATACTAGATACAATGATAAAGCAAAAAGAAATAAAGTATACTCGCAACCCACCTACGGGCGATGTCGCGAGTCTGAGCAAAAGGAACTGATGATAAAATAGCCCGCCGCTACAAGACTGACGGGTCCGACTTGCAAGACACTGTGGCACAACGGGGGTGAGTTGCCAGCTCGTGAGTAAATATAACATCTAATAAGGCAATCGTAAGAATGCACGCAATGCACCACAACATGCATGTCCATATGTGCTATGATATCTCTAGAATGCATGCACAGGTATGCAATGTCATTATTAAGTCTTTAAGTGTTTTAACTGCTAAGGTTATTGAATTCTTAACTTTAGAACATGAATATCTGTATAATAGCTAAATATCATCAAGAAATCATCTGAAAACCCGTGTCAAGCATCGACACCAAAAAGGAATCATATCTGTCTCAATATCGGGCTCCGTCAGTCCGGATCGGCCTATATCATAAATCTCACGACAACGGTCGGTATCCTCCGGATATCCGCTGCGCCAGACATCACCGGTAGGTAGTCTTCCCCTGCCAGGCTCATCGTCTACAACTCGATCTTCTTGCCCCGGGGTACCATACCGGGCCCACCATGTACCCGAGACGGTTCATCCACTCCTCGAATCGGGTCTCGAAATCCAACAGAAAACATGAAAACTCATGGTGGACGACACATACATCACGAGAAAACCGCAACTTTTGTTTTGAAAAGGATAAATATAAGGTTTTGTTAAATTCTTGCGGTTTTCCCCAAAAATCCAGAAATCGCAGCAAAACTGAAATCCTCAAGAAAATCATAATGTCCACATGTTATATATGATAAATGTCTATGATATCAATGCATACGATGTGAATTTTGGCTAGAGTTTTATGTAAATATGATGATGATGCGAGATATATGCATGCGATGCAGTTTCATATATCAAGTATGAATGCAGGTGATGATATTAAGATAAACAGGTTCTATCGTGCACGTGGCATGTCAATTACCAAAGGCGTGTGTGTCACATGAATAGTGCGTTTGCAACATATGCCAATGGTAAGGTGTTCGTGTCCTACGAAATGATATCGTATAGGTAGAGATGAATGTCCATGCAATTTAACATACTGTTCGCTATAAGGGTATGCAGTGTACATGAATGGATATGCTAACTAACAATATAATCTTGCAAAAAGTAGGGTAATCCTAACTAGGGGGGGCGCCTCGCGCCATTCAGACGATTCCCCCATAGATGAATATATCTACTCACCAGAAATCCCCGCTAATCTGATCCGGCCACCGCTTTGCCTTTTCGCGCCGTGTCCAAAGTTTCCCCGACCGATCCTATATTTGCACAATATCAAGCATAAGATTACAAAACCTAACAAAATGCAAGTCACAACATACAATTATCCACGCTCTCAAATTAATCGTAGTATGCACTCAGTGCGCGGAAAAACGCACGAAAATCGCAATCCTTTAACAAAAATCGTCATTTCGGGGAAATCGACAAACTACCACCCGACTAGACGAAACCTCGCGTTCGCGCATTCTAATAATCCTATACGAAGCTAATAATATTGCTAACCTAACGCAAATTGAACGCATTCTATTTTCTACAAAAATCTAGTAAGCGATTTTCTTACCGATTCGTTACAAACATCGAAATTTATCGATTTAGCAAGCATATCAATACACCATTAACCATTCTAATCAATTAGATAACCATCCCTAACATAATCCAACCATTATGCTACAAACCCTAATTTTTTAAAATCAAAACCTTCTCTTGATTTTTCATGAACAAGGATTTACACTAAATTAATACTTAGAATTTCAATTCTAGCATAATTAAACCACAAGTTAACAAAAGGATTAAAATTTTCACCTCTCAAGCTTGAACCCTAGCTTGATCAAGTCTCCAAGAAGCCTCCTTTCATCATGTTTTTGAACAAATTTGGGTTGAAGAGAGAAGGGATTAGGGTTAGGCTTTGAATGGAGAAAGAAATTGTGGATTTTTCTTGAATTTTTGCATGAAAATGAAGCAAGAATGAAGTGGGAAAATGGGGATCCAGCAGCTGTAGGGGTCGGCCAGCAGTAGGAGAGGGTAATGGGGGAAATTTTGAGAAGTTTCTAGGTCATTACAACATCATATGACATCATTTAATACTTTTCATTTCAACTTTTTCCAAAAAAAAACCCTTTTTCATAATTTTTTTCATAATTTTCCCACCATAAAACCAAAAGTTTGCAAGACATGATATAATTTTATTAACACCATATTTTAGCTTATAAAGACTCCTAATTAAGAAATTTACCTAATTAAATTTGTATTTATCACTAATTTAATGTATTTAAAAAGGCTTAAAATAATTTAAAAAAATAATTAATTACGAAAAAAAATTTATTTAACTAGAAAATTATAAGTGACATTTTAGTGACAAAATTATAGTAATATCTTGTCTAAATTTTGTATAATTAGATCTACAATGAAAAACACCTATTTTGACTTTTTACGGAAAAAGCCGAAAAATTTGCCGATTACCGAAAAACTGTCTAAACGATTTTCGAAGGGTTACAATCTTCCCCACTTAAAGAAATTCGGTCCCCGAATTTAAAATTTAACTACGCGTACCTTCAAAAAGATGGGGATATCTCTTCCTCATCTCGACCTCGGCCTCCCAAGTGACCTCCTCGTTGTTCGGGCCACGCCAAAGGACCTTGACGGACGGTATGACCTTCGACCTCAATTTCTTCACCTGCCGATCCAAGATGACAACCGGCTGCTCGGTGAAAGAAAGATCACGCTCTAACTGGATCGTCTGGTGCTGAATCGCCTGGGAAGGATCATGAAGGTACTTGCGGAGCATCGAGACATGGAATACGGGGTGAACATCGGGGAAGCTGGGCGGAAGAGCTAACCGATAAGCGACTGGACCAACACGCTCTAGGATCTCGAATGGACCAACATATCTAGGACTCAGTTTCCCTTTCCGCCCAAATCTCATCACACCTTTCATCGGAGAGACCTTCAGGAAAACATGATCGCCAATAGCGAACTCGAGTCGGCGACGGCGCCTGTCAGCATAAGATTTCTGCCTGCTCTGTGCCGCTCTCATCCTGTCCCGAATCAGCTGTATCTTCTCGGTCGTCTCCTGTACAATCTGCGGCCCCAAAATACTGCTCTCTCTGAGCTCTGTCCAACATATAGGCGATCGACATCTCCTCCCATATAAAGCCTCAAAAGGTGCCATCTGAATCGTCTCCTGGAAGCTATTATTGTAGGAAAACTCGATCAAAGGCAAATGACGATCCCAGCTACCACCGAAATCTAAAACACAAGCTCTGAGCATGTCCTCAAGAGTCTGAATCGTACGCTCCGACTGACCGTCAGTCTGAGGATGAAAGGCTGTGCTAAAACTCAATCGGGTGCCCAAAGCTTCCTGAAGTTTCTGCCACAATCGGCTGGTAAACTGGGTGCCACGGTCGGACACGATGCAAGTCGGAACGCCATGCAGTCGCACTATCTCATCAATATAAACCTGGGCGTACTGAGAAAATCCAAAAGTGGTCTTTACCGGCAGGAAGTGAGCCGCTTTCGTCAGTCGATCCACAATCACCCAAATAGAGTCATACCCTCGACTGGTCCTGGGTAGACCCACAACGAAGTCCATGGAGACCTGCTCCCACTTCCACTCAGGGATGGGCAAAGGCTGTAACTCGCCAGCTGGCCTCTGGTGCTCGGCCTTGACTTGCTGACAAGTCAGGCATCTCGACACAAAGTCTGTAATATCCTTCTTCATCCCGTCCCACCAGTAAACCTCTCTCAAATCACGGTACATCTTGGTGGAACCTGGGTGAACACTGTATACTGATCTATGTGCCTCCTCGAGAATATCACGCCTCAGTCCCTCTGAATCTGGCACGCATAGTCGAGTCCCAAATCGAAGTATCCCCTGATCGTCAATCACGAACTCAGAAACTCTGCCCTGCCGAATCTGCTCAATAATCTCTAAGATACGGGCGTCGCCGGACTGTGCCTCACGGATACGGTCAAGTAACTGTGGGCGTGCTCTGAAATGGGCCAGCTGTCCCCCTGAAGAAGTAAACTCGAACTGCACTCTGCTGTCACATAACACCTGCCAATCCGCCGTCGACTGCATCTGTACTGCGCTCAAACAAGATAGGCTACCTCCGGGCCTCCTACTCAAAGCATCTGCCACCACATTCGCCTTGCCCGGATGGTATAGAATCTCGCAGTCATAATCCTTCACCAACTCCATCCAACGGCGCTGTCTCATGTTCAGATCTCGCTGCTGGAAGATATACTTCAAACTCTTGTGGTCAGTGAATATCTGGCACGACTCACCGTATAGGTAATGTCTCCAGATCTTGAGTGCAAATACCACTGCAGCCATCTCTAAATCATGGGTGGGTTAGTTCTGCTCGTGTTTCCTCAGCTGCCGAGAAGCATATGCGATAACTCTGTCGTGCTGCATCAATACACATCCCAGCCCCACTCTAGAAGCATCACAATATACCACGAACCCGCCTGATCCTGAAGGCAATGCTAACACTGGTGCAGTAGTCAGACGAGTCTTCAACTGCTGGAAGCTATCCTCACATGCCTGGGTCCAATCAAAAGGAACCCCCTTCCGGGTCAACCCGGTCAACGGTGCAGCAATGCGGGAGAAATCCTGGACAAAACGTCGATAATAGCCGGCCAGACCTAGAAAACTGCGAACCTCTGTAACTGATACTGGTCTAGGCCAACGCTGAACTGCCTCGATCTTCTTCGGGTCCACGCAAATACCATCTCTCGTCACCACATGACCCAAGAAGTCGACACTGTCTAACCAGAATGCGCACTTGGAAAATTTGGCAAACAGCTGATGCTCCCTCAAAGTCTGCAATGTGATACGTAAGTGCTGCTCATGCTCCTCCCGGCTCCGAGAATAAACCAAAATGTCGTCAATGAACACAATGATGAACTGATCGAGATATGGCCCGAATACGCGGTTCATCAAATCCATAAACGCTGCCGGGGCATTGGTGAGCCCGAACGACATCACCAAGAACTCGTAATGACCATATCGAGTACGGAAGGCGGTCTTCGGAATATCCTCCTTCCGAACTCGCAACTGGTGAAAACCTGATCGTAAATCAACCTTCGAGAAGAACCCTGCACCCTGGAGCTGATCGAATAAGTCATCAATGCGGGGTAGGGGATACCTGTTCCGCACAGTAACCCGGTTCAGCTGACGGTAATCAATGCATAAACGCATACTTCCGTCCTTCTTCTTAACAAACAAGACGGGAGCACCCCAAGGTGACACACTCGGTCGGATAAGCCCTTTGTCCAGCAAGTCCTGTAACTGATCCTTTAGCTCTCTCAGCTCCGCCGGGGCCATCCGATAAGGAGGTATAGAAATAGGCCCCGTGCCAGGGATCAAGTCAATACAGAACTCAATCTCGCGCTCTGGTGGCAGACCAGGCAGCTCGTTAGGGAATACATCAGGGAACTCTCTCACAACAGGGACCTGGTCCAACGGAACCTCTGTGGAGCTAGTATCACAAACATAAGCTAAGAATCCCTGACACCCTTTCCTTAAGAGCTGACCAGCGCGAAGATAAGAAATCAAGCTGGGAAGGGTAGCGCTACGATCTCCCTGAATAATAAGTACCGGCTCACCAGGAAAACTGAATCTGACTGCTTTTTCACGGCAGTCCACGGATGCATAACAGGTGGCTAGCCAGTCCATACCAAGAAGAACGTCAAAGTCTAGCATATCGAGGAGAATCAAATCTACTGAAGAATCTCTGTCCCCGATACGAACGGAACAAGATCGGTACACAAAACGGGCAACAAAAGACTCGCCTACCGGGGTAATAACGACAAGCGGCTGATCTAACGGAGAAGACTCTCGGCCCAACCTCGGTGCAAAATACGTGGAAACATAGGAATGTGTGGAGCCTGGATCAAATAATACCCGTGCATCAAAAGAACATACTGGCAGAGTACCTGTCACGACGGCATTGGATGCCTGTGCATCCTGAGGAGTCAATGCGAACACTCGGGCCTGTCCACCACTAATAGCTGGCTGTCCTCTGCCTCTACCTCGGCCTCTGCCTCTGTCGCCTCGTCCTCTCGGAACTGGACCGCCACGCCCACGGCCTCTAGAAGCATCTGACTGACGTGGAGCATCATCAGGAGTAGGAAGTAAAGCTCTCTGAGAAGGTGGTGAGGGTGGTAAAGTCATATGCGGGACTGTCGCCGCGCCCTGGCGTCCCATGGTACAGTCTCTGACACGATGGTACTGACTCCCACACCGAAAACATCCTGGAGACGACTGCTGGGTCTGTGGATATGAACCAAATAACTGACCTCGTCTCAATCCTCTGCCTCCACCATCTCCCGGAAATAATCTATCACGATGTCTGCCCATCTGCCGCTGGGCTGGCGTATCGGTACGGATCCTCTTCGGCCCAGAAACGACCGGAGTCTCGGAAATACGCTCCTCCAAAAGTAAGGCTGCATCCATCGCGGCTGCGTATGTATCAAAGTGCTGGGTGCCGATGGCAAGGAATAGCTGTGTATCAAGCCCTCGCACAAACCTCTTTATTCTCTTCTCTTCTGTGTCGACTAGGTACGGAGCATATCGAGACAACTGGGTAAACTGTATATCATACTCCGACACCGTCATCCCAGGAGTCTTGCGCAAAGACTCAAAACTACGGGCGCGAGCATCTCGGACACTCTCCGGAAGAAAACGGGCAAGAAATGCAGATGTAAACTCATCCCAGGTCATAGAAGGCAGACCTGCAGCTCGGCCTCTCTCTACTGAATCGTACCATGTCTGGGCAAGACCCTCCAGACGAAAACTCGCAAACTCCACCAATCTATCATCAGAACACCTCAACGAACGGCAAATCCGAGCCATCCTATCAAGAAATGCCTGTGGGTCCTCTGTCGCATCTGTACCGGTAAAAGCTGGAGGTCTCAATCTCATGAACTCCTGTAGTGAAACAGGGATAGTCTCCGTAGTAGCAGCAGGAGGGACCATCTGTGCAGCAGGTACGATCGTGGTCTGTGCGGTGGAAGGAACGTCCTCGGATCTCTGTGCCCGGCTGGACTCAACTAAAGATCCCATCATCTGCCGCAACTCTTGCATGCCGGCCTCTAATCTGGCAATACGATCAGGAGAAGGCGGATCAGTGGGACCCTGAGGGGTAGGCGTATCCTCCCGCTCGATCCTCGCCTCAGACGAGCCCGCTCGAATCTCATCCCTAGCGGCAGCCCGCTGAGCTCTCATAGTCTTTGGCGGCATCGAAGCTGGAATAAGAAATAGAACTGATAAGGACATTGCAATTGGATCAAGGAATGCAAGGAATCAAGAAAGGAAATACAAGCAATTATGTCCTAAGGTTACTTAGGCGGAGTACCGTATCGTAAGTATGCCGCGGATCATACCCACGCTACGCCACTCTGCTTAAGTCACCTACTCATCTACCAAGGTCGTCCTACACTCAGAAAGGTAAAACCTACGCTCTGATACCAAACTTTGTCACGACCCGAAAGTACGGAACGTGACTGGCACTTAGATTACGAGACGTCTAAAGGCGTACCGTAACCTAAGTCAGCCAAAACCCAGAAAATCTAAACCAAAATCAAAGAGAGTGAAGGAAAACCTTAAATGAAAACGGTTTTTAAATCAATTAAGTTGCATAGAATCCAAAAAAAAAACATCAAAAATTTCTGAAAATTTCGGCAGAGTCTCCCCTGTATTTTCTATCCCCCAAAATGGGTACAACAAGATAATAAACCTGTAAACATAAAAATGGCATCCCCAAGCGGGAGCTAGCTCTTCGCCCAAGGCGGATCACAACCACATGCAATATAATAGTAATATCAAGAAAAAGAGCATAAAAGAAACCCAAAATATCAGAAAACACAACGCCGGCTCAAGTGAGCTCGGCCCAAAAGAAACCACAAATATACAAATCTCTCAGTCTCATCACTAGGTCGCATATACAATACAAGTGGTAGATGGAGAATACTAGATACAATGATAAAGCAAAAAGAAATAAAGTATACTCGCAACCCACCTACGGGCGATGTCGCGAGTCTGAGCAAAAGGAACTGATGACAAAATAGCCCGCCGCTACAAGACTGACGGGTCCGACTTGCAAGACACTGTGGCACAACGGGGGTGAGTTGCCAGCTCGTGAGTAAATATAACATCTAATAAGGCAATCGTAAGAATGCACGCAATGCACCACAACATGCATGTCCATATGTGCTATGATATCTCTAGAATGCATGCACAGGTATGCAATGTCATTATTAAGTCTTTAAGTGTTTTAACTGCTAAGGTTATTGAATTCTTAACTTTAGAACATGAATATCTGTATAATAGCTAAATATCATCAAGAAATCATCTGAAAACCCGTGTCAAGCATCGACACCAAAAAGAAATCATATCTGTCTCAATATCGGGCTCCGTCAGTCCGGATCAGCCCATATCATAAATCTCACGACAACGGTCGGTATCCTCCGGATATCCGCCGCGCCAGACATCACCGGTAGGTAGTCTTCCCCTGCCAGGCTCATCGTCTACAACTCGATCTTCTTGCCCCGGGATACCATACCGGGCCCACCATGTACCCGAGACGGTTCATCCACTCCTCGAATCGGGTCTCGAAATCCAACAGAAAACATGAAAACTCATGGTGGACGACACATACATCACGAGAAAACCGCAACTTTTGTTTTGAAAAGGATAAATATAAGGTTTTGTTAAATTCTTGCGGTTTTCCCCAAAAATCCAGAAATCGCAGCAAAACTGAAATCCTCAAGAAAATCATAATGTCCACATGTTATATATGATAAATGTCTATGATATCAATGCATACGATGTGAATTTTGGCTAGAGTTTTATGTAAATATGATGATGATGCGAGATATATGCATGCGATGCAGTTTCATATATCAAGTATGAATGCAGGTGATGATATTAAGATAAACAGGTTCTATCGTGCACGTGGCATGTCAATTACCAAAGGCGTGTGTGTCACATGAATAGTGCGTTTGCAACATATGCTAATGGTAAGGTGTTCGTGTCCTACGAAATGATATCGTATAGGTAGAGATGAATGTCCATGCAATTTAACATACTGTTCGCTATAAGGGTATGCAGTGTACATGAATGGATATGCTAACTAACAATATAATCTTGCAAAAAGTAGGGTAATCCTAACTAGGGGGGCGCCTCGCGCCATTCAGACGATTCCCCTATAGATGAATATATCTACTCACCAGAAATCCCCGCTAATCTGATCCGGCCACCGCTTTGCCTTTTCGCGCCGTGTCCAAAGTTTCCCCGACCGATCCTATATTTGCACAATATCAAGCATAAGATTACAAAACCTAACAAAATGCAAGTCACAACATACAATTATCCACGCTCTCAAATTAATCGTAGTATGCACTCAGTGCGCGGAAAAACGCACGAAAATCGCAATCCTTTAACAAAAATCGTCATTTCGGGGAAATCGACAAACTACCACCCGACTAGACGAAACCCCGCGTTCGCGCATTCTAATAATCCTATACGAAGCTAATAATATTGCTAACCTAACGCAAATTGAACGCATTCTATTTTCTACAAAAATCTAGTAAGCGATTTTCTTACCGATTCGTTACAAACATCGAAATTTATCGATTTAGCAAGCATATCAATACACCATTAACCATTCTAATCAATTAGATAACCATCCCTAACATAATCCAACCATTATGCTACAAACCCTAATTTTTTAAAATCAAAACCTTCTCTTGATTTTTCATGAACAAGGATTTACACTAAATTAATACTTAGAATTTCAATTCTAGCATAATTAAACCACAAGTTAACAAAAGGATTAAAATTTTCACCTCTCAAGCTTGAACCCTAGCTTGATCAAGTCTCCAAGAAGCCTCCTTTCATCATGTTTTTGAACAAATTTGGGTTGAAGAGAGAAGGGATTAGGGTTAGGCTTTGAATGGAGAAAGAAATTGTGGATTTTTCTTGAATTTTTGCATGAAAATGAAGCAAGAATGAAGTGGGAAAATGGGGATCCAGCAGCTGTAGGGGTCGGCCAGCAGTAGGAGAGGGTAATGGGGGAAATTTTGAGAAGTTTCTAGGTCATTACAACATCATATGACATCATTTAATACTTTTCATTTCAACTTTTTCCAAAAAAAAACCCTTTTTCATAATTTTTTTCATAATTTTCCCACCATAAAACCAAAAGTTTGCAAGACATGATATAATTTTATTAACACCATATTTTAGCTTATAAAGACTCCTAATTAAGAAATTTACCTAATTAAATTTGTATTTATCACTAATTTAATGTATTTAAAAAGGCTTAAAATAATTTAAAAAAATAATTAATTACGAAAAAAAATTTATTTAACTAGAAAATTATAAGTGACATTTTAGTGACAAAATTATAGTAATATCTTGTCTAAATTTTGTATAATTAGATCTACAATGAAAAACACCTATTTTGACTTTTTACGGAAAAAGCCGAAAAATTTGCCGATTACCGAAAAACTGTCTAAACGATTTTCGAAGGGTTACAATCTTCCCCACTTAAAGAAATTCGGTCCCCGAATTTAAAATTTAACTACGCGTACCTTCAAAAAGATGGGGATATCTCTTCCTCATCTCGACCTCGGCCTCCCAAGTGACCTCCTCGCTGTTCGGGCCACGCCAAAGGACCTTGACGGACGGTATGACCTTCGACCTCAATTTCTTCACCTGCCGATCCAAGATGACAACCGGCTGCTCGGTGAAAGAAAGATCACGCTCTAACTGGATCGTCTGGTGCTGAATCGCCTGGGAAGGATCATGAAGGTACTTGCGGAGCATCGAGACATGGAATACGGGGTGAACATCGGGGAAGCTGGGCGGAAGAGCTAACCGATAAGCGACTGGACCAACACGCTCTAGGATCTCGAATGGACCAACATATCTAGGACTCAGTTTCCCTTTCCGCCCAAATCTCATCACACCTTTCATCGGAGAGACCTTCAGGAAAACATGATCGCCAATAGCGAACTCGAGTCGGCGACGGCGCCTGTCAGCATAAGATTTCTGCCTGCTCTGTGCCGCTCTCATCCTGTCCCGAATCAGCTGTATCTTCTCGGTCGTCTCCTGTACAATCTGCGGCCCCAAAATACTGCTCTCTCTGAGCTCTGTCCAACATATAGGCGATCGACATCTCCTCCCATATAAAGCCTCAAAAGGTGCCATCTGAATCGTCTCCTGGAAGCTATTATTGTAGGAAAACTCGATCAAAGGCAAATGACGATCCCAGCTACCACCGAAATCTAAAACACAAGCTCTGAGCATGTCCTCAAGAGTCTGAATCGTACGCTCCGACTGACCGTCAGTCTGAGGATGAAAGGCTGTGCTAAAACTCAATCGGGTGCCAAAGCTTCCTGAAGTTTCTGCCACAATCGGCTGGTAAACTGGGTGCCACGGTCGGACACGATGCAAGTCGGAACGCCATGCAGTCGCACTATCTCATCAATATAAACCTGGGCGTACTGAGAAAATCCAAAAGTGGTCTTTACCGGCAGGAAGTGAGCCGCTTTCGTCAGTCGATCCACAATCACCCAAATAGAGTCATACCCTCGACTGGTCCTGGGTAGACCCACAACGAAGTCCATGGAGACCTGCTCCCACTTCCACTCAGGGATGGGCAAAGGCTGTAACTCGCCAGCTGGCCTCTGGTGCTCGGCCTTGACTTGCTGACAAGTCAGGCATCTCGACACAAAGTCTGTAATATCCTTCTTCATCCCGTCCCACCAGTAAACCTCTCTCAAATCACGGTACATCTTGGTGGAACCTGGGTGAACACTGTATACTGATCTATGTGCCTCCTCGAGAATATCACGCCTCAGTCCCTCTGAATCTGGCACGCATAGTCGAGTCCCAAATCGAAGTATCCCCTGATCGTCAATCACGAACTCAGAAACTCTGCCCTGCCGAATCTGCTCAATAATCTCTAAGATACGGGCGTCGCCGGACTGTGCCTCACGGATACGGTCAAGTAACTGTGGGCGTGCTCTGAAATGGGCCAGCTGTCCCCCTGAAGAAGTAAACTCGAACTGCACTCTGCTGTCACATAACACCTGCCAATCCGCCGTCGACTGCATCTGTACTGCGCTCAAACAAGATAGGCTACCTCCGGGCCTCCTACTCAAAGCATCTGCCACCACATTCGCCTTGCCCGGATGGTATAGAATCTCGCAGTCATAATCCTTCACCAACTCCATCCAACGGCGCTGTCTCATGTTCAGATCTCGCTGCTGGAAGATATACTTCAAACTCTTGTGGTCAGTGAATATCTGGCACGACTCACCGTATAGGTAATGTCTCCAGATCTTGAGTGCAAATACCACTGCAGCCATCTCTAAATCATGGGTGGGTTAGTTCTGCTCGTGTTTCCTCAGCTGCCGAGAAGCATATGCGATAACTCTGTCGTGCTGCATCAATACACATCCCAGCCCCACTCTAGAAGCATCACAATATACCACGAACCCGCCTGATCCTGAAGGCAATGCTAACACTGGTGCAGTAGTCAGACGAGTCTTCAACTGCTGGAAGCTATCCTCACATGCCTGGGTCCAATCAAAAGGAACCCCCTTCCGGGTCAACCCGGTCAACGGTGCAGCAATGCGGGAGAAATCCTGGACAAAACGTCGATAATAGCCGGCCAGACCTAGAAAACTGCGAACCTCTGTAACTGATACTGGTCTAGGCCAACGCTGAACTGCCTCGATCTTCTTCGGGTCCACGCAAATACCATCTCTCGTCACCACATGACCCAAGAAGTCGACACTGTCTAACCAGAATGCGCACTTGGAAAATTTGGCAAACAGCTGATGCTCCCTCAAAGTCTGCAATGTGATACGTAAGTGCTGCTCATGCTCCTCCCGGCTCCGAGAATAAACCAAAATGTCGTCAATGAACACAATGATGAACTGATCGAGATATGGCCCGAATACGCGGTTCATCAAATCCATAAACGCTGCCGGGGCATTGGTGAGCCCGAACGACATCACCAAGAACTCGTAATGACCATATCGAGTACGGAAGGCGGTCTTCGGAATATCCTCCTTCCGAACTCGCAACTGGTGAAAACCTGATCGTAAATCAACCTTCGAGAAGAACCCTGCACCCTGGAGCTGATCGAATAAGTCATCAATGCGGGGTAGGGGATACCTGTTCCGCACAGTAACCCGGTTCAGCTGACGGTAATCAATGCATAAACGCATACTTCCGTCCTTCTTCTTAACAAACAAGACGGGAGCACCCCAAGGTGACACACTCGGTCGGATAAGCCCTTTGTCCAGCAAGTCCTGTAACTGATCCTTTAGCTCTCTCAGCTCCGCCGGGGCCATCCGATAAGGAGGTATAGAAATAGGCCCCGTGCCAGGGATCAAGTCAATACAGAACTCAATCTCGCGCTCTGGTGGCAGACCAGGCAGCTCGTTAGGGAATACATCAGGGAACTCTCTCACAACAGGGACCTGGTCCAACGGAACCTCTGTGGAGCTAGTATCACAAACATAAGCTAAGAATCCCTGACACCCTTTCCTTAAGAGCTGACCAGCGCGAAGATAAGAAATCAAGCTGGGAAGGGTAGCGCTACGATCTCCCTGAATAATAAGTACCGGCTCACCAGGAAAACTGAATCTGACTGCTTTTTCACGGCAGTCCACGGATGCATAACAGGTGGCTAGCCAGTCCATACCAAGAAGAACGTCAAAGTCTAGCATATCGAGGAGAATCAAATCTACTGAAGAATCTCTGTCCCCGATACGAACGGAACAAGATCGGTACACAAAACGGGCAACAAAAGACTCGCCTACCGGGGTAATAACGACAAGCGGCTGATCTAACGGAGAAGACTCTCGGCCCAACCTCGGTGCAAAATACGTGGAAACATAGGAATGTGTGGAGCCTGGATCAAATAATACCCGTGCATCAAAAGAACATACTGGCAGAGTACCTGTCACGACGGCATTGGATGCCTGTGCATCCTGAGGAGTCAATGCGAACACTCGGGCCTGTCCACCACTAATAGCTGGCTGTCCTCTGCCTCTACCTCGGCCTCTGCCTCTGTCGCCTCGTCCTCTCGGAACTGGACCGCCACGCCCACGGCCTCTAGAAGCATCTGACTGACGTGGAGCATCATCAGGAGTAGGAAGTAAAGCTCTCTGAGAAGGTGGTGAGGGTGGTAAAGTCATATGCGGGACTGTCGCCGCGCCCTGGCGTCCCATGGTACAGTCTCTGACACGATGGTACTGACTCCCACACCGAAAACATCCTGGAGACGACTGCTGGGTCTGTGGATATGAACCAAATAACTGACCTCGTCTCAATCCTCTGCCTCCACCATCTCCCGGAAATAATCTATCACGATGTCTGCCCATCTGCCGCTGGGCTGGCGTATCGGTACGGATCCTCTTCGGCCCAGAAACGACCGGAGTCTCGGAAATACGCTCCTCCAAAAGTAAGGCTGCATCCATCGCGGCTGCGTATGTATCAAAGTGCTGGGTGCCGATGGCAAGGAATAGCTGTGTATCAAGCCCTCGCACAAACCTTTTTATTCTCTTCTCTTCTGTGTCGACTAGGTACGGAGCATATCGAGACAACTGGGTAAACTGTATATCATACTCCGACACCGTCATCCCAGGAGTCTTGCGCAAAGACTCAAAACTACGGGCGCGAGCATCTCGGACACTCTCCGGAAGAAAACGGGCAAGAAATGCAGATGTAAACTCATCCCAGGTCATAGAAGGCAGACCTGCAGCTCGGCCTCTCTCTACTGAATCGTACCATGTCTGGGCAAGACCCTCCAGACGAAAACTCGCAAACTCCACCAATCTATCATCAGAACACCTCAACGAACGGCAAATCCGAGCCATCCTATCAAGAAATGCCTGTGGGTCCTCTGTCGCATCTGTACCGGTAAAAGCTGGAGGTCTCAATCTCATGAACTCCTGTAGTGAAACAGGGATAGTCTCCGTAGTAGCAGCAGGAGGGACCATCTGTGCAGCAGGTACGATCGTGGTCTGTGCGGTGGAAGGAACGTCCTCGGATCTCTGTGCCCGGCTGGACTCAACTAAAGATCCCATCATCTGCCGCAACTCTTGCATGCCGGCCTCTAATCTGGCAATACGGTCAGGAGAAGGCGGATCAGTGGGACCCTGAGGGGTAGGCGTATCCTCCCGCTCGATCCTCGCCTCAGACGAGCCCGCTCGAATCTCATCCCTAGCGGCAGCCCGCTGAGCTCTCATAGTCTTTGGCGGCATCGAAGCTGGAATAAGAAATAGAACTGATAAGGACATTGCAATTGGATCAAGGAATGCAAGGAATCAAGAAAGGAAATACAAGCAATTATGTCCTAAGGTTACTTAGGCGGAGTACCGTATCGTAAGTATGCCGCGGATCATACCCACGCTACGCCACTCTGCTTAAGTCACCTACTCATCTACCAAGGTCGTCCTACACTCAGAAAGGTAAAACCTACGCTCTGATACCAAACTTTGTCACGACCCGAAAGTACGGAACGTGACTGGCACTTAAATTACGAGACGTCTAAAGGCGTACCGTAACCTAAGTCAGCCAAAACCCAGAAAATCTAAACCAAAATCAAAGAGAGTGAAGGAAAACCTTAAATGAAAACGGTTTTTAAATCAATTAAGTTGCATAGAATCCAAAAAAAAAACATCAAAAATTTCTGAAAATTTCGGCAGAGTCTCCCCTGTATTTTCTATCCCCCAAAATGGGTACAACAAGATAATAAACCTGTAAACATAAAAATGGCATCCCCAAGCGGGAGCTAGCTCTTCGCCCAAGGCGGATCACAACCACATGCAATATAATAGTAATATCAAGAAAAAGAGCATAAAAGAAACCCAAAATATCAGAAAACACAACGCCGGCTCAAGTGAGCTCGGCCCAAAAGAAACCACAAATATACAAATCTCTCAGTCTCATCACTAGGTCGCATATACAATACAAGTGGTAGATGGAGAATACTAGATACAATGATAAAGCAAAAAGAAATAAAGTATACTCGCAACCCACCTACGGGCGATGTCGCGAGTCTGAGCAAAAGGAACTGATGACAAAATAGCCCGCCGCTACAAGACTGACGGGTCCGAATTGCAAGACACTGTGGCACAACGGGGGTGAGTTGCCAGCTCGTGAGTAAATATAACATCTAATAAGGCAATCGTAAGAATGCACGCAATGCACCACAACATGCATGTCCATATGTGCTATGATATCTCTAGAATGCATGCACAGGTATGCAATGTCATTATTAAGTCTTTAAGTGTTTTAACTGCTAAGGTTATTGAATTCTTAACTTTAGAACATGAATATCTGTATAATAGCTAAATATCATCAAGAAATCATCTGAAAACCCGTGTCAAGCATCGACACCAAAAAGGAATCATATCTGTCTCAATATCGGGCTCCGTCAGTCCGGATCGGCCCATATCATAAATCTCACGACAACGGTCGGTATCCTCCGGATATCCGCCGCGCCAGACATCACCGGTAGGTAGTCTTCCCCTGCCAGGCTCATCGTCTACAACTCGATATTCTTGCCCCGGGGTACCATACCGGGCCCACCATGTACCCGAGACGGTTCATCCACTCCTCGAATCGGGTCTCGAAATCCAACAGAAAACATGAAAACTCATGGTGGACGACACATACATCACGAGAAAACCGCAACTTTTGTTTTGAAAAGGATAAATATAAGGTTTTGTTAAATTCTTGCGGTTTTCCCCAAAAATCCAGAAATCGCAGCAAAACTGAAATCCTCAAGAAAATCATAATGTCCACATGTTATATATGATAAATGTCTATGATATCAATGCATACGATGTGAATTTTGGCTAGAGTTTTATGTAAATATGATGATGATGCGAGATATATGCATGCGATGCAGTTTCATATATCAAGTATGAATGCAGGTGATGATATTAAGATAAACAGGTTCTATCGTGCACGTGGCATGTCAATTACCAAAGGCGTGTGTGTCACATGAATAGTGCGTTTGCAACATATGCCAATGGTAAGGTGTTCGTGTCCTACGAAATGATATCGTATAGGTAGAGATGAATGTCCATGCAATTTAACATACTGTTCGTTATAAGGGTATGCAGTGTACATGAATGGATATGCTAACTAACAATATAATCTTGCAAAAAGTAGGGTAATCCTAACTAGGGGGGCGCCTCGTGCCATTCAGACGATTCCCCCATAGATGAATATATCTACTCACCAGAAATCCCCGCTAATCTGATCCGGCCACCGCTTTGCCTTTTCGCGCCGTGTCCAAAGTTTCCCCGACCGATCCTATATTTGCACAATATCAAGCATAAGATTACAAAACCTAACAAAATGCAAGTCACAACATACAATTATCCACGCTCTCAAATTAATCGTAGTATGCACTCAGTGCGCGGAAAAACGCACGAAAATCGCAATCCTTTAACAAAAATCGTCATTTCGGGGAAATCGACAAACTACCACCCGACTAGACGAAACCCCGCGTTCGCGCATTCTAATAATCCTATACGAAGCTAATAATATTGCTAACCTAACGCAAATTGAACGCATTCTATTTTCTACAAAAATCTAGTAAGCGATTTTCTTACCGATTCGTTACAAACATCGAAATTTATCGATTTAGCAAGCATATCAATACACCATTAACCATTCTAATCAATTAGATAACCATCCCTAACATAATCCAACCATTATGCTACAAACCCTAATTTTTTAAAATCAAAACCTTCTCTTGATTTTTCATGAACAAGGATTTACACTAAATTAATACTTAGAATTTCAATTCTAGCATAATTAAACCACAAGTTAACAAAAGGATTAAAATTTTCACCTCTCAAGCTTGAACCCTAGCTTGATCAAGTCTCCAAGAAGCCTCCTTTCATCATATTTTTGAACAAATTTGGGTTGAAGAGAGAAGGGATTAGGGTTAGGCTTTGAATGGAGAAAGAAATTGTGGATTTTTCTTGAATTTTTGCATGAAAATGAAGCAAGAATGAAGTGGGAAAATGGGGATCCAGCAGCTGTAGGGGTCGGCCAGCAGTAGGAGAGGGTAATGGGGGAAATTTTGAGAAGTTTCTAGGTCATTACAACATCATATGACATCATTTAATACTTTTCATTTCAACTTTTTCTAAAAAAAAACCCTTTTTCATCATTTTTTTCATAATTTTCCCACCATAAAACCAAAAGTTTGCAAGACATGATATAATTTTATTAACACCATATTTTAGCTTATAAAGACTCCTAATTAAGAAATTTACCTAATTAAATTTGTATTTATCACTAATTTAATGTATTTAAAAAGGCTTAAAATAATTTTAAAAAATAATTAATTACAAAAAAAATTTATTTAACTAGAAAATTATAAGTGACATTTTAGTGACAAAATTATAGTAATATCTTGTCTAAATTTTGTATAATTAGATCTACAATGAAAAACACCTATTTTGACTTTTTACGGAAAAAGCCGAAAAATTTGCCGATTACCGAAAAACTGCCTAAACGATTTTCGAAGGGTTACAACTATTTAGTATTCGTGCTGCGTTTGTTGGCCAGCGTCAAGACGTATTGTGCGGTAGCCGATTAGTACTTATCTGCAGCATGAGATGGATTGGATTAGGGTAGTCGTACGACTTTGTTAGCCAGCGTCAAGGGTCGTGCGGGTGGGTTTAATTCAATTAAGAAATGAACGAGTTGAACTTGACTAGCGGCCTATGATTTATTGGCCAGTGTCAAGGTCATAGGAAGTTAGGGGTAAAAACCATTATCGGGAATTTCAAGTATTGAAATTTGCAATGAGATTTCATACCTTCTATATGATAGTTGGATCCTGATACCCATTGCGAGTAAGAGTTACTCCTGGGAGAGTTTTGCACTTTACAATTAGCCGATCAAGTAGGTGTCTAGAAAGGTGTCAATGTGGTCATACCTCTGGGAAAACGAGGTTTATTTTAATTAGGTCCGTGTGAAAGCACAGAGAACCTCCCTCAAAGTACCGACACTGGCCTGACTGAACGATTGATGAACTTGTAGAGTGTAATTAATCCCAGCTAGTCTTACCTTTTATGCTTTGAAGGAAGATTTGATAAAAATAGTGGGAGCGATCCTGATTAGATAAGATAATAACCAATATAATCTTTCCAAGAGCGCACGCAAAGTGATTATCCTTCTCTCTCTTCTGGTAGCGACCAATGAAATGCCTTAATCAAGATAATAATATGGATGTATTGACCGAACCTACTTATTATACTGGGCTAGGTTCCGCTCTATCTTATGATTGTCATAAGTCTGAGCAAGGAATAGGGGAATATTCAGATTCCTACGCCACCCAAACGAAGAAAAAGCATGTTGATACATTGTCTTCAGGTGTGTTCGTTACAAAGAACTGTTTCTCAGTTTACTCTTCGTCCTGGGTATTGGATACCGGATCAGGATCCCATACATGTAATTTGTTACATGGGCTATAGAAAGGTGGAGAACTGGGAAAGGGTGATATGTCTCTAGCAGTAGAGATGGTGCAATTGTTGCAGCTAAAGCAGTTGGCAAATATCACCTAGTGTTACCAATTGGTAATACAATGATGCTGAGCGACTGTTATATCATACCAATAATATTGTGAATATTTTCCTAAATCAAGTGTTGATTGGGTAAGGTATGTTGTATAACAGTGTACACGTTCTGAATCAAACTACAGTTCTAAACGTACAAAACACATACAAGAGGAACAGTTCAGAAATGAACGAAGTCTTCTTGAGGCATTGTAGACTAGGTCATATCGATGAAACAAGACTAGATAAAGTTCCATAAGGATGCATATTTGAATCTGTTCGAATTTACATCTTATAAAACTTGTCAGTTATGTCTCAAAGACCAAGGTGACCAAATCTCCGTTTACTGGAAACGGAGAAAGAGCTACTGAACTCTTGGACAGATACATGGTGATGTATGTAGTCTTATGTCTACATATGCCAGGGATGGTTCCGCGTACTTTATTACATTCACCGATATTCTCTCAAAATATGGACATGTGTTCTTGTTGAAACACAAAACTGAATCTTTTGAGAATATCAAGGAAGATAAGTACGAAGTAAAGAACCAGATGGGTAAAGGTATTCAAATCCTTCGATATGATCGGGAAGAAGAATATTGGAGCACGGAATTCCGAGACTGTTAAAAAGAGAATGAGATTCTCTCTCAGTTTATTCCTCCGTATACACCACAACACAACGGTATATCGGGGTAGAGGAATCACACCCTATGAGATATGGTGAGTTCTATGATGAGTACTGCTGAGTTGCCTATTTTCTTTCAGGGACATGCGCTTGAGAAGATGCATACCTATTGAATAAAGTTCTGATCAAATCCGTTGCTTACCACTCCATATGAGATATGGAATGGGAAGAGACCATCTCTTAAACGAGTTAAGATATGGAGTTGTCCGGTCTATATTGAAAAGCAAAATTCGGACAAGCTCGAGGCAAAGTCAGTTCTGTGCAAGTTTGTAGGATATCCCAAACGTACGCGAGGGTATATCTTCTAACACACTGAGCAACAAAAGGTGTTTTGTTTCTCGACATGCCACCTTTTTTAGAAAAGGAATTTCTTGTGGAAGAAATTAGTGACGATGAGGTAGAACTGGAAGAAGTTCCGGCAAAACAAACTATAACTGAAGATTTGTTAGAACCGGAGGATTCAATAGTCCCTGACGAACCGAAGTCACTCCGCAGATCTAGTAGGATTCCTCATCCACCTGAGAAATACTACGGTTTTCTCATAGACGGTGGGAGCGAGAATTGTATCATGAAGATGATGACCCAACTAGTTTCGAGCAGGCCATCACGAGTGGGGACTCTGTGAAATGACTGGATGCTATGCGATCTGAGATGGAATCCATGTACACCAAAAAAGTATTGACTTTGGATGTTGCTCCTGAAGGGGTCACCTGATCAGGAAGATAGTTGATCTCCAGGAGATCGAGGTCAGGAGAGTTGACACAGAGGATAACACAGTGGATCCACCCACCGAGGCCATCCCCAAGATGTTATTCAAGAGACTTTTGGGACGTTGGGTATGAGATACTACAACAATTGGCATTAGTGCAAGTGGGAGATTGTTAGGAATATGTATACCCTAGAGGCCATTATTGATGATATAGTAGATACTTGGACATATATATAAAGGATTTTCTTGCTCGACATGATAGTATGCTATCAGGTTACCTTTATCTTAACATGAAGACTGGTATTTATACTATCTGTCTCTTACATGTTGATAAAACACTTAGGATATGTACTTGACTACCAGGATTATGATGAGATCATACTAGTGGGGCTAGGGTGGTCCAAAAGTACATCCTTTAATCAGTTCCTAGTCGAGAGAATATCGAGACTAGGGCATCGATATTCCAGAGTAGACTAGTGTGTACGTTTCTTGTCCCTTAGAGGGCGATGGTTAATCCCACAACCATTGGTGTGTGACATCAAAGATTATACACAGGTGCTCATTGGAGAATGGGTATACCGAACAGGACTCGCTGAGGACTCTTATGTGGTAGTATACCTATCGTCAGATAGCAGTCCTCTGGTGACACTGGTACAGGTTAGTCTGTAGACCCGAGATCGTCATAGAGTCTTGTGCGGCTCCCACTGCGCTTTTATTTCCTCCCTACCATGCTCAAAGGAGACGTGCAAACAGGTGGATTTTGGGTACAGTCCTGAGTCGTATGGAGGCAATGGGCGATAGGAGGGGTTTCGTCTCTCCTGGTATTGGGGGTTGTTGTTGCGCTATGCTCGATTGGCTATAACTGGAAGTCCCTGGCCAGGGCTGCTTATGAGATTTACTGATAATTATTATCGGTAGTTTCTCGAACTATTATAGGCCAGACATCGGCATGACTTATCATGTTACTGTGGTCTGACGTTTACCACCTCTAGACATGATATGCGATATATCAGACGAAGAGACCGGACTGTACGGTAGTGTTACTAATAGGCTTCATGGAGACTATGGACAAGCTTGCTTATTGATCTACATATCGCTCAATACCCGGGTAGCCGTTACGTCCAGCTAGTACCGCTGACGGCTTGTGGGTGACTGATGTGATCATCACCTACTGCTGGCATATTGACGAGTCTTTAGAGTCCCACACAGAAGTTCCCTGGTTCAAGCGAAACGAAGTAGGACACATATGCAATATGTGTGTGGACCTGATTAAATACATGTATGTGATACTGTATTGTAATCTGGCAGTTATCTATTATCGGTTCGGTAATATGTGATATAACCAGATTGTCGATTCAAGTATTGATTTGATAATGTGATATACAGATAAATGATCTTAGACGGTTATATGTGATATAACCAGATTATTAAATCAAGTGTTGATTTAATAATGTGATATATATTATATGTGATATAATTATGTCTTAACTAATATCATTAGCTCGCTAAATATTTTCTTATATATATATATATATATATAGCATGACATAAATTTCTATTTTTGACATAAATTTCTATTTTTGAGAAAAATAGAAATGAGGTGGAAAATGAGAACATGGTTGCAAGTATGGATTTACATTTGTTTATTCATCTTGACTCACTATTCAAGCATGGTTGCAATTTTATATTGCTAAATTCCATGCTTGAATGAGTGGGGGTCAAATGTGGCCATTCATTCGTACTTCATTCTCAACACTTAGCCATTTTTCTTGAGTTACTCCTATGGTTGCTCTCTAACTTCTTCTTCTTCCTCAATCCCATGGTTCAAGTTTCAACCCTCACATGTGATGTGAACCATGAAACTGGAACAGAGACTTGTGAGATTTAAAACATCCCCTACTTCACCATTCTACACTTGACTAGCGATCGAGTGTAACGTGTTTCCTACACTAAAGAGTTTAGTGTAGAGGTAGCTTGAGTTAGAGAGACTTCGCGTGGATCATCTTCGGCACGAAGGTCATCGAAGGAAACTCGTCCAGACCCTCAACTGGAGCCTATTGGAGTCGCGAGACTACTACACGGAGCATGTGAAGTGAATAACTCGATCTACGAGGGTATATTTATCTTCACTTAACATAGTTTTTCTTGATATCAAACTTAAATCCCTAATATTCTAGCAAAGATCTTGTATAGTCTACCTTAGCACCTAATAAAAATTTGAATTTGGCATGCTTGATGCTACTAAAATTTAATGGTGGTGTCAGGGTCGGCTTTCAAGCAGTCTACATGTCTCTGAGAGACTAACCTCTGTATGTGTTGTACGATTCATGCACAACGTAACCATGTTGCACGTGACGGGGGAGAGTGTTGAGATGTGTGGACCTCTGAGAGAGAGTCGTCTGCATGCCTCTGAAAGACTAGCCTCTAATGGTTTCATGCCATATCTATTTAGTTGTATATGTAAATATTGTAGGAAAATATATATATATATATATATATATATATATAAGTCAGCTGTATGCATGGTACAGGAAACTATATAAACATGCCACTAACCAAACATTGGAGGGGTTTTGACCCAAAAAATATCAAATTTTTTTCCAATTTACACATACATGAATAAAAAAACCAATAAAGAAAAACGTCCCAATTCATGACACAAAAAAAAAAAACAAGCCAGCTAAGCTAAGGTAAGGAGTCACCCTCAAGTAGACGGAAACATACCCACCGCCAAACATCCCCTCTTTTCTCTTTCTCTCTCCTCAGTCCATTCCAGTCGAGTTACTCACCGCCCCCCGCCCCCCATCCGCGCCCCAGATCCACCGCCAACCTTGTTCGAAAATGAAAGAATCCCCAACCTACACCCGGGTCTCCAACCCCGGCAACGACGCAAGCACCACCACCACCACAATCACCCCAATCTTGGGGCAAACCCTAATCAAGCTCATCTCAAACCTCTGCTTCTCCCTCTTCGTCGTCATCGTCCTCGTCCTCACCGTCGCCGCCGTGACATACCAGCCCCCAGACCCATGGCTGCAGTCCCCCAAATCCCTCATCTCCTCCTCCCTCACCCAAACCCTCCCCAACTCCACCTTCTCCCCCGACGACGACACCTCCCTCCTCACCACCGCCGAAGACCTCCTCAACGATGCCAACTCCTCCGCCGCCGCCATCGCATATCAACCTCCTCCACCACCACTGCCGACATCATCCTCCTCCTCCTCCTCCTGCAATGATTCCATCTCCTCGTCATTCAACTGCTCGGATCCGGGGGTCCTGGACGCCATCAAGCAGTTCCATTCCCGGGTTTTCAAGAGGAGCATCATATTCCTGAGCTACGAGGTGCCCGTCCCGGGGCCCAAGCCGGACGAGTGCGACGCGTCCTGGCGGTTCCGGAACCGGAAGGAGAAGTCCTGGAGGAAGTACCGGGACTACCGCCGCTTCCGCTTCCAGCGGGACGAAGGATGCAGGTACGAGATTGTTTCCGCAGGGAAGTTCAGATCCGGCGTCAATGCCGCCCCCAAACAGATGCCTAGATCGAGGCTGACGCCGCCGCGGGTTGAGATTGTGGCCGACGGGGAGATCAACGACACCATCCCGGTCATCGGGTCGGATATGGATTTCAAGAAGGGGGGGTATTTGTATTACATGAGAGGCGGGGATCATTGTAAGGGGATGAATCAGTACCTGTGGAGCTTCTTGTGTGGCCTTGGGGAGGCAAGGTTTTTGAATCGGACATTCGTGATGGATCTCAATGTCTGTCTGAGCGGGAGCTACAATGGGAATGGGAAGGACCAGGATGGCAAGGATTTCCGGTATTATTTCGATTTCGAGCATTTGAAGGAGTCCGCCTCGGTGGTGGAGGAACAGGAGTTTTTGAAGGACTGGCGAAGGATTGAACAGAACCAGCGCAAGAACAAGAAGGTGGTTTCGGTTAGGAAAGTACCCACTTATAAAGTTACGCCGATGCAGCTGAAAAGGGACCGAAGCACGATCCTTTGGAGGCAGTTTGACGGCGTCGAACCTGAGAATTACTGGTACAGGGTTTGCGAAGGGAGGGCGGCGAAGTACATTGAGCGGCCCTGGCAGGCGATCTGGAAGTCAAAGAGGTTGATGAACATTGTCACCGAGATCGCCGGCAAAATGGATTGGGATTATGATTCTGTTCATGTCGTTCGAGGATACAAGGCTGAGAACAAAGAGTTGTGGCCTAATTTGGATTATGATACATCACCCAATGCTCTCGTGGAGAAGCTTTTGAAGATGGTTAAGCCTTGGAGGAATCTATACATTGCGACGAATGAGAAGTTTTATAACTATTTCGATAAGTTGAGGTCGCATTATAAGGTGCATCTGCTCGACGATTATAAGGAGATGTGGGGGAATAAGAGCGAGTGGTACAACGAGACGGTGACTTTGAGTGGGGGGAAGCCGGTGGAGTTTGACGGGTATATGAGGGCGGCGGTGGACACGGAGGTGCTTTATAGGGCGAAGACGAGGGTAGAGACTTTTAATAATTTGACCAAGGATTGTAAAGAGGGGATCAAATGGTGCTCATAGATTTGTTTGGGGTGGGGTGGGGAGGGGGATGTTTTGCTTGATCAATGCAGTTGGAAGATTGATTGTTGTATTTTGGTTTCAATTTTCTTCTTCTTCTTTCCCCGTTGTGTTCATGGTTCATGTTTGAACTTTGTCACCTTGATTGTTCTTTGATATGTTGTAAGATGTACTACGCTTGATTACATTGTTACAGATTACTTGAACCATATTCTCATGGAATTATGACATAGTGGTTTGCTTCTGTTCTAAACTTTCATGATAGTTAGGGGTGTCAAACATGTCGGATCAGAGTCTCATAATCAGGTTGAGTCACGGTTGATACGGCCAAAGTCGGGTTCAGGTCAACCCAACCTGTTTAATAATCTGTTTAGTTATTTAAGACTCATACCCGTTCCACTTAATATTCGGATCAGGTCATATTCGGCCGACCCGACCTAAGTTGATCGTTTTGTTTCATATATATGAACAATTCAAAATTTTAATATATATGAACAATACAAATTTGACACTGATGAATAAATTTTCAAATATTCAAAAAATAGAATCCAAAATTGCCAAAGAACAAGAGAAAAAACTAACGATTTGGGGATAATGTATTCGGATCAAACGGATCATGATACACAACACATCCCACTTGTTTATTAAACGGATTGGGTTAATTAACCCAATTAAAAACTTAGCCGGTTCGAATTGGGTTCAGGTCACTATTTTTAGGTCCGGTCTCGGATTCAGACAGTTTCTACTCCCTTAATGATAATGTATACTACTGTTACTCTGATGGATCTGTATTATAAAATTGCAATTTTTTTTCTACTTTTTCATAATGGGTGCAGGTAAAACCAATGTCGGCGGGCTATTTAATTATCAATATCATCTGCAGTATGTTAGATGATAATAATACCTTGGTTTCATCTACACTAGGGTCTGCAGGCATATTAAAAGAAAGTTGAAGGTCTAATAGATAGAATGATAACAGGTAAATTATTGGTTAAGTACATAGTCACATACATGTATTACGTTATAAGGGGCTGACATTTTACTATAGGTAAATCATACAATTAGGGAAGAGACCTCCTTCATAACTGAAATGACAACCGCACTCCCTCTTCATCGCCGGTCATGTGTTAATAATGCTGGGTTCCAAGTACCGAATGCCACAATTGCTTCAAGGTCAAGCTATATATTTGGAACTCTCCTGTTACTAACATATTTGATGCAGACGGATTGCTATAAATTTTGAATGTGTAGATGTAATAAGCTATCACACATACATATGCTTTGATTTTAGAGAATTCCAGGGTATTGATTTACAGAATGCATTGCGAGTTGCTGGTATCTAGAGTAATCGATCCCATTCAATCGAACACAACATAAGATCTGTTCAGGCAATTCTTCAGGTTTATTTCCCTGTTCAAAAAAAAAAATTGAATTTCAGAAAACAAGGCATATATCTCTAGGCAATGGCATATACATGATGAAAGAATCAGAGAATTTACTTGTATTGTTAGGCCGACATCCAAAACGCACAGCTTTAGTCTGTCGAGGAAAGTTTCACATCCTTTCCTGGAGATGTAGCTGAATCTGTGCATGTCCAAATCAATCTCGAAATAATTCTCCCCCTGTTCAAAGTCAGACAAATAGGTAAGATATGCAAAGATTAAAGAAAAGGCACTTTTGTCATTTGTATTTTTCCATTGGTCATGCACACCAGAATCTTATATCTCAAGAACAATAGATGTACAAGGAAAATGGACTATAACAGTCTGATGGAAGGTAGTGAAGCCTCAGAGGTGATGCATCTTCCAACAAAGCAAATTAGAGAAATTGAGGAAGATGTTGATTTTCTATATAGCAATGAAGAGAATAAAAGAGATTTTTATGGCTTGTACATCACTTTATCAATTCACGCACTGTAATTCACTGTAAAATTTGGTGGCAGAAAAACAGTATTATCGTAAAATAAAAACCTTAAATTTATTTTTTTGGGCAATGATCTTGACCTTATATAAAAAGGCTATTTTTTAAAAATAAATTTTAAATTAATAATACTATTTTTTAGTCCGTGTTGACTAATTTCAATCGGACAGTCAAGACGTACAGGATCGATTTGGAAGCAATATAGAGTTTGTTGATATAGTTGCCTTTCACATATAGGATACATTTCTGAAGTTAAAAAAAAAGTTTGTAAAACTGGAGGGAATAATTATGAGGACGCATTTTACTCCAAGGAACTGAATAAAGGCCAAGAAGGCCTAACTTACTAAATAAAATTCATGCTGAGGACGAGAAAGCACTGGCTTTTCATTATATGCACTCATGAGCTTCCTCTCTGCAGCACTTAATGGAATATCCTCCAAATTTGCTACACGACCAAGAATTTTTATCCTTTCTCGGAGTGGTGCAATTGTATCCATAGGAAACCCTTTAACTCTTTCAACTTCATCATCAATTAACTTCTGTTTTGCAAGGCATATTATCATGCATTAGTAACATAGCAAGCAACCCATAAAAGTATAAGTCTGACAATGCATATCTTGATAAAGAATAACGATTAGGAAATATCAGTGATAAAAGAGAAGCTTATACTGATGAGATATATGAAACGACGGATAGCTTATACTAACGTTTACTGTATACTCAGTTTTTATAGCATCTCTGCATATAAGGAATTTTCTAGGCATTCGACCACGGATCCTTTCTTGTTCTGAAAGCATCCGATGTTCTCAGTTAATGCCTTAATATAACTGAAGTACAAATTTCAAGATAACCATGCTTAATCAGTATTACCATGTGACTATACCAACGCCTCTTAGGTGATGTGGCCTCCAATCAAATGTACCCGATTAATCATCCATTGGACTTGAGAAAGATGGTTTTTGCACCTATCCACAAATATGATGTGTTTTGTACAAAAGAATAGCATTTGTTGTAGTTTCCCTTGTATTGGATACTCTGACCAAAATCAAGGCACCAAAATTTACTTGCTCTTCCTATCCATTTTTGCAGACTCTATGCACATTCTCTGATAATGACTAGATTATGAGAAATTTTCCAAAGACTTGTGCATCTATTAAGAGATCAATCTGTCTCCTGTTACAGGAAAGAGGCAATATTTCATGCTTCAGCAACATGACCAAAAATAGTGTGATAACTCAGGTCTATCGAAGGCTGCATCACTTCATTGTATATTGCGTTCATTACTTTCAGACTCATCTTGTAGCCAAGCAATAACGACGTTTTTGTTATCTAATAAAATATTTGCCGGGAGCGCAAAATAAATTCAGATCCGTTGAATGATTGGCCACCTGCATTTTCACACATCTTTTGCAGGTTTCAGGGTACAAAAAGGACAACCTATGACCGAAAACCTTCAGGTCTTTGCTTTCCTTGGATGTTAAAATGTGGTTAAAAGGGGAAGACTGTAAGTCTATAATTAATAGATTTTCTGAGAGACATTGCTCCATGTGTGATTTGCAAGTTAAAATAAAGTTTAATTCACACAAACCATCATGTGGTTTACCCGACTTGTCACCCTCATGTTTGAACCCATCACCAAAACCACCTGAACTTTCACTCCGTTAGACAAAACCCAGCTGCCGTTAATTACTGAAAAAACCTAAATACGGCACCCACCCCTCTAAAAAAACTTCACCTACTCGTTTCTCCTAATTTCCCAAACACGAAAGCCCTATGTTACGGTGTCGATTCCGCTAAAATTTCGACAAACTCCACCGGATCTTGATCAATGACGAGAACCGAAGGCTCAGTTCGTGAATTGATGATGGGGTCAATCTCATTCATTGATGATATAGGGAGGGGTAATTTCGGCAGAAAAAATACAAAACACAGTCACATGAGGGGTCACGTGACCCATTAATTTGCTGGAGACGTTAAAAATCAAACAACATGGGCTAGGAAGCATGGACGCTTCTATTTGCTTGCCGTGTCTGTGTCCAACACACATTGGACACTTGGATACTCAGACACCACGCCCGCCACGTGTCTGACACACTTGGGTTGTTTCCACTAATTGAATGTGACCACCATTTCTACATAGCGTAGAATGTTAAGAAATAAAAATGAAAAATATGTGGACGACTTTGATACCTTCAAGAACATGCTAAATATTGCAAATCTCTTTCATGATGGGCTACAACTAGGATGAGTAAAGATCCAAATTGACGTAAAATTCTAAATGATAAGGTCGGGTCTATGAAAGTCGGCCCCAATTAAAAAAAAGTTAATATTTTGTTTTTCTAACTCTTATGGATTGCATTTGTGTGCGTTTTCTTTTAGTTTTAAATATCTATTTGTTTGTGCCAAAAACAAAAACTTCAGGTTTTAGAAAAGGTTATAAGTTTGATATTATTTTTATTGTGTTTTTAAAGTTATTCTTGTACATATTTCTTCTTGTCCTGTATTATACTGTGTAATATATATGATTAAATGTATAGAAAATTAATAATTGTGTCCATGTGTCCTTTTTTACAATTTTGTTGTGTCTCGTGTCCGTGTCCGTGTCTACGTCTGTATCCATGTCTGTGTCCATGATTGTGCTTCATAGGTCGTGGGTTTATGTGTAACTGAGTGAAAGTTCGGAAGGTTTAGATGGTGAGTTTAAACGTGAGGGTGATTTTGGACAACTTGGGCAAACCATAGGACGGTGTATGTGAAATAGGCCTTAAAATAAAGATTCCCAAAGCAAAAGCGAGTTTTGAATGTGAGGATGCATGCCCCATCTATCTGATGAATCTCCATATGCATCATTCTACACAGCACCGATCAGATTATAGAATTATATGGCAAAAAAGGACTAATACTCAGTTTCCATGGTTTATTAGTTTTATAAAGTATGGTTTAATATAGGATCTGTGATATCAATGCATTGTAACTCAAGGAGGAACATGTTCGTCGTAGATTAGAAAACACAGTATATAAGAACCGCTAGTATACAAGATATAACTAAGCTCTAAAAAGTCTAAGCCTTGTTGTGTGGCTGAGTTCGGTATAAGCAGAACACAGACCTTGAATAATCAGATACCGTTTATTTCTCAACATAGTAATACTCAGCATTAAATTTAAATAACAAATATAAGTAACTTGGCAGGGTATCCCGACATCTAGATAGCAAGATGTAAAGCAAGTTACACACACACACACACAGAGAGAGAGAGAGATACATAATAATCTACCAAACTAGTCTTCATTTTTTCATAAAGCAAGTAGCAAAATGTAAAGCAAGTTGTCATCTTACTCTAAGATTTTCCTGGAAGTGAGATGGAAGCTCCTTTGAATAACTTTCAGAAAGTCTAAAATATAAGACGATGCTCATGCCTTCCCCATCGGTTTCACTCTGAAAGATAGTAGGAGGATACAACGGAGCCTGTGAACAAAACACAATAAATTACTATACAAAGAACACTAAACAGGAGTTAAGATAACAAATAAATACATGTGTATGCCATATTAACTAAATATTAAATAACTGTAAGAGGAAGTAGAATTTTATCACATTCCAACCAAGGTTCAAAACTCGGTATGGGGATCGGTAATCAGTCACTTTTGGGATCGGGATCGGTAATGCCGGCTGTATTCGCCATATCATATCAGCATATCGGATATTATCATTTGAGTGAAAAGAACTATTTAAGAATTAGGAAAGTTTAAAAAACAATTTGTCCATTGTTTTATAATTAATGATATCTAAAGTCGTATCAATGATGTCAAACTAACCGTAATAACACAATAACCTACAATAAACCCAGCAAACCATTAATGAACCTATTAACCCTTGGCCAACCACTAATCATTAATTAACTTAATATGGAAAACCATATTATGAAATGGTAAACACAATATTACTTGGTATTGATGGT
Source organism: Agapanthus africanus (assembly GCA_030015575.1). Lineage (NCBI taxonomy): Eukaryota > Viridiplantae > Streptophyta > Magnoliopsida > Asparagales > Amaryllidaceae > Agapanthus > Agapanthus africanus. The sequence continues at coordinate 337,938,912 of JASDDO010000008.1, forward strand.
ATCGGTCTCAGAACACAGATGCTCAATTTTGGGATTAGAATCGGCCATCTCGAATCGGGATCGGCCAAGATTTCATACCATGATTCCAATGTTAAAATGGTTTTTTTTTCTAATTATTGAGTCAATTATTAGAGATAGGCCACAATTTCCACATGCTGAGCAGAGACGGAGCTAGGGGCGGGTTGGGGCCTAGCCCCCAAGCCTCCGGCGAACACACACACATATTGCTTTTTTATGTTGATATCTTTAGCGAATGCTATTTGTACACATATTAATATTACTTGAACAAAAAGGAATTACAGTCCATTGGTAAAGGCATTCAGTTGTGGCTCTAAAGGTCCTAGGTTCGAATCTAGGTTGTTGCATTTTTATTACTTTTTTATTTTTTAAGGCCACATATTAGGTACTTTAATAAGAAAATTTATTACCCATTGAAAACTTTAAAAAAAATTAGCAATTAATATGAAGTATAATATTTTAATAGGATATATTTGGCTTTGATATATGTATTTTTTATTTTAACTATAAATATTATATCATAGAAGCAAACAATTAAAAAAAATTGTACATAACAATCAACCAAAAATAATATAAATTAATTCAAGTTAATTTATGATACAAACATCACCAAATCACATATAATTGAAACATTATTTATTTTGAAAATAATAGATAATAAAATATGTACCTTCTTCCTATATGAACCCTTATACTTGAATCAATATTGTAAAAACAGAAAAAGATAAGTGTACTAATTTAAAATGATTTTTAAAATCAATTGGTAATATTTTTCACTATATGAACATGTTTTTATATTAAAGAATATGTTTTAAACCCCCCCCCCCCCCCTCAAAGAAAAAAATGCAAAATTTTCTGGCTTTGCCCCTGATGCTGGTGCTTTCAAGTTTCAACTTCACTGTAGTCTGTTGCAGAAATTTACTTCTTGATAACATGTGTTCATAGCCTCACACCTCAACTCTTCTTTTTTGTCATTATCTTTTTACCGCTACCTCTATTTTTATTCTTGTTTTGTCCCTATCTTTTCATAGTTTTTCACCTGTACCCCCCCCCCCCCCCCAAAGGCCAAAGTTGTTCAGATTGTATGTAAGGCAAAAATTTTAGCATCGAGGTGGTTGTTATCAATGCATGCTACTATTGTTTATTAAGCAATACTGTTTCAAATTCAGTGCTATTCATAATGCTAGAATGATGCTCTCATGAACTGAACTTTCTTTCATAATGTGAATCTTTGCCTGGCATTATCACCTCATCTTTCACTTCTTTTCATCTTTTCTTTTCAAGTACAAAATTGATTGCTCCAAGGTCTTAATGCATGGGAAAATTTGGGTTTGGGAAAATTTTGGGACACACACACACACACACACACACACACACACACAGAGAGAGAGAGAGAGAGAGAGAGAGGAACGAGTAAAGTAAAGAGGGTTCAAGGATAAAAATAATGATATACTGGTCACCTAATGGTCGCATGTCATACACACAGCAACAATTTCAGGAAGTGAAAGATGTTATTTTAGTGCATTACGTTGTGGTGATTCATGAATCATGATATTTGATTGCACTATAAAGTTTATGGTGTTTATCTAAACAACAGTATAACTTAATGGCACCCAAGCGATTTTACAGGAAGAGATAAAGCATTCTGGAATTCCGGAGCTGAGCTAGATAAGTGCGAGGAGCTTTTAGACCTCTACAAAAGCTTATAAACCAGAATACAAAAGTCTATACAATAACAATAGGAAAAATCCGTCTTTCCTAATTAAAAGCAAAATTTTGTTTTGTTAAAGAGATTGTTGATGGTCTACATATTCTCAGCTTACACATTTTAATCGTATAGCAGTATTGTGACCACGATACAAAATGTTAGGTACACATACCTGAATATTTACAACAAGAATAGATGGGAACTTGCTGGATGAGCTTGCATTGGGAAGGTCCACAAAACGACTTATGTGATCAATTTTTCGCGGACACAAAAACACATCGACACCAAATGGATAATATGCAGCATAATTTGAAGCAAACTCTTTCTTCTTATCCCTGCCATAAACCCATAATATATGCTTCAATTAGATGCTTAGGCATACTCATCTACAATTTTACTTTCTGTTATACAAGGCGTACCTAACTAATATTAATGTGCTAGATATGTTGTATAGATTTTAAAAAATCTACTGAAATGGACTAACTAGATAATCACACTATACCTCAAATAATTTTCTCCCCGAACCCTAAATGTATCGGGTTGTATATGAGACCAGCAGTCCATCATTTTCTTCTCCAGTGGGTAGAAAGGAACTTGAGAACCTGCTACTGGCCTTTCAAGAACAGCCTTCATAGCCACTAGCATGTACACAAGTCAGTATATCGTAATTCAAATGAAATTTTATAAGAGAAATTAGTATAAATTGTCATGTAATATGATTTGCAAACCAAAAGTAACCCCTTTTAACGTTTTTTTCTTCTTTCTGTTAGAAGGGAAATACACATCTTAATATTCTCAATTTGTTCACCTAACTCCAAAATAATTGTTTCGTCTCACCTAGTTAACAAGTCAGACGGTCACAACACGCCAAAAAGATGAAACTATGATGTTAATAACTACATGATTAAATGTATACATACCAAATGAGAAGCACAGACAGGAATTTTTTTTTGAAACTCGTATGTGTAGCAGAAATAGCAATTACAGCTGGAAGCTAAGATTTTGCACCCTCACCGATTAATGCACAACATCAAACTATACATCTAGATAATGCTACAGTGGCAAGGAAAGAAACATGAAACTCCACATATTCCAATTCATTCAGAAAGAGCTGCCTAATAAAACCCTACTTATACAATGAAAATTTGGGTATCACATTAGCATTTTATGAGGAGAGAAGACCAGATAAAGACCGCATTTTATGAGGAGAAAACACCACGTTTTACGGGCGGGGGTGCTGTATAACGAAAGGTAACATCTGGGGGCTTTGGTCATGGGTTTTATCCTTAGGGGTTTTTGGGTAAGTTTGAGTATACCATATGGTGGTTGTGAATAAGCCAAACTATAAACCATGAGAATGTATGAGGCATACAAGATACTGACGAAAAACCTCTTTATTGTGTTCTAATATTAAACTTATCATATACTAACATAAAGCTTTTAAAAAGAACCTTGCAAATGAAACGGCTAAGATCGAAAAAAGAAATATAGGACAGAAACACTCACACAGTGGAGAAGTAGTATGCCCCTCACCAGCCTTCCACTTGAAAGGAAGCTTCAAGTTAGACTTTTTCCTTAGGGGCGGTGGGCTGGATGTTTGAGAACCTTTCTTGTCAATTGCCGGAGCAGTAATAGCTAGACGAGGCAAGCAATTGCCTGGCAGTATACCACAATTATTCAATGCCCCCCCTTCTTCGTGTTCAGTGCCTTCGTCCAGAGAGAGGACGGAGGAACCATCATGGCTCTCGAAAGGCTTTATGCTATTTGCTGTGTTTGCCACAACGTTCTCCCCAATGCCCTTTTGCTTATTGTCTTCAAGGTTAGCATCTTTCATAGACGACCTACTAGAAGCAGATGCACCTTCATGTCCATTTAAAGAAAATGCATCTGCATAAATATAAAAATCACACATGTCTTACACTTTAATAATCGTACTGCATGAAGAGGTCAGAATTTTAGTCATCTTTATCAAATATGCATATTAAGCCGTTTTGTATTACATACCATCTTGAACGCTATGGAAGTCATCATCACAATCTGATTCCATCCCCATATTTGAGTCGAACCATGCCTCATGAATGTGCCCTGATGAAACTTTAATCATTATGGGTAGAATAATGTGGCAAATATGCATAATATAATAGAAACTATATATCATAAGTCAGAATAAAACTGGTTAAGTGGCATCAAGATAATTGCATAGGTATTGAATATCTACAGCAGCGGAGCAACTGCTAGAATAAAACAGCGCATTTAGTGAGTCTAACGCATCGTGAATTTGTGGTTACGCAATGATTTAGAACCATTCTCCAAGATGGTATGTGGTTTTAATGGGATTTGCCAGTATGCTAATTGTCATTACTCATTAATCAAGACTTCACATATGAAATCTCAACAAATTTCTCTAATTGTTATAATCTTTCCTCTCTTCAATCTATTCCATATTAACAATTCATCCCTTTCTACACGTACGGAGAAGCAGTATCCTGGGGGGATAGACCGCTAGACCTTCTAAACCAAGATTCATCTCCAAGGGGCGGAAATCTAAACTTAAATTACTTAACAATATAGTTCATTCCCCTCAATCAACAAATCTCTCTCTTTTCTCCTAATTATTTTGGATCTTTTCCATCATAAATCTCAGCATCAGCCCCCATAGGTGACACATTCTTAATTTCATACAATTTATGGGCAGTGAAGCTACAACAGGAGTACTCATAGATAATGTACTCTGATTACACCCCTTCCCTCTAAAAATCCCTTTTTTTACCCAATGCACAGGAAAAATTCCATTTTTCGCTAATGGCGATATGTGAGTGCCCATAGATAAAGCCAAAAACAAAGATCAATTAAATATCCGATTACAATACGCAATCTGTTGAGGATTAATAATCAATCAATTCATGTAAAAATCAACATAAATTAAAAGTTAAAAAAACCTTGAATTTGGAACGCAGGATTGCTGTAACAGGATCTCCGCTCGTCGCCATCCTCGGATCTCTCGATCTCATCAATCGCCTTCAGACTCGAAACCCTCTTCTTGATCCCTCGCCTCCTCCGCTCCCTCCTCCGCTTCGGGTTACCCTCCGACGAGCTCCGCCGCCGGCCCCCGACGCAGCCCTGCGGCCTCGAGACGCACGATCCCATCGAATCCCCACCCACCCCCTTCTCTCTCTCTCCTCGCTTTCTCTCTCCTGTTGGTTACGTGAGCATGAGAGAGATCGCCGGAGATTGGCGCTGAGGCGGCGTTAGGTGGCCGGCGATTGTGAGGAGTCAAAATGGAGTAATGGGCATTGAATTTTGAGGGGGATGCGGCTTCGCTACTTTATATCATTATTATTATTTATAGGACATGATGTGTGTGTCTTAATGATAACAACTGCTTTCTCTCTAATTATTTCCATTTGAATTTTGATAAATAATACTAATAAGTACCACCACTTTGTTAGTGGGGCCCACTTGTCAGGTCGAGGCAGGGCGACCAAGAAATTCTTTTAGCCATCTCATAGAAGAACCCGGGTTCATTGGAAAAACTCTTGCATGTGCCCACGATATATGTCCAGTCATAATACAAAGAATTTGAAACGCATATGTCACCAAGCTGCCTGATGGGTGCTTGAAATGTTCCATCTGTTTTTTCTAACTTGTCCAGATGTATCGTACCTGTTGCATATCGAATAATTTCTTATATCAAATCCATACGAAGGGAGAGAGAATTTATTTCTTATACGAGTCCAAAGGTCGACTTTTCTCTTTATGACCGACATTATCCATATTGAATTTTCTTTTTAAATCATATGTACATTAATTTTTATGTAATTTTTACACTTTGACGGTTGATTTGCCATTGGATAAATTTTATTATTAATAAGAGAATAAGAGACATGACCCCAAGTTGGGGTTTGAATGGGACGGGATTCTTTAGTAAAAACTGCTAGAGACTTATCTGTAAAAATGTTTTGCAACCCATCCGATGCTCGTGTAAGAAGTATCGAATTCGGATAATGTTTTGAGTGTGCAAGGTTTGAATATGTTAATCAAGATGAACAGTGTCGATCATCAAAGATATTGATAGATTATTAATTTTTTTGACCGGGAAGGTTATTGTGTCACTGACCTGCACGATTACACAAGAAAATATATAAAACAGCAGCATGCCAAATTTTATTTTATTTTATTGTATAAAGGTAATTGGTAGGTGCGTAATTCCGACCTAAACAGTTAATTCCCAAAAACTAAAAAAAAACTCATGGGCTGTGACAAGTAACTATCAGATTCTTCAAAAATTACAGAAAACTAGCAAAGTGTCTGGGCATCCTTAAGCCTTCTTAAACTAACTAGTTTGGTAGCTTATTGAATATTAGTAAACAAAATTGATAGTTTATTGAAAGTTTACCTTGTTTGGTAGTTATTATTTATTAATTTTACAAAAGTTTGATATATCACTGTAATATTCGAAAAAATTGATTGCCACAGCATTTAAATATTTTATGGTTTTTGAATTAGGGCTAAAAATAAATAACAGCATGGTAAAATACTACTGCCGTAGACTCATAGAGAACTCTGCCTTATTGATTGTATGCACATGAAATAAATAAATGCAAGATGCTAATTATTTATTCCAACACATGAATCAGTGCAAAAGCAATTACTCCATCCCTTATTTTTTACTTGTCATTTTAGAGGAATGCACAACGATTAAGAAAAACATTATCACTTTTTTAATATCAGCAATTAATCTATTACCACATCACCACTAAAAAAGTCATATCATTTCTGCTCTCAACTATTAGGGAAAGCATTATCATTTTTTTAATATTAGCAATTAATTTTCTATGCTATTTTTGGTATTGTATCATTTATTGATATATTTATCATTAATAATTTCCTCGTTGTTTCAAAAATATTAAGTAAAATAGAACACGTTTCTCTCTCCAAAATGATAAGTAAAAAGGGAATAATACTGAGATATGGTACAAGTAACATTTAACTAGGCATGACATAGTGAATATTAACTTTTGACCTAGTTTCTGGCCGAAGATCGACTCTTGAGATAAATAATATTTATCAAGAAAAATTTCTCAGAACATCTTAATCACATATATCAAAAATCAAACTCAGCACCAACAACCGCAGAAAAATCATCTAGATCGTCTCATACCTCCATAACAGTAAACTTCATGATAAACTATGATCGTTATTTGAAATCGAAACTTATTCCTAAAATATTGTTCATGGATGGGAGAGTTCCATACATGATTCAAACTTAATCCTCGCATCTTCATGAAGGCAACGTTTATATATTATGTCTCGTATCATGTCTCATATATATGAGATAATTTCTGACACGTAGGTTTACATGATGATATACTTAAGTCCTTCGTTGACTTTTGAAGGACATGGAGGCAAACACATGTTATGAGAGAAGATCTTAAAGTCCTAGGAGATAGTGGTACCCATTATAATATGGGTTATGAGGAAATAATACAATAATCGTATTTTCAACGATAAGAAAACTTCAATTTTCATGCTTATAAATCAGATTACCACAATGATTCCGTTCCAGATAGGGGTCCTCCCGGAAAGGATGACGAAGAGAGCATGGATGCCTGTTTAGGTGCATGAAAAAGATCAAACACAGGACAATAACATGATGATGGGCAGAGATGATGAAGCAATAGGCGCCAAGGATCCATTGAGTAGTGCCGACACGTGGTTATTGCTGGATCTAAGTGGCTGGAGATAGTTGGACGACATCCTTCGGTGATTTGTGATGTATTCAGGGTTTATTCCCTATGATGGATCTTTTGGACTTTCTATTTCCTCTATATTTTTATTCCTTTGGACTCGTGTATTAGTTTCGTTAAAACTTTCGTTTAATGAAAGTCGATAAGTTGAACTTCCTCGGTCAAAAAAAAATTGGGAGGGGGAGGGAGGCATTTAGATATGATCATGTCAATCTTTGCTTTCTACTAATGGAGGAGAGGCATGGGAATGTAAAAGTTTCACATCTTTATCAATAATTCCAAACCAATCCTCATAGCATCATTTCAAAATCAGATGAGCCTACACCAATCATATATACAATATAAAGCCCTGGCACAAGTGCCAAAAACACTACTATAAAAGCAGGTAAAAGTAATGGGAAAATGGTAGCATGCAGTTTAAACTGTTACCAAAACATCATAACGTTTTAATGGTTTTGATAACGGTTTAAACCGTTACCAATTTCAACATAGATAAGACCCAATTTCCTCATGAGATGAAAAAAATCCTCTCTCCTCAAAATTTCACTCGACCAAACTTCCCTCCCTTTCCCAATTTTTTTCTTTTCCTCCCAAATCACCTCCCGTGATCTTTTCCCCCAGATCAGCTCCCCCCAAATTCCATCAATGCTAAAATCCCAAATTAATTTACAAGATATGCAACATAGGGTTGGCGGCGGCGAAGAAGAGGATGTCGAGGAGCTGCAAGGCCGGGCTCCAGTTTTCCATTTGTCAAATTGCACGGTTCTTGAAGGCGGGGAAGTACACAGAGAGGGTCAGCGCTATGGGTTCTGGTATCTCGCCGCTGAGGTAATTGATGCCGCATTTTTGAGATTATTTTGGTGTGGCGGTAGTTTGAGAATAGATTTGGGGATTTTCTTGTCTTGGTTGATTTTTGAAGAAATCAATGGTAGTTTCCATCGATTTCTTTTCCGAGATGGCATTTTGGGGGTAAAATTCCTTATATTTCAATGATCACTTGCTTAAGTTTTCGATTCTTGATGGTGAATCTTGTTGTTGTTCCTCTTGCAGGAATCGAAGTCAATCCAGAAGAACCATACATTTAGATATGATCATGTCAATCTTTGCTTTCTACTAAAGCTAATGGAGGGGCATGGGAATGTAAAAGTTTCACATCTTTACCAATAATTCCAAACCAATCCTTAGAGCATCATTCCAAAATTAGATGAGCCTACACCAATCATATATACAATATAAATCTCTGCGGCAAGAGCCAAAAACACTACTATAAAAGTGGGTAAAAGTAATGGGAAAATGGTAGCATGCGGTTTAAAATGTTACCAAAACATCATAACGTTTTAATGGTTTTGATAACGGTTTAAACCGTTACCAATTCTAACATAGATAAGGCCCAATTTTCTCACCAAATTAAAAAAAATTCCTCTCCCCCCAAAATTTCACTCGACCAAACTTTCCTTCCTTTCCCAATTTTTTTCTTTTCTTCCCAAATCACCTCCCGTGATCTCCCCCCCCCCCAAATCAGCTCCCCCCAAATTCCATCAATGCTAAAATCCCAAATCGATTTACAAGATATGCAACATAGGGTTGGCGGCGGTGAAGAAGAGGTTGTCGAAGAGCTGCAAGGCCGGGCTCCAGTTTTACGTCGGTCAAATTGCGCGGTTCTTGAAGGCGGGGAAGTACACAGAGAGGGTCGGCGCTAGGGCTTCTGTGTATCTCGCCGCCGAGGTAATTAATGCCGATTTTTTGAGATTATTTTGGTGCGGCGGTAGTTTGAGAATAGATTTGGGGGGTTTCTTGTCTTGGTTGATTTTTGAAGAAATCTATGGTAGTTTCCATCGATTTCTTATCCAAGATGACATTTTGAGGGTAAAATTCTTATATTTCAATGATCTCTTGCTTAAGTTTTCGATTCTTGATGATGAATCTTGTTGTTATTCTTCTTGCAGGGATCAAAGTCAATCCAGAAGAACCCTACACTTATTCATTCGACAGTGATCATGGAAGGCTTCACATCTTTCAGGTTCCATCTCTACCCAAAAAAAATCTCATCAAAATTATGTTTTTTTTGGATGATTTTACAGGTTAGGGTTTCATTGGATACCATCTCTCGGGATGAGATTTGTGAAGGATCTTTGATGGAGGTCCTTTTTAGGTCTCCGTCAGATGTTGTCTTCTGTTGATCTCCCAGTGGACTTTGTTGATTATCTCCTGTTGCATGTGGGTCTCAATGGGTTTTGGAGGAAGAAGTGGAATGAGGAGTTTGGTGCCGAGTACCTGCAAAGAAGTCCCGAGGTGGTTTGGTACCACCAAGGTGTAAGTCCATGCTACCTCTCCCGGTACTTTCGGGCATGCGGAATTTGATAAAAAACGATTTTCTTAGAGGTGGTTACATGGACTTAAAACCCGGATCTTTGTTAAACATCTAACTAACAACCTAACTACGAGTTGCTAATTACTCGGTTAGGGGGTTATACCTTTCTTTTCTTGAACTCCTTCGTCTTCAAACCTCGATGGTGGTCCGGATCGGCTTCTTCCCGTCGTCTCCTTACGCCGAAGATAGATCCACCTGAAAGCTTCAACCTTTGGCTCCTTCTTCGATCTTTGAAGAAACTAGTTCACTCGGTTTGCTAAACCTTGTGAACTAGAGTGAGTAGAGAAGAGTTTGTATGGGATTTTATCTATGGTTCTTGGTTCTCAACTCATGAGACAAGTGAACCATAGAGTCAAGAGAGGGAGAGCAAGAGGAGGAAGATGAGAGCTCAAGAACAAGAGAGAGAATGAGCATGAAAGAATGAGAGAAGACTTTTCTCATTTGGCTCTCATAATCCAAAAGCATCATAACACATCATATCAATCAAGTATTATGTGATGGTTTAAGCAACCATAGCCATATCATTTCATGCACTCATTTTGCACAAAAGAGCAAGCAAGCAAAAGTCTTTGCCATGAAATGATAGCTATAGTTATCATGATGGTCAACTAGTCAAGCCTAGTCAACCGGTCAACAAAGTTAACAAGTCAACAAAGTCAACAACTCAACAACCATGTCACCATAATACCTAATTAATATAATTGTTAATCACATATCATATTCTCATTAGGGTTGAGCAAAAAGTCAATAGTCAACTGTCAACGGTTAACAACCCTAATGAGAATCCTCCGTCTCTGTCTCTCCGTCAACTGTGCATACACACCCGCATCCGCGTTCCGAGGAACACGAATACAAACTGGATAAATCCAATCCCAATACATACACTAGGATCTGGCTTAAACCAAAGCCCGCTAGTGTTTACTGTCCGGACACTGTACGTGCACAAGTGCACGGATGTGACCGAACCCTGTCGCAAAACCATGCGACCTCTACTCTTTTGCCTAAAGGCGAATAGCTTTCTGTGTGGGACTCTAAAGACTCGACACTACGCTGGCAGTGGGTTTAACCACAGACCGCAAGCGGCACTGGCTGTGCGTAACGGTCCCCAGGTAGATGCCGACAAGAAGACTGACGAGGCGAAACCCATCTGAACTCCTACTGAGCCTGAATGTGACAATCTCCGTACAGTCCGGTCTGTTCGTCTGATACATCGCATGGCGGGCCTAGGGGGCGGTAAACGTCAGTCCCCTAATAGCGGTACAAGTCGTATCGGAGTGAAGCCCAAAACACCCTGAGATAACACTGGAAGACTACCAGTATATCTCGATTGCCCTGGCCAGGGACTACTCGTGTAATGGCTCTCCTAGACACAGCGCGATGTCAACCCCCAATACCGGGAGAGACGAATCCTATCTAACCGTCACTGCCTCCAAGTGCTTCGGGACTGTACCCAACCACTACCTGTTTGCACGACTCCTTTGAGCCGTGGTAGGGTAGTAATCAAAGTACAGTGGGAACACACTCGAGGCGAAGTGACAGTGTCAAGTCAGCGGACTAAGCTGTACTCATGTCACCTGGGAACTGATAACTGACGATAGGTATAATACCAACCGGTCAGTTCCCGACGAGTCCTGTCCAGTGTACTCGTAACCTAACGAGCACCCGTATACTATCTCCAGTACGACGTACTGATGGCTGTGGGACAGACCATCTCCCACACTGGGATAAGAAGCGCATACGCTAGTCTACTCCGGAGTATCGATGCCCTGTCTCGATAGTCCTGCGACTAGGGACCTGTATAAGGATGTGCTTATAGATTACCCAGCCCCCACTAGTGTGACTGCCATCACAACGCTGGTAATCAAACAAAGATCCTAAGGGCTCCACTAATGTGTATAGGTGATATACTAAAATAAACACATGTACACATTGAAGTAGAAACAAACCAAGTAGCATACTACTATATTGAGCAAGATTGTTTATACAAGGTGAATATCCCAAGCTTCCATTAAGTAATATACAAACTAGTATGATACAGTAATGGCCTCTAGGGCATATACACTAACAATCTACCACTTGCACTAAGGCCATGTACTGGAGTATCGAAGACCTATCATCTCGATCAGCCGCTCGAACTGAGTCTGGGGCAATGCCTTGGTGAATGGATCTGCAGTGTTATCTTCTGAAGCGACTCTCCGAACCTCGATCTCCTGGCGATCCACGATCTCCCTGATCAGGTGATACAGCCTCAAGATGTGTCTGGATCTCTGATGGGACCTGGGTTCCTTCGCTAAAGCTATAGCCCCGTTGTTGTCGCAATACAGAGGTATTGGATCAACAATGGACGGAACCACCTGAAGTTCTTTCAAGAACTTCCTTATCCAGACAGCTTCTTTTGCGGCATCAAATGCAGCGATGTATTCCGCTTCCATCGTCGAGTCTGGAACGGTTTCCTGTTTGGAACTCTTCCAACAAACCGCCCCTCCATTGAGGGTAAAGACAAAACCCGACATGGACTTGGAATCATCCTTGTCACTCTGGAAGCTGGAGTCGGCAAAGGCCTCGATCTGGAGGTCTTTTCCGCCATACACCAAGAACATCTCCTTAGTCCTTCTCAGGTACTTGAGAATGTTCTTTACCGCTATCCAGTGTTTCTCCCCTGGGTCTGACTGATACCGGCTTACCACACTGAGTGCATAAGCTACATCCGGTCTGGTACACAACATCGCATACATTATAGAGCCTACCGCAGAAGCGTAGGGTATAATAGACATGCGATCCCTCTCCAAATCAGTCTTGGGAGACATCTCTTTAGAGAGGGTGATCCCGTGACAAGCCGGCAGGTTACCGCGCTTGGAATCTTCCATACTGAATCTTTTCAGTATGGTGTCGATGTACCTGGACTGTGAAAGTCCTAATATCCTCTTGGATCTATCACGATGGATCCGGATCCCCAGGATGTATGAGGCATCACCCAGGTCTTTCATGGAGAACCTGTGTGACAAGAACCCCTTGACAGATTGTAGCATAGGAATGTCATTTCCTATTAAGAGAATGTCATCCACGTATAAAACGAGGAATACTACAGTTCTCGCTATAAATCTACTATAGATGCATGGTTCATCTGGATTTTTGATAAAGCCGAATTCCTTGACCGTCTCATCAAAACAGATGTTCCAACTCCGCGATGCCTGCTTTAGTCCGTAAATGGACTTAAGCAACTTGCACACCTTTCCGCTGCTCCCACTCTGAATGAAACCCTCTGGCTGGTCCATATAGACACACTCCTCTAAATTTCCATTTAGAAAAGCTGTCTTTACGTCCATCTGCCAAATCTCATAATCGTGGAAGGCAGCAATGGCAAGAAAGATCCGAATGGATTTCAGCATAGCTACTGGAGAAAAGGTCTCGTCATAGTCCAAACCAGGTCTTTGACGAAAACCCTTTGCTACCAGTCTACCTTTATAGGTCTCAACCTGTCCATCTACACCAATCTTCCTTTTGAAGATCCACTTGCATCCTACGGGTTTTACCCCGTCTGGAGCAACGTCCAACGTCCATACTTTGTTGGTGTACATGGACTCCTTTTCGGTCCGCATTGCATCCAGCCATTTTACCGAGTTGACGCTCTGAACGGCTTGCTGGAAGCTAGTAGGCTCATCATAATCTATGATGCAATCCTCTCTATCCCCGTCTATGAGAAAACCGTAGTATCTCTCGGGCGGATGAGACTGCCTACTACTCCTGCGGAGAGGCGTAGGAATGTCCTGTTCTTTTGAACCCTCGGGTTCCACTAAGCTTTCAGTAATAGCTCGTGGTTCTGGAATTTCTTCCAGTTCTACTGTGCTCCCACTTATCTGGGTTTCCAAAAACTCAGTTTCCAAGAAGTAGGCATGACGAGAAACAAGAACTTTTTGTTCCTCTTCGCAGTAGAAGAAATATCCCTTGGAGTTCTTTGGATATCCCACGAACTTACACTGTACTGAGCGTGCCTCGAGCTTGTCCGCATGCTGCTTTTTAACAAAAGCTGGACATCCCTATGTCTTAATGTGCTTAAGATAGGGTCTCTTCCCACACCACATCTCATATGGTGTAGTAGGCACAGTCTTAGTTGGAACTCGGTTCAAAAGGTATGCAGCTGATTCTAGCGCATATCCCCAGAATGATCGCGGTAACTCAGCGTTACTCATCATGGACCGTACCATATCCAATAGGGTTCGGTTCCGTCTCTTCGATACACCGTTATGTTGCGGAGTGTATGGAGGAGTAAGCTGAGAGAGAATTCCGTTCTCTTTTAAATAGTCCAGGAACTCGGCACTCAAGTATTCTCCACCTCGATCTGATCTTAGAATCTTAATACTTTTGCCGGTTTGTTTTTCTACTTCATTCTTATATTCCTGGAACTTTCCAAAGGCTTCGGACTTATGTTTCATTAAGAAGACATAACCGTACCTTGAAAAGTCATCCGTAAAAGTAATGAAGTAAGAATAACCGCTTCGCGCATGTGAAGACATTGGACCGCACACGTCGCTGTGTACGAGTCCCAAGAGCTCGCTCGCTCTTACTCCGTGTCCAGTAAACGGAGTCTTTGTCATCTTTCCTTTGAGACAGGATTGACAAGTGGCATACGATTGATATTCGAACGAATTCAAATATCCTTCTGTATGTAACTTCGTCAACCTTCTCTCATTGATGTGACCCAGTCTACAATGCCATAAGAAAGTCTGATTTATTTCCGGAGACTTTCTTTTGTGTGTATTCTGGACATTGAAAATCTGTGGTTGGTTTAATACGTATATACCATTGCTCAATGTACCTGACCCAATCAGAACTTGATTAAGGTGAATGTTTACAACATTACTTACAAACGCAAATTCATAACCTTCTTTAGAAACTAAAGATACAGAAATGATATTACAAGTTGCGTTGGGTACAAAAAAAGCAATTACGCAAAACCAAAACATGTCCATCTGACATTCCCAGGTGATAGTCCCCCACGGCTTTAGCATCCATGCTAGCTCCGTTCGCAACTCTGAGGGTCATGTCACCTGCTTTCAAAACACTACGGTTTCTCAACGCCTGCAAAGAATTACAGATATGAGATCCTGATCCGGTATCCAATACCCAGGAAGTAGAGTTTATTGAAAGACAGTTTTCAATAACATACACACCTGAAGCTGAAGCTGCAACCTGCTTCAATTCCTGTGTCCTGGCTTTCCAAGCCCTGCAATCATTCTTCCAGTGACCTTTCTTATGACAATAGAAGCATTCTTCCTTATCCACAAGCCTCCCCGCTATCTTTGTTGCTTTGGCTTTTCCCTTCGTATCCACTTTACTAACACCGCCTCTTGGTTTGGCTGGGGCTTTCTTCTTCTTTCCCTTGGCTTTCGCCTTGGACCTAGAAGAAGATGATCCTCCTACAAACAAAGTGGATGTTTCCCTACCTTTCTGTAGGGTGCCCTCTGCGCTCCTCAGCATGTTGAGGAGCTCTGAAAGTTCAACTTCTTTTTCTTGTAAGTTGAAGTTCAGTATGAACTGGGCGTAAGTGGAAGGAAGGGACTGGAGAATCAAGTCCGTATAGAGCTCATTCTCCAACGTGGTTCCAAGTTCCGCGAGCTCCTCAATGAAGCCAATCATCTTAAGCACGTGTTCCGCTACCGATGATCCGATGGCCAACCTTGCCGAAAATAACTTTTTCGACACTTCGTATCTTGCGATACGAGATTGCTCTCCATACAGTTCTTTTGTATGGAGAAATATGGATTCAAGGTCCATATTCTCGTGCCTCCTCTGATGTTCGTTGTCCATCGAGGCAAGTACGAGGCACTTGGCCTTCGCGCTATCAATCTCCTAGGTCTTACGGATTTCCTTATCCGCGACGCTGGAGGTGGGACTTGGGACAGGGGGAGCTTTGGTGGTAAGAAGATACCCCAGCTTGTCGTAAGTGATTGCCATTTTGACATTCCTGAGCCAATCTTTGTAGTTTGGCCCTGTCAGTATGTTTTTATCTAGAAGTAACTTAAGTCCAGTCATTTCGATTGGTCGCTGCAATTAGGAGAGGGAAGAAGAAACACTTAGCATGATGCTCTTGCAAGTTTAGAGTGGTTTTTAATTTGTCTAAACAGGATGGCTCCTACTGTTTCTCGAATCCCTCCTCAAACCAAAAAGGAAGAATTAGTCAGGATCAATCTCACCTTACAATACTTGCTTAACCGTTCGGCCAGGCTGGTGTCGGTACTTCGAGGGAGGTTTTCCAACGCTTTCGCGAAGTTCCTTAATTTAAGAACCTCTTTTCCCTGGGAGCGAAGCCCCGCTAACACCTTTCTAGACACCTACTTGGTTTATAGCATTGATCGTTAAGTGAGAAATTTTCCGAGGAGTAGCATATACTCACAGTAGGATCGGGATCCAAATATCATTGCGTGACGAAACTGAAGGAATCCTACCAGAATCATCACACTCCAAATGGTATGCAACACTAGCAAGTTTCAGTTCTTTTGAAACTCCCGATGTGGATTTTTGCCCCATGCTCTTATGACCTTGACTTTGGCCAACAAATCATAAGTCACATGTCAAGTTCTACCCGTCGTTCTCCAGGTTAATTTGAATCCACCCGTACCTACCCTTGACTTCGGCCAACAAGGCAGTACGACTGTTCCAAACCAACGCATCTATCTATGCTGCACATCAATACCCAATAGCTACCAATCACTATGCCTTGACTTTGGCCAACAAACACAGCTTGAATACTATTGACTATTCATGTGAAACGACGGAGGGCTACGAATGGTTTTGGCGAAACCTTGAACGTAGTGAACTTGATTTAGTCGATGGAACGAGATAGCTTTTAAATGGAGTGGCTCAAACTCCGCATTTTAAAAGTTTGTTTTGAAAAGAACCGAGTGGTTTTTCGAAAGTGTTCCAACGACTTTAACATGGTTTATTTTCTTGCATTAGTTCTTTTAATGCGTGATATTCTTGCATTAGTTCTTTTAATGCGTCCCATCATTTAATCCTACCATTGCAGAAAACAACCAAAATATGACGTACGCTTATGCCATTCGCATTCGCCATGGGGCCCCGTCATTACCCGTTAGGTTACTTAACTAATGACAGAGCGGGGGCTGGGCTAGCGCGGCTGTAAAACATAAGCAACGCCTAAATAATATCATATATAGATATATTGCAATGATAGACATTTCAGATCACAGATGAACACATTGGATATACCAGGAACCTGCAATTCGTACGGGCCTGTAACGAAAAGCAGATTACACGGTCGCGGTGAATAGCCAATACCCCACCCAAGACCCCTACGGGTACGGCAAACTACCCGCCAAGTACCCGAAGCGAAGCAACCTCCCTCATCCCCGTGAGTAGGCCACTCGGCACTTCGGCATACCCGGTAGTTTGTGCACCCCCTCCATGGGTCTATCCTAGGAGCAAAAACAGTAAAAAGAAATTATACAATGACGGCTACAACCCCGACCCGGTTGTGCGGCCATATAAATAATTATTACATAAATTTACAAATTTACATGAATTGAAAGAAAAGAAAACTCTCGTCTCACAACCCCCGGCTATTCACCCGCGACAATCCAATGAATTCATATACACATTCCAGCAACATTACAGATCACAGATTTGTATAACCCCCACTAATCGACATATAGCGATTAGTAGACGTTCAATACAAATATCACATTACAGAAAAACCCGTCAGCTAAAGTCTTTTAGAAGTTCGATCAAAAATACGGATTTTCAGGCCCCAAACACAAAATTTTCGTTCTGGAAAATCTGGGCAGAAAACACATATTCCAAAAATCCCAAAATACCCCTATGAGCAAACTGCAAAAAAGAAAACCCATGACCGAGTCAAATCGGCCGCGGTTCCGCGGCGGGAGCAAGTTCCCGCCGCGGAACCGCGGCGCTTTGATCGAGTTAGGGTGTCAAATTTTTGCAGTTTCTTCAGAAAATCCTGAGTCGATTTTTGGTGTATTTCAAAAAAGTTTTCCAGCACTTTTAAAATCGACAGAAAGTTTAAAAAACGGGGTTCGTTTTGCGACTTTTTCTTTGATCGATCTTCTAGCTACTTTGCTAACATGTTAGATAGAGTTTAACTAGGCTCTGATACCACTGTAAGTCCATGCTACCTCTCCCGGTACTTTCGGGCATGCGGAATTTGATAAAAAACGATTTTCTTAGAGGTGGTAACATGGACTTAAAACCCGGATCTTTGTTAAACATCTAACTAACAACCTAACTACGAGTTGCTAACTACTCGGTTAGGGGGTTATACATTTCTTTTCTTGAACTCCTTCGTCTTCAAACCTCGATGGTGGTCCGGATCGGCTTCTTCCCGTCGTCTCCTTACGCCGAAGATAGATCCACCTGAAAGCTTCAACCTTTGGCTCCTTCTTCGATCTTTGAAGAAACTAGTTCACTCGGTTTGCTAAACCTTGTGAACTAGAGTGAGTAGAGAAGAGTTTGTATGGGATTTTATCTATGGTTCTTGGTTCTCAACTCATGAGACAAGTGAACCATAGAGTCAAGAGAGGGAGAGCAAGAGGAGGAAGATGAGAGCTCAAGAACAAGAGAGAGAATGAGCATGAAAGAATGAGAGAAGACTTTTCTCATTTGGCTCTCATAATCCAAAAGTATCATAACACATCATATCAATCAAGTATTATGTGATGGTTTAAGCAACCATAGCCATATCATTTCATGCACTCATTTTGCACAAAAGAGCAAGCAAGCAAAAGTCTTTGCCATGAAATGATAGCTATAGTTATCATGATGGTCAACTAGTCAAGCCTAGTCAACCGGTCAACAAAGTCAACAAGTCAACAAAGTCAACAACTCAACAACCATGTCACCATAATACCTAATTAATATAATTGTTAATCACATATCATATTCTCATTAGGGTTGAGCAAAAAGTCAATAGTCAACTGTCAACGGTCAACAACCCTAATGAGAATCCTCCGCCTCTGTCTCTCCGTCAACTGTGCATACACACCCGCATCCGCGTTCCGAGGAACACGAATACAAACTGGATAAATCCAATCCCAATACATACACTAGGATCTGGCTTAAACCAAAGCCCGCTAGTGTTTACTGTCCGGACACTGTACGTGCACAAGTGCACGGATGCGACCGAACCCTGTGGCAAAACCATGCGACCTGCCGCAAAACCATGCGACCTCTACTCTTTTGCCTAAAGGCGAATAGCTTTCTGTGTGGGACTCTAAAGACTCGACACTACGCTGGCAGTGGGTTTAACCACAGACCGCAAGCGGCACTAGCTGTGCGTAACGGTCCCCAGGTAGATGCCGACAAGAAGACTGACGAGGCGAAACCCATCTGAACTCCTACTGAGCCTGAATGTTACAATCTCCGTACAGTCCGGTCTGTTCGTCTGATACATCGCATGGCGGGCCTAGGGGGGCGGTAAACGTCAGTCCCCTAATAGCGGTATAAGTCGTGTCGGAGTGAAGCCCAAAATACCCTGAGATAACACTGGAAGCCTACCAGTATATCTCGATTGCCCTGGCCAGGGACTACTCGTGTAATGGCTCTCCTAGACACAGCGTGATGTCAACCCCCAATACCGGGAGAGACGAATCCTGTCTAACCGTCACTGCCTCCAAGTGCTTCGGGACTGTACCCAACCACTACCTGTTTGCACGACTCCTTTGAGCCGTGGTAGGGTAGTAATCAAAGTACAGTGGGAACACACTCGAGGCGAAGTGACAGTGTCAAGTCAGCAGACTAAGCTGTACTCATGTCACCTGGGAACTGATAACTGACGATAGGTATAATACCAACCGGTCAGTTCCCGACGAGTCCTGTCCAGTGTACTCGTAACCTAACGAGCACCCGTATACTATCTCCAGTACGACGTACTGATGGCTGTGGGACAGACCATCTCCCACACTGGGATGAGAAGCGCATACGCTAGTCTACTCCGGAGTATCGATGCCCTGTCTCGATAGTCCTGCGACTAGGGACCTGTATAAGGATGTGCTTATAGATTACCCAGCCCCCACTAGTGTGACTGCCATCACAACGCTGGTAATCAAGCAAAGATCCTAAGGGCTCCACTAATGTGTATAGGTGATATACTAAAATAAACACATGTACACATTGAAGTAGAAACAAACTAAGTAGCATACTACTATATTGAGCAAGATTGTTTATACAAGGTGAATATCCCAAGCTTCCATTAAGTATTATTGTGTCATGGTTGAGATGAAGGGTTGACTTTGTTGACTTTGTTGACTAGGTTGGACTAGTTGACCACCATCATTACAATGGCTATCATTTCATGGCAAAGACTTTTGCTTGCTTGTTTCTTTTTGCAAAATGAGTGCATGAAATGATATGGCCATTTTGACTTGAACCATCACATAATACTCAATTACTATTATGAGTTATCATGATTTTGGATTATGAGAGCTTGGATGGCAAAAGAGTTGCTCATTCTCTCATTTCCTTTCTCTCTCTTGCTTGAGCTCTCCCTCTTTCTCTTGCTATCTCTCTAGTCTATGGTTCACTTGTCTCATGAGTTGAGAAGCAAGAACCATAGAGATAAAACCCAACACACTCCTCTACTCATCCTAGTTCACAAGGTTTAGCAAACCAAGTGTTCTAGTTTCTTCTAGTTTGAAGTGAAGCCAAAGGTAGAAGCTTTCAGGTGGATCCATCTTCGGCGCAAGGAGACAACGAGGTGAGGCCGATCCGACCACCGCAAGGAGTTGAAGACGAAGGAGATCAAGTTAAGGTATAACCACCTAACCGAGTAGGTGAAACTCTTGTTAGGATTGTTATATAGTTGTTTAACAAAGATCCGTATTTTGAGTCCATGTTACCACCTCTAGAAAAATCGTTTTTCATCATTTCCGCAAGCCCGTAAGTACCGGGAGAGGTAACATGGACTTACAGTGGTATCAGAGCCTGGTTAAACACTATCTAACATGTTAGCAAAGTAACTAGAAGTTCGATCGGAGAAAAAGTCGCGAAACGAACCCGAAAAATCAAGTTTCTGTCGATTCTGTATTCTGTTCAAAAAATAATAAATTTTGCACCAAAAATCGACTCAGGCTTTTTAAAAGACACCCAAGAAAATTGGTCCACCGACCCGGTCAAAGCGTCGCGTAAACGCGGCAGGAGCATGCTCCCGCCGCGGATCCGCGGCCGAGTTGACTCGGCCGTGGCACAATTTTCATGCAGTGTGTTTCTGGGGTTGTTTTGGGATTTTTACAATATGTTTTTTCTGCCCAGATTTTCCAGAAAGCAAAATTTGTTTTTGGGGGTCTAAAAATCCGTATTTTGATCGAACTTCTAAAAGACTTAAGCTAATGGGTTATATCTGTGATGTGATATATGTATTCCAAAACAACCGATGAGGTATCTGTTTACCCCAATCAGAGCAAAGCTCTGTTCAAATTCCAAGGCGGGAGATGAAGCAATGCTTCATCTTCCCCCAATCAGAGCAAAGCTTTGCTTTGAAAATTTAAACTTTAATAAATGAAGCAACGCTTCAGATTCTTTGCGCTGTGCGCAATGCGCCACGTGTCAGGCGCAGACGCATCAGCGCAGCGCCCAAAGCAGCGCACCCAATCAGAGCAAGGCTCTTTTAAAAAAAAACTAAAAGTAAAATAAACAACTTTCAGTTGCGCAAGCGCTGCGCTGCGTGTCTGCGCAGTTGCGCAAGCGCAACTGAGCATGCACAGGTGCGCAAGCGCTGCGCTGCGCGACACGTGTCTGCGCAGCTGCGCAAGCGCAGCGCTGCGCGACACGTGTCACGCGCTGGGGGAGTTGCGCCAAACAGAATTAAAATTCTGAGAAATCTTTTCTGTTCTTGTTAAAACAAGAAGATTTTCTTCTGTAAAACAGAGGCATTCGGATCAAAGATCCAACGGTGGGGAAAATTCCCCAAATCACTCAGAGAAAGATCTCTTTAACGAATTTAACTAATTTATGGGCACTATAAAAAGGGCCCTAGACCTCAATTCGAAGGCATCAAAATTTTCTATAAAAAAAAGAGAGAAAGAGGACTCTGAAGAACTCCTCAAGAACAAAAAAGGTAAAACCTTTGAAAGAAGAGAAAATTCTCTTATGAACAGATCAGGGATCTAAAAACAAGATCATTGATCTTCAATAAATAAAAAAATAAAATAAAAATAAAAATAGTGCCTTGCACTTGTTATGAACCTTTGGTTCTCTGAAACAAGGAAAAACTTGTTTAGATCAAGGGATCAAAAAGTGCTTTGCACTTCTTTTTGTTTTTGAATCTAAAAAGATTCTTAGTGCTTTACACAAATGCACTGCATTGCTTACAAAAGGGGCCAAGCCCAATTAAAGAAGGCCTAACAGGTCTAATAAAATGCAATGCATTGTTTTAAAAAGGGGCAGAGCCCAAACTAAAATAGATGCTCTGTATCATAAATAAAGGGACAGAGCCCAAATCAAAAGCCTAGCAGGCCAGAATAGAATGCAGTGCATTATTAAATATGGGCAAAGCCCTAGCACAGGCCTAATAGGCCAAAGATCAAGAAAAATGTTGAATATTCTCAACTGGACTTAACCCAATTTTGGCCGTAAGTCCTCAAATTAAATTGACTGAGCAAAATTGCTCTCCTAAATCAATTTATCTCCGGTTCGAGGGTACATCTCCGAACTCCTCTGACATCTATCGTTGTAATCCTTCAACGACGTCAGAGAGGCGATGGGTCCCAACGACCACACATGAATACGGACTGCGGAGTCCTTAAACTCGTGGACCGAAACGTCCTTAAACTAATGTCGGACCGAAACGTCCTTAAACTAATATCGGACCGAAACGTCCTTAAACTAATATCGGACCACCACGTCCCTAAACTGGAATATGGACCACCACGTCCCTAAACTGGCGATGGACCACCACGTCCCTAAACTGGAAAATGGACCACTACGTCCCTAAACTGGAACAATAGAGCCTGCAAATGCTCTTTTGCCGGATCTAAACGGTCCCGTTTAAGTTGATCTTAGCCCCAAATACGGCTAACGTATCCTTAGACATTTAAATGAATGATAAAACTCCAAATCAACTTTGGTTCAAGGGTACATCTCTGAACTCCTCTGACACCTGTCGTTGTAATCCTTCAACGACGTCAGAGAGATGACGAGTCCTGACGGCCATATATTAAATGAATCACTACGTTAAGTTGATCTTAGTCTAAAACAGGACTAACGTATCCTTAACGAACGTTTAAGTTGATCTTAGCCGCAACGCGGCTAATGCATCCTTAAACTAAAAACACCAAACCCAAATCTAAGTAAATACGGATTTGGACTAATCCACGTCCTACGGGCGACGGCATTACTCAGTCTCCGTATACAATCCACGGGAACCACAAACAAAACAAACACACACAACACGAAGTGAAATTCTGGAGAAGGAGAAAGTTGTTACCGCGATGCGGTAACGTAATTAACTGCAGGGGCTTGCGCCTGCAGGGAAGAGCGTCCCCACAATCAAAAACCCCTCAAGCGAGGGGGAATCTGACGAAGTCTGCTAAATCGGCCGCATCCGTCTAAACCTCCGATACACGGTGCCATAAATCAACTTGGCATTTTCGGAGAGGTAAACGGATAAAACCAAATAGCATCTGCCCCGAATCCCAGCAAATGGACATCGCGGTCCTGTGCGCCGTCCTTCGGAGGGGAACAGATTCTGGCACGCCCGGTGGGACCTCTTCCTCTTTCCACTCCACACTTCGTGTGTCGTCCTCGCGAACCAATCGTGGTTTTTTAAATGGTTGCCTTCGGATTTCAAGTTACTAAGATTTGGTCTTTTGCCTGGCGCAGAACTCAAGATTCAATGGCCTTTAACTGCACCAACTGCTCGAAATGCCACTGCAACGGACGCTCCACCTCACCGGGAGGTGTGGCATATGGACCCCAAGCGGCTTCCTTCCTCGCTCTGTCGGTAGAACAGGTGACCCAAACCACCACTGGCCTGTTCTTCGGGACCATGATCCCACCTACAAGCTTCTCTGTGCCAATACCTGCACCGGAAGTGAACAAAAAGTCGGTCTTCGACCGGCTCACTGCTACGACGGCCCCTGTCAACGGGTCGCCCACTACCAAACCGACAGCCTCTGTTTTCACCAGGCTAGATCAGAACTCTAAATTGGCTGTCCCAAGGAAGGCAATAACTGCTGCTCCAGAAGTCGTCAAGGTGGCTTCCCCTGTCAAAGAGTCAGTCTTTTCAAGACTGACGATTCCTGCTCCTGCCCTTGCTCGAGGATCCGTCTTCGACAGGTTGAATATCACCCCTCAAAAGACAACCTCAGTCTTTAAGAGGTTAACACCAGCGGCGCCTCATTCAGACAGGGGCAAAAAGAAGATGTCTCAATCTCCGAGCCAGTCCCAACGGCTTGTCGTGCTCGACGTCGCCATTGGCGACGAGTGATGGCTGTCCCAAGGAAGGCAATAACTGCTGCTCCAGAAGTCGTCAAGGCGGCTTCCCCTGTCAAAGAGTCAGTCTTTTCAAGACTGACGATTCCTGCTCCTGCCCTTGCTCGAGGATCCGTCTTCGACAGGTTGAATATCACCCCTCAAAAGACAACCTCAGTCTTTAAGAGGTTAACACCAGCGGCGCCTCATTCAGACAGGGGCAAAAAGAAGATGTCTCAATCTCCGAGCCAGTCCCAACGGCTTGTCGTGCTCGACGTCGCCATTGGCGACGAGTGAGGAAGGCAGGGGGCAACTCTCCCTCAGGACTAACTCCACCGGCTCCAGTGGTGGAAGTCAACGCTGCTGTTCCAACTGGGAACAGCTTTGAACTGCTGAGGAGGGTATGAAAGAACTCTCCAACCGCTACACTGAAGAGATCTCCTCCACCTGCGGAGAGAGCTCCAGAAACGAAGCAAGAACAGCCCCCTCAACGGCTGTCCTCAAGAATTTATAAAGTTTGGCGAAGGGTTCAAGACTCTGTGATCGACACGGATCACTCCCGTCAACGAAAGAATATGAAGGTGCAAAAAGAAAAAGACCGTCCAATTAAACAGCAGAGGACAACGATCGCTAGGGTGCCCACTGCAATGGCCCCTTCCACTTCAACGGCCCACAAAAGAAGGAGGCCAGAGAAAATTCCCGTGTCAGCGGCAAAAGTTAAAAACGGTGAACCTAAACGCCCCAAGTTAGGGGGCATAACAGTTCATACGGTTTACGTGGCATCGGGAAAAGAAGATAGCCGTATATCAACAGGTCATAGACCGCACACGAGGTCAGTGACCAAGGCTCAGGAGCAACAGCAGAAGCTCCAAGAAATGATGAACGCTATGGCCGCACTTACAGGGCCGAAAGAAACCCCGGAGAAGTTGGTTTTTAATCGGCTTACCACTACCGCGACCCCTCTCAACGGGTCGCCCAGTTCCACTGCCTCGTTTTTTAACAGGCTAGGTCAGAGCTCCAACGGGCCCATGAAGAAGCCTGCCGTACCAGAAGGCGTTATCCCGAAGCGGATAGCCCTCCCAGCTCCCGTTCTTGGCGAAGTCACCAAGGTTGCTTCCCATGTTCGGAAGTCCGCTTCTGACAGGTTGGCCATCCCCGTTCAACGGACGTCGATCTTTAAAAGGCTGGTACCAGCATATTCTGACTAACACAGGGGGCATGAGGAGGTCACCCCTATAGCTGAAACAACTCCATTAGCACGACATGCTCGACGTCGCCACTGGCACCGAGTAAAGAAGGCTGGAGGCAACTTCCCCTCTGGATTTACTCCTCCAGCTCCAACGGTGGGGATCAATACTGCTGTTCCAATCGGGAACAGCTTTGAATTGCTGAACACGGTGCGCAGAAACTCTTCTACTGCAATGTTGAAACGAACTCCTTCAGCTGCGAAGAGTACTCCAGAGAAAAAGCTAGAACAGCCCCCTCAACGGCTGTCCTCTAAAATTTACAGAGTCTGGCGATAGGTCCAGGAGTCGGTGATTGATGAAAACTATCTCCGCCAACGGAAAAAAATGAAGGTTCGGCAAGCGAAGGATTACTCCGTCAAGCCCCAAAAACCAATAGTTACCCGGGTGCCCATTACAACGGCCCCCTTAACTCCAATCACTCAGAAGAAAAGGAGGCCGCAAAAAGCCCCTGTGAACATGGCGAAGCATAAAAGCGCTGAACACAAACGTCCCAAATCTGGGGGCATGGTGGTGCACACTGTTTATATGGCTTCTGGAAAGGAGGAAAGCCGCACTTCTACGGGCCACCGACCGCTCACCCGATCCATGACGAAAGCCCAGGAGCAACAACAAAAGCTTCAGGAAATGATGACTACAATGGCTGCACTCACTGAGCCAAAAGAAAGCTCTGAAACGTCTTCGGATGAGCGTCAAGAACAAGAAACTGACGCTGAGTTTCTTCGCCGGATATTAGAGAAAAAGGATAAAGAGGCTGCGGAACAAGCAGCCAGCATAAAGAAAATGGCCCTCCTCTTTCAAGATATGGTAGTGATGATGTCACAGCCGGACCCTCCAGCTGAAGACCCTCCAATCATTGTTGAAGATGATGGAGGGGAAACATCTGATCCTCCTCCGGCTCTTTCAGCAGCCAAGGAAGAAACCATTTCCAAGGCCGCGCTTGACGACTATATAGCTCAGCAAATACGAGCTCATCAGACGAGTGAAGCGGCTGGGCAAATTGTTAGAACTGGACGACCCTATCCGGGCTGGTATGACCAAATCAGTTACCCGCCGGGATATACGATCCCTAAGTTTCACGTATATAAAGGGACAGGGAATCCGCATCAGCATGTCGCTCAATTCAGGGCCTTATGCGGCAACACTGGAGGCGATGACAAACTGTTGCTTCGCCAATTCGTCGGCAGCTTAGCAGAAATAGCCTTTGAATGGTATTCGGAGCTACCTAACGACTCTGTCAAAACATTTGCAGAGATGGAACTGCTGTTTACACAAAGATTTGCGAGTGCTAGTGAACGCACCCCGATTACAGCACTGATAAATGCCAGGATAAGGCCCGGCGAAATGTGGGTCCAATACGCAACACGAAGGCGAAACCTATGGTCGAAATGCGAACAACGCATAGAAAAGGCACCTGCGGTAGGCATATTTGTGGGCACTCTCGATCCGCAGGCGACCATCTCACAATTCATGATGTTCTTCAGGCCGACCACCTTCCAGGCCTTGATTGACAAATTAGCCCAAATGGACCAGATGGGCCATAGACCGTCTCCTCCAAAATCAGATTCCCGAGATGAGAAAGGAAAAGGGAAAGCGATCGTCGTCGCCAATGCTCAACA
Source organism: Agapanthus africanus (assembly GCA_030015575.1). NCBI lineage: Eukaryota > Viridiplantae > Streptophyta > Magnoliopsida > Asparagales > Amaryllidaceae > Agapanthus > Agapanthus africanus. The sequence continues at coordinate 337,966,061 of JASDDO010000008.1, forward strand.
ACAGTCGAGCAACTCAAAGCCGGTCGTTCGCCAAAACAACGCGCGTCCACTCCCATCCCTCGAAGAGAGGCTAGGACGTTCTTACTCGTTTCCTCAGAATAAAACGGGAAGACTGTTCGAGCTGGCAGTGCGCAACAGACTCATTAATCTGCCGAGTCCAAAGCGTCTGTCGCAGCCAGGCGATCTTAATAATCCCAATTATTGCCCTTACCACCAAACGGTAAGTCACCCGATTGAGGATTGTTTCGTTTTTAAGGGATAGATCGAGGATCAATACCTACAAGGCAAGTTCGCGCTGTCTGAAAGCTGGAAGGTGAACCCACCACAGCCGCATACTCCAAAGAAGACAAACACGCCGGGGGCAACTTGTCATGTGATCTCTCACTCATTGGCAGATAATAAAGAGGCTCCTTGCGCCGAGAAAACGAGGGCGGACCCTGAAACAGAAATTCCGCGGCCGTCAGACGAGTTGATCGATGCCTTCCTAAATGAAATTCGTCTGAAAGCAAAAGCCAATCAAGAGCATGAAATGGCCATACTGGAAAGAGCCAGGGCATTCCCGTCAAATCAAAAGCCATACACTGCGGGTAAAAACAAATTCAAGACGAGGAAAAGGTTCGCCAAAGCTCTATCAGTAGGAATGAAGTTACCGCACTCTGAAGAAAATACCTTCTCTGAGGTAGAAATGCATCCTAACTTCTGTTTATATCATCAGAAGATCATACATCCTACCGAAGACTGTGAATCCTTTAACTGTTGGTGGCAAGGGTATGTCGCTCAAAAGAAACACTTCGACGGGACAAAATGTGAAGCTTGTAGACGTCAAAAAAATGCGATAGATGAGCGCAAAAGAGCCGCCGACGATTGTCATATAGCTGACTCCAAGGGATCACAAATTATCACCTTTGGAAGCGACTCTGACGAAGAAGCTACCCCAACCCTTCTCTCGGGGAATCTATTTCAAAAATAAAGGAATTAAGGAGCTGGGAGAATATTCAGCCGTGTAATCGCACGCTATTCGAAAAAAATCTCGACCCTTCAAACAACAGAGCGAACAAAAAGGATAAAGGAAAAGGAAAAACGGCCTTCGTCGCCAGCGCTCAACAACAATCAAGTGACCCTAGACCGGTTGCTCGCCAAAGCAACAAGCGGCAACCCCTCCAGGAAAAGTTGAAACGTCCTTACTCGTTTCCGCAAGATAAAACAAGGGGACTGTTCGAGCTGGCAGTGTGCGACAGACTCATCAATCTGCCGAGTCCAAAACGTCCGTTGCGGCTAGGCGATATTAATAATCCTAATTATTGCCCTTACCACCAAACAGTAGGTCACCTGATCGAGGACTGCTGCGTCTTCAAAAACTGGGTTGAAGACCAATACCAACAGGGCGAGTTTGTGCTGTCTGAAAACTGGAGGGTGAGTCCGCTACAACCGCACGCTCCGAGAAAGATGGATACGCCAGGGGCATCAACGTCAGTCATAGAGAAAGCCCTATAGACCGAAAAGTCAATAAACTAGATATTCGCCTAAAATACGGCGACCCCGGACCGAGATGTCCTTAAACTAATGATGGACCGCAATGTTCTAAAACTTGCAAATGACCGAAACGTCTTTAAACTACTACCGCAGCATCCTTAGGCTGACAAGATGAATAAAAAAAAATATATATATATATATAAATATATATATAATAAACGGTATGTCCATAAGCAAAATGGGCACGGATGAAAACCCGAAAGGGCTCCGTGAGTAAAAACAGCAGGGCTACCGGCGAGTGTTCGTGAAAACCCGAAAGGGCACGACCTCGTAAAAAAAAAGAGAAAAAGAAAATAAAAAAGAAAATAAAAACGGTATGTCCAAAAGCAAAATGGGCACAGATGAAAACCCGAAAGGGCTCCGTGAGTAAAAACAGCAGGACTACCGGCGAGTGTTTGTGAAAACCCGAAAGGGCGCAACCTCGTTAAAAGGACACTTATAGGGTCCTCTCGACCTTGTAAGGAGAAACCACCCGCGTGAGATCCTTACGACTCACAAGGGAGCAACACACTTAGGGATCCCCACGATTCCTAAGGAGAAAATACACTTGCGAGATCCTCACGACTCGTAAGGAGAACTCTCTTATGGGACCCTCACGGCTCATAGGATTTGAAAGTCTTAAGTTACAGAGACCTGAACCTGTGCTTAAGCAATCCCCATAATTTCCGATACTGCCCTACAAGTGGCTCAATACTGACCCTTGTATACAATCCACGGGCGCGAATAAACATTTCCCTAACTAAGTCTCATCCGAGATTAGGGATATGTTCGCACGATGAATAACCCTTGTAAATCCTCTCAACTTACAAGGAGAAAGCCATCATGTAGGATCCTTATGACTTACAGAGGCACAAATACTTAGGAATCCTCACGATTCCTAAGGAGAAAATACACGTACAAGATCCTTACGACTTGTAGGGAGAAATACCTTTGTGAGACCCTTACGGCTCATGAAGTCAAAAGCCTTAACCGACAGGACCCTAACCCTGGTCGCTAAGCCATCTTTGTTCGATATTGACAGAGGCAGATGATGATTCGCTCCTAGTAATATCCCAGTTGTAGCGGTGCTGATGCCGAAATTGGTCTACAGCAAAAAGCCAGTAGGCCGCACATGCATACGAAATAGCCGAAATGATGGGGCAACTTGCAATAAAAAGCAGCAAGTAAAAATGTATGCATGCAAAATAGCCGAAATGATGGGGCAACTTGCAATAAAAAGCAGCAAGTAAAAATGTATGCATGCAAAATAGCCGAAATGATGGGGCAACTCGCAATAAAAAGCAGCGAGTAAAAATAAAAATAAATAGCCGAAATGATTGAGCAACTCGCAATAAAAAGCAGCGAGTAAAAATAAAATAAATAGCCGAAATGATTAGGCAACTCGCAATAAAAAAAAACAGCGAGTAAAAATAAAATGAATAGCCGAAATGATTGGGCACCGCGAAAAATAGCCGAAATGATTGGGCAATCGCGACCTTCGCGATATAAAAGCTGAAATGATAGAGCATCGCGGAAAGAAATAAAATAAAAAAATATATATATAACGAAATTCATGCCCTACAGACGATAGCACAGCAATCCCTGTATACAATCCAGGGGCACAAATAAAGAGAGAACCATACCTTCCCGACAGGCTCTGCCAAAAAGCGAAGCCAAGTCTCGACGGTTCAGCAACAACCTAGAGACAGCCGTGACATTCGCCTCAATACAGCAGACGAGATGTCACCCCAGCGTTCTTCCTCCAGCGGGATTCGGACGCGACAATCAAACAAACGGAGCCACGGCAACATTCCAGCTCCTCCTCGACGTTCGTTTCGATACAGCTGACGAGTTGTCACCCCAGCGTTCTTCCTCTAGCGGGATTCGGACGTGACAAAGTAAACGAAACGAAGGCTACATTCCTAGCTTCAACGTCTTTACGGTAACTCACATAAAACCGGAAAGACAATCGGAGATCATCTCGCACCAGCACAGAGTGGTCACCACCTTGACGTTCGTCTCGATACAGTAGACGAAATGTCAACCCCAGCGTTCTTCCTCCAACAGGATTTGGACACACCAAAGCAAACGAAGCGAAGGCCACATTCCTAGCTTCGACGTCTTGACGGTAACTCATATAAAACCGGAAAGACAATCGGAGATCATCTCGCACCAGCACAGAGTGGTCACCACCTTGACGTTCGTCTCGATACAGCAGACGAGATGTCACCCCAATGTTCGTCTCGACACAGCAGACGCAACGTCATTAAACGAATGGAGCCACGGCAAAATCCCTAGTTCCAAACCTCGACGGTTCACCAGCAACCTAGAAACAACCTCGACGTCCGTCTCGATACAGTAGACGAGATGTCACCCCAACGTTCTTCTCGACATTTCAGACGCAACGTCATCAAACGAATGGAGCCACGGCAAAATCCCTAGTTCCAAACCTCGACGGTTCACCAGCAACCTAGAGACAACCTCGACGTCCGTCTCGATACAGCAGACGAGATGTCACCCCAACGTTCGTCTCGACACAGCAGACGCAACGTCATCAAACAAACGGAGCCACGGAAAAATCCCTAGTTCCCACCGCAACATTCGTCTCGATACAGCAGACGCAATGCCAGCAAACGAAGCAAAGGCCAAATTCCTAGCTTCAGGGTCTTGACGGCAACTCACATAAAGCCCGAAAGACTATCGGAGATCATCCCCACACCAGCGCGGAGTGGTTATGACTCATCGGGGCTCACCAAAATAAGCCTAACCTCAAGTAAAAAGCGACATGGCAAATTCCTAACGCTTGCTCTTCCGACGGTCAAACTGCCAAGGAAGATTGCTTGAAGACGTCTTGTCCAGCCCCCGAAGGGATCAGAGACACGGCAGTCGCAGGGCTACTCGAACAGCACGATTGCCTATCGAGGACTATATCAGCTTATGCGACGGTACGATGGCCAAAACCCTAAGTACCACCAACCTTAACGGGCTTCTGTCGTAAAGAGCAGAGGTTAAATGCGACGTTAAGATGTTCTTGCGAGAAACGCTCGATTCGTCTCGACTTGCGGAAAAAATTGTTGAGGCGGCTCGACTCGTGAGATAAAGCCTTAGGCAGTGGGCATAAAAGAAGCCTGTTTCCTAAGCACTGGGACCCTGCAAGTTGGCCCAAAACGGTCTCTTGCATACCATCCACGGGTCTCACTCTCCAACATCGAACTTCGACAAGGAGGGAAACAACCGCTTACAAGTCCTCTCGACTCGTAAGAGGGAAAAATTCTCTTGTAGGATCCTTACGACTTACAAGAGAAAACCACACTTAGGAATCCTCACGATTCCTAAGGAGAAAAACCCACCTACGAGATCCTCTCGATCCGTAGGGAAAAAAGTCTCTATGAGACCCTCACGGCTCATAGAGTTGAAAAGTCTTAGGCAGCAGATCTGAACCTGCGGCCTAAGCCCTCGCTATCTCGTGAAGAAATCAAGAAGCTTACTCTATTACCTGCTAATTGTGACGACATGCTGAGAAAGAGAAAAAGCAACAGAAAGAGCATCCGATTTACATTTGATCAAGCGTTCAAGACATATTCATTCATGCATAAGCAAAAGACTCACAACAAAAGATAAGACAGCCTAGGAAAAACAAAAATCTTCATTAATATTGCCAGAAGTTCTTACAATCATAAAAGCAATAAACGAAAAACATTATTACAAGGGAATAACCTCGGACCCAGGACATGGATTGAGGAATTCAAAAGCGACCCTATCTATGACTTTCCAGGCCTCGCGGACCATCCTAGTGTGCTTTCTTTCGCGAGCACAAGCGTCAGGGTCCCCCCTGATGTCTTCCATCCTCCGATAAGCAGCGAGTATGGCAGACTGTTGAAAGACCTCGTGTAAGAGATCGATAAGACTGTCTCGCCGTCTCTTCGAGATAAATTTCAATAGGTACACCGAGTGCACCTTGTCCTCAGCGGCATCCAACGCCCTAAGCGGCACGCCGGAACAGAATAGGGGAAGCGCTTCCCAGATGGCTCCCACGATAAGCTTAAGGAGGGAAGAACGCCGGGGGAGCAGTGGACCATTGTATGCGTCGAAGCGGCTCATAATTTCAGCACACTCCGCGTTTGTGAACTCTCGATTCCGAGAGCGGCCAAGTCGGCGGATGTCCCCGTAAGAGATGATCTCGTTCAGAGCATACATATGGGCGTCCATTGTTCCTGTGAAAGAAAATCAACAGAATTAGCAGACCGACTGATTAAGCGAATTCTTGTTAAAAAAACGAGCATGGACAGTTAAACTCCTCGAGAGCAATGCTCTACGAACAGGAGTGACTATCAAAATCCTAATAAGGGAAATTTAAAGAAGTCCCCCAAGATTCTGAGATCACTATTATTAAAAGATGATATAGTCCATTAAAATACAAAACTCCATTTTTAATTTTCATTATTCATATTCAAACTCTTAAAAGTTCATCATTTTTAGATCAAAGAGATCTATGTTTTGACAAAGATGCAAGGTTCTGTTCATGGGTCAAGAAACCTTGAAACAGATTCTTGAGAGCAAGGCTCTATTGGTGAAACCCCAGAAGGGTTTCTTTAGATCAAAGATCTATAAAAGCAAGGCTCTATTAATTAAAATTGATTTAATTCAAGACTAATTCTTACCTAAATAGTTCCTTTTAAAGAAAATCTAAGAGTTCTTAAAAACAAGAGCAGGGCTTTGAGGTTCTGAAAATAAAATTTTTGGAGATGATGATCATCTGTGAAGGACCAAAGGTCCTATTTATAGGCACCAAGTGCCCTTCCAACTTCCAAAAACTGCCGCGATGGTTGGGATTCTGCCGCCGTTGCGCTTGCGATTGGAGGCCACGTAAGCGCAATGGTGGGGGGGCATTTGTTTACCCCAATCAGAGCAAAGCTCTGTTCAAATTCCAAGGCGGGAGATGAAGCAACGCTTCATCTTCCCCCAATCAGAGCAAAGCTTTTCTTTGAAAATTTAAACTTTAATAAATGAAGCAACGCTTCAGATTCTTTGAGCTGTGCGCAATGCGCCACATGTCAGGCGCAGACGCATCAGCGCAGCGCCCAAAGCAGCGCACCCAATCAGAGCAAGGCTCTTTTAAAAAAAAACTAAAAGTAAAATAAACAACTTTCAGTTGCGCAAGCGCTGCGCTGCGCAACACGTGTCTGCGCAGTTGCGCTGCGCAAGCGCAGCTGCGCAAGCGCACGTGTCTGCGCAACTGCGCAGACACAGCTGCGCAAGCGCTGCGCTGCGCGACACGTGTCTGCGCAGCTGCGCAAGCGCAGCGCTGCGCGACACGTGTCACGCGCTGGGGGAGTTGCGCTAAACAGAATTAAAATTCTGAGAAATCTTTTCTGTTCTTGTTAAAACAAGAAGATTTTCTTCTGTAAAACAGAGGCATTCGGATCAAAGATCCAACGGTGGGGAAAATTCCCCAAATCACTCAGAGAAAGATCTCTTTAACGAATTTAACTAATTTATGGGCACTATAAAAAGGGCCCTAGACCTCAATTCGAAGGCATCAAAATTTTCTATAAAAAAAAGAAAGAAAGAGGACTCTGAAGAACTCCTCAAGAACAAAAAAGGTAAAACCTTTGAAAGAAGAGAAAATTCTCTTATGAACAGATCAGGGATCTAAAAACAAGATCATTGATCTTCAATAAATAAAAAAATAAAATAAAAATAAAAATAGTGCCTTGCACTTGTTATGAACCTTTGGTTCTCTGAAACAAGGAAAAACTTGTTTAGATCAAGAGATCAAAAAGTGCTTTGCACTTCTTTTTGTTTTTGAATCTAAAAAGATTCTTAGTGCTTTACATAAATGCACTGCATTGCTTACAAAAGGGGCCAAGCCCAATTAAAGAAGGCCTAACAGGTCTAATAAAATGCAATGCATTGTTTTAAAAAGGGGCAGAGCCCAAACTAAAATAGATGCTCTGCATCATAAATAAAGGGACAGAGCCCAAATCAAAAGCCTAGCAGGCCAGAATAGAATGCAGTGCATTATTAAATATGGGCAAAGCCCTAGCACAGGCCTAATAGGCCAAAGATCAAGAAAAATGTTGAATATTCTCAACTGGACTTAACCCAATTTTGGCCGTAAGTCCTCAAATTAAATTGACTGAGCAAAATTGCTCTCCTAAATCAATTTATCTCCGGTTCGAGGGTACATCTCCGAACCCCTCTGACATCTATCGTTGTAATCCTTCAACGACGTCAGAGAGGCGATGGGTCCCAACGACCACACATGAATACGGACTGCGGAGTCCTTAAACTCGTGGACCGAAACGTCCTTAAACTAATGTCGGACCGAAACGTCCTTAAACTAATGTCGGACCGAAACGTCCTTAAACTAATATCGGACCACCACGTCCCTAAACTGGAATATGGACCACCACGTCCCTAAACTGGCGATGGACCACCACGTCCCTAAACTGGAAAATGGACCACTACGTCCCTAAACTGGAACAATAGAGCCTGCAAATGCTCTTTTGCCGGATCTAAACGGTCCCGTTTAAGTTGATCTTAGCCCCAAATACGGCTAACGTATCCTTAGACATTTAAATGAATGATAAAACTCCAAATCAACTTTGGTTCAAGGGTACATCTCTGAACTCCTATGACACCTGTCGTTGTAATCCTTCAACGACGTCAGAGAGATGACGAGTCCTGACGGTCATATATTAAATGAATCACTACGTTAAGTTGATCTTAGTCTAAAACAGGACTAACGTATCCTTAACGAACGTTTAAGTTGATCTTAGCCGCAACGCGGCTAATGCATCCTTAAACTAAAAACACCAAACCCAAATCTAAGTAAATACGGATTTGGACTAATCCACGTCCTACGGGCGACGGCATTACTCAGTCTCCGTATACAATCCACGGGCAACCACAAACAAAACAAACACACACAACACGAAGTGAAATTCTGGAGAAGGAGAAAGTTGTTACCGCGATGCGGTAGCATAATTAACTGCAGGGGCTTGCGCCTGCAGGGAAGAGCGTCCCCACAATCAAAAACCCCTCAAGCGAGGGGGAATCTGACGAAGTCTGCTAAATCGGCCGCATCCGTCTAAACCTCCGATACACGGTGCCATAAATCAACTTGGCATTTTCGGAGAGGTAAACGGATAAAACCAAATAGCATCTGCCCCGAATCCCAGCAAATGGACATCGCGGTCCTGTGCGCCGTCCTTCGGAAGGGAACAGTATCCTGAGGTCGTCACCGCGCTGAATTTCTTCGGTTTGGCCCCCGGCCAGTTAGTGCCGAACTCGTGGAGGATCCTTCTTGGGTTCTTGATCCGCCTGAAGTTACAGGCGGTTCCCTTCAGCCTTCCCCTTCTCGATTTCTCCCTCGTCTTCAAGAGTCACCCTGGTGGTCGAGCGGGTGACCTGAGATGGGTTTATCTTACCTTCAGGAAGCGGCCGGGGGGCGCTGCCGGGACCGGGGTCATGGCCTTGTCCTCCTCCATCCATGATTGGAAAAAGAAATTTTTCTTCGTTTCCCCTCCCGAGGGCGAGGACTGGCCCATGCCTACCAAGTGGTCGAGGGAGAAATGTCTGCCAGGGAACCAGTCCGATGACCCCGCCGCAGTGAGAGTGGCGTCGTGGGAGCCCATCCCCCGACCCGACGTGCTGTTGTCCGAGAGGTTCTTGAGCTGGGCTGGGCTTAGCCCCGTCGAGTTCGTCGGTAAGTTAGGCTTGCTTTTGGGTTTGTGTTTTACTCGTGTCACTGATTTGTTGGGTGTTTGTTTCGTGCAGGACCCATGGAATTCGTTTCCTTCCGAGCTTCCATGCGCCAGCCGAGGCAGCCTACTAGGGCTGGGGGCGCCGGTTCTTCTCGGGCAAAGCCCTCCCCGGCTCAGAACGCTCCGGTGGCGGCGGCCCGTGAGCGCCCGGGGGCAGATCCCGCCCTGGGCCCCAGCAGAGTATCGGGCCGGAAGTGGGCCCTGATCCAGGAGGACCCGGCCTCTGAAGAGGAGATCGGCTCTCTCTCGGAGCCGCTCAAGAAGAGCTCCCGGAGGCCCTCCCGGGGTCGGTCCTCACCGACCATGGTGGAGGAAGGGGGTCTCCAGTTTGCGGTGCCATCGGAGCTGTCCGTGGCCGACAGCCTTCTTCACAAGATAGAGACCTCGGCAGGGGGTAGAGTCCCCGGGGGGACCTTCAGGGCTCAGCTGGCGTCCATCGCCCAGGAGTCCGTGCAGGTAAGTTCTTTTTGGTTCATTATGAGATTCAGTGCTTCCTTCATCTTTTTGATTTTTCCGTGTTTTCCAGGTTCTCCAGCACGTAGCCCTCGCCCTGCGCATGGAGGTCGAAGTGGTAGCCCTGGCGCTGGAGGCTGCGGGTCAGTTCGCCTCGCTGCAAAAGAGCTCCAAGCGGGAGCTGGAGGCGATGACGCGAGGGTCGCCGCCATGGAAAGCGAGGTGGAGGCCGAAAAACGGGAGGTGGCCCGGCACCGCGAGGCTGTGTTGATTGCCGAGGTCAAGCTCGTGGATGCCCAGGTGCTCGCTAGCAACCTGAAGAGGACGGTGAAGGCCCTCCGGAAGGAGCTGGGGGCGGTGGCTGAGGCGGTCAAGTCGGCCGAATCGAGGGCGGTGGAGGGCTATAAGAAGTCGAAGGACTTTTATGACGACTTGGCCATGTCCACGACCCGCATTTGGCACGACGCCCTCGATGCCGTTAAGTCCCGGATGCCGGAGTTCGCCGACGCAGATCTCCGGGCCGAGTTCCCCCTAGTGGGCGCCGACGAGCAAGGGGAAGAGGTTCCTGGCGAGGAGGTCACCGAGGACCCAGCGCGCCACGTGGTGGAGGTCGAGGACCTCGAGGTCGTACCTGGCGCCAAGGTATAGAGCCCCCGTTCTCCTCCTTTATTTTGTTTTCTTGAATTTTGTAAGGTTGGGGAGCCCAAAAAATACCCTTTGTAAAACTTTTGTCTTTGGTAGTAATAAAGTTTTTCTTCGGCTCCATAGGCTATTCCATCTGTTTATGAAGAATGCTCGTAAGATATTTTTGCTTGTACCATTGTGCTTTTATGTCAGGTTGGCCATCTGTCTGGCGATCGTCTGTCGAGTTGACTTCAATCACTGGCCGATGAGTGTGCCAAGCGCTGCCGATGAGGTATCCCCCTGGGCCCTGGAGTCGAGGGGAGATCGTTTAGGCTTGGATAGACCGGACGCCCCTCGTTGGGGTCTCGGATCCTCCGCGGGCCTCAGAGCATCTCTGATTCCGAGCATTGACCACCATCCGGGGGTGACTGGGCAGAGTAGCTGCCCTATCGCCTCTTGTAAGGGCTTTCTGGTCCCTGGCGTTGTGGTAGGGGAGCTACCCGCCAGGGATGGCCGAGCAAGGACTCGACTGCCCCTGGGAGGACTTGGGTCCTTAGCGCTGGAGGGGCTGTAAGAAGCCCACTAAGGATGACCGGGCAGTGAAGCTGCGCGGTTGCCTCTTGGCGAGGGCTTTGACCTCTGGCGTCGTGGGTAGGCAACTACCATCCTGGGATGAACGAGCGGGGTAGCCGCTCTGGTGCCTCTCGTGAGGGCATTTGATCCCTGGCGTCGAGGGTAGGGAGCTACCAGCCGGAGTTAACCAAGCAGCGTAGCTGCTCGGTTGCCTCTTGCGAGGGCTTTGATCCCTCAGGACGGGGACCGAGCGGGGTTACTTCCCAGTGCCTCTTGGCGAGGACTTTGATCCTTGTCAGTTGTGGTAGGAAGCTACCAGTCGGGGATAGCCGAGCAAGGACTCGACTGCCTCTGAGAGGACTTTGGTCCTTAGCGCGGGAGGGGCTGTAGAAGCCTACCAAGGACCCTTGGCCGGACAGGGTTACTGCCCGGTGCCTCTTGGCGAGGGCTTTTGTCTTGAAGGATAGCCGAGCGAGGGATCCTCGGGCTCGACTGCCTCTTGGAGGGCTTTTTGATCCCCGGCGTTGTGGCAGGGAAGCTGCCCACTGGGGATAACCGAGCGAGGGATCCTCGGGCTCGACTGCCTCTGGGAGGTCTTTTTGATCCCCGGCGTTGTGGCAGGGAAGCTGCCCGCTGGGGATAGCCGAGCGAGGGATCCTCGTGCTCGACTGCCTCTGGGAGGGCTTTTTGATCCCCGGCGTTGTGGTAGGGAAGCTGCCCGCTGGGGATGACCGAGCAGGGTAGCTGCCGGGTTGAATCTTGACGAGGTGTAGCCTGACCGTCCAGCCGTAGGTGCGGGGAATGGGAACGGTCGGGGCAACGGCGCGCGTAGCCAGTGCATTGAATGCGGGGGGAGGCGAAGCGCTAAGGGCGCGTCGCTTCGATTCCACCAGAGAAGGCTTGATGGCTGCCGCGTGGCGGCGACTCCCTGGGTGAAAGCGGGTGACTGTTGTGCTGCGCTGTGGGCTATATAAGACTGAAGGAGTACTGGTCCTTCCATCCTTCGTAAACAAGTCGTCGAGAATGCAGGACTTCCCGTTTACCATCCCCGACATTGTCCGCTTTGAATATGTGTACCTTTACGACCCGTACTGCACCGAGGACACGGTGTAGCTGGTCTACGGGAGCATCGAGGACCATTTCGGCCGTGTCACGACCCAAGTTTGGATGTGACAGGCACTCAGATTATATCATATCTAAAGATATGCACAATCCAAGTAAGCCAAAAACCAAGATCAAAATACCTTATTTCGGAATTATTTAGGAAAATTTAGTTTTTAAGTAAAAATCTCAAGTTATGAAGTTAATTCATTTAAACAGTAATAAGGTTAAGTTTAGTTGCATTCCGAGTTAGAATCAACAATGTTAACAATAAACATGAATATAAACATATAATGAACATCACTGAATCTCATAAAGAAAGAAGTTATGAAACTGATCAACCGATCTCAACTATACATATATATACCATCTCTCATTTCTAAGTCAAAATACAAGTCTGATGGAGTCTTTCTAGATACAAAAGTACAAAATGGAAGGTTACTACACATGTAACCTACCTAGCAAAAGAGGAAATATAACTGCAAAAGTGATCCTGCCTCGCAGCTACCCGTCCACTCTATCCCTGCAAGGAACTGTGGCACAACGGGGATGAGTTGCCAACTCAGTGAATACGACTAACATATAACGGCGAATAAAATAAATATGACAATCATGCTACTGAATATGAATCAATATGATATATGAGTATATGTGAAATCCAATAATAAATCTCATTATACTTCTGAAATCACAACTCAAGTAAATCATTTCTCGGTGTCCATCAACGACACAAATTCTTCATTTCTTATAGGCATCATTCCCCGAATGATCCTATACTCATAATATCGGTCGTTATCCTCTAGATACACGCCGTATTTCTATAACCAACTCCGGTATCGAGTAACCTCGCTAGGCTCCCCCGTCTCAATACGGCTATCCTGCCCCTCGGTCTCGACCGGGTCCACCCTGTATCCAACTGTATAGCTCCCCCACTCAGTATGGATAACGTAAATCCGCGACCGTATATCTCCCCCACTCGGTCCGGAATAAAATCAAAAACAGAAATCAACTCAGGGTGGACATGTCACATCAATCATGAAAACTGGATTTATGTAGTAGTATTCAAAACTCAAAATCATAAATCCTCAATTCTGCATCTATCTCATATCCAACATGGAAGTACGCATAAAGCAACAGGATGTAAATAATGAATTCTACCAATACACTTGACATATGAAATACAATATAATCCAGGTTAATAAGTATGATATTTAAGTGTATGTGACATGGCAATATCGATGAGGTGTGTGTAGCATATAAGATGTGCACGTGGCATGACTCGTCGATACTTGTGAAGTGTTCTAACAACTAAGCAATATACACATATTTTAATGCATGAAATTCTAACATTTAAACATGATGATATGAATATCACATTAAGTAAAACCATGGGCGAAACACGCCATCTTTACTAAATTCCCCGGTAGATGTTTAGTCTACTCACCGGAAAGTCGAATCTACTCCGGAATCGCTAATCCTTTCCCTTTCCTCGCGGCTTCCGTACTTCTCGTATCCGCGTCTAAATATACCAAGTTACGTGTATAAGCAAAATAGCTATTCCGACATAACGGAAATAGAAACACGTTATCCCCTTTGCTAGTTATCTATTATTAGGTTATATCAAGTTATTTAACACTTAGTCTTGCTGAATTTTTAGCCTAAATCTGCACTGTTTCAGAAATTAAAACGTGACTTGATTTCATTGTATCGTATTTAGTGTTTTACGATTCTTTTACCGATATATCCTCCCAGATTTTAGTTACAGTGAAACTAAGTTAAATCAACAGTGCCAAAATAGCCTAAATTGAACACTGTAGACACCCCAATTGAACAAACCCACAAACCCCACAACATGGCCGGCGACGCCGGCCAAACTCCTTCTGTCGCCGGCCCAAAACCGGCCCCCTGCCTCCGTCTTGCTGTGGTTAACTCTAGTTGTTACCTACATCATTTCTACTCTGTTGAATTTATTTAATTATGCTCCAGATTAAAGCAGATTCTAGCAGACTATAAGTTTAGCTAAAATACGATATTATGCAACTTGATTTAATTCAAAACTAATTAAGCTACAGAATCTAAGTTACCTACTATGATTAAGAGTTTTACCCTCCTATGTTGCTGTAGGAATAACCCTCCAAATGGCTAAGTCCCTCCTAGCTTGGTGATGAGCCGTCTCCATGAACAAGTTCCTTCTTCTCCTTCTTCTTCCTCTTGTTTTTCTCTTTTACTCTTTTACTTTTCTTTTCTTTTGATTTTCTTTCAGTTTTGATTTAGTTTCAGAACTGAAATTATGTTATATAGGTGAGAGGAGGAAGGGATAAGGTAAGGTGGTGGTGTCAAGTGAAGAAGTGTGCATGATTCATGTAAGGAGGAGGTGTGAAGAAATTGGAAAACATGCAAGCATGAGGTGTTCTTACATTATCTTCTATTTTCCTTTGATTTATCTTGAATTATTTTCAGAACTGAAATGATTTCATTTATCCACTTAAACCCTTGACAAAAACCTAATTGCAAAAAAAATCTAACTTTTTACAATTTAACCCCTCACAACTTACTTATTATAAAACATATCTTTTATTAAAATGAAGCTAAAATTATCATTAAAACCCTTATAACTTATTTATTTTACATTCTAAAATTCTAATTTAATTTGTATTACATACAACTTATGAAGATTGACATTTTTGGTTTTAACCAATTTGTGATTTATCAGCTTATTCTTATTTTAATTAAATTTATTTATTTCTAGCTTTTTCCTAAATGTTTCAATATTCCCCCCTTAAGAAAATTCGGTCCCCGAATTTAAACTAATTACTATACATACCTAAGAAAAGATGTGGAAATTTTTTCCGCATCGCGTCCTCCGTCTCCCAAGTAACCTCTTCGCGATCCTTTCCTTGCCAGAGAACCTTTACAGATGGCAGTGTCCTCGATCGTAGTTGGTTTGCTTGTCTGTCCAGAATAGCGACGGGCTGCACTGTGAAGGATAGATCTGGCTCAAGCTGTAGAGTCTGATGCTGGATCGCGTGAGATGGATCGTGAAGATATCTGCGTAGCATCGAAACATGGAACACTGGATGTACGTCGGGGAAACCAGGTGGAAGTGCTAACCGATAAGCCACAGTGCCCACTCTCTCTAAAATCTCATATGGTCCAACATATCTGGGGCTGAGCTTCCCTTTCTTTCCGAAGCGCATCACACCCTTCATTGGAGATACTCGAAGGAACACATGATCTCCCACATCAAACTCCAGTTTGCGTCGTCTTCGATCTGCATATGACTTCTGTCTGCTTTGAGACGCTTTCATTCTATCTCGTATCAAGTGAATCTTCTCTGTAGTTTCCTGTACTATCTGCGGTCCCAATATACCACTTTCACTAAGTTCCGTCCAGCAAACAGGTAATCTACATTTCCTTCCATACAAAGCTTCAAAGGGTGCCATCTGGATCGTCTCTTGAAAACTGTTGTTATATGAGAATTCTACCAAAGGTAGGTGACGATCCCAACTACCACCGAAATCTAGGCTACAAGCCCGAAGCATATCCTCTAGTATCTGAATTTTCCGCTCCGACTGACCGTCTGTCTGTGGGTGGAAGGCTGTACTGAAACTCAGTCGTGTACCAAGAGCGTCCTGAAGTTTCTGCCATAGCCTGCTCGTGAACTGGGTACCTCGATCTGATACTATGCATGTCGGCACTCCATGTAGACGTACAATCTCATCGATATAAACCTGTGCATACTGAGCAAATCCATATGTCGTCTTCACTGGAAGAAAATGAGCGGCCTTCGTCAGCCTATCTACAATCACCCAAATGGAATCGTACCCTCTACTAGTCCTGGGTAGACCCACCACAAAATCCATGGAAATCTGTTCCCATTTCCACTCTGGAATGGGTAAAGGTTGCAGCTCCCCGGCTGGCCTCTGGTGTTCTGCTTTGACTTGCTGACAAGTCAAGCATCTTGAAACAAAATCCGTAACATCCTTCTTCATTCCTTCCCACCAATAATTTTCCTTCAAATCACGATACATTTTGGTGGAACCAGGATGAATACTGTATACTGACCTGTGGGCATCCTCCAAAATCTTACGCCTCAATCCGTCAGAATCTGGCACACAGAGACGAGTCCTAAAACGTAGTACTCCTTGATCATCAATCGCGAACTCCGTCTCCTTGCCCTGCCTAACATGATCCATAATCTCCATCACGCGAGTATCTGTAGGCTGCGCATCTCGAATTCGATCCAATAGTTGAGGTCTGGTGCGAACATGTGCCAACTGACCTCCTGCCGATGTAAACTCAAACTGTATACGGCTATCACATAAGATCTGCCAGTCTGTAGAAGACTGTCTCTGCAAAATGCTCAAATGAGATAAATTACCTCCAGGCCTCCGACTCAAGGCATCTGCTACAACATTTGCTTTGCCTGGATGGTACAAAATCTCACAGTCGTAATCTTTCACCAATTCCATCCATCTACGCTGCCTGAGATTCAAATCCTTCTGTTGAAAGATATACTTTAAACTTTTATGATCTGTGAAGATTTGACACGTTTCTCCATACAAGTAATGTCTCCAAATCTTCAATGCGAAAACTACAGCAGCCATCTCTAGATCATGAGTGGGGTAATTTTGTTCATGCCTCTTTAACTGTCGAGAAGCATATGCTATAACCTTGCCGTGTTGCATCAACACACAGCCTAAGCCCACTCTAGAAGCATCGCAATACACAACGAAACCCCCTGACCCGGAAGGTAAAGATAATACAGGTGCAGTCGTCAAACGCGTCTTCAACTGTTGGAAACTCTGCTCACATGCATCTGTCCACTGAAAAGGAACTTCCTTCCTAGTCAATCCTGTCAAAGGTGCCGCTATCCTTGAGAAATCCTGTACGAAGCGTCTGTAATAACCTGCCAGACCTAAGAAACTCCGAACCTCTGTAACTGACATAGGCCTGGGCCAATGTTGTACCGCTTCAATCTTCTTTGGGTCAACGCATATACCTTGTCTTGTAACTATGTGACCCAAGAACTCCACACTATCGAGCCAAAAAGCACACTTAGAAAACTTTGCATACAACTGATGCTCTTTCAAGGTCTGCAACGTGATGCGTAAATGCTGCTCGTGCTCCGTCTGACTCCGAGAATATACAAGAATATCATCTATGAATACTATAATAAACCGATCGATAAATGGTCTAAAGATACGGTTCATCATATCCATAAAAGCTGCTGGAGCATTGGTAAGTCCGAACGACATCACCAGAAATTCATAATGCCCATATCTCGTACGAAACGCCGTCTTTGGAATATCGTCCTTCCGAACCCTCAACTGATGATATCCTGACCTCAAGTCAATCTTTGAGAAGAATCCGGCTCCTTGCAACTGATCGAACAAGTCATCTATTCGTGGTAATGGATACCTGTTTCGCACCGTGACGCGATTCAGCTGTCGGTAGTCGATGCACATCCTCATACTACCGTCCTTCTTCTTTACAAATAACACAGGAGCTCCCCACGGTGAAACACTAGGACGTACAAGTCCTCTATCTAACAACTCTTGCAACTGGCTTTTGAGTTCTTTTAATTCCGTCGGTGCCATTCGATATGGTGGTATAGAAATAGGCCCTGCACCCGGAATCAAATCGATACAGAATTCAATCTCTCGATCAGGTGGCAATCCTGGTAACTCTGCAGGAAATACCTCAGGAAATTCTTGTATGATCGGGATTTGGTCCAATGGAACTTCAGCGACCCCTATGTCCTGAATAAAAGCCAAGAACCCAAGACAACCCTTCTTCAATAGCCGCCTCGCACCGAAAGCAGAAATCATGTTGACAGGGGTTAACTTGCAATCCCCCTGCACAACAAACACCGGTTCACCTGGAAAACAGAAGCTAACCGCTTTTCCTCTACAATCTACATAGGCATGACAAGCGGCTAACCAATCCATCCCAAGAAGTATATCAAAATCCAACATGTCCAGGAGAATCAGATCAACTAGCGAATCTCTATTACCAATACGCACCGAACACGATCTAAATACGTGTCGAGCTATAAAGGAATCTCCAACTGGAGTAATCACTACCAATGGTAACTCTAATAATGACGACTCCTTCCCCAATAAAAGTGCGAATCGTGACGATACATAAGAATGTGTAGAACCGGGATCAAATAAAACATGTGCCTCTAATGAGCATACTGTAAGAGTACCTGTCACGACTGCATTTGATGCCTGGGCATCCTGTGGAGTCAGTGCAAAAACCCGTGCCTGGCCCCTGCCCGCATCCTGTCGTCCTCTACCTCTCTGAGCACGTCCTGCATAGCCTCGACCTCGTGGTGCAACTGCCTGGCGTGTAGCGCCAACTGGGGGAGGAAGTAAAGCCATCGGTGTAGGAGAAGGAAGGGGTAAAACAGCCTGTGGAGCAACGGTCCCGCCCTGAGATCTACAATCTCGAGCAAAGTGTCCGGGAAGTCCACAACTATAACAAGTAAATGGTGGTCTCTGATCATCAGGATAAGAACTGAACATCTGGCCCTGTGTCCAACCTCGTCCAACACTGCGGCCTGGAATAAATCTGCCTGGATAGGACCCTCTACCTCGGCCAAACTGTCTATTTGTCGGCACGAATGGTCTACTCCTCTTTGGCTCCGGAACGACTCCTGACTGGCTCAAACGCTCCTCTACTCGAATCGCCGCATCCATGGCCTGTGCATATGTATCAAAATGCTGGGAGCCTATCGCCAGATACAACTGTGTGTCCAAACTCCTTAGGAACCTTTTCACCCGAAGCTCTTCTGTAGGTAGTAAGTATGGGGCATATCGCGATAGCTGGGTGAATCGTAAGTCATAATCGGCTACCGACATACTTGCTGATTTCTTCAACGCTTCGAAACTGCTAGCTCTAGCATCCCTCACACTCTCGGGAAGAAATCTGGCAAGAAAGACTGTAGAAAACTCGGTCCACGTCATCGGAGGAAGATTCGTAGCTCGCCCTCTCTCCATCGACTCACACCACTCCTGTGCAAGTCCCTCCAAACGAAAGCTAGTCAGCTCAACTGACCTCGCATCAGAACATCGTAATGATCTGCCAATCCTCGCCATCCTATCAAGAAAAGACTGAGGATCTTCCGCCACATCGGTCCCTGTAAATACCGGTGGTCTCAATCTCATAAACTCTGCAAGTGATACCTCCATCACTCTCGTATCTACTGGTGCTGCCGTCTGTGTAGGCTGTACCTCGGACTCTGCTACGGTCGGTGCTGGATCTGATCTCAAAGCTCGAGTGGTCTCAGCTAACTGTCCTACCACTCGCTGTAATCCCAACATACCCTCCTCAATCCTAGTCATGCGATCTGGAGGAGGAGGATCAGCATGCTCATGCACCTCCTGCACATCCGGTGTACCAGTCCTCGTCACAGGCGGACTCGCCCTAGCTGCATTCCTGGCTGCGGCTCGCCTAGCCCGCGTAGCCATAGCAACTGGAACAAGAAACGAGAGTTGATAAGGTGTGGGAACAGAAGAATTCAATAACGGAGAATCAACGGAAGAATAGATCAAGATAAACATCCTAAGGTTAGTTAGGCTGAATACGATAACGTAAATATGCCGCGGAACATACGTACGGTACTGCATTCGTCCTAATTCACCTACTCCATCAAACCAAAGGTCATCCTAACTCTCAGACTTACTTCAACCTATAGTAATCCCTTACTGAATTCCGTAAGGTTACTCCTAAGCTCTGATACCAACTTTGTCACGACCCAAGTTTGGATGTGACAGGCACTTAGATTATATCATATCTAAAGATATGCACAATCCAAGTAAGCCAAAAACCAAGATCAAAATACCTTATTTCGGAATTATTTAGGAAAATTTAGTTTTTAAGTAAAAATCTCAAGTTATGAAGTTAATTCATTTAAACAGTAATAAGGTTAAGTTTAGTTGCATTCCGAGTTAGAATCAACAATGTTAACAATAAACATGAATATAAACATATAATGAACATCACTGAATCTCATAAAGAAAGAAGTTATGAAACTGATCAACCGATCTCAACTATACATATATATACCATCTCTCATTTCTAAGTCAAAATACAAGTCTGATGGAGTCTTTCTAGATACAAAAGTACAAAATGGAAGGTTACTACACATGTAACCTACCTAGCAAAAGAGGAAATATAACTGCAAAAGTGATCCTGCCTCGCAGCTACCCGTCCACTCTATCCCTGCAAGGAACTGTGGCACAACGGGGATGAGTTGCCAACTCAGTGAATACGACTAACATATAACGGCGAATAAAATAAATATGACAATCATGCTACTGAATATGAATCAATATGATATATGAGTATATGTGAAATCCAATAATAAATCTCATTATACTTCTGAAATCACAACTCAAGTAAATCATTTCTCGGTGTCCATCAACGACACAAATTCTTCATTTCTTATAGGCATCATTCCCCGAATGATCCTATACTCATAATATCGGTCGTTATCCTCTAGATACACGCCGTATTTCTATAACCAACTCCGGTATCGAGTAACCTCGCTAGGCTCCCCCGTCTCAATACGGCTATCCTGCCCCTCGGTCTCGACCGGGTC
Organism: Agapanthus africanus; assembly: GCA_030015575.1. NCBI lineage: Eukaryota > Viridiplantae > Streptophyta > Magnoliopsida > Asparagales > Amaryllidaceae > Agapanthus > Agapanthus africanus. The sequence continues at coordinate 337,986,701 of JASDDO010000008.1, forward strand.
CACCCTGTATCCAACTGTATAGCTCCCCCACTCAGTATGGATAACGTAAATCCGCGACCGTATATCTCCCCCACTCGGTCCGGAATAAAATCAAAAACAGAAATCAACTCAGGGTGGACATGTCACATCAATCATGAAAACTGGATTTATGTAGTAGTATTCAAAACTCAAAATCATAAATCCTCAATTCTGCATCTATCTCATATCCAACATGGAAGTACGCATAAAGCAACAGGATGTAAATAATGAATTCTACCAATACACTTGACATATGAAATACAATATAATCCAGGTTAATAAGTATGATATTTAAGTGTATGTGACATGGCAATATCGATGAGGTGTGTGTAGCATATAAGATGTGCACGTGGCATGACTCGTCGATACTTGTGAAGTGTTCTAACAACTAAGCAATATACACATATTTTAATGCATGAAATTCTAACATTTAAACATGATGATATGAATATCACATTAAGTAAAACCATGGGCGAAACACGCCATCTTTACTAAATTCCCCGGTAGATGTTTAGTCTACTCACCGGAAAGTCGAATCTACTCCGGAATCGCTAATCCTTTCCCTTTCCTCGCGGCTTCCGTACTTCTCGTATCCGCGTCTAAATATACCAAGTTACGTGTATAAGCAAAATAGCTATTCCGACATAACGGAAATAGAAACACGTTATCCCCTTTGCTAGTTATCTATTATTAGGTTATATCAAGTTGTTTAACACTTAGTCTTGCTGAATTTTTAGCCTAAATCTGCACTGTTTCAGAAATTAAAACGTGACTTGATTTCATCGTATCGTATTTAGTGTTTTACGATTCTTTTACCGATATATCCTCCCAGATTTTAGTTACAGTGAAACTAAGTTAAATCAACGGTGCCAAAATAGCCTAAATTGAACACTGTAGACACCCCAATTGAACAAACCCACAAACCCCACAACATGGCCGGCGACGCCGGCCAAACTCCTTCTGTCGCCGGCCCAAAACCGGCCCCCTGCCTCCGTCTTCCTGTGGTTAACTCTAGTTGTTACCTACATCATTTCTACTCTGTTGAATTTATTTAATTATGCTCCAGATTAAAGCAGATTCTAGCAGACTATAAGTTTAGCTAAAATACGATATTATGCAACTTGATTTAATTCAAAACTAATTAAGCTACAGAATCTAAGTTACCTACTATGATTAAGAGTTTTACCCTCCTATGTTGCTGTAGGAATAACCCTCCAAATGGCTAAGTCCCTCCTAGCTTGGTGATGAGCCATCTCCATGAACAAGTTCCTTCTTCTCCTTCTTCTTCCTCTTGTTTTTCTCTTTTACTCTTTTACTTTTCTTTTCTTTTGATTTTCTTTCAGTTTTGATTTAGTTTCAGAACTGAAATTATGTTATATAGGTGAGAGGAGGAAGGGATAAGGTAAGGTGGTGGTGTCAAGTGAAGAAGTGTGCATGATTCATGCAAGGAGGAGGTGTGAAGAAATTGGAAAACATGCAAGCATGAGGTGTTCTTACATTATCTTCTATTTTCCTTTGATTTATCTTGAATTATTTTCAGAACTGAAATGATTTCATTTATCCACTTAAACCCTTGACAAAAACCTAATTGCAAAAAAAATCTAACTTTTTACAATTTAACCCCTCACAACTTACTTATTATAAAACATATCTTTTATTAAAACGAAGCTAAAATTATCATTAAAACCCTTATAACTTATTTATTTTACATTCTAAAATTCTAATTTAATTTGTATTACATACAACTTATGAAGATTGACATTTTTGGTTTTAACCAATTTGTGATTTATCAGCTTATTCTTATTTTAATTAAATTTATTTATTTCTAGTTTTTTCCTAAATGTTACAGGCCGGCTGCTCTCCAGACGCTCCTCCCTGCTGCAGCTGCTGATGTACTCTATCTGGAGGGCGTCGCTGGGGCTTTACAACCCCCTGTCTGAGCTGCTCTATGACGAGGCCGTAGGCAAGCTGCGGTCTTTGAGGCGCTTCGGCTTAATCTCCGCGAACCGGCTGGCCCGTTCAGAGGCGCTCGTCCGCGAATGCTATGAGTTGAGGCTCGGGATCGACGCGCGCGGGGGGAACCGGGGACAGAGGTTGGACCTTGCGAGGCCCCGGTTGGCGGAGATCTTTACCGAGTACCACGAGCAGTGCTCGCTGCACCCCCTTCCCCTACTGTTGTAATTTTCTTTTCTTTTTGCATGTATGGATGAGGAGCCCATAATACCTTTTGAATAAACAAAGTTTTTCTTTCCTTTTCGCAATGCTCCATTGATCTTTACTAAATTAACAATAGATCCTAGAAAGAATTTACATTGCTTTAAAAGAAAGGTACATGCTAGTAGATGACTTTATTGGCTTGGGCCGAGCTCCCTGAGGGGCTGTTGGCCTCCGCGCTTGGCCTAGGGTATGGGGCTCCCTGAGCTCCGGGCTGGCCGTCCACTGAAATGAGCATGATCTGACCGATGTTCAGGTCGGCGGGAGGGTGATGCTGCTCCTGCTCGCGGTCGGCTTGCCGTTTTCCCTCAAATAGGCGGCGAGGTGCCCAGACCGGATGAGCTCTTCGATGTAGTCCCTCAGTTGTTTGCAGTCCTCCGTGGCCCAGTACCCGGTGGAAAGCGCAGTAGGGGCCCCGGGTTCGCTTTGCGGCCTGACGCGGGATCGGAGGGAACTTGAAGAACCCCTCGTTCTGGGCCTCTTCCAGCAACGCTGCGAAAGAGACGTTGAGGGGGGTATACTCCTGGAACTTCGGGTGGTAGGGCTGCTGACGCTCCGGCCTCTCCTCCCGAGCCCTCTTCTTCTGGTCGGACCGTTCTGCCCGGGGGAGGATAGCATTCACCTCGGATTCCAGCTGAACTTCGCGCTCGGTCCACGCCTTGATCTCAGTCATAGTCTTAGGTTGCGCCAATGCGAAGGAGCATAACCATTCCTTGTGCCTCAGACCAGATCTAAGCGCCGTGATGATGGTTTCATCCCGGTGCTCGGGCACCTCGAGAAGGGCGTTGTAGAAACGGGTAATGTAGGTCTTGAACGTTTCCTTGTCCCCACTCTTAACCGTGAAGAGGTAGTCGACCGTGCGCCTCTGTCGATGGTTCCCCACGAAATGGCCGAGGAACTGGGTAGCTAGCTCGTTGAAGGTCGAAATCGAGCAGGGCTCGAGCCCCCGGAACCAGTCCCGACCTGCGCGGATAAGGGTGGCCGGAAAGGCTTTGCACTGGGCGGCGTCGGAGTGATCCTGGAAGCTCATCCCCGCGGTGAAAGCGTCCAAATGGTCCTTCGGGTCGGTTTTCCCGTCGAACAGAGAGACCTTTGGGGGCTTGTTGCGCGAGGAGACGTGGACGGCGAGCAGTTCCTCGGTGAACGGCTTTGTGAGCGAGTTGGAGGCATACTTAGCCCCGTCGCTCGAGAGGTGAGCCTCCCGGCAAATGCCCTCGATTTTCTTTTCGAGGGCGTCGAGCCGACCGTGGTATCCCGAGGAATCGGCGCCTTGGGAACCCTGGCCTCCGCTGCGGGTGACCTGCGTCTGGGAGTGGCCTCGGTTCCTTTCGACGAGGTGTCTCAGATCCCGAGGCGAGGTGGCTCTGGGACCGCCGAGGTGAACCCCTTCCGTACGGCCCCGCCGAGTGTGGTGGTGTCTACCACGCCTGTGGATAGACGAGGTGACTGACATCTCCTCAGGAGGATAAGGGTCGCGTGGAGGCTCGGGGCGGGGCGTTTTGGCGGCGGATCTTGGTGTAGAGCCGTGGGGCACCCAGCGGGCCTCAGGGAGCACCGGCTCGAGAGATCGGTGGCCAGGAATTGTTGCCTGTTGGTGGTCAGCCGTCCAGACGGGGGCAGAGCCTTCTGGAGGCGGTGGAGCGGTGATCTGGGGCCCAGGCCCGGCCATTTGGACGCGGACGAGGGCCTCCACGAGGGATTGCAGCCGATCTATCCGGCCTGCGAGGGCGTTGATGACGGTCATTGGAAGAGGCTCATCCCCACCTTCGGTGAGTAGAAGGCGGCAGCTGGTACCGGGATCTTCAGGGTGGCTGCTTGCCATTTGGGCGGAGATCGGAAGGCCAACTTTGTGTTTTGTGGAGTGATTCCCACAGACGGCGCCAACTGATGGAGGTCATTTTCGGGTCTCCGTCAGATGTTGTCTTCCGTTGATCTACCAGTGGACTTTGTTGATTATCTCCTGTTGCGTGTGGGTCTCAATGGGTTTTGGAGGAAGAAGTGGAATGAGGAGTTTGGTGCCGAGTACCTGCAAAGAAGTCCCGGGGTGGTTTGGTACCACCAAGGACCCTCCGACGATCAAGTTAGTGATGGGATCCGAGCAGAGTAACGGCTTAGAAGAGTAAAGAATGGCTTACTTGACCCCTCTGTGATAGGGGTTTATATAACGGTGGCGTCACGCAGCAGCAGGCGCGAGAATCTCGCCGGCAGTTACGCTCCCGACGTCACGCCCGCGTAGAGAGCGGATCGCCCATTAATGGGGATCGTGATGGCGTGGACCGTGGGACGTTGCTGGCATAAAATCCGCGCATTGCGAGATTCGCGGAGCGGTGGATACGCCTGTGAGTGGTGGAGTTGGTCGGAGGGCCGAGGAAGACAGCCTCGGTGGGAGCTCGGGGACGAGCGAGGAAGCCGAGGAGTCTTGGTCCTGTGGCAGCTCGAGGCGAGCTGAGGGGCCGAGGAGGCTAATTTGCAGGGAGCCCCGAGGAGGGCTAGCTTGTGCTTGCAGGTCGGGCGTAGGGTAGCCTGGTCGGCCCCCGTGGACCCTTTCTTCTGAGTCTTGGGACACGTCATCTACCACGTGTCTTGATCCTGGAGATTGCCGATATTGAGCATCATCAATCTTCAACTCGATCAAGCAAGAACTTATACTTGAAATTATAACTGTTAATATGTTTTGATTCTTTGATGAAACTTGACGAAGAACCAAAAGAAGAAGTTGAAGAAGATGGAGATGGAGATGCCACGGAAAAAGAGAGAGAGAGAGAGAGGAGCAGAGGTCGCTGGAGAGGGGAGGGAGGAATTTTATTTTTTTCATAATGCTTTAAATTGATAACGGTTTAAACCGTTACCAAAAGGGGATATGGTAACGGTTTAAATCATTACAAGGATTCTGGTAACGGGGTTTTTGGTAACTGTTGTGTAACGGTTTCAACCGTTACCCAATTAGGTTTTGGTAACGGTTTAAGCCGTTACCAAATACATATTTTGCAGCAGAGAAAATATAAAGACCTGCTTCAAGTTTTTGACCTTGAACTCAAGCTTTTTACCTTTTCAACTTTGCCCCGTGATTGCTTCAATACCATTTTTTCCCACACCTTCAAATCAAATCATCCTCATAATTTTCTTTAGCCTTTTCTTGGACTTTAACTTTGTATCTAGTCTCTCAACTTCCATTATTAGTTTGCTGTAATTTCTACACTCTCTTTTTGGGCTTTAAATTTGTATTTGGTCGTCTAACTTTTATCTTAGGTTTGCTATAATCTTTCTTTGTTTTTCATTAACGATAAGATGCAAATTGGTTTTGATAAAATCTTATTGCTTTTATTATGAATTTATCTTATTCTTTGTTTCCTATAATGAAATATCATAAGTCATGACACTGTAGATAAACTTATAAACTTTTGCACCTTATTTTTTTAAAATAAATTTTGCATGGTTTGTAGAGAAATTTATGCATCTTATATTTTTAAAATAAATTGTGTGGCTATAATTGTTCAACAAGTTACCTTGTATGTGTAAGTTTTTTCATATTTGATGAAATCTCATAAGTCATAATATTGTAGCTTTTTTCTTCAAAAAAATAAAAATGCCTGCAAATAGATTTTAAAAAATAATGTGGATTTTTTTAACACGTAAGAAGAATTGAAATCTCCATCTAGAACACGTTAACTCATCTAGGAATTTTCAAATACGATATAACGTCCATTTTATAAATATAAAAATTGAATAAAGTTGTAAAATTTAAGACTCTTATGAAATTGTTTTCAAAGAAAATAAAGAAATTTTTCAAAATTGTTTTAAGATAATTTTGGTCAAGTTTTGATAAAGGTGTAAAATTTAAGAGAGTTTTCTGAAATTATTTTCAAAGAAAATAAAGAAATTTTCCGAAAAAATAAAAGAAATTTCCGAAATTGTTTTAAGAAAATTTGGGCAATCTTCAAAGATTAGCGAGATAATAGATTTTATTTGAAATGCTGATTATTGCTGTAATAATATATTTCTTGAATTCTTAGACAACTTAATGTACTGACCGGGACCGGTTGCAAGTGTGCCTTAAGAAACATGTCCCATGACCAGCAACTTTTCATAAAGAGAAGGAGCCAAGGTTTTGTTGAAAAGAGCGAGTACAAATATTTTTCTCTCAAGTTAGATATACCTGACACCTTTGAAGGGGGTGTGTGTTCCAGTGGGACCCACCCTACCTATTTGAAAGCTACGTGTCGGCCAATGATTTGTTGGCGTAAATGATCTTTTTGTGAGTGGGGTATTGGGTAGTCAAATTGAGGTTGGTTGTTGATCTTTAAAAAGCAGGCAATTTGATGATGCATAAATAGTTGAATCCACTCCTTGTGAGCTGGACTGGACAGTATGATTTTTACGATCTTTTCCTTCCTTTTCATATTGTATAATGAGCGTGGGATTAACTATTAATAGGATAAATTTTATAATGCATCATTGTACTATTTTAAGGTTTTTTTTTTTTGAAATTGCATCATCGTACTATTTTAAGGGATGCATACCGCCTATCTCGTGAGAAGCGAGGTGTTGTCTGGTATCGAGGTGAGGTTATAACCGATACGGATACACACGGTGATCCACTATAGAACAATAAGGAGTATCGAATTCCATTCCGAAAGAGGGTACGATCAGAACTATAAATGGAATGATACCTATAATACGGAGGCGTCTTTTGGGTGAACCGGAACTCCATAGTTAAACGTGCTCGAGCTAGGGAAATTCTGGGAATTTGTGATTATTCAATCCATTTATGTCTTATATAAGTTATAGAAACTAGCATTTTCAAACAACCCTGCCTATTCGGGAAAGGGAGAGTCGGGTGGGTCATGGCATTTTCAGTGTTCAATGGTACTATCTCAAAAACTCTAAAAGCTCATTAGTATTTTTATATTGATACTTGGTTCATTATTATTATTATTATTATTATTTTTTGTGAGTAGAGGCGTTTTCCTGCTAAGATAGATATCACTCCAATAGAAGACAAAATCAATAAAATAAGTTTTTAAGAGAATAAATTATAAATATTGCCAAAACAAAAAATCCGCTTACAAATGAAATGAAAGGGCTTCCACAGACATGTCTTAATATATAGCCTAAACATGCAAAAGCAAAAAAATAATCTTACACATTGTCAAAGCTTAAAACAAAATAAATCCCTTTAAAATCTATCAAAAATGGCATCTAAACTTTTGATATCCAAAGGAAATAGTCATATCCAACGATGACGCAACAAGATCAAAAAGAGATTTTAGGACCCACTCACATGGATGGGACCTACTGTCTTCCATCACTCTTCAGCGTATGTTTGTATCATTGAACCAACCAAAAATCTGAGTCTAAAATTGTGTCGAGACTGAAGACCCCCCCCCTCCCCTCCTTCCTGAGTTTTGAAGTATAGTGTTCGTTTCTTTGAGTTACAGACTTGAGTACAAGACACAAGGGAAGTTCATTGTTTATTTTGTTGTTGAGTTGGATTTTAGATTTAAATATTTTAGCAATAAAATTGCTTATGTGGCAAGACTAAACAATTCTTGTGGCATGTCACCACACTTTTTCTAAATATTTAAGCAATAAAATTGCTTGTGTGGCAAGAGTCAAGCCAAGAGTTGGGACAAACAAGAGGTGGCCTCAACTCGTGGCTTTTGATGATGTATGATGATGTTTTTGATTTCATGTTTGTGTTTTGAGTCAATGAAACAAACACTTGACTCCTAACTCAAGCGGACAACAAAAACGGTTGTCCCTCTTGACTCCCAACTCAACCTCTTAGTGCATGAAACAAACGGCCCCTTGGCTTGTTATCATATAAGAGTTGTATGAGAAAGTTTAAATAAGAGTTGTATAAGAATGTGTTGTTGTATCTGAACATTTTTTCCTCTGATATCTATTCATCGCTCAAACAAACGAGCGATGGTAAATTCGCAATAGCCATTTTGATATCTGAATAAAAAGTGGCGGTGTCTTCGAAAGTCGATCCGAAAATTTGCTCTTATTTTGATCCGAAAGTCCTGACGACTTTTTGACGGCGTTCTCTGCGTCCAGCATCATTTGTTGACTAGAGAGATCCTCATTGAACAGTTCTAATGTCCATCCACTTGAAGACTTGAATCAGCCTTCCGAAAAGAAAAAGTCAAAAATAAATGATTAATTATACTGAGCTGCATTGCTGGAAAATGAAAATCATATTAGAAATAACCAAAGTGGATATTCATAGCATGACTCTTGTACTTGCACATTTCTTTGAAGAAAGGAATCTCCCTTTTATTAATAATGCTCTTATATATTTCATATGTAACATGATTGTTGACTGGACAATGCGATCTTTCTCAGATACGGACCGTACCAAGATGCGTAAGATTGCACATGAGATCGACCGGACAGACGAGGACGAGGACATGCAGACGCAGGACGGCGAGGAGGACGCCGATGAGGACGAGGGTACCATGAGCCTCTAGGAGTACTGTACCATTTGTCATAGGTTTGGTAGTGGTGTTTTATTTTGTCTTATGATCAAGGGGATGTTGTGATCTAATATTTGTATTATTGTGGTGTGAACTTTGAATGCACTGTATTTTGGATGGGTGGGTGTGCCTTGTAGGGTGAACTTGTATCGGTTAGACTTTTAATGATATTTCCGGTGGGATAATAATCCACTTTTATCTCAAAAAATATAATTAATAAAAAAAAGGTACCTTGACACTATGCTAGCTCAATTACATGCAAACATGCCCCATAAGCATCGAATAAAGTTATAGTATTAGGTTTTGTTTGCACAAAAATTAGATCTCGACTAAATGGGTGGAATAGGATTAAAAAGGGGTGGCAACTAATTTCGCCCATCATTGACAAAACCGGATCGAGAGGAAGGTTGGGGTTGCGAAAACCGGTCTTCCATACGAACAACACTATTCAGGAAAGGATCAAGCGGAAAAGATCCAAGGAGATATTTCTAGAAGATTGTTGTAAATTATTAGATGGAAAGATTTATTTAAATCTTAACAAGAAGAGGAAATCAAGGAAATCTTGCGTTGAGACCAAGATACACCTAGAGTTTTGACTGTTTTCTGACAAACCCTAGTCCTATAAAAGCTGAAGTTCAAAAACGAAGGAGGGAATCGATCTCTCAATCAACCAATTAAACTACTACTGTAGTTTTATCTCTAGAGCTTCTAAGCCGCCCTTCTAGTTAATGCAAGTTAGAACTCCGGTAACTACCGCTATCTTCATCGGGGCCCTGACAAATAGGTATGTCTCCTCATTCCTTGGATCTATTCAAGAGCAAATATTAAGATGAAGGGACGATCCTTGGCTGCACTTTCGGTGCGCAATTCCTTAAAACAGCGCAGCGCGGATTGTGGGATGGCCGAGAATGCCGATGGTCGGATCGGGGCTGTTAGAATGACTATAGAAAGGTTTAGATGTACATCCCTACTCTTGTAACATGATAATATAACCGATCTCGATTTGTGACGGTGTCAAGTTTAGTAATTTCAACATAGGTGGTTCAGATGTTCATTCCTACGGTTACGTTGTGATTTTGAAAGTGATATTGGCCTAGGCAATGTGATTCGGCATCTGTTTGGTCTGGTAAAAAACCAATCGAGCAATTTAGACGTACATCCCTGCACTTGGGTATTAAGAGGAGGCTGAGCGGTGTGGATGACGAATCATGACTTGACTCGAGGCTCACGGTGTAGGCTATTTAGATATCTATCCCTGCATTTCACTCGGTCTTCGAGGTTTTGTCATGATCAAAGGTTGTATATTTTCCCCCATTCTTTTATCCTATGTAACTGTAACCAAAGTATTTATCAATAAAATATGATGGCTGGATGTCTATTTCTTTATTTGTCTAATTTAACCTGTCTATGCAATTTAGGGCGTCTAATTCATAGGAAAAATGTTCCCCTTCCTCTAATGATGGCTTAACTGTCGAGGGAGGCTTCTTTCGTATTAATCTATTTTTATTAGTGCAGATCTAGTTTTTAAGCGAACAAATCTAAAGCCAATTCTTTCTCCTTCAAGAAATGGAGAAATGGGTGCGTCAAAAGCTTAAGAGAGAATCACTTCTAAATTGATCAAAACATCAAATTATCATAACTTTCATTAATGACCGGCATGTGTTTTCCCTCTTTTTGAACCTCCAACGAATGAACATTTGAAATAGGCAGAGTGAGAATAAAACAAAAAAAATCATTTAGTTTGACCAGAAGGTCTTGAATTCATGACTTTCTATAAGCACAAGCACTTATGATTAATTACACCTTATCGTCTCAGGTTCGGACCTGAACGAGGTATCTTACTAGGTCGCTTTAAATCACATCACAGAAAGGAGGATATCACATTGGAAATGGACACAACATAGAATCCACTTCAAGGAATTATCATGTTAAGTCTCTTTTTGGGACCCGAGCTATATGCTCTTTTTTAGCATGGGTGGATACTTTAAGTGGGGCCCGATGCTATTTGAAGTGGGGGCAAATACCTATTTTGATGTATTCGTTTCAGCGCAGCAGTGGCGGGCGCTTCCTAGCAGGACCCAACCATGTTGCCATGATGGGCGGATACCTCTTTTGAGGTACCTGAAATTAGCTTGCAAAGCAGAAACTGCTCTTAAGGTTTCTGCTAAGGCTAGGTAGGAGCGGATACCTCTTTTAAGATATCCGAAGTTGGGGGAGGATACTTCATTTGAGATATCCGAAATTGGCTTACAAAGAGAAAACTTCTCATGGGTTTCCCACCTAAGCAAAGTAGGGGCGGATATGTTTTTTGAGGTATGCAAAATTGGCTCATTTGGTGGAAAATAACATATGTTTATATCATTTACAAATCTTTTATGAAACACAAGTTTGTGTAGTATGTTTACGAACTTGTAGAAAATAGAATTAGTTCTCATCCTCAAATTTTGTATGCCGGGAATAGATCTTTATTCTCAAGATTTAGTCCTTTATTTTCAATATGAGAGAAGTAAGGATTCTCATTCCAATAGTTTGGTGAGATTTTCTGTCGCGCCCCGCTTCCCAGTAGACGGAAACGATGACGTGGCAAGCCCGCGGTATATTTATTCAGAGAAGGTCATTCCCTAAATAAATATACTAAACGCATTGAAACAATAATACACAATGCAAGAATAAATGGAGACTATAAAATTTTCAACAAATATCTTTACTTACATTTAATTTCAAATATTTACAAGTACATGGGTTTCAACTGAAAAGTAAATACAATAAAGGAAAATGCCTAAACATGTGGCATATATAAGCTGAATAAAAAGTGAAGCTAAGCTAATCCTGAGCAGCAATCAGGTTGTAGTCTTCCTCTGTGGCCTCCACTTTCTCCGTCTCGACCGTATCTGACGAACATTCCAAGAAAATAAGGGAAAGTAAGAGTAAAAAGAATGACAAGTGTGTGTGTGTGTGTGTGTGTGTGTGACGAGTAAAAATATATGTTCATGGGTAAATATGTACTATAGGTCTCTATATGGTCACTATATTAACGTTAAATTTCAAGTGTGAATGTCAACGCAGTCGTAGAAGTATTCACGAGCTCAAGAGTGGGGCCCCATGGGTAAAGAAACACGGGCCCATTTCATGTGTTAGCATCGGGGCTCTAGGTTGTGGATGAGTCGACCCGACTGATATTCGAGTAAAATAAAAAAGAGGTTAATACGGGACTCTTGAAACTCCGTTGGATTCACACAAGAAACTATCCCAAACACCCCGAATATAAATAGTTTATAACGTTATAGTATACTTCATTGATTTGATTGATTGATTATAACATATCTTGATCGAAACCATAGATTGCAAAAGGTGTAGAATGAAGTCGAGTGAGTCGAGTAAAATGCGAGTCATGTCAATTGCAATCTTGGTTCGAGTCAAATTAGTTCGAGTAGACTGGGTTCGAGTTCATATTCAAGTTTAGATTCGAGTTCAAGTTCAAACTTAGTTTTGGGTTTGGATTCGAGTTCAGGTCTTTTTCATATGAATTGATTTAACTGTTAAAGATCTTATGTTCGGGAGAAAATCGGCAACTGCTGCATATGGACGACATGATTTGTGTCTTTTTTCAAGACAATTGCCATTGATAACTCCGTTAAGTGTTCTAATTTGAATAGGCAAGCACTCTTTTTGTCCGGCTCTCTGGGGCTCAAGAGAAATGATACCGCTTAAACCTATATTAATATAGAGTCCTTAAAATATTGTTTGCATATCTCGAGGGGTTTTATGAAAAAATATTTTAATATCGTTTAAAAATAAAGCTTGAGGGTGATTTATAATATTTAAGGTTTTCATGAATATGTATTTTAATTGTTGTGGTATTTTAGTGATAAAACCCGACTTTTAAAAGTTTATGGTATTTTTTAAAAAACTACTACTTTGGAAAACTTGGTGGTATTTTATTAAAAAAATTTAATCTTTCATTTTAAAAATATAGTTTCAAAATTTGTTTTTATTGAAAATACGGATTCATAGTTTTATATAATTTTCCAAAGTTTGTTTTGTTTAGAAAAGTCGTATTTCTTAAAAACCGCATTTTTATTTCTTTTCGAGACCGAATACTCCATGAGAAGTTCTGTATCTCGCTTTACTATCTCAAGGATGTGTGATAATCTGCACCATCTATTAGCGGGCCCCCTAACGAGGGTTATAGAGACGCAATTGCCAAGGATTTAAGAATGTCAATTAAAAAGAAAACCCTTTATGTAAAAACTGTGGTATTTTAATGAAAAAATTATTCTTTGAATTAAATATATACTTAGAATACCGCGTTATGAAACCATAGTGTGTGTGTGGGGTAGGTCTTTACCGCGTAAAGTTTTTCTAAAGGTATTTTTAACAATTATTGAAATAATAGTTACACTAATGTTCAAGGTATTTTAAAGAAAAGTTTGTTATATGATTGTTTCACATGAAATTTTGGTTACAAAAAATGCAAAATATGTGAATTTTGTTTTAAAAAGATATTAGGGTGATTATGTGACATATAGACCTATCATGCATGATAAAATATTTAAAAGAAAAGATTATTACATGTTAACTCCACTTTGTCGGTATGATTTTAAAACGTGATTTAGATTGAAAAGAATTAGAAAGAGAAGGGATTTACGGGTTTAGGTTATTAATAAAGGAGAGGGGAGGCCTTCGGGGGTCGTGGTCTCGTCGGAGATACTCCGGTCGTCGAGATTGGTTTGCCACTCCACTTGGTTGCTTAACTTCATTTGGTACTTAGAGAGTTTGAGATAATATTTGATAGAAATTTCAGAATGGTGGAGAGCTAGAGGATGTGGTGCTATTTATAGTGAAAAATTTAGGGTTTGGGAATTAAATATTGGATTAAAAGAATTAAAATTGATGTTAAATGGTGAATTGAATAGTCTCTGTTTAATTGCAGGAAAATCAAAAAGTTCAGGGGAGTAGAGGGGAGCTGAATAGAGGAGTGTGCAAAGCACGGAGTCGAATGGGGCCATCAGGACCGTCGGTGGTGGGGAATTGCAAGAAACGGGCGGTCGGATCTTGAGGGGTTGCTTCGAGATTCGTGCCATGTGTTTAGATTTGTGTTTACTCCTCTTTATGCCTGCTTGATTTTTCTGAAACCTTTCGATTCTCTGTGAATTGCACGTGCAACTCTTGGGCTTCTGAAAAATTAAAAAGAAAAATCTTAAAAATTTAGGACTGATGGGATTCTAACACACATGTTACATTACAGTAGTGTAGAGGTTTTACTAATGAGCTACGAGTTGTTTCTTACTTTTATTGAACAAAAATAATTTATAATTCCTACACAGGCTGAAATACCCTTTTCTATACATTAAACAAATAATTTTGTACAGGAATTTCAGAGTCGTTACATTTTCGTTGTTAAGTCTTGATCTCTAAGAAAGTAGGCTTTTCAGCCAATTTTCATTCCAAAAGCAGCAGGTTTCTCCATTTCTACAAAATAGAACGCAGAGTTTCCTCTGGGTCCTTCAACTCTGGCCACGAATAACACACTTTTGAGGAGAACTCGATTGAGTTCTCCTCAAAAGTGGTCCATTTCAGACCGAGGTGATGATGGAAAGAGAGAGAAAGAGGCTTGACTTCAAGTTCTCAACTTGTTCCTGTTCTTCTTTTCTTTCTTTCTTTCTTTCTTAAGGAGATAATCTTCAAGGAAGCGAGAAAAATGTGGACCTTTTTTTCTTTTGCCTTGGTGCTTGCATATATAGAGAGAAGGAGAATAATAAAAAAACTATTCTAAGTATTGTAGATGATGATTTATGGATTTTGATGATCCAATTATTTGGTTTTGATGATCGCTTAAATATGAATAGTTCGTTGAGTGTCACTTGCTTATTTTACTTTACCTTATCGACACTAAACTTGTATACACTTGATATTTAGCTTGCATATCGTATTTCTTGTGTATATCGAGTAATATATCGATATTGACATGCTTTACTAGTGTTATATCTGTTGATATCGATATATTATTCTATTCGTTGTTTTGATGATTCACAATATGAAAAATTATATATACATACGTGTGCTCATCTATCTTGGTTTTCATATCTCTCTCTCTCACACACACAGAGTATATCAATATCTCATGCTTTGAGTTTATTTTTTACCTTGATGTTGATATACTATTCATGTTTGTGATATCGAAACAATGAATGTTCATATATTCGTGTTTATATCTTGTTTATTTCATAACACTGTATATGATATACTTGGTCGTTTGAGATTGCATTTCAGGATATCGGATATCTCACGACACAAGTGTTACCTTATTAATTAAACACAATAATAAGAGTTAAACTCTGTTTAAACACAATAAGGCAGCGCCTCACGTGCTCCCCACGTGAGCGCCAGCGTAGGCCTCTTATAGGATTAAACCCTACAGCGGCGCCTCACGTGAAGTTCACGTGAGCGCTGACGTGCAAAGCACGTAGTGTGTGTTATATAAGAATTAAATTCTTAGGCAGCGCCCACATGCATAGCACGTGAGCGTCAACACCTAAATTAAACAGAGTAGAATTAAATTCTACACAAAACTGGGGACATTCTCTGTTAAACAAGGCCGGTGGATTAAAAATCCAATGGTGATTAAAAAATTATCAAATGATAGAATTAAATTCTATTAGGAGGAAAATATCTCCCTGATCTTTTAAATAAAAAAAAATCTCTTCTCTGTTAAACAGAGCCGTTGGATTAAAAATCCAATGGTAGAATTAAATCCTATTAAGGGAAAATATTTCCCTAATTTTTCTAAATGAGAAAGATATTCTTGGTTGGATCAAACATTCAATGATAGAATTAAATTCTATTTTTTGGGAAAATACTTCCCTTGAGCTTTCAAAAAGAGAAAAATATTTAGAGAGTTATTGGATCAAAAATCTAATGAGAAAATATTTCCCTAATCTTTCCAAATAAGAAAGATAAATTCTGAACCCTTGGATTAAAAAAATCCATTGGTGATTAAAAATCACCATTTGATAGAATTAAATTCTATCTATGGGAAAATATTTCCCTTATCTAGTTAAAAACAAGAATATATATATTCTGTGAAACAAAAATCACTGGATCAAAGGTCCAACGGTGGATAAAATCCCCCAAATAATTTTTGAGACCAATTAAATCAATTGGCGTCTTTCAAATGAGAGATTTTCTCAAACTAACTAACAATTTGCCTCCTATATATAAAAGATCCGAGACTTCAAGTTTCGAAGAAAAAGGAATCCCATAAGTTTTCCACAAAACCGAGAATTTAATTCTCTTCTCAAAGAATAAAATTCTCGCTCTTCCAAACCCTAGGTAAAGAAAAAAGCAGAGATAAAACGTATCTCCTCTTCCTAGCATAAAGAAAATAAGGGTTTAACCCTTCATAAAAAGTTTTAGTTCTTCCTCTGATCTGAAATTTGCAAAGCAAATCTCCCCACAAGTTGAGAATTAAATTCTCATCGAAGAGATTCTGTTCTTCAAACTCAAAATTTAGAAGAAACAACTAGATTAAAAGAAAATGAGAGAAGAGAAGATATATTCTAGGAATTTAATTCCTTTGCAAACATCGTTTTGTTAGTTATATGTATGCCCTAGAGGCCATTACTGTACATAGGATGTATATGATGCTGGGACATTTATAGGGAGGACTTTCTTGCTCGACATGATAGTATGCTATCTGGTTGCTCTTTATCTTAACGTGTACACTGATTGTCTCTCTGTTACATGTTGGTAAAGCCCTTAGGATGTGTACTTGACTACTTGGACTATGATGCGGATCATACTAGTGGGGACATGGTAGTCCATAAGTATATCCTTCAAGGTCCCTAGTCGTGGGTGTATCAAGACGGGGCATCGATATACCAGAGTAGACTAGCGTATACCTTCTCGACCCAAACAGATGAGCGATGGATGATCCCATATCCATTGGTGTTTGACATCAGAGATGATATACGGGTGCTCAGTAGAGACTAGGTACACTGGACGGACTCGCCGAGAACTCCCAGATGGCATTATACCTTACGTCAGATGGCAGTTCTCTGGTGATACTGGTACAAGTTAGTCTGTAGACCCGAGATCGTCATAGAGTCTTGTGTGATTCCTACCGTGCTTTGATTTCCACCTTACCACGTCCAAGAGGGCATGCAAAACGGTGGTTTTTGGGTACAGTCCCGAATCACATGGAGGCAATGAGCGATAGGAGGGGATTCGTCTCTCCCGGTATAGGGAGTTGATGTTGTGCTGTGTTCGATTGGCTATAACCGGAAATCCCTGTCCAGGGTTGCTGAGATTTACTGGTAAGTGTTACCAGTAGTTTCTCGAAGTGTTATAGACCTCGTATCGACACGACTTATCGAGCTACTGGGGTCTGACGTTTACCACCCCTAGGCAAGATATGCGACATATCAGACGAACAGACCGGACTGTACGGTAAATGTTACTGGTTGGATTCACAGGAGTGTGAGCGGGCTTGCTCGTTGATCTTCTGATCGCTCAATACCCGGGTGGCCGTTACGTTTAGCAGACCGCTTGCGGCTTGTGGGTGTTTGATATGATCATCACCTGCTGCCGGCGTATTGACGAGTCTTTAGAGTCTTACACAGAGGTTTCCTGGCTCAAGCGAAACGAAATAGGAGCGCATATGAGATATGTGCGGGACCGAGAATAATACCAGTATGTGATACTGAATTCTATTCTCGCGATTTGTATCATCGCACGGTTATATAAGATATAGCCGGGTTACCGAATCAAATGTTGATTCGATATATTGATACACTTGATACTAGTCGGTTATATGCATTATGACCGGATCATTAAATCAACTGTTGATTTAATGATTTAATGTATAATTATATATTTGATATATTACTTTACATTAACTAGTATTTGTTCACTAAAGATTGATTTTCTCACTTGATGTGCACAAGTTGTATATGTGATATATTTTTGTGCACTAGTTTGTATCATGATTGATGATACATGCAAACTTGGGTGTGTGTTTGCTTTAAACCATGTTTAGGTTAATGGTTAGGTTTTATTTGTTTTATTTATTTTCTTTATTTATTTTTGGTAAGAAATAAAATGGTGGCTTGTTTTGTTTTACTCTTGAAGCTTCATGAAGCTTTGAAAGTCTTAACCATTTTGTTTCTTTCCTTAACCTAACCATTTACCTAAACCCTAGTTTATTCTCTACAAAGGTTAATCTCACCCTTGGTTGCAATATGATAATTTCACTTGAATTTTCTTTTGACAATAATTCATTTTTTTTCTTTCTTCTTCTTCTTCTTCAAGAAGAAAGAAAACCATTGCTAGAAAAATTTCAAGTGTTGAAATCAAGTGAGAAATCCAAATCCAAAGTGAACCCACTTCCTATTTCTTCATCCTCTACCACTTGCCATGTTGTATTGGGTGTTTTCTTCACAAGGTTCATGATCAAGTGAAGATGGAGCTTGAGTTAGAGTTGCCTCAACGTAGATCATCTTCGGTATCGAAGTCAACGACCTAGCCGGTTCATTTCTCCGACGAAACCATCGCTAGAGTCCGGGATCCCGGTGATCGTAGAGAAGGGACGTCATCACGGAGCTAAAGAAGTGGAGGACCGGATCTACAAACGTTGTATTTCCATTCACTTAGTAGCAAAGTAGTTTGCTTGCATTTACTTTCGCCTATCCTCTAGTTAACGATCTAGGTTAGGGTTTCTTGGCACCTAAATCTTAGAATTGGACATGTTTGATGCCTTGTGGAACCTCTTGAGTGTGCCTAGGAACCCTACACGTTTAACCCTACATAAAGAACATAGTTCTTATAAAAAGAACAGAAAAACTTAGTTCTCCAATAAAACCGATCTCAAATCCTCAAAACAGAGATTTTGGTGATCATTAATGGCCAAAATGCCATTAATAGAGATTCAATCTCTAAAAAGAAAAGGGCTTTGCGTCTCACCTGAGACACATGTGAGTGCCCAAAAGATTCCCTTAAATGGGACTCGGCGCCTCACGTGCTTCCTATGTGAGCGCCCAAAACAAAAGACTCGGCGCCTTACGCGCTTCCTACATGAAGCGTCCAAAATATAAACTCGGTGCCTCACGTTCTTCCCACGTGAAGCGCCCAAAATATAAATTCAGCGCCTAACGTGAAATACATGTGGGTGCCTAAAAATATAAACTCGGCGCCTTACGTGCTTCCCACGTGAGTGCCCAATAAAACAGAACGCTCAACGCCTTACGTAAAACACACGTGAGCGCCATATAAAAATGCTGAGCGCTAAAAATTTAGTCAAAAAGACTAAGTGTTTAGCACTGATTGGGCAGCGCCCATGTCTGAGCACCTCATGTGGTACACACGTGAGCGCCAGAGCAGAAAATAAGTGCTTAGCACTTTTGAATAAAGGGGGAAAGCCAAAGACCGAGTAGACCAAGTCCAAATCGGCTAAGTCTTTGAAATTTCTTGCAGCTGAGCCCAAACGCTCTGTTGTTGGATCTCAACAAAAATTTTTGATAATCCCTAAAATGTTGTTAAGTTGATCTTAGTCTCAAATAAGACTAACGTATCTTTAGTAAAAATAAATTGAGCCAAAATGCTCATATATTTAAGCTGATCTTAATCTCAAACTAGATTAACGGTTCTTAAATAAAACAAGATATTCTTTGGACTAAAGGAACATACAACTTAAGTTCAAACACAAATGAAAAATATACGGATTTGGACTAATCCGCGCCCTACGGGCGACGACATAAACTAGTCTCCGTATACAATCCACGGACAACCAAAACAAACAAAATAACACATGACACAAAGTGAACTACTGGAGAAGGAGAAAGTGGTTATCGCAACACGATAATGTAATTAATTGCAGGGACTTGCGCCTGAAGGAAGAGCGTCCCCACAATCAGAAACCCCTCACAAATGAGGGGGAATCTAATAAAGTCTGCTATAATGGTCGCATCTATTCAAACCTTTGATATACGGTGCCATAAATCAATTGGTATCTTCGGAGAGATGGATGGATATATCCAAGTAGTATCTGCCCCTAAATTCAGGCAAGACGTTCAATCCCGGTCCGTCTCTATTTTCGGTGGGAAACAACAAGCATACAAAGGAGGATGGAGGA
Organism: Agapanthus africanus; assembly: GCA_030015575.1. Classification (NCBI taxonomy): domain Eukaryota; kingdom Viridiplantae; phylum Streptophyta; class Magnoliopsida; order Asparagales; family Amaryllidaceae; genus Agapanthus; species Agapanthus africanus. The sequence goes on from JASDDO010000008.1 coordinate 338,006,540, forward strand.
AATCAAGCTTAAATGGATATATCTAATGGTGGTTGAAGTATATGGACGAGAGCTTCCCAAATTGTTCATAAGCTTCGGAAGTTCAAGCTACGTAGCCAAGAAACAAGAGTTCAAGATTCAAGCTACGAATAGTTAAGAAGCTAGAAGCCAAGTTCAAATTGAAACGTTGAAGTCAAGACCAAGATTTGAAGTTCAAGAGATCGACTTCTGTTGGATATAGTGCCCTCAAGTCAATTATTGTAATCACAGACATGCGATTATGATGATTGAGGGAGGACTTATACGGGTAGAACAGTCTTATTCGAGATGATAGTATGCTATCTGGTTTGACTTTATCATCATGTATATGCATTATGTGGTATTATAGATCACTATTACATGTTGATAGAACCCATATGATTCTTGCTTGACTACCAATATTATGATGGCGATCATATACGTGGGAGCTGGGTGGTCCATAAGCACATCCTTAAATGTCCCTATTCGAGAGAGTATCAAGACTGGGTATCGATACTCCAGAGTAGACTAGTGTATACTTTTGAGACCCCGACGAGGGGCAGTGGCCGGTCTCAAAAGCCATTGGTGTCAGTTGGTCACCTAAGATAGTATACAGGTGCTCACTGGAGGTGAGTACACTGTACGGACTCGTCGGGAACATGCTAGATGGTATTATACCTATTGTCAGATAGCAGTTCTCAGGTGACACGAGTACATGTTAGTTTGTCGACCTGAGATTGTCATTTGTCTTGTGTGAGTTCGCACCGTGCTTTAATTACTACCTTACCACGGCTCAAAGGAGTCGTGCAAACATGTTTTAGTTGGGTACATACGAGCCAAATGGAGGTAGTGAGCGGATCGTCGGGGATTCGTATCTCCCGGTATTGGTGGTAGATATCGCACTGTGCATGGGTAGCCATCACCAGAAATCCTTGTCTATGGTGGACGAGAATTATTGATTTGGATTAGTAGTTTATCAGTAGGTGATGGGCTTCACACCAACATGCGCAAGCGGCACTAGCTGTACGTAACGGTCCCCAGGTAGATGTCGATAAGAAGGCCGATGAGGAAACCCATCCGAACTCCTACCGAGCCTGATGTGACAATCTCCGTACAGTCCGGTCTGTTCGTCTATGACTATCGCATATCGGGCCTAGGGAGGCGGCAAGCCTCAGTCCCCTAATAGCGGTATAAGTCGTGTCGGAGCGAAGCCTATTACACCCTGAGAAACTACTGGAACCTACCAGTAAATCTCGCTTGCCCTGGCCGGGGACTTTGCGTAATGGCTCTCTGACACAGCGCGATATCAACTCCCAATACCGGGAGAGACGAATCCTGTCTAACCGCCACTGCCTCCAAGTGCTCGGGACTGCACCCAACTGCTACCTGTTTGCACGACTCCTTTTAGCCGTGGTAGGGTAGCAATCTAAGAACAGTGGGACACACTCAAGGCGAAGTAGCAGTGTCAAGTCTGAGGACTATGCTGTACTCATGTCACCTGGGAACTGTTAACTGACGACGGGTATAATACCAACCAACAGTTCCCCGTGAGTCCTGTTCGGTGTACCTGTAACCCAACGAGCACCTGTATACTATCTCCAGTACGACGTACTGACGGCTGTGGGACAGACCATCTCCCAAACTGGGATGAGAAGCGTACACACTAGTCTACTCCGGAGTATCGATGCCCTGTCTCGATAATCCTACGACTAGGGACCTGAATAAGGATGTGCTTGTAGACTACCCAGCCCCCACTAGTGTGACTGCCATCACAACGCTGGTAGTCAAGCAAGATCCTAAGAGCTCTATCAATACGTATACTCACATATTAAGATAGAAAAAACCAAGCAGCATACTACCATGTTTAGCAAGACTGTTATATACATGTGAATATCCCAAGCTTCCATTAAGTAATATACAAACTAGTATGATACAATAATGGCCCCTAGGGCATATACACTAACAATCTCCCACTTGCACTAGGGCCATGTACTGGCATATCGAAGACCGATGATCTCGAGTAGCCTCTCGAACTGAATCTGAGGTAGGGCCTTCGTGAATGGATCAGCAATGTTCTCTTCAGTAGCAACTCTCCGAACCTCGATCTCCCAACGATCAATAATCTCCCTGATCAGGTGATACCGCCTTAAGATGTGTTTGGACTTCTGATGGGACCTTGGTTCCTTCGCTAAAGCTATAGCTCCGTTGTTGTCGCAATACAGAGGTATTGGATCAACAATGGTAGGAACCACCTGAAGTTCTGTTAGGAACTTCTTCATCCAGACCGCTTCTTTTGCGGCATCGCAAGCAGCAATATACTCCGCTTCCATCGTCGAGTCAGCAACGGTGTCCTGCTTGGAACTCTTCCAGCACGCCGCCCCTCCATTGAGGGTAAAGACATAACCCGACATGGACTTGGAATCGTCCTTATCACTTTGGAAGTCGGAATCAGCAAAGGCCTCCATCTTGAGGTCTTTTCCGCCGTAAACCAAGAACATCTCCTTAGTCCTTCTTAGGTACTTGAGAATGTTCTTTACAGCTATCCAGTGCTTCTCCCCTGGGTCTGACTGATACCGGCTTACCACGCTCAGTGCGTAAGCTACATTTTGTCTGGTATACAACATCGCATACATTATAGAGCCTACCTCAGAAGCGTAGGGTATAATAGACATGCGTTCCCTTTCCAAATCAGTCTTGGGAGACATCTCTTTGGAGAGGGTGATTCCGTGACAAGCCGGTAGATTACCGCGCTTAGAATCTTCCATACTGAATCTTTTCAGTATAGTGTTGATATACCTGGACTGTGAAAGTCCCAACATCCTCTTGGATCTATCACGATAGATCCGGATCCCCAGAATGTAAGAGGCATCACCCAGGTCTTTCATGGAAAACCTGTGTGACAAGAATCCTTTGACAGATTGTAGCATAGGAATGTCATTTCCTATCAATAGAATGTCATCCACGTACAAGACGAGGAATACGACACTTCTGGCTACAACTTTACTATATATACATGGTTCATCTGGATTTTTGATAAAGTCATATTCTTTGACCGTTTCATCAAAACAGATGTTCCAACTCCGCGATGCTTGCTTTAGTCCATAAATGGACTTAAGCAACTTGCATACTTTACCGCTGCTCCCACTCTGATTGAAACCCTCTGGCTGATCCATATAGACGCACTCTTCTAAATTACCATTCAGAAAAGCCGTCTTTTTGTCCATCTGCCAGATTTCATAATCATAGAAGGCAGCAATAGCAAGAAGGACCCGAATGGATTTGAGCATAGCCACTGGAGAAAAAATTTCGTCATAGTCCAAACCAGGTCTTTGACGAAAACCCTTTGCAACAAGTCTAGCCTTATAGGTTTCTACCTGTCCATCTACACCAATCTTTTTCTTGAAGATCCATTTGCATCCTATGGGTTTTACCCCATTTGGAGCAAAGTCCAAAGTCCATACTTTGTTGGTGTACATGGACTCCATTTCGGTCCGCATTGCATCTAGCCATCGTACCGAGTCGCCGCTCTGGATGGCCTGCTGAAAGCTAGTAGGTTCATCATCATCGATGATGCAATCCTCTCTATCCCCATCTATGAGAAAACCGTAGTATCTCTCAGGCGGATGAGACAGCCTACTACTCCTGCGGAGGGGTGCGGGAATGTCCTGTTTTTCTTGAACTACTGGTTCTACCAAACTTTCAGTAGTAGTTTGTGGTTCTGGAATTTCTTCCAGTTCTATTTCGCTCCCACTTGTTTCCTTTTCTAAAACCTGCTGTTCTAGAAAATGGGCATTACGAGAAACAAAACCTTTTGTTCCTCTGCGTAATAGAATAGATACCCCTTGGAGTTTTTTGGATATCCCACAAACATACACTGTACTGATCGTGCCTCGAGCTTGTCCATATGCTGCTTTTTAACAAAAGCTGGACATCCCCATATCCTCAGATACTGAAGATAGGGTTTCTTCCCACTCCACATCTGATATGGCGTGGTAGGCACAGTCTTGGTAGCAACCCTGTTCAGAAGATATGCCGCTGATTCTAGCGCATAACCCCAGAAAGATCGCGGTAACTCAGCATTACTCATCATGGAACGTACCATATCCAATAGGGTTCGATTCCGTCTCTCTGATACACCGTTATGCTGTGGAGTGTATGGGGGAGTAAGCTGAGAGAGAATTCCTTTCTCTTTTAGGTAACCTAGGAACTCGGCACTTAAGTATTCACCACCTCGATCAGATCTTAGTGTCTTGATACTTTTGCCGGTTTGGTTTTCTACTTCATTCTTATACTCTTGGAATTTCTCAAAAGCCTCGGATTTATGTTTCATCAAGAAGATATATCCATACCTAGAGAAATCATCCGTAAAAGTAATGAAGTAGGAAAAACCACCTCGCGTATGTGTAGACATTAGACCGCACACGTCACTGTGTACGAGTCCCAAGAGCTCGCTCGCTCTTACTCCGTGTCCAGTAAACGGAGTCTTTGTCATCTTTCCCATGAGACAAGATTTACAAGTAGCATAAGATTGATATTCGAACGGATTCAAATATCCTTCTCTATGTAACTTAGTTAATCGTGTTTCATTGATGTGACCTAGTCTACAATGCCATAAGAAAGCCTGATTTATTTCTGGAGACTTTCTTTTAAGTGTGTTCTGGACATTGAAAACCTGAGCTTGACTTAATACGTATATACCGTCATCTAATGTACCAGACCCAATCAGAACTTGATTTTGGTGGATGTGAACTACATCGCTTACGAATGTAAAATCATATCCCTCTCTCGAAATTGAGGACACTGATATGATATTACAAGTCAAACTAGGTACATACAGACAGTTACGTAGAATCAATATCTGCCCACTTGTCAAACCTAGGTGATATTCTCCCACGGATTCAGTGTTCACACTCATTCCGTTTGCAACTTTGAGAGACAAATCACCTACCTTTATAACTCTTCGGTTTCTCAAAGCATGTAATGAATTACAGATATGAGATCCTGATCCTGTATCTAGTACCCAGGAAATAGAGTTAATTGACAAACAGTTCTCAATTACAAACACACTTGAGGTCGAAGCCACAACATGCTTCGAATCCTAGCTACTGGCTTCCAAAGCCCTGCAATCCTTCTGCCAATGCCCAATCCCATAACAATAGGAACATCCCTCCTTACCTACACCACGTCCCGAAACTTTTGCTCTTCCCTTTCCTCCTACTTTACTGACACCGTATATCGGCTTTGTAGAGGTCTTCTTCTTTTCACCCTTTGCTTTCGCCTTGGATGTTGAAGAAGAAGGTCCCCCATTAAGCAGAGCTTGTGTCTCCCTGGTTTCTTTCAGGGTGTAAGTAGAGAGTAGGGACTGTGGAAATAAGTCAGCATATGACCTGTTTCCCAACGTGGTCTCCAGGTCCTTAAGCTCATTAATATAGCTAGTCATCGTAAGGATGTTGTCCCCTACTGATGACCCGACAGCCAACCTCGCTTGAATTAATTCGTTCGAGGCTTCATATCTTGCGATATGAGATTGCTCTTCATATAAATCTTTGTTATGGAGAAAGATGGAAACTGAGTCTATCTTCTCGTGCTACTTCTGGTATACACCATCAACTGAAGCCAACACGAGGCACTTGGCTTTCGCTTTATCCTTTTTCCTTGTCTGACGGATATCCATATCCGCTACGGTGGAAACTGGACCTGGGATGGTGGGATCTTGAGTAGTAATAGGGTGGTCCAGATTGTCATAAGCAATGGACATCTGGACAGACCTTTGCCAGTCATATAAGTCAGATTCAGTCAAATTGTTATCTAGATGTAACCTAGTCATGGTCACAAGGTCGCTGAAATGAGAGAGAGAGAAGAAAACACTTTAGCATGATGCTCTTGCAAGTTTAGATTGGTTTTTAATTTATCTAAACTGGATGGCTCCCACTGTTTCTCGAATCCTTCTTCAAACCATAAAAGAAGAATTAGCCAAGACTATTCTCACCGTACAATACTTGCTTAACCGTTCAGCCAGGCTAGTGTCGATACTTCGAGGGAGGTTTTCCAACGCTTTCGCGAAGTTCCTTAATTATAGAACCTCTTTTCTCTGGGGGCATAGCCCCGCTGACACTTTTCTAGGCACCTACTTGGTTTATAGCATTGATCGTTAAGTGACGAATCTCCTGATAAGTAGCATATACTCACAGTAGGATCGGGATCCAAATATCATCGTATGATAATGTTGAAGGAATCCTACCAACATTCATCAAACTCCAAATGGTATGCAACACTAGCAAGTTTCAGTTTCTTTAGAAACTCCCGATGTGGATTTTTGTCCCATGTTCTTATGATCTTGACTAAGGGCCAACAAATCATAAGTCACATGTCAAGTTCTGCACATCATTATCTTGTCAATTTGAACCCACCCGTATATTCTCTTGACTAAGGGCCAAACAAAGTAATACGATTGTCCTAAACCAACTCATCTATCTATGCAACAAATGAATACCCCAGCAGCTACCAAACACTATGTCTTGACTAAGGGCCAAACAAACATAGCTTGAATACTACTGACCATCCATAAGAAATGACGGAGGGCTACGACTGGTTTTGGCGAAACCGTGAACGTAGTGAACTTGATATAATCGAAGGAACCTGATAGCTTTTTAAAAGGAGTGGTTAAAGCTCCGCAATTTAAAAATATCTTCTGTTTTTAAAATTAACCGAGTGGTTTCTTTTAAATTGTTCCAACGATTCAACTTTGGATTATTTTCTTTGCATTAAAATAATGCGTCCCATCATTTAACCTATCATTGCAGAAAACAACGAAAATACAACGTCCTCTTATACCATCTGCATTCGCCACTGGGTCCCGTCATCACCCGTTAGGTTACTTAACTAACGGCAGAGCGGGGGCTGGGCTAGCGCGGGTGTAAAACATAAGTGACGTCTAAATAGCTATCATATATAGATATTGTACATTCGTCAGACGCAATAATAGGCATTCCAGATCTCAGATGAACATTATTGGATATACAAGCAATCCGTGTTTTCTTTGAGCCTGCAACGAAGGACGGATTATACAGTTGTGATGAATAGCCATTATCCCACCCTAGACCCCTACGAGTATGGCAAACTACCCGCCAAGTACCCGAAGTGAAGCGGTCTCCCTCAACAAAGTGAGTAGGCCACTAAACACTTCAAAGTACCCGGTAGTTTGTGCACCCCACCTTGGGTCTGTCCTAGGAGCAAAAACAGTAAAATGAAATAATACAACGGTGGCTACAACCGCAACCTGGATGCGCCCCGCAAAATAATATTACAACATATTACAATTACATTGAATGAATTAAAATAATAACCCATCACAAAACCCCGGCTAATCATCACAACAATCCAATACAGTTCATAATCACAAACAGTAAAATCCATTACAGAAATGTGCAACCCCCTGCCAACCGACGTACTAGCAGTTAGGGGAGGTTTACGAACACATTATACAAACACATATATAATCATATTAGCAAACATCATAAAATTTCGATCGAGCAAAACACTTTAGATTCTACTCCAAAACTTCTCTGTGCACCTGAGATCTTAGCAGAAAATAAAATATCCCAGAAATATCACTGTTAACACATAAGAGTTACTGAAGAAATTTGAGCTGACTCGGGCCCAACTCGGTCGCGGATCCACGGCGGATCGCATGGATCCGCCGCGGATCCGCGGTGAGTTAGCCGAGTCATGAGTCCAAATTTCTTCAGTAGCCCTATTATTCCCTTCTTGTTATACTGCAGGTCCCTGAAAAATTTTTAGGGCCTGTTTTAAATTCGACAGAAACTGTGTTAAAACGATGATTTTTCTGGTTCTTTTTGCGTTCGAAATTCTTACGACTTTGCTAATGAGTTAATTATTGTTTAGCGAGGCTCTGATACCACTGTAAGTCGATGTACTACACCCCACGACTTGCGGGGAGGCGGAAATATGAAAAACGATCTTGTTCTTTGCAATAACATCGACTAACCGCAAGAATCGTTGCTAAACAATAACTAACAAAAGCATAGGAGTTCTAAACTACTATGTGAAGTGATTATACCTAATGAACCGTGTCCTTCGTCTTTACAATCTCCACCTCCTCCTCGGCCTTCTCCAAGTAGTAGACGATCCACCCGAGAGCTTTACTCCAAGCTTTGCCTCTAAACTTGAGGTAACTAGGTTTCATTAGTTGCTAATCAAAGTACCTAGATGATATAGAGTGAGGGTTATGGATTAATTAGCTTATCTAATCCTTGATCTCAACACATGAAAGGGGAGGATTAGGGTTTGAAGAGAGAGTGCTTGAGGAGAGAGAAGGTGAGCATAAGAATTAAGAATGAGATAATGATCTATCATGATATATATGAAGCATTATCATTTATCCAGAAATCAAATAAAGGATTTAACAACCATGCTTCATAAATACATATGAGTGATTCATCTCCATGAGTCATTAAGCATTTATGATGCATTAATGACATGGATACAACAACAACTGAGCCTTTTATCCCAAGCATATGGGGTAGGCTACATGAACCAACATGAGAATCACGCCGGGTCCAGCACATGAATCCTCTGTCTCCACTCGCTTCTATCGAACAATATACTTTCATTGAGTCCTTTGGCAACCATATCGTTTCGTATCACCTCCATCCATGTTTTCTTCGGTCTCCCTTTTGCCCTTTTGCCATTGCCCATATCGAGAGTATCTATTCGTCGAACCGGTGCTTCCATAGGTCTGCGTCGAACATGACCAAACCATCTTAGCCGGTTTTCCCGCATCTTCTCCTCCACAGGTGCTACACCAACTTTTGCACGAATATCCTCATTTCGCACCTTATCTTTTCTAGTGTTACCGCACATCCAACGAAGCATGCGCATCTCCGCTACGTGCATCTTCTGTGTATGATGCTTCTTAGGAGCCCAGCATTCTGTACCATATAATAAGGCAGGCCGAATAGCGCTCCGATAAAACTTCCCTTTCAATTTTAACAGAAAGTTACGATCACACAAAATCCCTGTTGCACTCCTCCATTTCAACCAACCAGCTTGGATCCTTTGATTAACATTACTATCGATCTCCCCATTCTTTTGGATGATGGAACATAGATATCTAAAATGGTCGCTCGGTGATATCTCTTGCCCTTCCAATGTTATACCAATATGGTTTTGACTTCTCTGGCTACTAAATTTGCAGTGCATATATGCTGTCTTGGACCTGCTCAATCTGAATCTCCGAGATTCCAATGTTTGCCTCCATAATTCCAATTTGGCATTAACCCCTGCTTTCGTCTCATTTACTAGAACAATATCATCAGCGAATAGCATACACCAAGGTACCTCATCTTGGATAGTTCTAGTAAGCTCATCCATCACGATGGTAAACAGGAATGGACTTAATGCAGATCCTTGATGTAAACCAATAGTAATCGAAAAATCACTCGTTAAGCCGCCGCAAGTTCTGATATTTGCCACTACTCCGTCGTACATATCCTTGATTATGTCAATATACTTGAGAGGAACCCCCTTCTTCATCATTGTCCCCCATAATACCTCTCTAGGTACCTTGTCGTACGCTTTTTCTAAATCAATAAATATCATATGCAAATCTCTTCTCCTCTCTCGAAAGCGCTCGACCAGTTGACGAAGCAAATGAATCGCCTTTGTCGTCGATCGTCCAGGCATGAACCCAAATTGGTTCTCTGTTATCTTAATATCCTTCCTTAGCCTGTGTTCAATCACTCTCTCCCAAAGTTTCATGGTGTGACACATCAGTTTTATTCCACGGTAGTTTGAGCAACTTTGAATGTCACCCTTGTTCTTGTAGATAGGTACAAGGATACTTTTCCTCCATTCATTTGGCATCTTTTTTGTCTGCCAAATCTTATTAAACAGATCTGTCAGCCATTTAACGCCTATTTCTCCTAAGCATCTCCAAATCTCGATAGGAATCCCGTCAGGACCAACCGCTTTTCTTAAACCCATTCTGTTCAAAGCTTCTTTAACCTCAGGAAGTCTTATTTTACGCATGAAATCATGGTTTATATCCTGAGATTGAATGACAAGTCCATCCAAATTCTTAGTAAAGCTCTCATTGAACAATTTGTCAAAATAATCTCTCCATCTTTCCTTGATATCCTCATCTCGAACTAAAACATTCTGATTTTCATTTTTGACATACTTCACCGCACATAAGTCTCTAGTCTTCCTTTTCCGCATTCGAGCAATCCGGTATATATCATTTGCAGCCTATTTAGTGTCTAATTTCTCGTACACCTCCTTGTAGACCTTAGATTTAGCTTCCCGAACAGCTTTCTTAACTTCCTTTTTAGCCATTTTGTACTTCTCGAATCTCTCCACATCTCTACTTTTCTTCAAATCTTTATAAGAATCCCTTTTAATTTTAATAGCAGCCTTTACATCTTCATTCCACCATGATATGTCCTTAGATGGTGGAGCACCACCTCTCGACTCACCAAGTAGATCTCTAGCTACCTTCTTGATACAACTATCCATTTTGTTCCATGTTTTGTCTGGATCATCTTCCGACTGCCAATCCGCTTCTTGTACTACATGATCTATAAAAGACTTTTGGTTACCTTCTTTCAATCGCCACCATTTAATTTTAGGCTCAATCTTACGTCTAATCTTCCTAGGTTCTCTTCTAAATCGATAATCTAGAACTAAAAGTCTATGTTGAGTGGTTACGCTCTCACCTGGCACTACCTTACAGTCGATACAACAACCTCTATCTATTCTTCTCGTCAGAAAAAAGTCTATTTGACTAGCACTTGATCCGCTCCTAAAAGTGATAAGGTGGGACTCTCTTTTCCTAAACCAGGTGTTTGCTAAGATCAAGTCATAAGATAAAGCAAAATCTAGAATCGAGTCACCTACTTCATTCCTTTGTCCGAAACCAAAACCTCCATGGATAGTATCAAACCCACTACGACTAGTACCTACATGTCCATTAAGATCACCACCAATAAATAACTTCTCTCCACTAGGTATACTTTGCACCACCTCGTCTAAATCCTCCCAGAATAGACGCTTACTAGCGTCATCAAAACCTATCTATGGTGCATAAGCACTAATAACATTAAGGATCTCTCCACCTAGAATAAGCTTAACCAGTAAAAGTCTATCACCTTTTCTCCTAATCTCAACTACATCCTCATGCAACCGTCTATCTATGATTATGCCTACCCCATTACGATTTTTATCTCTACCCGTATACCAAAGCTTATAACCCCAAGGCTCTATGACTCTACTCTTTTCACCTACCCACTTAGTTTCTTGCAAACACATAATACCAACTCTCCTCCTAATCATCACCTCCACTAATTCTATTAGTCTACCCGTAAGGGAACCTATGTTCCAGGAAGCTAGACGGATGGATGAATCACACAAATGAGTCACTAATCTCATTTAATGCATATGCCACCTAAACCCCCAAGTCACCAACCTTCTAGAAGCTTCTCGTGAAATTATGAGAACGCCCCTCCTGTCCGTGAAAACACGGAAAAACTTTAGACTGTATAAATCCAATAACCCGATACTAGAATCTGGCTTAAACCAAAGACGACTAGTAAAAACTGTCCGAATGTCGTACGTGCGTAAACATACGTATGCGTCCGAACCCTTGTCGTAAAACCATACGACCTCTATATCGTTTCGCCTGGAGCAGGGCAACTCTCTGTGTGGGACTCTAGAGACTCGACTACTATGCTGGCAGTGGGTTTAACCACAGACCGCAAGCGGCACTAGCTGTACGTAACGGTCCCCAGGTAGATGTCGATAAGAAGGCCGATGAGGAAACCCATCCGAACTCCTACCGAGCCTGATGTGACAATCTCCGTACAGTCCGGTCTGTTCGTCTATGACTATCGCATATCAGGCCTAGGGGGGCGGCAAGCGTCAGTCCCCTAATAGCGGTATAATTCGTGTCGGAGCGAAGCCCATTACACCCTGAGAAACTACTGGAACCTACCAGTAAATCTCGCTTGCCCTGGCCAGGGACTTTGCGTAATGGCTCTCTGACACAGCGCGATATCAACTCCTAATACCGGGAGAGACGAATCCTGTCTAACCGCCACTGCCTCCAAGTGCTCGGGACTGCACCCAACTGCTACCTGTTTGCACGACTCCTTTGAGCCGTGGTAGGGTAGCAATCTAAGAACAGTGGGACACACTCAAGACGAAGTAGCAGTGTTAAGTCTGCGGACTATGCTGTACTCATGTCACCTGGGAACTGTTAACTGACAACGGGTATAATACCAACCAACAGTTCCCCGTGAGTCCTGTCCGGTATACCCGTAACCCAACGAGCACCTGTATACTATCTCCAGTACGACGTACTGACGGCTGTGGGACAGACCATCTCCCCAACTGGGATGAGAAGCGTACACACTAGTCTACTCCGGAGTATCGATGCCCTGTCTCGATAATCCTACGACTAGGGACCTGAATAAGGATGTGCTTGTAGACTACCCAGCCCCCACTAGTGTGACTGCCATTACAACGCTGGTAGTCAAGAAAGATCCTAAGAGCTCTATCAATACGTATACTCACATATTAAGATAGAAAAAACCAAGTAGCATACTACCATGTTTAGCAAGACTGTTATATACATGTGAATATCCCAAGCTTCCATTAAGTAATATACAAACTAGTATGATACAATAATGGCCCCTAGGGCATATACACTCATCGGGAAGATCTTATTCTTGGGAATCAAAGATTCAGAAAAAAACTAGGTCCAAAAGAAAAACAAAAGGAAAAAGAACCTATAAAAGAACTTAGTTCTTAAAGAAAAACCCGATCCCAGATTTTCAAAAAAAACCCGAAGATCTTGGTGATCATTAATGGTCAAAATGATATTAACAGAGATTTAATCTCTAAAAGGGGGAAAAAGACTAGCGCCTCATGTGCTTCCCACGTGGGCTCCCTTTTAACAGCGCCCAGCGCCTCACGTGAAAAACACGCGGGCGCCCAAAACAGAAGGCCGGCGCCTTACATGAAACGCATGTGGGCGCTGAATAAAAGTGCTGAGCACTCTATATACAGCCGAAGACAGCTAAGTGCTTAGCACTGATTGGGCAGCGCCCGGCGCCGCACGTGCTTCACACGTGGACACCATATAAAAAGTGCTTAGCATATTATATGTAGCCAAAACGACTGAGTGCTTAGCACTAATTGGGCAGCGCCCAGCGCCGCACGTGCACCTGACACAAACGCCTTAAGAAGTGCTTAGCACTTCACATTTAGTCAAAACGACTAAAGTGTTCAACACTTATTGGGCAGCGCCCATGACTGAATGCTTCATGTGGCATACATCTGAGTGTCAGAGCTCAAATAAGTGCTTAGCACTTTTAAATAAAAAGAAAAGGATTGAACAAACAGAGCCCAAATAAGTGCTTTGCACTTTTGAATAAAAAATGAATAAGTAGACTAAGCCCAAATTAGCTAAGTCTTTGAAGTTTTCTTACAGTTGAGCCTAAATGCTCTTTTGCTAGATCTTAAGCAAAAATGATCCTAGAATGTTGTTAAGTTGATCTTAGTCTCAAATTAGACTAACGCATCCTTAGCAAGAACAAACTGAGTCTAAATGCTCACCTATAGATTTAAGTTGATCTTAATCTCAAACCAGATTAACAGTTTTTAAAGAAAAAAATATTTCAGAACTGAAGGAATATAAAACCTAAGTTCAAAACCCATCAAGCAAATCCTTGACAAAACCCAAATCTAAAATATACGGATTTTGACTGATCCGCGCCCTACGGACGACAACATAAACTAGTCTTCGTATACAATCCACGGGCAATTTAAACAAACAAAAATACACACGACACGAAGTGAACCGCCAGAGCAGGAGAATGTAGTTATCTCAATGCGGTAACGTAATTAACTGCAGGGGCTTGCGCCTGCAGGGAAGAACGTCCCCACAATAAAAAACCCCTCATACACGAGGGGGAATCTAATAAAGTCTGCTACAACGGTCGCATCTGTCCAAAGCTCTGATATATTGTACCATAAATCAACTTGGTATTTTCGGAAACGTGGATGGAGAAGTCCAAATAGTATCTGCCCCCAAACTTTAGGCCAGACGTCCCAACGTCTCGGTCCGTGTCTTTCGGCGGTGAACAGATTCTGGCACGCCCGGTAAGACCTTTTACTTTTTCCATTCCACACTTCGTGTGTCGTGTTTCGCGAACAAAATCGCAGTTCGCTATGGTTGCCCTTGGATTCGAGGTACTAAAATTTGGTGTCCTGCTCCTGTGCAGAAAATCGATGGCTTCCAACTGCACCTCTTGCAACAGTAACTCTTGCCCCACCCCAAATGGAGGAGTGACCTACGGGCCCAACACGGCCTCTATCTTTTCAATGCCGGTGGGGCAAGTAACACAAGCCACTACTGGATTGTTCTTTGGGACCATGCTCCCACCAGTGAGTTTCGGTGTCTCAGCGCCATAAGAGGAATCTCCTAAGAGGTCGGTCTTCGATCGATTGGTGACCACAATGATCCTTCTCAACGGACCATCCAAATCTGATGTTTTAGTCTTCAACAGGCTGAGCAAGAACTCGAACGGGCCCGCAAAGAGGCTCGTAATACTTGAACGGGCTGCTCCAAAATGGATAGCCCTCTCAACTCCTCCTACGGGCGAAACCGTCAAAAGCGCTTCCCCCGTCAGAAGATCGGTCTTCGAAAAATTGGCCGTTCCTCCCCAAACTCTAATCAGGACGTCGGTCTTCAACAGGCTGACACCAATAGAAGCCTCTCAGTAAAGCCGGGGGCATGACGAAACCTCTTCCACAACTGAGGCGGTCCCTTCTGGAAGGCACATTCGACGTCGCCACTAGCGCCGAGTGAGAAAAGCTGGAGGCAACTCCCCCTCTGGACTTACCCCACCAGCTCCAATGGTGGAAGTTGACGTTGCTGTTCTAATCGGGAAAAGTTTTGATCTGTTCAGGAGGGTACGCAAGAAATCTCCAACGGTGGTGCTAAAAAAATCGCCCCACCTACATAGGTCACTATTCAGGCAGAACCGGAGCACCCCTATTAGCGTCTCTCTTCCCAATTTCATAGAGTCTGGCGAAAAGTCCAGGACTCTGTGATTGATCAAACCTACTCTCGTCGACCGAAGAAATCGAAAGCTCGGCAAGAGAAATGCCATCCCTCCATAATACAGCGAGGTACTTCTTAAACACATGTGCGTGTCATAACTGCTCCTTCAACTCTGACCACCCACAAAAGAATGAGGCCAGAGAAAATCCCATTGCTTGCGGAAAATTCCAAAGGTGATGGACCCAAACGCCCCAAGTCTTAGGGCATGATCGTGCATACGGTCTACATGGCTTCCGGGAAAGAAGAAAGCCGTGCTTCGGCAGGTCACCGACCGCAAACTCGGTCGCTGACTAAGGCTCAAAAGCAACAACAAAAGCTCCAGGAGATGCTGACCAAAATGGCAGCACTTACCGGACAGAAAGAAAGCCCGAACACAACAGCCGAATAGTGCCAGGAGCAGGAGACCGATACAAAGTTCCTGCGAAGGGTGCTTGATGTTGGATATGTATACCCTAGAGGCCTTCATTGTATGGGATGCTAGGCATATGTATGTACATGAAAATCTTGCTCGATATGATAGTACACTATTTTGTTTGTCTTTATCTTAACATGTGATGTGTTTTACTTAGTATTTAATATCTTGTATACATGTTGATAAAGCCCGTATGATCTTTGCCTGACTACCAGCGTTGTGATGGCAATCATACTTGTGGGTGCTGGGTAGTCGATAAGTACATCCTTAAAGTGTCCCTAGTCATAGGAGTATCGAGACTGGGCATCGATACTCCAGAGTAGACTAGTGTATACATATATAGACCCTGACAAGGGGCGATGGATTGGTCCCGCATCCATTGGTGAGGTGCACCTAAGATTGTATACAAGTGCTCATTGGGTGTGAGTACACAGGACGGACTCGCCGAGGACTGGATAGATGGTATTATATCTAGCGTTAGATAGCAGTTCTCTGGTGACATGAGTGCAGATAGTTTGTCAACCTGAGGTCGTCATTTGTCTTGTGTGAGTTACCACTGTGCTTTGATTACTACCCTACCACGGCTCTACCGAGTCATGCAAACAGGTTTTAGTTGGGTACAGTCCTGAGCCACATGGAGGCAGTGAGCGACTGTTGGGGATTCGTCTCTCCCGGTATAGGGAGTCGATGTCGCACAGTGATCGGTTGGTCAACACCATAAGTCCTTGGTCAGGATGGATTGAGAATTACTGGTGGTTAGACTAGTAGATTCGCGGATGGTCTTTAGCCATACCGACACGACTTGTCTAGTTATTAGGGGTCTGATGTTTTCCACCCCCTAGACCTTGCATGCGATACTCTCAGACGAACAGACCGGAGTGCACGGAGATTGTCAGGAACAGGCTTAGTAGGGGTTCGGATGAGTTCGCTCGTCGGCCTTCTTTTTTGACAGATACTTGGGTAGCCATTACGTACAGCTAGTGCCGCTGACAGACTTGTAGTTAAACCCACTGCCAGCGTACTATCGAGTCTTTAGAGTCCCACATAGAAGGTTTTCCTGGTTCAGGCGAAACGATGTAGAGGCCATATGGTCTTACGGTAAGGTTTCGATCATATACGTGTACTGGCTACACAGATGATATTCGGACGGATAATACTAGTGGGCTTTGGTTTAAGCCGGATTCTAGTATTATATTATTGGATTATTATTAATTCATTGTATTCTTATTTTTCGGAATACGAATACGGGTATGTATATACGGTGAGGGAATTCTTGTAATTTCACAAGACATGCTTCTAGAAGCAGACACCTCATATTTAGACTTATCTATTTATGCAAATAGATTAATGAGGTAGAAATTGGAGATATTTGTGGCATGGATGAAAGCATGGCTAAGTCATTTATTTATTCATTTGACTTTACTATTCAAGCATGGTTGCTTATTTTCTATGGAAAATAATCCATGCTTGATGATTGCAAAGAGTTAGCCATTCTATCTTTCTACACGACCTTATCTCATTTGCTTTTGTTCATTCTCTCTCCAATTTTTCTCTCCTCCTTTCTCAAACTCTAACCCTCACATGAGTTGTGAATCCTAGGGCTCTTGAGATAAAATACTCCATTCATCTTTCTCTACATCTTCTAAGCTGTTTAGTCTAGCAAACTAGACATCTTAGTTATCTCACACTTGAGGTTGAAGCTTGAACCATAGGCTCTCGGGTGGATCATCTTTGACAAAGAGAAGACGACGATCGAGTTCCATTCAAGCTTTCTAGGAGCCAAGAAGAGGAGAAGAAGAATCAAGCTTGAACCAAGGAGCTAAGTAGGAAAAAGAAGACCCGAAAGACTTGATCGAGAAGGTATAACTCTCACCGAGTAGTTAAAAACATTCTTGTAGTTAGTCGTAGCTAGTTATGGTTTAATTAAGATCCTGGGTTGTCTTGGTCGATATTGCGAAGCCACTCTTTTGAAATAGAACAAATCATTTTTTGTGTATTCCGCCTTCCCGCGGACTCGCGGGGTGCGCAACATCAACTTACACTGGTATCATAACCACTTAAACCTTAACTAGCTAGTTAGAAAGTAGTTAGAACTTCGATCGTCGAAAAATTTAATCGAAATCAAATTTTCATGATAAGCTTTCTGTCGATTTTAAAATCTGTTCAAAAAAATTATTTCAGCGGCCTTAAAAATACATGCAGGCTTTTATAAGAACACAGAAAAAATTCGAGCTCGTAATCGCCTAGACAACTGTGGAACCGTGGCCAAACTCGTTGTTTAGCCACGGATCCACGGCCAAGGAGAGGTCGATTCGCTCTAATTTTTTTCCTGTGGGTCTCAATATTGGAAATATGATTTCTTGCATATTTGGTTTCTACCTAAAATTGTTTGTGTACTGGTTTGTACATGGGGTAGACACGAAAAATATTTTCGATCGAAATTCTAAGTTACTTGGCTAACATGGGTTTTCTGTATTTGTAAATATGTGTTGCTAAACGTTTGCTAATTGCTATATATCGATTAGTGGGTGTTGCACATAGCTGTGATTTGGTGATGGTTTGTGTATATGGAGTATTGGATCGTCATGAATGAATAGTCTGGGGATGTGAGAAGAGTGTTTTCTTTTCTTTCATTCATGTAAATTTGTAAATTGATGTAATATTATTTTTGAGGGGAACATCCGAGTTGAGGTTATAGCCACCGTTGTATTATTTTATTTACTTTTTCTTGCATCTAGAATAGACCCAAGATGGTGTGCACAAACTACCGGGTTCTTGAAGTACCGAGTGACATACTCATTTTATTGAAGGAGGTTGCTGCACTTCGGGAATTTGGCAGGTAGTTTGCCGCACCCGTAGGGGTCTAGGGTAGGGTTTGGCTATTTATCACGACCGTGGAATCCATGTTTCGTTATAGGCTAAAATGAAATACGGAAATCCTAGTATATCCAATATATTCATCTATGATTCTGTGATCTGGAGTGCTTATTATTGCGTGAGACGAATGGCTATATATATATTATATATAATAAATGTTGCTTAAGTTTTGCACTCGCGCTAATCCAGCCCCTGCTCTGCCATTAGTTAAGTAACCTAACAGTGTATGACGGGGCCCCGTGGCGAATATAGATGGCATAAGCGTACGTTCTATTTTCGTTTCTTTTCTGCAACGATAAGGTTAATTGATGGGACTGCATTAATTTTGATTAATGCAAAGGAATAAACCTAAAATCTGATGGCGTTGGAACAATTACAAAACCACTCGGTTTTCTTCAAAAAGCATTTTTAAAAGCGGCGCTTAAACCCCTCCTTTTCAAATGCTATCCGTTTCCTTCGACTATATCAAGTTCATTACGTTAACGATTTTCGCCAAAAACCAGCCGTAGCCCTCCATCATTTCAGATAGGTATCTACTAGTATTCATGCTATGTATTTTGACCTTCGCCAAGGCATAGTGTTTGGTAGCTAGTGGGTGTTTATCTGTGGCATAGATAGATGCATTAGTCTAGGATATGCGTACAACTGTTTTGGCCTTTGTCAAGGGCTTGTACGAATGGGTCTAGATTAATCTGTATAATAATGGGTTGAACTTGACTTGCGACTTATGATGTTTTGACCTTCATCAAGGTTATAAGCGCTCGGGGCAAAAATCACATCGGGAGTTTCAAACATAAAGGAAACTTGCTAGCGTTGCATATCTTCTGGAGTGTGGTTTTTTTGGTAGGCTTCCTTCAAAATCATCACACAATGATAGTTGGGTCCTGATCCTACTGTGAGTATCCGCTACTCTTCGGGAGAATTCTTTAACTTAACAATCAATACTATAAACCAAGTAGGTTCCTAGAACGGTGTTAGCGGGGCTACGCCTCTAGGGAAAAAATGTTATGTAATTAAGGAACTTCGTGAAAGCGTTGGAAAACCTCCCTCGAAGTACTGATACTAGCCTGGCCGAAAGGTTAAGCAAGTATTGTGACGTACGATTAATCCTGACTAATTCTTCTTTTAGGGTTTGAAGAAGAATTCGAGGAAATAGTGGGAGCCATCCTGTTTAAATAAACCAATAACCAATCTAAACTTGCAAGAGCATATGCTGAGTGTTTCTTTTCTCTCTCTCTTAATTGTAGCGACCATGACGGGACTTAAGCTAATACTAGATAAAAATAAACTCACCGGAAAAAACTATAAATACTGGCCGAGGAATGTCCATATGGCCCTTATATATGATAAGGTCGCATATGTCCTCACGGCGAAACCTCCCTCTGTTCCCGGTCCAGAATCCTCGGCCGCGGACATTGATGTCTGTAAGACATGGGATCTTTATTGCATGAAATCCAAGTGCCTTGTGCTGGCCTCCATGGATAATGGACATCAGAGGCGGTACGAGAAGATGGATCTTGCTTCCATTTTCCTCCATACCAAAGAATTATATGGAGAGCAATCTCGTATCGCAAGATATGAGACCTCAAAGAAATTGTTTCAAGAGAGGTTGGCTATCGGATCATCTGTTTGGGACCACGTCTTTAAGATGATTTCTCTCATAGAAGAGCTCGCGGACCTGGGAACTACGTTGGAAAATGAGTTGTACATCAACTTGGTCCTACAGTCCCTTCCCTCCACATATGCCCAGTTCATATTGAATTTCAATATGAATAGTATGGAAGTTTCACTTCTTGAGTTTCTCAACATGTTGAGGATGTCAGAGGGCACCTTGAACAAAACTAAGGAAACACCTGCTCTATTTATTAGGGGATTTTCTTTCGCTAAATCCAAGGCTAAGGCCAAGGGGAAAAAGAAGCCCCCCACCAAATCGTGGGGAGGTGTGCAGAAGGTGCAGGGAAAGGGAAAGGAAAAGATAGGGGGCAGCCACAAAGGAAGAATGTTTCTATTGTCGGAAAAAAGGACATTGGAAGAAGGACTGTAGGGCCCTAAAGGCCAGAAATCAGGACACGATGCAAGTTGTGGCTTTGGCTTCAGGTGTGTTCGTGATTGAAAACCGCTTCTCTATAAACTCTATTTCCTGGGTATTGGATATCGGATCAAGATCTCACATCTATAATTCTTTGCAGACGCTGAGAAGCCGTAGAGTTTTGAGGAAATGTGATATGACCCTCAAGGTTGGCAACGGAGCAAGTGTGGACGCTGTTGCAGTAGGAGAATATCACCTAGGATTGGAAAGTGGACATATTTTGTTATTGTGTAACTTCTTTTGTGTACCCAGTATGGTGTGTAATATTATATTAGTATCTTTATTATCAAATGAAGAATATAATTTTGCACTTGTAAGCAATGTTATCAACATTCATCTAAATCATGAAACGGTTGGGTCGGGTACTCTTAGTAACGGAATATTCATTCTCAATCAACACCAAGTTTTCAACGTCCAAAACACAATAAAAAGAAAGGCTTCAGAATCAGACCAAGCTTTCTTATGGCATTTTAGATTCGGTTATATCAATGAAACATGACTGACTAAGTTACATAAAGAAGAATACTTAGATCCATTTGAGTATCAACCATATGCAACTTGTTAATCATATATCAGAGGAAAGATGACAAAAACTCTGTTCACTGGACACGGAGAAAGAGCCACTGAGCTCCTGGGACTCTTACACAACGACGTGTGTGGGCCAATGTCTACACATGCAAGAAGTGGCTATTCCTACTTCATTACTTTCACAGATGATTTATCAAGGTATGGATATGTATTCTTAATGAAATATAAATCCGAGGCTTTTGAGAAATTCCAAGACTATAAGAATGAAGCGGAAAAGCAAACCGGCAAAAGTATCAAGATGCTCCGATCCGATCGGGGCGGTGAATACTTAAGTGCCGAGTTCCTGGAATATCTAAAAGAGAATGGGATTCTCTCTCAGCTTACTCCTCCATACACACCACAACACAATGGTGTATTAGAAAGACGGAATCTCACCTTATTTGATATGGTGCGTTTCATGATGAGTAATACTTAGTTGCCACCCTCATTATGAGGTTATGCTCTAGAAACTGCTGCATACCTATTGAACAAGGTTCTAACTAAGTCTGTGCTTACCACTCCATATGAAATGTGGAGCGGGAAGAAACCCTGTCTTAAGTATCTAAAGATATGAGGCTGTCCTGCCTTTGTCAAAAAGGTCATCCGGACAAACTCGAGGCACGTTCAGTATTGTGTAAGTTTGTGGGATACCTCAGGAATTCTAGGGGGTATTATTTCTATCATGTTGAGGAACAAAAGGCCTTTGTTTCTCACTATGCCCGCTTCATGGAAACTCAATTTCTCGAAAAAGAGATAAGTGAGAGCGCAATAGAGCTGGAAGAAATTCCAGAACCACAAACTATTACTGAAAACTTAGTAGAACCGGAGATTTCAATGGAACAGGACGTACCCACACCACTCCGCAGATCTAGTAGGCAAGCTCATCCGTCCGAGAGATACTACGGTTTTCTTATAGACGGGGATCGAGAAGATTGCATCATCGACGATGATGAGCCGACTAGTTTTCAGCAAGCCATCACGAGTAAAGACTCGGTGAAGTGGCTGGATGCTATGTGATCCAAGATGGAATCCATGTACACAAACTAAGTTTGGACTTTGGATTTTGCTCCTACTGGGCTAAAACCCGTAGGATGTAAATAGATCTTCAAAAAGAAGATTGGTGTAGATGGTCAGGTAGAAACCTACAAAGCTAGACTTGTTGCTAAAGGTTTTCTTCAAAGACCAGGATTGGGCTATGACGAAACTTTTTCACCAGTGGCTATGCTTAAATCCATTCGGATCCTACTTGCCATTGCTGCCTTCCATGACTATGACATCTGGCAGATGGATGTTAAAACCGCTTTTCTAAATGGAAGTTTAGAAGAGTGTGTTTTCATGAATCAACCAGAGGGTTTCGTAGACAGTGGGAGCAACGGAAAGATGTGCAAGTTGCTTAAATCCATTTATGGATTAAAGAAGATATCGCGGAGTTAGAACATCTACTTTGATGAGACGGTCAGGGAATTTGACTTTGTTAAAACTATAGATGAACCTTGTATTTATAAAAAGATTGTAGGGAGAACTGTGGTATTCCTCGTTTTATACGTTGATGATATTCTCCTGATAGGAAATGATATTCCTATGCTACAATCGGCCAAGCTGTTCTTGTCACAGAAGTTCTCTATGAAAGACCTGGGTGACACCTCGTACACTCTGGGGATTAAGATCTATCGTGACAGATCTAAAAGAATGTTGGGACTTTTACAGTCGAGGCACATTGACACCGTACTAAAGAGGTTTAGTATGGATGATTCTAAGCGCGAAAATTTTCCCGCTTGTCACGGAACCCTCTCCAAAGAGATGTCTCCCAAGACTGATGAGGAGAGGGCTCGCATGAGCATAGTACCCTACGCTTCGGCGGTACGGTCGATAATGTATGCGATGTTAAGTACCAGACAAGATGTAGCTTACGCACTTAGTATGGTAAGCAGGTATCAGTCCAACCCAGGTGAGAAACATTGGATAGCAGTAAAGAACATTCTTAAGTACCTAAGAAGGACTAAGGAGACGTTCCTAGTGTACGGTAATGGGAACCTCCAGATCGAGGCTTTTACCGACTCTGGCTTCTAAAGTGACAAGGATGACTCTAAATCTGTCTCGGGT
Source organism: Agapanthus africanus (assembly GCA_030015575.1). NCBI lineage: Eukaryota > Viridiplantae > Streptophyta > Magnoliopsida > Asparagales > Amaryllidaceae > Agapanthus > Agapanthus africanus. The sequence continues at coordinate 338,029,730 of JASDDO010000008.1, forward strand.
TCTGTGTTTACCCTCAACAGAGGGGGGTTTGTTAGAAGAGTTCCAAACAGGATACCGTAGAAGACTTGACGATGGAAGCTGAGTACATCGCTGCTAGTGATGCCGCAAAACAAGCAGTCTGGATGAGAAAGTTCATTTCTGAACTTCAGGTGGTTCCTGCAGGGTGTTTTTCGTCACACCATTGAGATGGGAATACGCGTCGCTTGTCAGGCGTACTACAGATCCTCCCTGCCTAGGGTAGGCGGGGGTTTATTGATTGTGGGATCCGAATCTCCGGCAGCCGCGGACTAAGATGCCGTTAATTACCACTCGCCTTTGGAGCGAAGGAACTTCTGATTGACGGGTCAAACTGGTCATGCGAACTTAATGCGCAGTGTGCGTGTGTTGTGTTTTAAGGGGTCTTGGGTATATCGAGGGCTTCACAGAGTTTACGGGGGATATGCTTTGAGTGTGGAGTGCATAAAAAAAGAGGGGGGATGAATGGAATCCTAAGGACGCGTGGACGCCAGCGCCTCATGCGCCCGGCACATGGGCGCTGGGCGTCTGCAGGAAAAGGGGGGCTTAGCCCCGGGATTAGGAGTTAAACTCCGAGAGACTTTTGGAGTTAAACTCCTAAAAAAGGGTCTTTTTGAGGAGTTAAACTCCTAAAAGATCTGGATTTTGAGCTTAAACTCCTTTGAGAACTTAGATCTTGGAGTTGAACTCCTCAAAAATTTGTTTGGAGTTAAACTACTAAAGAAGAGATTCTTGTTCGGAGTTAAACTCCCAAGAGATTTTCGGAGATGATGAAAGGGAACCCCTTTCTTCTCTCTTGAGCCATGAATCTTCTCTTGAGCCTTAGATCTTCCCAAAGTGGAATTTTTGGAGATAGGTCTCCTTCTTCCCCTGCGCTATTGGCTGGATCTTGGAGAAAGGGGGTGGGGGAGATTTAAAAATCTCCCCTTTTGGATATTTGATGGAAGATCCGAGTTCCCCTTCAAGGGTTTTATGGTGAAAAACTATTTCTTTTTGGAAAAAGAAGAGTTAAACTCTTGATTTAATTCAGAAAAGAGAAGAAGGTTTAAAACCTTGAAGAAGGAGAATGAGGCAAAGAAACCCTAACTTTTTAGGCAAATGAATTATTCTCTTTTATTTCATTATCATGTTTTCTTATATAGGCTTATAAATTTACACATAGCCCCTTGGGCTTTACAAAACGACATTTTGCCCATCCCATACCTCATGTGCTCATTTCTTTTGCACATGAGCCATGGGCTTTACAAAAATTTGGCTTTGTGCCCGTTTTTCTTACATTTATTCATAAAAATTACATCAAAATTACTTATTACATAATTTTCATATTGGCATGGGGAAGGCTGACCGCGGGGGTTGACTTGGGCATGGGCCCACTTGATCTGGGCCTGGGCCCGTTTACTTGGGGTTGACTTTGATTTTGACTTGGTCAATTGGGGTGTAATTTTTGACCCCAACAGTTCTATCCATTGCTAATCCAATACCTTTGTATTGCGATAACAATAGAGCCATAGCTTTGGCAAAGGAACCACAGTCCCATTAGAAATCCAGACATATCTTGAGGCCGTATCACCTGATCAGGGAGATCGCGGATTGCCAAGAGATCGAGGTGCGGAGAGTAGATACAAAGGACAATACGGCAGATCCATTCACCAAGGCCATCCCTCAAGTCCAGTTCGAGAGACTGTTCGAGATGTTGGGCATACGGTACGCCAGCAACTGGCTCTAGTGCAGACAGTGGGTACTTATTGCGCAAATTACAGGCCTTAATGCAAGTGGGAAATTGTTGGATATGTATGCCCTAGAGGCCTTCATTGTATAGGATGCTAGGGATATATATATACAGGACAATCTTGCTCGATATGATAGTACGCTATTTGGTTTGTCTTTATCTTAACATGTGATGTGTTTTACTTAGTATTTCATATCTTGTATATATGTTGATAAAGCCCGTATGATCCTTTCTTGACTACCAGCGTTGTGATGGCAATCATATTTATAGGAGCTGGATAGTCGATAGGCACATCCTTAAAGTGTCCCTAGTCGTAGGAGTATCGAGACTGGGCATCGATACTCCAGAGTAGACCAGTGTATACAAATCTAGACCTTGACGAGGGGCGATGGATTGGTCCCGCAGCCATTGGTGAGGTGCACATAAGATTGTATACAGGTGCTCACTGGGTGTGATTACACTGGACGGACTCGCCGAGGACTGGCTAGATGGTATTATACCTAGTGCCATATAGTATTTCTCTGGTGACATGAATGCAGATATTCTGTTGACCTGAGGTTGTCATTTATCTCGTATGAGTTCCCACTGTGCTTTGATTACTACCCTACCACGGCTCTACGGAGTCATGCAACAGGTTTTAGTTGGGTACAGTCCTGAGCTACATGGAGGCAGCGAGCGACTGTTGGGGATTCTTCTCTCCTGATATAGGGAGTCGATGTCGCACAGTGATCGGTTGGTCAACACCATAAGTCCCTGACCAGGGCGGATTGAGAATTACTGGTGGTTGGACCAGTAGATTCTCCGATAGTCTTAAGCCATATCGACACGACTTGTCTGGTTATTAGGGGTCTAACGTTTTCCACCCCTATAGACCTTGCATGCGATACTCTCAGACGAACAGACCGAAGTGTACAGAGATTGTCACGGACATACTCAGAAGGGGTTTGGATGAGTTCGCTCGTCGGCCTTCTTTTTCGACAGATACCTGGGTAGCTGTTACGTACAGCTAGTGCCGCTGACAGACTTGTGGTTAAACGTACTGCCAGCGTACTGTCAAGTCTTTAGAGTCCCACACAAAGGGTTTTCCTGGTTCAGGCGAAACGATGTAGAGGCCGTATGGTCTTACGACAGGGTTTCGGTCATATACGTGTACTGGCTACAAGGATGATGATCGGACGGATAGTACTAGTGGGTATTGGTTTAAGCCGGATTCTAGTATTATATTATTGGATTATTATTATCTCATTGTATTCGTATTTTTCAGAATACGATACGGGTATGTGTATACGGTGAGGGCATTCTTGTAATTTCACAAGACATGCTTCTAGAATGAGACACCTCATTATTAGACTTATCTATTTATGCAAATAGATTAATGAGGTGGAAACTGGAGATATTTGTGGCATGGATGAAAGCATGGCTAAGTCATTTATTTAGTCATTTGACTTTACTATTCAAGCATGGTTGCTTATTTTCTATAGAAAATAATCCATGCTTGATGATTGCAAAGACTTAGCCATTCTCTTTTCCTACACGACCTTAGCTCATTTTCTTTTGTTCATTCTCTCTCCAATTTTTCTCTCCTCCTTCTTCCTCAAACCCTAACCCACACATGAGTTGTGAATCCTAGGGTTCTTGAGATAAAATACTCCATTCATCTTTCTCTACATCTTCTAAGCTGTCAAGTCTAGCAAACTAGACATTTTAGTTACCTCACACTTGAGGTTGAAGCTCGAACCATAGGCTCTCGGGTGGATCATCTTTGACAAAGAGGAGACCGACGATCGAGTTCCATTCAAGCTTTCTAGGAGCCAAGAAGAGGATATGAAGATTCAAGCTTGAACCAGGGAGCTAAGAAGGAAAAAGAAGACCCGAAGGACTTGATCAAGAAGGTATAACTCTCACCGAGTAGTTAGAAACCTTCTTGTAGTTTGTCATATCTAGTTATTGTTTAATTAAGATCCTGGGTTATCTTGGTCGATGTTGTGAACCACTCTTTTGAAATAGAAAAAATCTTTTTTTGTGTATTCCGCCTCCCCACGGACTCGCGGGGTGCGCGATATTGACTTACACTTGAAAGAATGGATAAGAAAGCTGCTGAGCAGGCTGCTAATATAAAGTAGATGGCTCTCTTGTTCTAAGACATGGTTGGAATGATGATCCAGCCAGAACTCCCGGCCGAAGAACCGTCGATAATCGTCGTGGATGGCAGAGGGGAAACATTAAACCCTCTTCTGGCTTTATCAACAGCCAAGGAGGAAACGATCTCCAAGGCTACTCTTGATGATTATATTGTTCAAAATATAAGAGCTCATCAAGCCAATGAAGTGGCTGGCCAAATCGTCAGAACCGGGCGATCGTATCCAGGCTGGTATGACCAAATCAAATACTCGCCAGAATATACGATCCCTAAGTTCCATGTGTATAAAGGGACATGCAAGCCACACCAGCACGCCGCACAGTTCAGAGCTCTGTGCGGCAACACCGGAGGCAACGACAAACTGTTGCTTTGCCAGTTCGTTGGCAGCCTGTCGGAAATGGCATTTGAATGGTACTCGGAGCTCCAAAATGACTCCGTGAAGACATTCACAGAGATGGAATAGCTGTTCACACAGCATTTCGCCAGCGCGAGTAGCGCACTCCAATTATGGCATTAATTAATGCCAGGGTAAGGCCAGGAGAAAGCTTGGTCCAATACGCGATCTGGTGGCGGAACCTATGGTCTAAGTGCGAACAATGCATTAAAGAATCTCCTGCCGTGGACATGTTCATCGGGACCCTAGATCCTCAAACGACTGTGTCCTAGTTCATGACATTCTTCAAGCCGACCACCTTCCAAGCTCTGATTGATAAACTAGTCCAAAAGGATACATTGCCCATCAAAAATACTTCAAGAGGATGAAGCGCGAAGCTCGTCGACGGCAAAAAAGTGCAACAGATGCGCATGAAAAAATGACCGGCAACTGTTATATGGTTGATACAAGTTTGGAAGGGGGAAAACCCTAAGTTCTTACTTTCGGGAGCGATTCTGAGGGCAAAATACCCCTCAGCCCTTTCTTCAAAGACTCCACCTCTGAAAAAGAAGAGTGGGAGAAGAACTGTGAGAATATTCAGCTACGTAATCGCACGCTGCCTGAAAAGAACCTCGGACCTACAAACAAAGGTTCGAGCAAAAAACACAAAGGGAAAGAAAAAATCTCTGAGTGAATTGCCTTCGACGATGGAGTTTTCAAAGTGCTCGCGGAAAGGGACCCGCCTAGGAAAAACAAGGTGGATTACAATGTCCTAGAACATCTGAGGAAAATACCCTCACAACTGAACATATTGGATGCTCTCCTCCTGCCCAAAGTAGCACAAGATTCTCTGATCATGGCATTACAAGATCCTGATCAGTTCCAACCTTTCCTCGCAAAAGAGAAGATGAAAGATAAACTGGCAGTGGTCCACACGGCTGACATTACATTCAACAATGAAGATCTCTTCGGTACGTGCGAACATAATCATCCGTTATATGTCACCAGGTACTGCCACGACATCAAGATACGGAAAATCCTTGTCGACAATGGATCCTCTATTAACCTTCTCAATGTAAGGGTGTTGAAGGAAATTTGCATGAACGTTCAGCATCTGGCCCGAGACAAAATTACCATCTCCGGGTTCAACTCATAGTCATCACGGATGCTCGATTTCGTAATACTGATGTCACGCTTTGGGCCGCTTGACATCAAATTTCATGTCATTGACGCCAATACTTGCTATAACGCATTACTTGGCAGGCCTCGGTTACATGAGTACAACATCATCCTTTCTACACAACATTAGTGTATGAAGTGATTCAAAGACGGCTTGGAATACACCGTCATAGGGGAGCTAAATCCGTTCTCCGTAAATGAGGTCTGAAAATATGAAGACGCAAAGTACTTTCTACCAGACTTTGAGGATACGGAAAGGTGTCACAAGGCAGAGGATAAACAGAAGTTCGTCGCTACTATCCTGATCTTTGGAAGCAATTCCTAGGAAGACGAAGAAATAGTCTACTCGAGGCAACCCTAAAAAGAAAACAACAGGCCCAGACCATCTACTCCTATTTTGGTCTTTGGCAGCGACTCTGGGGACGAGGTTCTCCAACTGCCCGTTAGTGAAAACCTTCGCCGGAACAGATCAGAGTTTACAAATCACAATGGCTCCGTCTCGGCATTACAAAGAACTTGATGCACTCGATACATACAGCGTACAAGAACTACAGACTTTCTACGTCCCTCCCAGGCGAAGAGGTGAAAATGCGACCCTCTTCTACCAATATATGGAGACCAGAGTAGAAAAAGAAGTCTGGCATAGTGCCGATTTTGCACTTAACAGGCTTCAACCAATCCGTCTACTAAGATACTACGCGGAAGGATTGAAAAGGCTGTTAAGATGCCAAGGTGTACCCCTCGAACAAACTGATCGACAAAGCCCAATTCTACAAAAAGATTTGGGATATTCTCGAGACTCAGCGAAAGATGCCCAATGATAAGATGGAGATAACCAGGCTAGGATATGTTCTATCCAAGAAAAAGGAGCGATTCCATAGTTGCCACGTCATAAATAGCTCCAGTGAAGGGAAAAACGCTCTTCCAGATAGTCGTTACATTGAAACAGAGCGAAATCCCGCTCTAAGAACGTTAAGTCCATCACTCAAAAAACAAATAGACAAGTTAATAAAAGAAGCTTGTCAAAAGAGTCGAGACAATCACAACCGTGAAATGGCTATTTATGAAAAGGCCAGGGCACAGCATCTTAATCAACAGTCTGCGGAAAAGAAAGACTATAATGCTCTTCATCCTCGGCCCGCTGTATGTCCTCACGGAAAGAGGAAATTCTGAAATAGATGCAAAAACAAGGCAAAGAATGCAAACAACGTTCGAGAACAACAAAGCGGATCCAAGAAGCCGTGCAATCGAGAAAAGGTCGATTGGAACTCGTCCTTTATAAAGAAGATAGGTCGGGAATACTCTTTACCCCAAGGCAAGACGAGGAAAATATTCAACCTTGTCGTGAAGCATCAAATGAGGACGCTCCCGAAGTCTCGGCACCCCGAACAAATAAATGAGGTTCATCATCCGGATTATTTCTCCTACCACCGAGCAATAGGTCATCCCCTCGAAGACTACTTCACCAAAGCATAAGCCAAAGATGACCTATACCGTGAGGATAGGACCAGCTCAACCACAAAAAGGGATGCGAACTCGTACTTACCATATGATAACATTCTCAAAAAAAGGAAGGCACGAGACTATGGATGACCTCTACGTGTGCTTCTCAAATGAAGATGAGGACGGGGTGATCTCCGAGCTTCCAGCAACACCAAAGGAGTTGGAAGATGGGATACACTCCACAGCGGACAACCTAAGAAAAATTGACTTAGGGACGGTAAATGATCCGAGGCCAACTTTCGTCAGTAAGCTACTATCCAAAAAACAGGTAGCCACGTTAAAGGACGTGCTCATGTAATAAAAAGACTGCTTCGCATGGAACTATTCCAAGATGCCAGGTCTAGATCCAAAGGTGGCAGTACATAAACTGACTATATCGCTGGACATAAAGCCAGTCAAATAGGAGCCAAGAAGAATGCGTCTTGAACATGTGATGAGTATCAACACTGAAGTCAAGAAACTAATCGACTCTGGCTTCACCCAAGAAGTCCAATATCCTGACTGGATCGCTAACATCATTCCAGTGATGAAGAAAAATGGGACGGTGTGCATCTGCGTGGACTTTCAGGACCACAACAAAGCTTGCCCGAAGGATGATTTCCCAGTACTTGTTACCGAGCTGATGATCGATAACACGTCTACCCATGAGGTCTTATCCTTCATGGATGGGTCTTCGGGATACAATCAAATAAAAATGCATCCTGAAGACCAAAAGCATACCGCCTTCCGGACTCCGCTAGGCATATTCTGCTATAAGGTGATGCTCTTTGGTTTAAAGAACGCTGACGCTACCTACCAGAGGACCATGACAAAAATCTTCGATAGCCTCATCCATGAGATTGTTGAATGTTACAATGACGACCTTATCGTAAAGAGCAGATCTCACGAGGAACATTGGGAACATCTAAATATAGTGTTCCGATGTCTTCAGAAGTATAATCTGAAGATGAATTCTCTAAAATGCACGTTTGGAATCTCCTCAGGCATGTTCCTAGGATTTATCATATGGCACCGGGGTATCGAAATTGATCTCTCAAAGATCAAGGCGATTATGGAAATGTCCACGCCAAAAACTCTCAAACAGTTGCGATCTCTTCAAGGAAAGCTCGTATATATCCGGCGGTTCGTGGCTAATCTCTTCGGAAAATGCTGTCCCTACAGCCATTTAATGAAGAAGGGGACCCTGTTCGTCTGGGATCAAAAGTTCCAAAATGCACTAGACGAAATCAAGCAATACGTGCAAAATCCGCCGGTATTGACCGCTCCGGTTAAGGGAAAACCCCTTATCCTATATACAACAGCCTTTGAGGGTTCTCTAGGCGCGCTCTGGGCATAAGAGAACAATCAGGGAAAGGAGAGAGCTCTGTACTATTCGAGTCGAGTTCTCCTGGGGGCAGAAAACAACTACTCGCCCATCGAAAAGCATTGCATGGCACTGATCTTCGCGATAACGAAGCTCAGACATTATGCCTTGGCACACGAGATCCATCTCATATCAAAGGTGGATCCTCTCAAATATCTGATGTCAAGGGCTATACTAACCGGAAGTCTTGCCAAATTGGCCCTTCTCACGATGGAGTTGTCGATAACGTATGGACCCCTCAAAGCAGTGAAAGTCCAGGCCATTGCCGACTTTCTCGTGGAGCATCCGATACCAGCCGACTCCCCCTTAAATTGTGAGTTTCCGGATGAACATGCGTTTGACACAATCGAAGAAGAGAAGAAAGAAAATGATTCCCAATAGGAACTCTACTTCGATGGAACATCTTCCGTGAAAAGGCGAAAGCAAAACACCCCCGTAATCAAAGCCGTGGTGGGCCTTATCTTCGTGACTCCGTAAGGAGGGGTATTGCGTTACGCCCTCTCCTTAACGGAGCGAATAACTAATAACAAAGTTGAATATGAAGCTTTGATAGCAAGTCTTGAGATCGCTGTCGACATGGGAATTAAAGACTTCCTCATATATGGAGACTCCCAGCCGATCGTTAGCCAAGTAAATGGTGATTATCAGATGTGCAAGCCGGAGCTGATAAAGTATGGCGAAAGAGTGCAGCAACTGCTGACATTAATCCCCTCCTATATCCTGGAGAGAATACCGCGTGCAGAAAATAACAAGGCGGATGCGTTGGCCAAATTGGCTAAGGAACTGGCCGATGAAGATCTCGATGACATAAGGACGTTGTGCAAAGCCGCCGAGTTCTCGCGCCAACAGATACATCTTCGGAAGACTTAATAAAACCATTCGAAGGAAAAGAAATGACCGAGCAAGTAACCCTTCAAATAAGGGATGAAGAAAAGGTCAATGATTGGAGGGAAGTCTTCATAAACTACTTTAAATCCTAACGAAGTCCCGAAAATGCGTCATCTAGACATTAGCTCATGAAACGAGCTTTGTCCTTCGTCTTCATCAATGATACTCTATACAAGAGATTGTTCGACTGTCTGTATCTAAGATGCCTGGGACCAGAAGAGGCGAAGAGAGTCGTCTAAGAAACTCATGACGGATTCTGCGGTTCTTATGAAGCTGGGCCAAAGATGAAGCTGAAGATAAAAAATGGGTTATTATTAGCCCACAATGATTCAGGACTGCCTCGAATATGCAAACCAGTGTCACTCGTGCCAAATTCACAGGGACTTCATCCACCAGCATCCAAATTCGCTACACCCAACAGTAGCTAGCTGGCCGTTCGAAATGTGGGGAACCGATATAATTGGCCCCATTGAACCGGCATCGTCTAAAGGACATCGGTTTATACTGGCAATGACTGACTACTTTTCTAAGTGGGAAGAAGTAGTATCACTAAGGGAGGTGAAGACGGAGAATATCCTCCATTTCTTCAGAACACATGTCATCCATCGATTCGGCACTCCACGATGAATTATCTCGGATAATGGGCCAGCTTATAGAAGTCATAAAATCAGCCGCTACGCATAACAGTATAAAATAGATTGGAGATACTCTTCAGTCTATAATCCTCAGGCCAAAGGTCTGGCTGAAACTTTCAACAAGACCTTCATAAAGATTATAAAGAAAACAGTGTCCAGAAACAAAAAAGACTGGCACGAAAGGTTGCACGAAACTCTCTGGGCATACCGAACAATGTTCAAAACGGCTACAAATACAACACCATACGTCTTGGTATTCGGCACGGAAGCAGTGCTTCCCCTGGAAATAGAACTCCCTTCTCTACGAGTAGCGGTTCGATACGAGCTGACAGATGAAGAAAACGCTCATCTTTGGCTTGAGGAGCTCGATGCTCTCGACGAAACTCTCCTTATAGCACAGCAAAATCTGGAAGCTTATAAGGTAAGGATGACGCGGTCATACAAAAAACTGACCAAGCCGAGAACATTCCGCCAAGGCGAACTCGTGCTAGTCGTCAAAAGACCCATGATCACCAATCGTGCAAAACGGGGGAAATTCGAGCTGAACTATGAAGGCCCGTACATTATAAACAAAGTCTACCAAGTTGGAGCTTATCTGCTCTTGGATATGCATGGCGAAGGACCCTTCTGGCTAATAAACAGCCGATTCCTAAAAAATACTACGCTTGACGAGTCACGACTTAGGTCAATAATAGATGATGACGCTTGTGTCCGCTCACTATCTTCCTGAGTCATAACTTTGAGGGTGGTATACCAAAAAGCTCCGTCGCCCAAAAAACGGCGTCAATGGACCGAGAAGTCCTTAAACTAATTATCCGTCTCAAACATGGAGACAATGGACCGAGAAGTCCTTAAACTAATTATCCGCCTCAAACATGGCGACAATGGACCGAGAAGTCTTTAAACTAATTATCCGTCTCAAACATGGCGATAACGGACCGAGAAGTCCTTAAACTAACAAGCCGCTTCTGAAACGGCGACAATGGTCCGAGAAGTTCTTAAACTAACAATCCGCCTCAAACATGGCGATATTGGACTGAAAAGTCCCTAAACTAAAAATTCGCCTCAAACACAGCGATAATGGACCGGAACGTCCCTAAACTAGTGCATCGCCCCAAATACGGCGATATGCTCTCTTGAGATCTATATTTAAATCAAAGTCTCAGTAGCGAAGATTATAACTCAAGTCCCACTGGTTGCACAGCTACTCCGGCGATGAAGCCACCCCCAAATCCCATCGTCAAATAGATGGGTCACCTCGACGAATCTACTTTCGAGAGTTTCGCCAAAAAAAAAACGGTATGTCAACAAGCAAAATGGGCATGGATGAAAACCCAAAAGGGTGCCGTGGGTAAAAAAGGCAGGACTACTGGCGAGCTTGTGAAAACCCGGAAGGGTGCAATATCGTAAAAGAAATTAATATACTTGCGAGATCCTCACGACTTGTAAGGAGAATTCCCCTTATGAGACCCACATGGCTCATAGGATTTAAAAGCCTTAAGCTACAGGGATCTAATCTTGTTCTTAAGCCGTCATATCCCCCAAGTTGCTCTACAGGAAGTCCAATATTGACCCTTGTATACAATCCACGGGCACGAATAAATATTCCCCTACTAAGTTCTACCAATGGCGAGAAATGTCCCCATATGGTGAACGACACTTGTAAGTCCTCTCGACTTATAAGAAGAAAATACTCTTGGAAGATCCTTACGACTTACAAGAGAAAATATCACTTAAGAATCTCCACGATTCCTAAGGAGAAAATACACTTACGAGATCCTCTCGACTCGCAGGGAGAAATACCTTTGTGAGACCCGTATAGCTCATAAAGTCAAAAGCCTTAGTCGACAGGATCCTAACCTTGTATACTAAGCTATCTTTGTTCAAATCGACAAAGGCAAATAATGATTCACTCCTAGAAATATTCCAGTTGTAGCGATGCTGATGCCTAAATAGGTGTCAAACTCCAAGTACTCTTACGGCAAATGATGATTCAATCATGGTAATATTCCAGTTGCAGCGATACTGATGCCAAGATTGGTATCAGATCTAAGGTTCCTAACTCGTAATAAAACTCAGCGAATCATAAAAAATGCGTATGAGAAATCCGAAATGTTTGGGAAACTTGCAATAAAATGCAGCGAGTAAAAATAAAAAAATACATAGCCGAAATGTTTGGACACCGTGAAAAATAGCCGAAATGATTGGGCAATCGTGACTTTCGCGATATGAAAAAGCTGAAAAGATAGAGCATCGCGGAAAAATAATAAAACATATAAAATGAAATTTCCTTTGCCCAGCAAGTATGTCCATATTGACTCTTGTATATGATCCATGGGCACAAATGAAAGAAAGAGACCATATTTTCCTGCCATGTTTCGTCAAAAGGAGATCCAAGTCTTGACGGTTTATATACAATCTAGAGACTATCTCGATGTTCCCCCTTATTCTAGGAGGGGCAGTCACAATAATCAAATAAAAATGAAGTGACGGAAAAATCCTAGCTTCAGGTCTCACTGGCAACATCTAAAGCCCAGAGATCACCCCGACGCTCTTCTCATTACAGCAGGGTGCGGACACAACAGTCAGATAAAAATGGAGTAATGGAAAAATCCCAGCTCCAGTTCGACGTGCTTCTCATGTCAACAAGATACAGATGCAACGTCAACAAAAGAACCAAGAGTCAAAGCAACAAAATGGAGTAACAGCAAAATCCTAGCTCCAAGTCTTGACATTCATATACAACCTAGAGATCACCCCGACGCTCTCCTCATTTCAGCAGGATGCGGACGCGACTATCAAATGAAATTGGAGTAATGGCATATTTCTAGCTCCGGACTTCAATTGCAATACATGCAGCATAAAGGTCCTACAGATATCTACTCTACTTCAACAAAGAATCGACGTGATATTGTTAAAGTAAAAAATGAAGTGATGGCATATTCCCAGCTTCGGGTCTTGACGACAACTTATATAAAGCCTAAAAGACCATTGGAGATCATCCCACCCCAGAAGCTTGTGGTTATGACTCATCGGGGCTCCAAATTGAGCCTAACCTCAGGTAAAAAGCATCATGGAAAATTCGTAACGCTTGCTCTTCCGACGGTAATATGACCTAAAGAGATTACTTGAAGACGTCTTGTCCAGCCCCCGAAGGGATCAAAGACACGACAGTCGCGGGGTTACTCGAACAACAACTTTAAAATTGCATATCGAGGAATATATCAGCCAACGTAATGGTACCACGGACTAAAACCCTAGTACCAAAAACCTAATGGACCTCTGTCATAAAAAGAATGGGGGTTATCTACATACAACGTAAGGAAAAGTTTTCCTGTAAACCCAAAGGAGGTAAACTAAAAATACTCCGAAATGAGTACATAAATCAGAGACTCTGAAATGAGTGAATAAATTACAAACTCCGAAATGAGTACTGTTGGGGTCGAAAATTGCACCCTGGTTGACCAAGTCAAAGTCAAGGTCAACCCCAAGCTAAGTGGGCCTATGCCCAGGTCGAGCCCGAATATGAAGCGGCCGGCCCTCCCCATGCCAAAATAAAAATCATGTAACAAATAATTTTGATGTAATTTTTTTGTGCATGAATGTAAGAAAAATGGGCATAAGGCCAATTTTTTGTAAGCCCATCGCTTATGTGCAAAAAAAAAATGGCACATGAGCCATGGGATGGGAAAAATGCCATTTTGTAAAGCCCAAGGGGCTATATGTAAATATGTAAGCCTATATAAGGCAACATGATGATGAATAAAAGGAGACTTTTCATTCCTCTCAAAAAGGTTAGGGTTTTTGTGCATCTTTCTCCTTCTTCAAGGTTCTAAACCTTCTTCTTTCTTTTGAATTAAATCAAAAGTTTTACTCTTTCTTTTCAAAACTAAATAGTTTTCACCACAAAACCCACAAAGGGGAACTCAGATCTTCCATTAGATCTCAAAAATAAGAGATTTTTAAAATCTCATACTTTTTGTTCTTCAAGATCCGGCCAATAGAGGTGGAAGAAGGAGACCCGCTTCCAAGAACCCCATTTTGGGGAAGATCCAGGGCTCAGGGGAGAAGTCCCTTCCATCAGCTCCAAAATATCTTAGGAGTTCAACTCCTCAAAAATATATATACATATATATACAAAATAATAAATATTTCCTTTCTGGAGCACAGCTCCTAGTGCAGGGACCAAGTCCCTTCTGCTGCTGGCGCCTAGCGCCCGCGTGCCAGGCATGTGGTGCGCTGGCGCTCTGGCGCCCAGCGCCCGCGTGCCAGGCATGTGGTGTGCTGGCGCTTTGGCGCCCAGCGCCCGCGTGCCAGGCACGTGGTGCGCTGGCGCTCTGGCGCCCACCGCCAGCGTGCCAGGCACGTGGGGCGCTGGCGCTTTCTCCTACGCATCCTTTGGATGCCCTTTCCCTTACACACACACACACACACACACACACACTCCACCACACTGTCCCTGTTAGAAAAATATTTCTAACGGGGCGCTGCCCCGCACCCCGCAAGGGGGCTGCTAGCCCCCTTGACCCCCAGCCCCCTATCCGTGTAGCGGGACCCCCGTAAAAACTCTGCGGGGCCCCCGATATATCCAAAACCCTTTCAAAACACAACACTGCATATTGAGTTCGCATGACCAGTTTAACCCGTTAATCGGAGGTTCCCTCGCTCCAAAAGCGAGGGGTAATTAACGACAGCTTAGTCCGTGGCTGCCGGAGATTCGGACTCCCATAATCAATAAACCCCCGCCTACCATAAGCAGGGGGGAATCTGTAATGCGTCTGACAAGCACGCGCGTATTCCCATCTCATTGGGGTGACGAGAACACCCTACAGATTCTGGCACACCCGGTGGGACTAATCTCTCCTCCCATATTTCGGGTTAAACGTTCATGCGAGCTCAATCAATGTACATATCGATTGTCTATACTGAAATCATGTTTCTATTTGCAGGGGTTAGTAATTTCCAATTGCCATCTTCAAATGCAAGTCGGTATTTGAACGGCTTTCCTTGGCCCCAGCTGGGGGTAAGGCCATTAACACCGACAAACTAATAAGGCATCTCATGCAAGCTCTAGCGGTGCCCTTGACAACTGCTCAATCGGGTATCTTCTCTAAGCTCCCCGTCGGATGACCACCAAGTCGTTAAACTGGAAACAGATGACTGCCAAGTCGTTAAACTAGAAACAGATGACCGCCACGTCGCTAAACTAGGAACAATCGACCGCCACGTCATTAAACTAGGAAAATCGACCACTACGCTATTAAACTAGGAAAAGTCGACCTCTAAGTCGTTAAGCTGGGAATGTAAAAAAATGTGTGTAAATAAAAAGAAGAAGAAGAAGTGTAAATAAATATATATATATAATAATAAAAAGCCGAAATGATGGGGCAACTCGCAATAAAAATCAACGAGTAAAAATAAAAATGAAAATAAAGCCGAAATAATGAGGCAACCGCGAATAAAGCCGAAATGATAGGGCAATTGTGACCTTCGCGATAAGAAAAGCTGAAATGATAGAGCAATCGCGGTAAAAAAAGATCCTCTAGTGGCGAATGATGAGTCGCTCCTGGTACCATATTCCAGTGCAACGATACAGACGCCAACCAAATTGCAAATCCCAACGGCGAATGATGAGTTGCTCCTGGTACCATGTTCCAGTGCAACGATGCAGACGCCGTCTGAAACTCAAATCCCAACGGCGAATGATGAGTCGCTCCTAGTACCATATTCCAGTGCAGCGATGCAGATGCCGACCAAAATTCAAATTCCCAAAATTCTTCCGGCCCTACGCTTGGTCCCCATGTTGACCATTGTATACAATCCACGGGCTCAAATAATTCTCATCATACCCATGCCCCACCGCAACCACCAGTTATGCGTCTGGTCTCCGCCCACGGAATTATACTCCATTTGGAAAGACCCACTCATGTGTCCTAACCATACGTGAGGATAACAAACCTTTGTGGGATTCTTACATCTCACAAAGGGAAAACACACTTGGGGGTCCCCATGACTCCTAAGGAGAAAATGCACCTACGGGATCCTTACGACTCGTGGGGAGAAAATGCTTTTATGGGACCCTTACGGCCCATAAAATTGAAAAGCCTTAGGTGATAGGGATCTAAACCTGTCTCCTAAGCTATCGCTTCCCAATAGGCAATGGAGAATGATGATTCGCTCCTGGTACCATATTCCAGTGCAGCGATGCAGACACCAACCAAAATACAAATCCCCAAGTGGCGAATGATGAGTTGCTCCTTGTACCATATTCCAGTGCAGCGGTGCAGACGCCAACCAAATCCCATACCCTAACGGCGAATGATGAGTCTCTTCTGGTACCATATTCCAGTGCAGCGATGCAGACGCCAAAAAAATCCCGAAATTTTTCTGGCCCTACGGTCTGGATCATACATCCTGCAAAACCGTATACAATCCACGGGCGTAAAACGATCCCAATCTCTCCTAAGTCCTACCAGCAAGACTATATTCAAAGTCCTACCGGCGGTGAAAAAAAGGGTATGTCCACAAGCAAAATGGGCACGGATGAAAACCCGAAAGGCCTCCGTGAGTAAAAACAGCAGAACTGCCGACGAGTTTGTGAAAACCCGAATGGGCGCAAACTTGTGAAAAAGAGATGAAATGAACTCGCAAAGTCCTCTCGACTTTGTGAGGAGAAAATTCCCACGTGAGATCCTTACGACTCACAAAGGAGCAATACACTTAGGAGTCCCCACGACTTCTAAGGAGAAAATACACCTACGGAATCCTTACGACCCGTAGGGAGAAAACGCTTTGTGAGATCCTTACGGGCCACAAAATTGAAAAGTCTTAGGTGATAGGGACCTAAAACCTGTCTCTTAAGCCATCACTTCCTGATAAGCAAGCGCAAATGATGATTCGCTCCTGGTACCATATTCCAGTGTAGCGATACTGATGCCAAGCAAAAACCAATTCCCAAATCCTCCCGGGGCAAATGATGAGTTGCTCCTGGCATTATTCCAGTGCAGTAATACAGATGCTGCCCAAAAAATAAAATCCGCAAATCCTCTCAAAGACAAATGCTGATTTGCTTTTGGTACCATATTCCAGTGTAGCGATGCTGATGTTAACCCAAATCACAATCAACAGGTCAACTTCAACCCCGACATCACCGAAAGCAGAGCAAGTCAGAATCCAATCTCGGCACCGCAAGAAGCGGAGCAAGTCAAGATCACCCCTGACACTGCAAGAAGCAGAGCAAGTCAAATTGGGCGTCGACCGTCCATGTCGTAAAAAGGGCAGTGCAGGCATCCCACAAATCAGGAACCAAATCGATCCGGGCCAGGGAAAAGTATACCATGGACACTTCGCTTCAGAGACGCATCAAGCATCGACCGTCCATGTCGTAAAAAGGGTAGTGCAGGCTTCCCACAAATCGGGGACCAAATCATTCCGGGTTAGGGCGTTGACCGTCCATGTCGTAAAAAGGGTAGTGCAGGCTTCCCACAAATCGGGAATCAAATCGCTCCGGGCCAGGGAAAAGTCTACCACGGACACTCCGCCTCGGAGACGCATTAAGTGTCGACCGTCCATGTCGTAAAAAGGGCAGTGCAGGCTTCCCACAAATTGGGAACCAAATCGCTCCGAGCCAGGACGTCGACCGTCCATGTCGTAAAAAGGGCAGTGCAGGATTTCCACAAATCGGGAACCAAATCGCTCCGGGGTAGGGCGTCGACCGTCCATGTCGTAAAAAGGGCAGTGCAGGCTTCCTAAAATCCGGGGACCAAATCGCTCCGGGTCAGGGCATCGACCGTCCATGTCGTAAAAAGGGCAGTGTAGGCTTCCCACAAATCGGGAACCAAATCGCTCCGGGCCAGGGAAAAGTATACCACGGACATTTCGCCTCGGAGACGCGTCAAGTGTCGAGCGTCCATGTCGTAAAAAGGGCAGTGCAGGCTTCCTACAAATCGGGAACCAAATCGCTTCGGACCAGAGCGTCGACCGTCCATGTCGCAAAAAGGGCAGTGCAGGCTTTCCATAAATCGGTAACCAAATCGCTCCGGGCCAGGGTGTCGACCGTCCATGTCGAAAAAAGTGCAGTGCAGGCTTCCTACAAAGAGGGAACCAAATCACTCCGGGCCAGGGAAACGTCTACCACGGACACTCCGCCTCGGAGACGCGTCAAGCGTCGACCGTCCATGTCATAAAAAGGAAGTGCAGGCTTTCCACAAATCGGGAACCAAATCTCTCCAGGTCAGGGCGTCGACCGTCCATGTCGTGAAAAGGGCAGTGCAAGCTTCCCACAAATTGAGAACCAAATCACTCTGGGCCAGGGAAACGTCTACCATGGACACTCCGCCTCGGAGACGCGTCAAGCGTCGACCGTCCATGTCATAAAAAAGGCAGTGCAGGCTTCCCACAAATCAGGAACCAAATCGCTCCGAGTCAGGGCGTCGACCGTCCATGTCGCAAAAAGGCCAGTGCAGGCTTCCCACAATTCCGGTCAGGGCATCGACCGTCCATGTCGCAAAAAGGGCAGTGCAGGCTTCCCACAAATCGAGAACCAAATTGCTCCGGGTCAGGGCGTCGACCGTCCATGTCGCAAAAAGGGCAGTGCAGGCTTCCCACAAATCGGGAACCAATTCGCTCTATGCCAGGGCGTCGACCGTCCATGTCATGAAAAGGGCAATGCAGGCTTCCTATAAATCGGGAACCAAATCGCTCCGGGCTAGGGAAAAGTCTACCATGGACACTCCGCCTCGGAGACGCAAATGTCGACCGTCCATGTCGTAAAAAGGGCAGTGCAGGCTTTCCATAAATTGGGAACCAAATCGCTCCGGGTCAGGGAAACGTCTACCATGGACACTCCGCCTCGGAGACGCAAACGTCGACCGTCCATGACGTAAAAAAAGCAGTGCATCCCAAAAAGTGGGAACCAAAGCAAGTCGCCTCCACATGAAAGAAGATTCATCAATTTCATGTACACAACCCATATACGTGGTGTGCATTTATTGATGGGTGGCACTTTGTTGGGGTCAAAAATTGCACCCCAGTTGACCAAGTCAAAGTCAAGGTCAACCCTAAGCCAAGTGGGCCCAATCCCAGATCAAGTGGGCCCATGCCCAGGTCGAGCCCAAACATGAAGCGGCCGGCCCTCCCCCATGACAAAATAAAAATCACGTAACAAATAATTTTGATGTAATTTTTTGTGCATGAATGTATGCAAAATGGGCATAAAGCCAATTTTTTGTAAGCCCATGGCTTATGTGCAAAAAGAAATGGCACATGAGCCATGGGATGGGAAAAATGCCATTTTGTAAAGCCCAAGGGGTATATGTAAATATTTAAGCCTATATAAGGCAACACGATGATGAATAAAAGGAGACTTTTCATTCCTCTCAAAAAGGTTAGGGTTTTTGTGCATCTTTCTCTTTCTTCAAGGTTCTAAACCATCTTCTTTCTTTTGAATTAAATCAAGAGTTTTACTCTTCCTTTTTCAAAACTAAATAGTTTTCACCACAAAACCCACATAGGGGAACTCAGATCTTCCATTAGATCTCAAAAAGAAGAGATTTTTAAAATCTTATACTTCTTGTTCTTCAAGATCCGGCCAACAGAAGAAGAAGAAGGAGACCCGCTTCCAAGAATCCCATTTTGGGGAAGATCCAGGGCTCAAGGGAGAAGCCCCTTTCATCAGCTCTAAAATATATTAGGAGTTCAACTCCTCAAAATTTTTTATACATATATATACAAAATAATAAATATTTCCTTTCTGGAGAACAGCTCCTAGTGCAGGGACCAAGTCCCTTCTGCTGTTGGCGCCCAACGCCCGCGTGCCAGACACATGGTGTGCTGGCGCTTTGGCGCCCAGCGCCCGCATACCAGGCACGTCGGGCGCTGGCACTCTGGCACCCAGCGCCCGCATATCAGGCATGTGGGGTGCTGGCACTCTGGGACCCAGCGCCCAGTGCCCGCGTGCCAGGCACGCGGAGCGCTGGCGCCTTCTCCCACGCATCTTTTGGATGCCCTTTCCCTTTTGTATGTGTGTGTGTATTACTCCACCACACTGTCCCTGTTAGAAAAAAATTCTAACGGGGTGCTGCCCCGCACCACGCAAGGGGGCTGCTGTCCCCCTTGACCCACAACCCGCTATCCGGGTAGCGGGACCCCCGTAAAAACTCTGCGGGCCCCCGATATATCCAAAACCCCTTCAAAACACAACACTGCACATTGAGTTCGTATGACCTGTTTAACCCGTTAATCGGAGGTTCCCTCGCTCCAAAAGCGAGGGGTAATTAACGACAGCTTAGTCCGCGACTGCTGGAGATTCGGACCCCCACAATCAATAAACCCCCGCCTACCCTAGGCAGGGGGAATCTGTAATGTGCCTGACAAGCGCGCGCGTATTCCCATTTCAATGGGGTGACGAAAAACACCCTACAAGTACATAAACTAGAGACTCTGAAACGAGTGAATAAACTATAAACTCCGAAATGAGTACATAAACTACAGACTCCAAAATGAGTACATAAACTACTCTGCACAAGATCTAGACGTCAAGAAACAGAAAGGTGCAACTCATATGCTTCGGGGCTATGAACTACATTTCTTAAGGATCGAGATTTGAGTTAACGATACATGACGACGCTTGTGCCCGCTCGCTATCTTCTCAGGCCAAAATTATTTTATAAAAATCATGTATGACATGCCAGCCAGAGACCAGCCATATGCTATGCATTACTTCACTTACGGGTATACCACCGTGAGCAAGGTGGTAGGGGGAAGCATTTGTTCGCATCAGTCCAATATTCACCTATGTTTAGATGCATGCATTAGAAACTTCTAAGGTTAAAATACAAAGTATATGTGCAGAGGAAAGATACCTACATGGATATGTGCTGGGGTGAAACGTTCAGCGGTCAATAAATTTTTTTATTCCACAAAAAAAAGATCACCAAATATGGGATCAGTGATACAGAGATTAACAAAACAATAAACAAGATTCTTCAACTCCTTCTCTACCTTCTCCACCATGTCGTAGCGGTGATCTTCGTGAGGAGTCGCTCCCCATCGGTCAACGCCGTGCCCATCAGCGAGGGCGGACATGACTTCCCGCTGAGCTCGCATTGACTTAGCAACTGAACAGAACGGTCCTTCAGAGGTTAGGCAATCAGATGTGCCTCATAAAAGCACTCGATCTTTTCCTCCCCTGTGTCGAGCATCGCCGGAGTTATCTCTGCTGGATGAGGGGGGATGTCAACAAGCATAGACAGGAAGATCATCCGTAGCCAAATGGAGCCGATAAAAAGATGAAAGCCTCTACGAGCCAGAAGCTCGTACATCACCGTGTCATATTAGTCATATGTGAGGACGAGATCCACTAACGCACAGCAAAACGAGGAACAATTCCCTCAATAGGTACCTCCCACGATTGCCGACTAGCATGCGGACGATTGCAAGCCATAACTCTTGGTTTGTTAAAAATGGTTCTCTCCTTGTGAAGAAGGAGATAAATATAGCTTCAGATTATAAAAAGAAGCATTCAAGTCTAGGCATAGAAAATGTTATGCATGGTGGAGCTATATCCAAGTCCTGACAAAAAGAGCATGGTAAAGAAAAAGTTGACTCAAAGAAATCAGTGCAAGAAGGTGAAACGGTTCCCTCAGCAGCGCCTTACTTGCATGACACGTGAACACCGACGCTGATTCTTTACAGGATTAGAACTTGTAGCGGAGCCTCACGTGCATAACATGTGAGCGCCGGTGCTAGTTCAGGATTAAATCCTGTAGCGGCACCTCATGCGCATGACTCGTAAGCGCCGGCACTAGTTATACACACACACACACACACACACATGAGCATTTACATAAAGAAAAGGGGGAGCTTTGTCATTCATACTTCGAAGAAATTTATACATTGAACTCCGGACACGGATTCTCAAACTCGAAAGCAACTTTAAGCAGTGCGCCTTTAGCTTCATCGACCATCTTTTTGTGCATCTTTTCTCGGGTGAAAGCATCAGGGTCACCACTGATGTTCTCCACCATTTGATATGCAGATACTATTGCTTTCTACTAAAAGACGCGATGCAAGATGGTGAAGAAATTATCTCTACGTTTCTTTGAGATCAACCCCATCAAGTATACTAAATGGACCTTATCCTCAGCGTTATCGAGCACTTGAAGCGGCATAACCTCAAGGCGCCCGGGTATAGCTTCCTAGATTGACCCAACGACGATCATTAAAAGGGCAGAATGGCGGGGAAGCAATCGACCGTTGTAGACATCGAAGCGACGCATCACCACATCGCACTGGGTGTCAGTAAACTCTTGGCCCTGGCAGTGGTTTTGGATGTGAATCTCCTCATAAGAGATAATCTCTTCAAGATCGTACAGATGACCAGCCATGGTATCTAAAAAAAGTGTTGAAAGTTAGCGATTAGTATATTAAAATCACTATAGTGGGCCCTATAAAATCAAGGGTATGGCTTATCAATGATGAGAGATGTACGTATCGTGAGAATCCGAAGGGATTCTCATTAAATAAAGAGTGCCCATTGAACAGTGGAGTTAAAAACTCCCAATATTCCTTAAAAGAAGACTCTTTAAAACAAACAACAGATTAAAAAGAAGGGATTAAAAACCCAAAAATAAAAATAATAATAACACATTCAAGAACGAAAAAGGGAATAAGATTCCCGAAGTTCTTAAGATCCAAATAAGAGCCAAGCTTTGTAAAAGAAATGGAATTTCCATAAACAGGGGGGTCAAATCCCAGAACCATCCTCATGGTAAAAGAATTCATGGGTTAATGGATGGAATCAAATTCTAGAACAAGTATTAAGATTGACAGTAGGGTAAAACCCTAAATAAGAGAATTCAAGATTCTCAAGTCTTGGATGAGAACATTAAGATCAATGGTCTGTAAAAAGAAAGTTTTTTAGATCTTCGAGAGATCGATTTTGAAAAGGGGGGGTAAGAAAATATATGTGCCCAGAAGTAGTTAAGAGCTAAGCTTTGTTTATAGTTCTTACCAAGAAATCTGGCAGAGTGTACTCTGTTTAAAAGAGTTCTGGGAGACAGAGATCTAAGTACTGGGAAACGAGAATTAAATTCTCCAAAGAAAGGAAGGTTCAAGAGAGAAGATGAAGAGATGACAATCATCTCAAGGGCCAAAGTCCCTATTTATAGGATGTGAAGGGACAGTTCAACTCCCTAGAAGATCCAACGGTGGAAAAAAGTGACACCGTTGTACCCACGTGTAAGCCACGTGAGAGCAACATTAGGGGGCATTTGTTCCCCCAATATTTAAACATATTAAAAGAGCAAACCTCTGTTGAAATTTTATGGGGCAACGCTTCACGTGCTTCTCACGAGGGCGCCAACGCCAATGTGCAAAGCATAGAAATGCTTCTGAGTAAGAATTAAATTCTTATACGGCGCCGCACCTGCTCCTCACGCCGGCGCCAATGTGCAAAGCACAGAAGCGCTTTCTGAGTAAGAATTAAATTCTTATATGGCGCCGCACGTGCTCATCACGCGGGCGCCAATGTGCAAAGTACAGGAGTACCCATCATAAGAATTAAATTCTTAAGTGGCGCCCACGTGCACAACTCATGATCACCGGCGCCCAAGTAGAATTAAATTCTACGTTTCTCTAACAAAAAGTTGGGATACACTTTGTTAAACAGAGCCGTTGGATCAAAGATCCAATAGAGATGATAAATCATCAAAATATAGATTCAAACTCTATTAGGAGAAAATATCTCCCAAATCTTTCTAAATAAAAAAGATACTCTCGGTTGGATCAATGATCCAATAATAGAATAAAATTCTATTTTGGGAATATATTCCCTCAATCTTTCTAAACAAAAAAAAGATTGCTCTCTGTAAAACAGAGAACTCTTAGATTAAAAATCCAATGGTGATTAGAAATCACCACTTGACAGAATAAATTCTGTATATGGGAAAATATTTTATCAATCTTGTTAAAAACAAGAACACCATATTCCGTAAAAACAGAAACACTAGGATCAAAGATCCAACGGTGGGTAAAATTTCATAAATCAATTTTGAGACCAATTAAATCAATTGGAATCTCTCAATGAGAGATTTTCTCAAAACCAATTAATAATCTGCCTCTACTATATAAAGGACCCGAGACATCAAGTTCAAAAAGGAGAAACCCCCTATAAGCTTCTAAAAAAAAGATACAGAAAGTTTTCAAAATAACAGAGAATTTAATTCTCAAAGAGGAAGACTTCCCTTTCAAAAAGAACCGAGGTAAAGAAAACACAGAGATCAAAATATATTTTTTTACCTATTTTAATGGTTAAACAACTTAATTCTTTCTCTGGATCAGAGATCCACAAAACAAGTCTCCAACAAATTGAGAATTTAATTCTCATCGGGAAGATCTTGTTTTTGGGAATCAAAAATTCAGAAAAGAATTAGGTCCAAAAGAAAACAAAAGGAAAAAGAACCTATAAAAGAACTTAGTTCTTGAAGAAAAACCTGATCCCAGATCTTCAAAAAAAATGAAGATCTTGGTTATCATTAATGGTCAAAATGTTATTAATAGAGATTTAATCTCTAAAAGGGGGAAAAAGACTAGCGCCACAGTGCCTCCCACATGGGTGCCTTTTTAACAGCGCCTCGCGCCTCACTTGAAAAACACGTAGGCGCCCAAAACAGAAGGCCAGCGCCTCACGTGAAACACACATGGGCGCTGAATAAAAGTGCTCAACACTCCATATACAGCCGAAGACAGATAAGTGCTTAGTACTGATTGGGCAGCGCCCAGCACGGCACGTGCTCCTCACGTTGGCGCCATATAAAAAGTGCTTAGCACATCATATGTTGCCAAAACGACTGAGTGCTTAGCACTACTTGGACAGTGCCCAGCGCAGCACGTGCACCTCACACGGATGCCATAAGAAGTGCTTAGCACTTCACATTTTGTCAAAACGACTAAAGTGTTCAACACTTATTGGGCACCGCCCATGACTGAATACTTCACGTGACATACATGTGAGTGTCAGAGCTCAAATAAGTGCTTAGCACTTTTACATAAAAAGAAAATGGTCGAACAAAAAGAGCCCAAATAAGTGCCTAGCACTTTTGAATAAAAAAAATACTAAGTAGACTGAGCCCAAACTGGCTAAGTCTCGGAAGTTTTCTTGCAGCTGAGCCCAAATGCTCATTTGTTGGCTCTTAAGAAAAAATGATCCTAGAATGTTCTTAAGTTAATATTAGTCTCTAATAAGACTAACGCATCCTTAGCAAGAGCAAACTGAGCCCAAATGCTTGACTAAAGATTTAAGTTGATCTTAATCTCAAACTAGATTAACGGTCCTTAAAGAAAACAAAAATATTTCTGAACTGAAGGAATAAAAAACCTAAGTTCAAAACCCCGTCAAGTAAATCCTTGACCCAAACCCAAATCTAAAACATACGGATTTGGACTGATCCGCGCCCTACGGGCGACGACATAAACTAGTCTTCGTATACAATCCACGGACAAGCTAAACAAACAAAAACACACATGAAACGAAGTGAACTGCCGGAGCAGAAGAAAATGGTTATCGCAATGCGGTAACCTAATTAACTGAAGGGGCTTGCGCCTTCAGGGAAGAGCGTCCCCAGAATCAAAAACCCTCATAAACGAGGGGGAATCTGATAAAATATGCTACAACAATTGCATTTGTCCAAACCTCTGATATATTGTGCCATAAATCAACATGGTATCTTAGGAGAGGTGGATGGAGAAGTCCAAATAGCATCTGCCCCCTAAAATTCAGGTGAGACGTCCCAACGTTTCGGTCCGTGTCTTTCGGCGGTGAACAGGGGTTTTATGAAAAATACTTTAATATAGTTTAAAAATAAGTCTCGAGGGTGATTTGTAATATTTAGGGTTTTCATGAACATGTATTTTAATTTTTAAGGTATTTTAGTGCTAAAACATATCTTTTTGAAAGTTTATGGTACTTTTATGAAAACTACTATTTTTGGAAACTTGTTGGTATTTTATTAAAAATTCTAATCTTTCGTTTTAAAAATATAGTTTCATAATTTGTTTTTGTTGAAAATACAGATTCATAGTTTTATATAATTTTCCAAGGTTTAGTTTTATTTAGAAAATTCGTATTTCTTAAAAATCGTATTTTTATTTCCTTTCGAGACCGAATATTCCGTGAGGAGTTCTGCATCTCGCTTTACTGTCCCAAAGATGTGCAATAATCTGCACCATCTAATAGCGGGTCTTCTAACGAGGGTTGTAGAGGTGTAATTGCCAAGAATTTAAAATATCGATTTAAAAGTAACCCGTTTTGAAAAAAATTGTATTTTAATGAAAAACCTATTCTTTAAATAAACCATATATTTAGAATCTCATGCTATGAAACTATAGTGTGTGTAGGGTAGGTCGTTACCCCGTGAATTATCTAAATATATATATATATTCTAGTTATTGAGAAAACGGTTATATTAAAGTTCATGGTATTTTAATGAAAAGTTTGTTATGTGATTGTTTCACATGAATTTTTTTGTTAAACTACAAGCTAAATGATATACGTAATGTTAAGTGTGGTGTTAGGATATTAGTTTGACCTATTTTACTTATAAAGTGGAGTATAAATGTTAAAAATAACATATATCGGAGCTAACACCACTTTTTTTGATATGTCTTAAAAGTTATATAGAAGTGAAAAGAGAGAAAGATGAAGGGACTTACTGGTTGTGTAGTGCTAAGAAGTGGTTAAGGAAG
The DNA here is from genome assembly GCA_030015575.1 of Agapanthus africanus. Classification (NCBI taxonomy): domain Eukaryota; kingdom Viridiplantae; phylum Streptophyta; class Magnoliopsida; order Asparagales; family Amaryllidaceae; genus Agapanthus; species Agapanthus africanus. The sequence goes on from JASDDO010000008.1 coordinate 338,056,298, forward strand.
AGAGAGGGGGTCTTGGTTTTGTCGGAGATACTCCGGTCATCGGAATTTGATCGCTACTCCCTTTGGCTTGCTTAACTTCACTTGAATAGCCTTAACTTTCTTGAACTTAGAGAACTTTTGAGGAATTTTCAGAATAGAGGAGAGCTGGGGCATGGGGTGGTATTTATAGGGTAAAAATGAGAGAGGGTGTGAAATAAAAATAAATTAAAATGGATTTAATGGTGTTAATTAGGGAATTGAAGAGTCTCTATTTGATTGTAGGAAAATCAAACAGTGCAGGAGAGTTGAGTGGAGCTGAAGGGACGAGTGTGCAAAGCATGGAGGTGATTGGATCAAATCGGACCGTCGGCGGCGGTTAAAGTAGGGAAATGGGCGGTCGGATCTTGGGGACTCGCTTCGATTTTCGTGCCACGTATGTAGATCTTTGTTTACTTCTCTTTGCGCTTGTTTGATTTTTTTGAAACCTTTCGATTCCCTATGAGTTGCATGTGCAACTCTTGGGCTTCCGAAAAAGTAAAAAGAAAAATCTTTAAAAATAATTGGGACTGATGGGAATCGAACGCACAGGCTATGTCACAGCAGTGTAAAGGCTTTACTAATGAACTATAAGTTGCTTCTTTCTTTTATTAAACAAAAATAACTTATAACTCCTATACAGGCTCAAATCCCATTTTTTATACATTTAAACTGATAATTCTGTACAGGGATTTCAGACTCGTTACATTCTACCCTCCTTATAAAAATTTCATCCTCGAAATTTACATAGAGACTAATTTTCAAAAAGGTAAGAGTATCGTGTACGCATGTCTTCTTCTCTTTCCCAAGTTAATTCTCTTGGCGAATCCTTTCTCCACATCACTCGGACCAAGTTCATCTCTTTGTTCCGCAATGTCTTCACTTTTCGGTCTAGGATCTCAACTGGTTGCTGCTCGCAGGTTATGTCAGTCTGTACCGTGAGCTCTGAGTGATCAATTATATGGCTGGGGTCGCTCACATATTGTCGTAGTTGGGATATGTAGAACACGTTGTGCACTCCTTCCAACGAGGGTGGTAGTGCTAAACGGTACGCCACTTCTCCAACTCGTTCTAGTATATCGAACGGTCCTATGTATCTTAGACCTAATTTATTCCTCTTCCCAAAACGTATCACTCCTCTGTTTGGAGAGATCTTCAAGAATACATATTCTCCGGGTTTAAACTCCAGATGTCATCGCTTTGCATCTGCCCAATGCTTCTGTTGGTCCTGGGCTATGTGCATCCTTTTCCTGATCGTGCGAACTACATCTACAGTTGTCATGATCATCTTTGGCCCAAGGAGCTCATGATCTTGAACGCCGTATCAACTCAGCGGGGAACAACATTTCCGTCTGTAGAGTGCTGCAAATGGTGCCATCCCAATGCTTACCTGGTAGCTGTTGTTATATGAGAACTCCACAAGGTGTAGGTGATCTTCCCACGAACCTCCGAAGTCTAACATACTGGCTCTCAGTATATCTTTTAATATCTGAATTGTTCGCTCGGACTGTTCGTCCGATTGTGGATTATACGCCATACTAAAATTCAGACTCATCCCCAGGCTAGCTTGCAGACTCTGCCAGAACTGTGATCGAAATCTTGTATCACGATCGGAGACGATGCAGATAGGTACTCCATGTAATCTCACATTCTCCTGCATCAGTTTATGGGTATCAAGATAAGTGGGGTACATCTTGAAGGATAAATCTTACTTGACAAGTTGGGTGCATGAGTTTATGAGTTTACTCACCTCCATGCACTTCCTTGCCAACGTCTCTCTTGACTGGCCAACTCGGAATGGTATAAAGTAGGACGACTTGGTGAGTCGATTCATAATAACCTAAATTGCGTCATTACCCTTCGTGCTGCAAGGGAGAGTGGTCACGAAATCCATGGTGATGTGCTACCATTTCCATTCTGGGATTGGTAACGGCTAAAGTAGATCAGCAGTTCTGTGATGTTTAGCCTTCGCTTGCTGACACACCAAACACTTGGCTACGCTCCTTGCTACTTCGTGCTTCATTCCATACTACCAGTAGTGTTGCCGTAGATCTTTGTACATTTTCGTGTCTTCGAGGTGTACAGAATAAGGAGAGTTGTGAGTTTCTTTCATCAACTCTTCTCGAACTGGTCCAACTGACACGCATAAACGGCTTCCATATCACAAGGATCCATCTTCGTGGATGATGAAGTCAGTTCAAAGTCCACTTTCTACTTGTTCTCGGATCTTTTGTAGCTTGGCATCATTTGCTTGAGCTGTCTTGATCTAATTTACAAGTGTGGACTGGACTTGTAAGTTCATCAAAATGAAGCATTACCGGCATAACTACTTCGATCCCTAATCCGTGCAATATTTGCTGTAGCTTCTATTGAGAGGTGTGGTTCATAGCTAATGGCTAGCCACTAAGTGCATCCGGAACTACGTTCACCTTCCCAGGATGATACTATAGGTTGATGTTGAAACCCACCATGAGTTCTAGCCATCTTCTCTATCACATGTTGAGTTCCTTCTGAGTAAATACATACTTTAGATGCTTGTGGTCAGTGTATATATCCACTCGTTCTCCTAAAAGATAGTGGCACCAAATCCTGAGTGCAAAAACCACTGCTGCCAATTCTAGATCATTTGTTGGATAGTTGTTCATGAACTTTTAATTGCCTTGATGCAAAAACCATAACTTTTCCATGCTGGTGTAGAACACATCCTAATCTTTTACCGGACGTATCACAATGCACATCAAATCCATTAGATTGATCCGGTATTACGAGAATAGGAGCAGAGGTTAACCTCGACTTGAGTTCTACAAAAGCCTTCTCACATGCTTCTGACCATATGAATGCTTCGTCTTTACGTGTAAGATTGGTTAGGGGTGCTACGATATTTGAGAATCCTTCAATGAATCGTCTGTAGTATCTTGCTAAGCCCAAGAAACTTCTTATTTCTTTCACCGTTTTTGGTGTCGGCCACTCACTGACAGCTGACACCTTAGCTAGATCCACAGAGATTCCTTCGCCTGAAACAATATGTCCGAGAAATCCGACTTTATCTAGCCAAAATTCACACTTGTTGTACTTGGCGTAGAGTTGACGTTGTCATAATGCCTCCAAAATAATCCGTAAGTGTTCGGCGCGCTCTTTCCGATTCTTTGAATACACTAAGATGTTGTCGATAACAACAAACATGTCTAAGTACTCTTGGAAAACTTGTTTCATCAAGTTCATAAAGATGGCGGGTACATTGGTCACTCCAAATGGCATTACGAGATATTCATAATAACCATAGCGAGTCCTAAATGCCGTCTTCAGAATGTCGGACTCTTTGACCTTTACCTGATAGTAACCCGAAAGAAGATATAACTTTGAAATTACACAGGATCCACTTAACTGATCGAAAAGATCATGGGAGATAATGGATACTTGTTTTTAATTGTCACTTCGTTTAGAGGTCGATAATCTACGCACATCCGGTAGGTACCTTCTTTCTTCTTCACCAGTAGCACCGGAGATCCCCAACTTGAAGTACTGGGACGGATCCAACCTTTCTTCAGGAGTTTGTCCAACTGAATGTGGATCTCCTTCAATCCCTTCGGACTTAAATGGTATGGATCTTTTATTACTGGTTGTGTGCCGGGTTTCAAATCAATGCTGAATTCAAGAGCTCGATCTGGAGGCAAACCTGATATATCTTCCGGGAATACATCCTCGAACTTTCGAACTAGCTCTGGCTTCGATCCTTCCGGTTGCAACGCTGTAATCTCTGCCTTCTTTGGTTTTTCTTGGTAGATGCTAGGCTCCAAGGTTCGGTCTTGTAACGCCTTGAAAATCATTCTGGTGAAATTTCGGAAAATCGGGAAAATAAGGGGGTTTTCTGTAAAAAGTCAAAATACAAATATTTTTATTTTAAAATTAAATATAAATATTCTAGCTATGTAATTTCTAGTATTTGGTGTTTATTGAGCCACTGGTGAGATTTCAAAATTTCTGGAAATTTTTCCGAAATTAATTATTTTAATATTATTTTAAGCCATCACTAATAAATTTAATTAGGGAAAATTACAAACCGGAATGAGTTGAAACAAATTTTGTGCATCATAATACACTAAACAAAATTTTATCATGTGGTTTTTGAAATTTAAATGGGGTTGTTCACCGGTGTTAGAAAATATCGAAGAAAAAGGGTTTTTTCGGTGAATTAGTGTAGACGGAAGTGGGATACATCATTTATCTCTTTTTTTTCACTCACCATAAACCCCACACACTCTCTCTTCCTCTCTTAAACATGTGGCCGGCCTTAGGACCTCTCTCTCTCTTTTGATTCTTCAAAGGGGTTCTAGATGGGTCTTTTTGGAAGAAAATAAAAAGAAAATGCATAAAACATGAAATGACATAAAGAAGAAATGATGGTAAAACTTTACACATCATTCCACACCCTCAATCCCTCACTTTCCTCCTCCATTTCTGGCCGAATTCAGTCCCTCCCCCTCTACACAATTTTACATTTCAATTTTTGCTCAAAAAAACCCTCCAAATCCATCAAAAATCAACATATATTAGCACAATTCATCACTAAACCCTATCCAATTTCCTTTGCTCCTATTTAGCTTGGATTTTGAAGGCAAGAGACCCATCTTGGAGGTTATGAAGCAAGGGTGAACTCACAATTTTATGGTATAAATTCTAAATCCATGTTAATTTGTGTTAATTGTTGCAACCCGATCAATTAAAATGCTTAATTATGGTTTTGATTCAAGGTTTGAATTTCTAGAAAATGGTTATTAAATTATTATTAGGGTTTTGCTTCTTAGGTTGTGATCTAAAATGGTAGGTTAGTTTGTTAGAAAATGTTAAACTTAGTCTAGTAGCAAATTTGCTAGTTATTGCATTTAATTAGGATCTTTTTGTAAACTAGATTTTTGCAAACCATGTAAATAAGTTAGATAAAATTAGAACTAGGGTTTTTATTGTTAGATTGTAGTGTTAATGTGTAGATTAACTTGTTAAGTGAGGGTTAAACATAATCTAGTTACTAGTTGCAAAATTTTAGTTTAAAAATTATGCTAATTATGCTAGTTTCTTTTTTATTTGCAAACTAGGTTTTGGGGAAATTGACTAAGTAATAGAGATTAAATACCAATTGGGGTTTTTATGATATTATGAACACTTTAATTTGTAGTTTAATAATTTAGTTCGTGCAAAACCAAGTTTAGTTGCGGAATTGTGAATTTTGTTGTGAACGTGTTAAAATTTGATAAAATTGCAAACTAGAAATTTTGGTTTGATACAAATTGATGGGATTAAATTATAAAAATGGTTTTTATGACTTAGTTATGTTGTTTAATGAATAATACGACCATTAGTTTCATTTAAACAGTAAGTTTTGAAGTAAAACGGTAATTTGACATTTTCGGGTTTTTCGAAATCGGACTGTTTGATCGATTTTAGGGTTTCGATGGATTTAATCATGTTTTATAATATAAGTAATGAGTTTTAAAACTATGTGTTATTTGTTGATGTTTATCTCGATCCATCGGAGTTTGTACGCCGATACCGAGCGATATTTGGTTCTTTTGCATGGACGGGACATAGGTTTTAACCTATGCTTGTTGCTTGCATCGTTTTGACGTTTTGTATATGATTCAGTTTACGATACTATTTATATGTTGCGTTTAGGTACCCTTCAAGTGGACTGCGGGCGATGAAGAGGAGGATGGCGACACCGTCTTCGGCAGACATGGACCAGGTGAGTAGATGCATATCTAGGGGGGAAGTCGGGTGGATGGCGTTTAGCACCTCCGCAACGTAGAATAGGAATAGTACTTATTGACATTAGGAAACCCGATGTGACCCTAGTTTCTTACTGAGCAGGACCTTAGTAATGACCCTAGGCGGGACTAGACTGATTTAGGAAAACCATACCTGAGGATGAATACTTTGGGAGAGGTTCGTAGGTTTCTGATAGAAACACACACGCACACACTAAAACTTGACATGGCGTATACGTATATGTGTGTATATATATAAAACTAGGTATAGGTGTATATATATACACAACACGTATATGGGATTCGTTGATGTGATATGATATCTGAGGTATGATGAAACAGTATGACTGGGTTTGATGCCGTGATTCTTGACTATACAGTCGTAATAAAGTGTTAGCGGATCATTAGAGAATGAGATAATGAACATGAATATGTAAATTATAAAGAGTGGTGGTGATATTGATGTACATGGGACGCTAGAATAGTACCCGGACTGTAACTTGTGACTGATTACGATATGATATATGTATAACTTGATTACGACATTATATTGGTGTGACCTGATGCCGATATTATATAAGTATGACTTAATCACAATATAATACATATGACATTATACGAATGAGGAGACACCTAGGAGATACTTGACCGTACCCCGATATTGGGATGCCGTACGATGGATTTTACCGTACGAGGCTTAGATTTGATGATTGATCCGCACTCTTGATTCGAGGAAGACGTACTACGTACGTGACGCTATTGAGGCGGGATCGCCGACTATTAGAGATATTGATTCAGACCTTAGGTAGACTCTAGTTTCTTACTGACTAGTCTATTAGGTTTAGTTCCTTAGGATGTTAGATGGACACTAGTTTAGGTTCGACTCACATAGTGGTAGTTGTACTCGTATTTCGCAGAGGAGTGGATAATGCACATCTGTCTTTACATTCATACTGTAATCATCATGGTGCATGTTCTTACATATGTTGCAATAATCAGTACAAACCATAACTGTTAGGACACCAGCACCATTACCGATGATGCGCATATTCCACGCACACTTAATTGCCGTCTCACACACATCATCATCGGTAATTGCTATGTCACGTACGCTTTAGATCATATTGTCTTTTATGGATAGAATCAGTTAAAAACTAGACCGATATAATATTGTGATTATTCTCTGATGTTAGTATAGACATGATATTTATTACTTAGACATCCATGCATTCATAGTTTCATGTTATCATGCAGTATTATGGGCATATGCCGACACTTATCATATAGTTACTCATGATTTTGAGATTTGGCTTTCTATGAGATTTCTGGATTTTTGGGGAAAACCGCAAAAATATATAAAAACTTCTCTCTCTCTCTCTCCTCTTCTCTTTTTAAAATAAGATGCGGTTTTCTCGTGATGTATGTGTCGTCCACCATGAGTATTTCATGTTTTCTGATGGATTTCGAGACCCGATTCGAGGAGTGGATGAACCGTCTCGGGTACATGGTGGGCCCGGTATGGTACCCCGGGGCAAGAAGATCGAGTTGTAGACGATGAGCCTGGCAGGGGAAGGCTACCTACCGGTGATGTCTGGCGCGGCGGATATCCGGAGGATACCGACCGTTGTCGTGAGATTTGATGATATGGGCCGATCCGGACTGACGGAGCCCGAGATATTGAGACTTGAGATTACATGTGTTGTGTCGATGCTTGACACGGATTTCCATGGATTTCATTGTTGAGATTTCAGATTCTTATACACATTTTACTATGATAATAGCTAAAGATTTCTTATACATATATATCTGGATTTCAGGATTGTTACTTTACATTCATGGTGCATGCATTTCATTTCATATGACATAGTATTATATGAGGCACTGACACGAGCACGGAGTATCTGCACTTACACGTAGTTTTACCCTGCTATTACTAGTTGATTGGGATATTATAGTGTATTATTATGACCTAGGATAGCGTCGTGCATTCGATTTCTTTTCGTAGATGTCTTCTACTCACTAGTTGGCAACTCACCCCCGTTGTGCCAAATTCTTTACAGGTGCGATGTACAGGTTTCCCTTGGCAGTTGCTGGCACATCATTTTCATTTCGGGTGATTTGCACGGTAGGTTGGTTCATTTGTATCTGAACCGCCGTTGTATTTTTATTATTTCATTTGTATCTAGAAAGCTCCATCAACCATATTTGTATTACTTGATAAGTTTATTGGACCAGTTGTTTATTTCGACCTTAGAGTCGCGCATGTGTTATTCTGATCGGGTGGTTTTGTTTTCTTTTGAGTTTTGAGCCTCGCCTATTGGCGTTGTATATTATTGTGCTTGTTGTGGTTGTTTCCGCCTGTTGGCGTTGATGCTAGCTCCCGTTTGGGGATGCTTTTTATTGTTTATGTATATTATACTTGTTGCACCCGTTTGGGGGCCAGTTTTTACAGAGGAGACTCTGCCGAAATTTTTGGTAAAATTTGCTGATGTTTTTATACTTGTTTTCTTTTCTTTTCTTCTTTTTCTTCTTTTATGGTTTAGATTTCTGGGCTTCGGCTTACTTAGGTCACGTGGCGCCTCTGGACGCTTCGTAATCTAAGTGCCGGTCACGTTCCGTACTTTCGGGTCGTGACAAAGTTGGTATCAGAGCGCTAGGTTTAACCTTGTATAAGTCTAGGTGACCCTTGGTTGATGGAGTAGGCGATTTAGGTAGAGTAACGTACCGTGGGTATGGTCCGCGGCATACTTACGATACGCTACTCTGCTTAAGGAGCCTTAGGATGTACATTGTTTGCACCGTATTTCATTCGTTCCTTTGATTTATCTTCGTCGATATCGGATGGTGGTTTCTGTTACCACGGGCAGAGGGAGCTGCGGCTCGAATGCGATAACCATTAGAGTATTGGTTATTCTTGAGGATTGAAGCATTGCTTAGCGTGCGGACGAAGGGTATTCACATGCCGTCCGGATGAAGTTAAAGGGTTCGAACGATTATCAGAAAACCATTTTCCCAAGTTTAAGGTATTCGGAAGAACATGCAGGTATTTCGATGGACCCTCTAGAAGAATGAAACCCTAACTCGACATAATGACCACGAGAACGCCCTTGAACCTTAGGGTTTACGGCAGTTCCGCTGTGCCATTAGTGAGGCTTGGGTTTGCCCTTCTACAGCTGGATCATCGATGCTGGGGTATGTACCGGATATTTTTAAACTGTACTTGAGTGTTGAGCTCTCGGGGAATTATGGGATTTTGATGGATCGATCGAGAAGTTTAATGTAGTCCGGATATCAAGTGAAGGGATCGACTATGTGGGAGACTCTAGACATGAGTATTGCCGTTGGTAGCGCAGTCAGCACACCTATGAAAGAACGAGTTCGAAGCAGCCGACATCAGAGGAAAGAGGCGTATATTGACGATAGTGTTTACAATTGTAATTTAGTGATTTGAATTTCATATTTTCGTGGATTGGATTTTTGTATTTTGAGGACTTTTTTCTACGAATGGTATTTCATGTGTGTACCTTTATTCTATCTGTGTTTCATATATCAGTTGTATTGATGTTGTTTAGTACACACCCAGTACACTTGATTTGGTTTTATATATTTTGAGATTTTTGATTTGATTTCGTGCATAGGGGTTACACATGTTTTTGACATATGTTTCGACCTAGTTTTCATGCATTTTTGTACTGTGATTTTGATTTTGATATTCGATGTATGTTTTCGTGCACCATGTGCACCTGATTAGGATTCTTGCGCATACTTGACCCACTTGATGCGATTTTGTGCACACCAGATGCACTAAATCGGGGTTTTGTGCAGATTAGATGCACCTGATATTGAGTCATGCACGCCCGTTGCACTTGACAGATGTTTGTGGTGCACACCTGTTGCACTTAGTTTTGTTTTGTGTGTATTCATGGTATCTGTATTTGGCTTCGATTTCAGTGCGCACCGGACGCACATGATATTTTATTGATGTGATTGGGATTGATTTCAGTTTGAGCAGTATGTTTTCATAATCACTATTATTTGATTTAGTAACCAGGCGGGACGTGTATGTAAAATAAAAGATATATATATATATATATAGTTTTTTTTTAAAAATAAACGTCCGCTACTTATGCCGTGACATGTGCCTCGCACGGCGATTTTCAAAAAGAGATTCTTGCATGCTTCTTTATCCAGATATTGTGACAATTTTACTATGATGCGCACTATAGATAAGTTGTAGTTTTGATGTATATTATGATGGTTTTCATATGGGTTTTGATATTTTATTCTCGCCATAACTTCGATGATTGCGTTATGCTTGACGAATTTGATTTTAGTTATGTATTGATGATTTCGGAGCCCCGGTGAATTGAGTATTTTGACTGAATGTTTTAGAAATTGGGGGGGAGTTTTAATTTAAATTCGGGGACCGAATTTTTTTTAGGGGGGAAGATTGTAACGCCTTGAAAATCATTCTGGTGAAATTTCGGAAAATCGGGAAAATAAGGGGGTTTTCTGTAAAAAGTCAAAATACAAATATTTTTATTTTAAAATTAAATATAAATATTCTAGCTATGTAATTTCTAGTATTTGGTGTTTATTGAGCCACTGGTGAGATTTCAAAATTTCTGGAAATTTTTCCGAAATTAATTATTTTAATATTATTTTAAGCCATCACTAATAAATTTAATTAGGGAAAATTACAAACCGGAATGAGTTGAAACAAATTTTGTGCATCATAATACACTAAACAAAATTTTATCATGTGGTTTTTGAAATTTAAATGGGGTTGTTCACCGGTGTTAGAAAATATCGAAGAAAAAGGGTTTTTTCGGTGAATTAGTGTAGACGGAAGTGGGGTACATCATTTATCTCTTTTTTTTCACTCACCATAAACCCCACACACTCTCTCTTCCTCTCTTAAACATGTGGCCGGCCTTAGGACCTCTCTCTCTCTTTTGATTCTTCAAAGGGGTTCTAGATGGGTCTTTTTGGAAGAAAATAAAAAGAAAATGCATAAAACATGAAATGACATAAAGAAGAAATGATGGTAAAACTTTACACATCATTCCACACCCTCAATCCCTCACTTTCCTCCTCCATTTCTGGCCGAATTCAGTCCCTCCCCCTCTACACAATTTTACATTTCAATTTTTGCTCAAAAAAACCCTCCAAATCCATCAAAAATCAACATATATTAGCACAATTCATCACTAAACCCTATCCAATTTCCTTTGCTCCTATTTAGCTTGGATTTTGAAGGCAAGAGACCCATCTTGGAGGTTATGAAGCAAGGGTGAACTCACAATTTTATGGTATAAATTCTAAATCCATGTTAATTTGTGTTAATTGTTGCAACCCGATCAATTAAAATGCTTAATTATGGTTTTGATTCAAGGTTTGAATTTCTAGAAAATGGTTATTAAATTATTATTAGGGTTTTGCTTCTTAGGTTGTGATCTAAAATGGTAGGTTAGTTTGTTAGAAAATGTTAAACTTAGTCTAGTAGCAAATTTGCTAGTTATTGCATTTAATTAGGATCTTTTTGTAAACTAGATTTTTGCAAACCATGTAAATAAGTTAGATAAAATTAGAACTAGGGTTTTTATTGTTAGATTGTAGTGTTAATGTGTAGATTAACTTGTTAAGTGAGGGTTAAACATAATCTAGTTACTAGTTGCAAAATTTTAGTTTAAAAATTATGCTAATTATGCTAGTTTCTTTTTTATTTGCAAACTAGGTTTTGGGGAAATTGACTAAGTAATAGAGATTAAATACCAATTGGGGTTTTTATGATATTATGAACACTTTAATTTGTAGTTTAATAATTTAGTTCGTGCAAAACCAAGTTTAGTTGCGGAATTGTGAATTTTGTTGTGAACGTGTTAAAATTTGATAAAATTGCAAACTAGAAATTTTGGTTTGATACAAATTGATGGGATTAAATTATAAAAATGGTTTTTATGACTTAGTTATGTTGTTTAATGAATAATACGACCATTAGTTTCATTTAAACAGTAAGTTTTGAAGTAAAACGGTAATTTGACATTTTCGGGTTTTTCGAAATCGGACTGTTTGATCGATTTTAGGGTTTCGATGGATTTAATCATGTTTTATAATATAAGTAATGAGTTTTAAAACTATGTGTTATTTGTTGATGTTTATCTCGATCCATCGGAGTTTGTACGCCGATACCGAGCGATATTTGGTTCTTTTGCATGGACGGGACATAGGTTTTAACCTATGCTTGTTGCTTGCATCGTTTTGACGTTTTGTATATGATTCAGTTTACGATACTATTTATATGTTGCGTTTAGGTACCCTTCAAGTGGACTGCGGGCGATGAAGAGGAGGATGGCGACACCGTCTTCGGCAGACATGGACCAGGTGAGTAGATGCATATCTAGGGGGGAAGTCGGGTGGATGGCGTTTAGCACCTCCGCAACGTAGAATAGGAATAGTACTTATTGACATTAGGAAACCCGATGTGACCCTAGTTTCTTACTGAGCAGGACCTTAGTAATGACCCTAGGCGGGACTAGACTGATTTAGGAAAACCATACCTGAGGATGAATACTTTGGGAGAGGTTCGTAGGTTTCTGATAGAAACACACACGCACACACTAAAACTTGACATGGCGTATACGTATATGTGTGTATATATATAAAACTAGGTATAGGTGTATATATATACACAACACGTATATGGGATTCGTTGATGTGATATGATATCTGAGGTATGATGAAACAGTATGACTGGGTTTGATGCCGTGATTCTTGACTATACAGTCGTAATAAAGTGTTAGCGGATCATTAGAGAATGAGATAATGAACATGAATATGTAAATTATAAAGAGTGGTGGTGATATTGATGTACATGGGACGCTAGAATAGTACCCGGACTGTAACTTGTGACTGATTACGATATGATATATGTATAACTTGATTACGACATTATATTGGTGTGACCTGATGCCGATATTATATAAGTATGACTTAATCACAATATAATACATATGACATTATACGAATGAGGAGACACCTAGGAGATACTTGACCGTACCCCGATATTGGGATGCCGTACGATGGATTTTACCGTACGAGGCTTAGATTTGATGATTGATCCGCACTCTTGATTCGAGGAAGACGTACTACGTACGTGACGCTATTGAGGCGGGATCGCCGACTATTAGAGATATTGATTCAGACCTTAGGTAGACTCTAGTTTCTTACTGACTAGTCTATTAGGTTTAGTTCCTTAGGATGTTAGATGGACACTAGTTTAGGTTCGACTCACATAGTGGTAGTTGTACTCGTATTTCGCAGAGGAGTGGATAATGCACATCTGTCTTTACATTCATACTGTAATCATCATGGTGCATGTTCTTACATATGTTGCAATAATCAGTACAAACCATAACTGTTAGGACACCAGCACCATTACCGATGATGCGCATATTCCACGCACACTTAATTGCCGTCTCACACACATCATCATCGGTAATTGCTATGTCACGTACGCTTTAGATCATATTGTCTTTTATGGATAGAATCAGTTAAAAACTAGACCGATATAATATTGTGATTATTCTCTGATGTTAGTATAGACATGATATTTATTACTTAGACATCCATGCATTCATAGTTTCATGTTATCATGCAGTATTATGGGCATATGCCGACACTTATCATATAGTTACTCATGATTTTGAGATTTGGCTTTCTATGAGATTTCTGGATTTTTGGGGAAAACCGCAAAAATATATAAAAACTTCTCTCTCTCTCTCTCCTCTTCTCTTTTTAAAATAAGATGCGGTTTTCTCGTGATGTATGTGTCGTCCACCATGAGTATTTCATGTTTTCTGATGGATTTCGAGACCCGATTCGAGGAGTGGATGAACCGTCTCGGGTACATGGTGGGCCCGGTATGGTACCCCGGGGCAAGAAGATCGAGTTGTAGACGATGAGCCTGGCAGGGGAAGGCTACCTACCGGTGATGTCTGGCGCGGCGGATATCCGGAGGATACCGACCGTTGTCGTGAGATTTGATGATATGGGCCGATCCGGACTGACGGAGCCCGAGATATTGAGACTTGAGATTACATGTGTTGTGTCGATGCTTGACACGGATTTCCATGGATTTCATTGTTGAGATTTCAGATTCTTATACACATTTTACTATGATAATAGCTAAAGATTTCTTATACATATATATCTGGATTTCAGGATTGTTACTTTACATTCATGGTGCATGCATTTCATTTCATATGACATAGTATTATATGAGGCACTGACACGAGCACGGAGTATCTGCACTTACACGTAGTTTTACCCTGCTATTACTAGTTGATTGGGATATTATAGTGTATTATTATGACCTAGGATAGCGTCGTGCATTCGATTTCTTTTCGTAGATGTCTTCTACTCACTAGTTGGCAACTCACCCCCGTTGTGCCAAATTCTTTACAGGTGCGATGTACAGGTTTCCCTTGGCAGTTGCTGGCACATCATTTTCATTTCGGGTGATTTGCACGGTAGGTTGGTTCATTTGTATCTGAACCGCCGTTGTATTTTTATTATTTCATTTGTATCTAGAAAGCTCCATCAACCATATTTGTATTACTTGATAAGTTTATTGGACCAGTTGTTTATTTCGACCTTAGAGTCGCGCATGTGTTATTCTGATCGGGTGGTTTTGTTTTCTTTTGAGTTTTGAGCCTCGCCTATTGGCGTTGTATATTATTGTGCTTGTTGTGGTTGTTTCCGCCTGTTGGCGTTGATGCTAGCTCCCGTTTGGGGATGCTTTTTATTGTTTATGTATATTATACTTGTTGTACCCGTTTGGGGGCCAGTTTTTACAGAGGAGACTCTGCCGAAATTTTTGGTAAAATTTGCTGATGTTTTTATACTTGTTTTCTTTTCTTTTCTTCTTTTTCTTCTTTTATGGTTTAGATTTCTGGGCTTCGGCTTACTTAGGTCATGTGGCGCCTCTGGACGCTTCGTAATCTAAGTGCCGGTCACGTTCCGTACTTTCGGGTCGTGACAGGTCTCCACTTTTGAAGTAGAACACTGGGTGATCTGGTATTTCGAACACTACCCTCCTTTGGCGACAGTCGATGGTAGTGAAGAAAGTTCCCAGTCAGTCCAAACCTAAGACTACGTCGAAATTCGGTATGTCCAGCACCTTGAAGTCTGCATAGAATTCTAGACTGCAAACGACTACTAGACATAGATCGCATCCCAAAATTTCTTTTAGAACGCCGTTCTATGAATTAACATTCCAGATGGATATGAGCGACTTAATTGGGATCGTATGAGTTCTTACGAACCATTACGATATAAAGCAACATGATTCCCCAGTGTCGAAGAGCGCTAGTGCAGGTAGGGAGGATACTAAAATTGTACCTAAGTCGTGTGGGATATGTTTAGGTATAACAAATATAAGATGGCAATGAATTGAAAGGACTTGAAAGGAAATAGGGCAAGTATTTACCAGTGATAACTTGACCCATAGCTTTGGCCTCTTCGACCGATATAGTGAATGCTTGGCGTCGCGGTACTTTCTTCTATGCCTGGTTAAACACTCGGCGTTGGGGTTGAGCGGTCTGGATGCGGAGAGCTGGAGCTGGTAAAGCTAACTGGGTAGGAGGAGCTTGGATCGCCGGTCTAGCTGGAGGGATGTTGGGTCCTCGATTTTAGGGGCATGCTCCAATGGCGTGAGTAGAAGACCCACAAATCAGGCACAAGTTGTTCGCCCTACGACAGTTCTTCACAAGGCACCATGTTCTTTTGCAGTAGATGCAAAAGTCTGGCCTGTTGTTGGCGAACGAACCTACTGGCCTCTGAGATGGTCCGTTAAAAGCTGGCCTGGAAAAGGCTCTTCCTGTGATCTGGTGCACAGGGCATTTCATACTGGCAGTCTGTGGCTTGCCTTTCTTCTTCACAACTTCCTCATTGTGTCGGACAGCCTTCAAAGCAAGCTTATGGGTTGGGAAATTCCCTATAAAGAGTGCAGCTTGGATTTTAGGGTCCAACCCTTGCTAAAATCCTCATGCCCGGATCTCAGCAGTGGGAATAAGGTGTGCAGTGAACCTGTTATGACCTTGTGTTACTAGTGTATTAAGTGAAGTAGGAAATTTGAATTTGAGACTATATCTTACCTGTCGAGCATGGTAAACTCAACATCATATTCATCTACTGACTTGACCCACATCGAGCCTTATTGTAAATGGATGAATTATTGCTCCATGTCAAAGCGGGAAGTCTCTGGGAAGTACTTGGCATCGAAGAGGTCATGGAATGTTCTCCATTCTATCGTTTGTGCGAGACAGCTCTCCTCGGCCTTCCACCAAACTCTGGTGTTATCTGTCAGTTGCAACTTAGCAACTCTCACCCAGGCTATATCTGACACTTGAGCCACTACCAGATCATCCTCAATCAATTGAGCCCATTCATCTGCTTCAAGCGAGCTCTCCTTACCCGAGAAATTCTTTGGGTGCAGTGCACGAAACTACTTAACTCCGGGTGTTTCGGCTTTGGGACGGTGTATAAGGATAGCAGTCTGCAGCTGCTTACCCTCCAACAGTCTCTTGATAGCCTCAAGCAGTACCGTTTGCTCATTGATAGGAGCTGCAATGGTAGGTGGTGATGATAGTGTAGGCAGTGCAGTATTGCCGTTGACATTTGTGTGGGATTGTTCGGAGAGTCCATCATCTTGATATAAAAGATAGGTTATGATAGATTCAAGGAATTTGAAATGTAAGAAATGTAAATGTTTGTTGAATTCATTAATTCTTGTGGTATATTGTTTATGACTTCATGCAAAACAGTCCTGCATAGGCCACCAACAGACCTGTCATGCCCTACTTCCCAGTAGACGAAAATGATGACGTGGCAAGCCTGCGGCATATTTATTCAGATAAGGTCATTCCCTAAATAAGTATACTAAGAGTATTGAAATAATAATACACAATGAAAAAATAAATGGAGACTGTAAATTTTTCAACAAACATATTTATTTACATTCAACTTCAATTATTTACATATACATGAGTTTCAGCTGGAAAGTAAATACAATAAAAGAAAATGCCTAAACATGTGGCATACATAAGCTGGATAAAATGAGGCATACATAAGCTGGAAAAAATGAAGCTAAGCAAGTCCTGAGTAGAAATCTGGTTGTAGTCCTCCTTTAAAGCCTCCACTCCCTCCATCTCGACCGTATCTGACGAATATTCCAAGAAAATAAGAGTGGGTGGAATACCCGTCAGCGAACTAGCGCTTGGTAAGTCCTAAGGATAATGTAAGACTAAAAGAATGACAAGTATAGAATATATATATAGAAAGAGTAAAAGTATATGATCATGGGTAAATATGTACTATAGATCTCTATATGGTCACTATGTTAACGTTATGTTTCAAGTGTGAATGTCAACGCTGCTGAAGAAGTATTCACGAGCTCAAGAGTAGGGCCTCAGGAGTAAGAAAATATGGGCCCATTTCATGTGTTAGTATCGGGGCTCTAGGCTGTAGATGAGTTAGCCCGACTGATATTCGAGTAAAATAAAAAAAGAGGTTAATACGGGACACCTCAAGATCCGTTAGATTCACACAAGAAACTATCCCAAACACCCCGAGTATAAATAGTTTATAATTGTATAGTATACTTAATTAAATTGATCGATTGATTATAATATGTCCTGATCGAAACCATAGATTGCAAAAGGTGTAAAATGAAGTCGAGTGAGTCGAGTAAAATGTGAGTCGTGTCAATTGCAATCTTGGTTCGAGTCAAGTTAGTTCGAATAGATTGGGTTCGAGTTCATGTTCAAGTTTAAATTCGAGTTTGGATTAGAGTTCGAGTTTGTGTTCGAGTTCGAGTTCAAGTTTAGATTCGAGTTTGGATTTGAGTTCAGGTCTTTTTCATATGAATTATTTTAAACTGTTAAAAATCTTATATTCTGGAGAAATCTGTAACTGCTGCACATGGACGGCGGAATTTGTGTCCTTTTCCAAGACAGTTGCCATTGATAACTCCGTTAAGTTGTCTAACCTGAATAGGCAAGAACTCATTTTGTCTGGCTCCCTAGGGCTCAAGAGAAATGATACTACTTAAACCTATATTAATCTATAGTCCTTAAAATATTATTTGCATATCTCGAGAGGGTTTTATGAAAAATACTTTAATATAGTTTAAAAAATAAATCTCAAGGGTGATTTGTAATATTTAGGGTTTTCATGAACATATATTTTAATTGTTATGGTATTTTAGTGCTAAAACCTAGCTTTTTGAAAGTTTATGGTACTTTTATGAAAACTACTACTTTTGGAAACTTGTTGGTATTTTATTAAAAATTCTAATCTTTCGTTTTAAAAACATAGTTTCATAATTTGTTTTTGTTGAAAATACGGATTCATAGTTTCTTAAAATTTTCCAAATTTTAGTTTTGTTTAGAAAAGTCGTATTTATTAAAAACCGTATTTTTATTTCCTTTCAAGACCGAATACTCCGTGAGGAGTTCTGCATCTCGCTCTACTGTCCCAAGGATGTGCGAAAATCTACACCATCTATTAGCGGGTTCTCTAATGAGGGTTGTAGAGGCGTAATTGCCAAGGATTTAAAATATCGATTTAAAAGAAACTCGTTTTGAAAAAAGTGGTATTTTAATGGAAAAACTATTCTTGAAATAAACCATATATTTAGAATCTCATGCAATGAACCCATAGTGTGCGTGTGGGGTAGGTCGTTACCTCGTGAATGATCTAAAGGTATATATTCTTGTTATTGAAAAAAGGGTTATATTAAAGATCGTCGTATTTTAATGAAAAGTTTGTTATGTGATTGTTTCACATGAATTTTTTTGTTAAACTACAAACTAAATGATATACATAATGTTAAGAGTGGTGTTAGAATATTAGTTTGACATATTTTGCTTATAAGGTGGAGTATAAATGTTAAAAATAATATATATCGGAGCTAACTCCATTTTTGTCGATATGTCTTAAAAATTATATAGAAGTGAAAAGATAGAAAGATGAAGGGACTTACTGGTTGTGTAGTGCTAGGAAGAGATTAAGGAAGAGAGAGGGGGTCTTGGTCTCGTTGGAGATGCTGCGGTCGTCGGATTTTGATCACTACTCTCTTTGGCTTGATTAACTTCACTTGAATTGCCTTAACCCTTCTTGAACTTAGAGAATTTTGAGGAATTTTCAGAATAGAGGAGAGCTAGGCATGGGGTGGTATTTATAGAGTAAAAATGAGAGAGGGTGTGAAATAAAAATGAGTTAAAATGGATTTAATGGTGTTAATTAAGGATTTGAAGTGTCTCTGTTTGAATGCAGTAAAATCAAACAGTGCAGGGAAGTTGAAGGGAGCTGAAGGGACGAGTGTGCAAAGCACGGAGGTGATTGGATCAAATCGGACCGGCGGCGGCGGCCAAAGTTGGGAAATGGGTTGTCGGATCTTGGGGTTTCATCTCGAGATTCGTACCACGTGTGTAGATCTGTGTTTACTTCTCTTTGCGCCTGTTTGATTTTTCTTAAACCTTTTGATTCCCAATAAATTGCACGTGCAACTCTTAGGCTTCCGAAAAATTAAAAAGAAAAATCTTTAAAAATAATTGGGACTGATGGGAATCAAACACACAGGCTATGTCACAACAGTGTAGAGGCTTTACCAGTGAGCTACAAGTTGTATCTTGCTTTTATTAAACAAAAATGACTTATAACTCCTATACAGGCTGAAATACCTTTTTTTATAAATTTAAACAAATAATTCTATACAGGGATTTCAGAGTTGTTACACGTTTCTTTCTGGCATGATATGATTAATTGATAGCGCTACATTAATTCTGATTAATGCAAGGAAAATAAACCTAAATAATATTGTGGGAACCGATTTTGTTTTAAAACTGACATTACAGGCGTTTCCTTTTGCTATGCACAGCGGTATTCGGTTATGAATATCCAGCACCTCATCCGACGAGACAAGAGCCTAGATCCCTTCACGGGGAGTGACTTCTTGGGCAAAAGTTTGTGTAATTGTAATAACTTCACTATAGTCGATTCTTATGCTTTGCACCGTAGTCTTCAATTAGGAATATCCTGCACCCCATTCCATGAGGAAAGAGCATATATCCTTTCACAGGGAGTGACCTCTTTGGTAAAAGTTTGCGCCATTATATATTTATAAAACCACTCGGTCCTTTCAACGATATAAAATTCATTACGTTAAAGGTTTTTTGCCAAAAACCAGCCGTAGCCCTCCGTCATTTCCTACGAGTAGTGCACAGTATTCGTGCTACGTATGTTAGCATTGTCATGGCGTAGTGTGCGGTAGTTGAGTATTGCTTGTTTGTAGCATTAGATGTGATTGGTTAGGTCAGTCATATGGTCATGTTGGCATTGTCAAAGACTCGTACAGGTGGGTTTAATGCAGTCAAGATAATGACGGGTTGAACTTGACTAGGACCCTTTGATATGTTGGTATTGTAAAGATCACTTGGGTCCTAAGGGCAAAAACCATATCGGGGGTTTCAAATATAAGGGAAACTTTCCAGGCAAGTGCATATCTTCTAGAGTGTGTGTAGGGTTCCTAGGCACACTCAAGAGGTCTCACAAGGCATCAACCATGCCAAATTCTAAAAATTCTAGGTGCCGAGAAACCCTAATGCGATCGTTGACTAGAAATTAGGCGAAACATGCAACTAGTTAACAACTTAACTTAGAGTGAACGAAAATACAACCTTTGTTGATCCGGTCCTCCACCTCCATATCTCCGTGATGATGTCCCCTCGCTGCGATCATCGGATCCCGGGCTCTAGCGTCGGCTTTATCGGAGAAATGGGCGGGCTAGGTCGTCGACTTCGATGCCGAAGATAATCTACGTCGAGGCAACTCAAGATCAAGCTCCAACTTCACCAAGTCATGAAACTTATGAAGAAAACACCCTATACTACTTGGCAAGTGGTAGAGGATGAAGAAATAGGAAGTGGGTTCACTTTGGATTTGGATTTCTCACTTAGAATCATCACTTAGAATTTTCTAGCCATGGTTTCTTCTCTTCATGAAGAAGATGAAGAAGAAGAAAGAAAAAAGAATTCTCACATAATAGAAAAACAAGTGATGGTTATCATAATACAACCATGGTTAAGTGTAGAGAATAAACTAGGGTTAGGTGAATGGTTAGGGTTAAGGAAAGAAACAAAATGGTCAAGCTTTCAAAGCTTCAACAAAAAAACAAAAGTAGCAACCATTTCATTTCTTGTCCAAATATAAATGAAAAGAAATAAATAAATAAGTAAATCAAACCCTAACCATTAACTTAATCATGGTTTAATCATACACACCCAAGTTTGCATGTATCATCAAACATGATACAAACTAGTGCACAAAACTATATCATATATACAATGTGCACATTCAAGTGAGAAAGTAATCTTAAGTGAACCAATATTAGTTAATGTAAAGTAATATTTCAAATATATAATTATACATTAAATCATTAAATCAACACTTGATTTAACGATCCGGTCACATCGCATATGACCGACTAATATCCAATGTATCGACTTATCGAATCAATCCTCGATTCGATAACCAGGTTATATCGCATACAACCAATCGATACATTCATCGCGAGAATAGAATACGGTATCACATACACGCATTATTCTCGGTCCCGCACATATCTCATATGCGCTCCTATTTCGTTTCGCTTGAGCCAGGAAACCTCTGTGTAGAACTCTAAAGACTCGTCAATACGCCGGCAGCAGATGATGATCATATCAAGCCCCCATAAGCCGCAAGCGGTCTGCTAAACGTAACGGCCACCCGGGTATTGAGCGATCAGAAGATCGACGAGCAAGCCCGCTCACACTCCTGTGAATCCAACCAGTAACACTTACCATACAGTCCGGTCTGTTCGTCTGATATGTCGCATATCTTGCCTAGGGGTGGTAAACGTCAGACCCCAGTAGCTCGATAAGTCGTGTCGATATGAGGTCTATAACAGTTCGAGAAACTACTGGTAACACTTACCAGTAAATCTCAGCAACCCTGGCCAGGGATTTCCGGTTATAGCCAATCGAACACAGCGCAACATCAACTCCCTATACCGGGAGAGACGAATCCCCTCCTATCGCTCATTGCCTCCATGTGATTCGGGACAGTACCTAAAAACCAGCGTTTTGCACGCCCTCTTGGACGTGGTAAGGTGGAAATCAAAGCACAGTGGGAATCACACAAGACTCTATGACGATCTCGGGTCTACAGACTAACCTGTACCAGTGTCACCAGAGAACTTCCATCTGACGTAAGGTATAA
Organism: Agapanthus africanus; assembly: GCA_030015575.1. NCBI lineage: Eukaryota > Viridiplantae > Streptophyta > Magnoliopsida > Asparagales > Amaryllidaceae > Agapanthus > Agapanthus africanus. The sequence goes on from JASDDO010000008.1 coordinate 338,078,395, forward strand.
TACCATCTGGGAGTTCTCGGCGAGTCCGTCCAGTGTACCCAGTCTCTACTGAGCACCCGTATATCATCTCTGATATCAAACACCAATGGATATGGGATCATCTATCGCCCATCTGTATGGGTCGAGAAGGTATACGCTAGTCTACTCTGGTATATCGATGCCCCGTCTCGATATATCCACGACTAGGGACCTTGAAGGATGTACTTATGGACTACCATGTCCCCACTAGTATGATCCGCATCATAGTCCAGGTAGTCAAGTACACATCCTAAGGGATTTACTAACATGTAACAGAGAGATAATCAGTATACACGTTAAGGTAAAGAGTAACCAGATAGCATACTATCATGTCGAGCAAGAAAGTCCTCCCTATATATGTCTAAGCATCCACTACAATATACATCCAATGTACAGTAATGGCCTCTAGGGCATACATATAACTAACAGTGTGGTGACTTGAATAACTTCCATCAAGTTATCACGCGATGATAGTTGGGTCCTGATTCCTACTGATGAGTAGGTATTACTCCTCGGGTGATTTTCAGATGATCCCGACTAGTTCTCGTTTTAGGGTTTGAAGGAGAATTCTAGAAAATTGAGAGCCATCCTGATTAGATAAAACGATTAACCAATCTAATTTAGGTTAGAGTGCACGCCGAGTGTTTCTTTTCTCTCTCTCTCTCTCTCTGTGGCAGCGACCATGACCTGACCTTAAACTAAAACTCATGAACCGAATTAACCAAGTCATAGAGTTTGACTTCATCAGAATAACAGATAGACCTGGTAAGAAGGTAGTATGGAGTGATGTCCTAGTATTTGGATGATGTACTCCTGATAGGAAGTGATGTTCCTATATTACGATCGATTATACTGTGGTTGTCACTAAGTGTTTATCAACATAAGATCTAGATAAAATATCAGGAATTCTGGTGACTAGATCTATGGTTTTAGATCTATATTTGGGAAGTATCCCAATTCGGGTATTTTGACACTATTCTAAAGTATTTTAGAATGGACGATTCCCGGCATGGTGGTGTATCCGCAGGTGATGAAGTCACCCTCTCTAAAGAGATATCTTCTAGACTGATGATGAAAGAGATTTGCATGATTGATATATAACTTTCTTAGGCAATTGAGTCAAACATGAGATGTCAAATACCACACCAGATATTGCTTTTGCACTAGCTACAATATGCATATATTAATCCAATCGTAGAGAAATATTGGGAAGCAGTTATTAGCATAAAAGGATGTTCTTAGTTTATGGTAACGACAGCCTCCTTTAGGAGGCAGTTATCATTTCAGGCTTACAAGGTGATATGGATGACAAAGTTACTGTCAGAATTAATAGTTTTCCCTCTTTTGAGGTGCAGTGTACTGGATAGGTTTCCAAGCAAGGTACTGAGATGGTCAAGGCGCTGGGTGCTGATTACATCGGCATTTGGATATGGTCTAAGAAGTTTGTTGGATTTGGTGTTCATGTTATGAGCAAAGTTCCATTAGATATCTAGACAAATTCTAAGACAGGAATCACTCATTTCGGAAGATAGTTTTTCTCCGTGAAGTTGAGATATAAAGAGATAAAAATAGAAATATTGGAGCAGATCCACCCATTGAAGCTATTTCTCGAACGTGAATGTCACACAAACTGATTTGCGAAACAGATTAGTAGAGAAGTTGGGTGTTCGGTACCACACGAGCTGTATGTATGGGACACCACAATAATTAGTCTTAAGTGCAAATGGGAGATTGTTGGATATAGTGCTCTCAAGTTAATTATTGTAATCGCTGGCATGCGATTATGATGATAGAAGAGGGACCTATCTGGGTAGAACATTCTTATTCGAGATGATCGTGTGCTATCTGGTTTGACTTTATCATCATGTATATGCATTATATGGTATTACAGATCACTATTATATGTTGATAGATCCCATAGGTTTCTTATTTGACCACCAGCATTATGATGGCGATCATATACACGGGAGTAGGGAGGTCCATAAGCACCTCTGTAACGACTCTGTTTTATTGTACAGAAAATTTGTTTAAAAGTTTATGTACAAATGGAGTATTTGCAATCCTGTGTATGCTATAAGTATTTAAATTGCTTTTGAACAGAAAGAAAACACTTGTAGCTCATTGGTAAAGCTTTACACTGCAGTGACGTAGCCCCTGTATTCGAATCCCCTCAGCCATATATTATTTTTACTGATTTTTTCTTTTAAACTTTTTGGAAGCCCAAAAGTTTACAGTGCAATACACATAAAAAAATGAAAAGTCAGATTAAATAAACATGTGGAATATGTTATTTATACAGCCTATGACATGTGTCAGAGATCCAAGCACCCCACCCTACCAAACGGCCGACGAGATTTCACTTGGGGCCGGTGCCGGCGGTCCCAACCGTCCCAAATGCTCCAAAATCTTAACCCTAGCACCCCTTGGTCTACCCCACTACCCTCATATTGTTTGATTTCCCTGCATTTATCCAGAGAGTGATAATTCAGCTCCTTAATCCATTTTAATGCATATTTTTAATTCCATTCTTCATTACCCTAAACCCTAATTTCTCCTATAAATACCACCCTACACTTTGGCCCTCCTCATTCTGAAAAACTATTGCCAAAACTCTCTAAAATTTCTAAGTCCAAAAGTTGTACAAGTGGAGTTAGTCAAGGTCAAAGTTCCGGCGACGATTCGGGAAAATCCGGCGACGACGCGACCCTACGATACCTTCGAAAGTTCCCACTACCTCCCCTATCTTCTCCAAATTTGTAAGTCCCCTCTTCCCTCCTCTCATTCTAATCTAAAACATTCTCATTTCAAAACTCGTCGGAAGCGGAGTTATTCCGACTTCCGATTCTCTTTTCTTTAAAAACCCAAATTTTCTTAATAACAAACCTATCAATTCTTTATATATTGTTTAGCAATCATAACAAAACACTTTAGAACAAGTTTCATCTCAAAATAACATGTTATGCAACTTTTATCACATTTTTACGAACAAATACCACAAACTTTACATTCTATATATTTCATCATATTCTTTTGTATTACCTTTAGAAAACTCACGAGGTAATGATGTACCTCATCACAACACTCATTCTTGATATAGCACGATGGCTTTTGAAACTTTAGTTTGTGGGATAATTACAAGTTTACAATAAAATATCCTAAACTATTACAAACAATATTGTTTAAATTTTCTTATTTAAATTCAATACGATTAAGTCCTTACAACCCATTTTGGGGAATCCTATTTGGTTGGTGCTAATTATTGCACATCCATCGGACTAGTAGGGCGAGATGCAGACCTCCTCACGGAGCATTCGATCTCGATAGAATTTGTATTACAATTTAAGAAAAACATGATTTCTATTTAATAAATAAATTCTATTTTTTTATAAATATATAAATATATATATATATATATATATAATCAAAATATCTACTTTAAATATATTATTTATATTCCATGTTTTTTTAAATCAGAAGATTCATAAAAGATCATGAAAATACCATCACATTCAATACAAGTCAAATTACAAGAAAATACCATATACTATTCAAAGTTAGGTTTATATCCACTAGAATATTTCATTTTATAAAAATTACAACTATGAAAACCCTAAAGACGATAATTAAATACTTGTGGTTTATTTTGAAAATATATCAAAACTATTTTTCATAAAACCCTCTCAAGTTATATTAATTTACAATAAGGACTCTAGTAAATAGGTTTAAACGGGACCAGTTCTCTTGAGCCTCAGGGAGCCGGAGAATATGGGTGCTTGCTTATCTAAGATAGACAACTTAAAAACGGTGTTATCAATACGGTAATTATCTTGGTAAAAGACACAAATCCTGCCGTCCATGTCCAGCAGTTACCGATAACTCCAAAACTAATTCAGGACTTCAATTCTGTTTAAGTGTCTGACTCAAGCAGAGTCTTAGTCTAATCTAAAATCAATCTATCTATCCTTGAATATAATTCAAGTATAACTCCAATTCAACATGATCCATTAATACCATAATTCAATCTATATCAACATGAACATGATTTGACTGAACCATGGATATACATTTGACTAGTCTACATGACTATCCGTCTATATCCTTTCCATTTACATGAACTATTGATATCATGGTTTCGGCAAGTCATACATCTATTAAACAAAACAATATACATCAATACATAATACATTATGGGGTTCTGAAGGGGTAGATTGGTATGGAATGTTTTAGAAGTGGCACGAGACGGCCATTTTAATACACTTAACCTGAATATCCATTGCTGTTGTTCCATGGCTTAACAGTTCCTTGTGCTCCGTATACCTTACTCTACGGAATAGTTGGACCTCTCTCGTATACATTGGCATATTCTGTACCAAACTACAAACAACTACGTTAACATAACAAACTCACAATACACCAGTTATATTCTCATATCTGTCGATTCATCTGTCTATTCTATTCCTACTTTTCTTTGGGACTTACTGAGCGATTGTTCGCTGACGACATTCCTTCTCTTTTTTTTCTTTGGAATGTTGTTAGGTGGATCCAACTCACTGGAGATAGAGCCCAGTTCAGAGGACTTGGATCAGTTCAGCGAGTACCCCGAGCTCTAGACTCTTGTATATACTTTACTTTCATGTTCATGCCATTGTTTAGGCATTTCTTTCATCATTGTATTTAACTTTCAGTTGTATTGTAAAGAAATGTTTAATAAATAAAAGTTGCTGTTCATTTACATTTCATGTTTTCTTATGTATATTTACATTATATTGCTTAGTTACGCTTAGCGTGTTTATTTATGAGTAAATACGTAGCGGGTCATTCACGTCTCATTACCCGTATACTGGGAACCGGGGTGTGACGGGTTTTGTTGGTGGCCCTTGCAGTTCAGTTCTGCATGGACATGCTGGTCAATTTTGCATGAAGTCCTAAGTAATATAACACAAGAATCAGCAACTAAAAACATTCTTTACATTTCATATTTCTTGAATCTTACAATTTCATATTCTTTGAATCTATCCTAACCTTATTTTTATTTTAAGGTTATGGATTCTCCCAACAATACGAGTACAAACGTCAACAATACACCACCACCTCTTCTATTTACACATACCGTTTTAGCTCCGATCAACGAGCAAACGGTATTGCTTGAGGCAATCCGAAGTCTCCTGAAAGAACAGCAGCAGCAAACTGCTATATTATTGAACCGCCTAGAAGCGGAAGCACCCGGAGTAAAGCAATTCCGGGCATTACACCCAAAGCAATTTTCTAGGAAAGAGAGCCCTTTGGAAGCTGAAGAATGGGCTCAGAGCATTGAGGATGATCTGGCAGCAGCATAAGTGCCAGAGATCGGTTGGGTATGGGATGCAAAGCTGCAACTCACCGACAACGCCCGAGTATAGTGGAAGGCGGAAGAATGCCGTCTTGCCCAACCTATCGAATGGAAAACTTTTCGCGACATGTTCGACGCGAAGTATTTTCTCGAGACTACCCGATTCGACATGGAGCAATAATTCATCCACTTACAACAAGACTCTATGTGGAGCAAATCGGTGGATGAGTATGATGTTGAGTTCACTATGTTGAGCAGGTAAAGATATGTCTCAAATATTCGATTTTCTAAAATCACATACTACACAGCTAACATAAGACCGTAATAGGTTCACGGTACACCTCGTTCCGACTGCCGAGATCAGGTCTAGACTATTTTAGCAAGGGTTAGATCCGGAGATCCAAGCTGCCTTAGCTACAGTGGATTTCCCAACCCACGAACTAGCTCTGAAAGCTACCCGTCGATATGAGACAGTAGTAAAGATGAAGGGCAGAACCCAATATGCCGGAGTGAAGCTCCCTGCCACTCAGATGGCAGGAGGAGCCTCTTCAAGGCCACATTTTGTACCCAGGAGACCGGGAGTACCATTCAACCTGCCCAGTCCAGCCTTTTGCACCTACTACAGGAGGGATGTACACCTGGCGAAGGATTGTAGGCATGCTAATCGCCTTTGCTTAGTCTATGGCTCACCCACACATGATATTGGGTCTTGTCCTCGTAGACTCAATCGAAATGCTGCACCTAGACCAGCAATTACCTATTTACAGCTGTCAGCTATCTAGGCACCTGCTCCATGTCTTGCTCTCCTAGCTCCACCTCCTCGTGGACCGACTGCACCTCCTCCTCGTCAGTTCCATCAAGCACAAAGGAACTTACCTCAAGTATAGAGGAACGGACAGAGGAATGCTCCTCCAATAAGGAGGAATATACCGAGGTGACAGGCTTTCACAATGACTGTGGAAGAAGCTGAAGCCACTGGCCAAGTCATCACTGGTAACTCTTTTCTTTCAATTTTTATACATACCCATATATCTTTTTCTTATACCTAAAACCTATCCCACATAACTTAGATACGATCTTAGTAGCCTCACTTCCTGCATTAGCACTCTTCGATACTGGAGCATCTCATTGCTTTATATCGCAACGGTTTGTCCGAACTCATGCGATTTCAGTCAAACCACTTGTATCTAGCTGGAATATCAGTTCATGGAATGGCGTTCTAAAGGTAACAATGGGATACGACCTGTGTCCAATAGTCGTCTGCAGCAGAGAATTCTATGCTGACTTCAAGGTACTGGACATACCGAATTTCGATGTCGTTTTGGGTATGGATTGGCTAGGAACATTCTATGCTACCATTGACTGTCGTTAAAGGAGGGTAGTGTTCGAGATTCCAGAACATCCGGTCTTTTATTTCAAAAGTGGAGACCGTACCCTGGAGCCAAGCATATACAAAGCAAAACCGAAGAAGGCAGTGATTGCAACTCTACAGGCGGGAGAAGACAAACCAGAGGTAGTTCGAGAGCTCGACGATGTATTTCCTGAAGACATATCAGATTTGCCTCCCGATCGAGCTCTTGAATTCAACATTGATTTAGTACCTGGAGCACAACCGGTGATCAAAGCTCCGTATCACTTGAGTCCCGAAGGTTTGAAAGAGATTCGAACTCAATTGGACGAATTATTGAAGAGCGTCCCAGCACTTCAAGTTGGGGATCGCCAATTCTGCTTGTGAAGAAAAAGGAAGGTTCATATCGAATGTGTATTGATTATAGAGCTCTGAATAAAATAACTATAAAGAACAAGTATCCACTTCTGCGCATCGACGATATGTTCGATTAGCTAAGTGGGTCTTGCGTTTTCTCTAAGTTAGATTTTAGTTAGGGATACCATCAGGTGAAGGTCAAAGAGTCTGATATTCCGAAAATGGCATTCAGGACTCGCTACGGTCATTATGAGTTCCTTGTGATGCCATTTGGAGTGACCAACGCACCAGCTATATTCATGAACCTAATGAATCAAGTTTTTTGAGAGTACCTAGACATGTTTGTTGTCATCTTCATCGACGGCATCCTGGTGTACTCTAAGAGTCGGAAAGAACATGCCGAGAACTTATGAATTGTCCTGGAGACTTTACGACAGCATCAACTCTATGCCAAGTACAGCAAGTATGGGTTTTGGCTAGATCAGGTCAGTTTTCTCGGACATATTGTATCAGGCGTTGGAATCTCTGTAGATCCAGCTAAGGTATCAGCAGTAAGCGAATGGCCGACACCAAAGTCAGTGAAGGACATTCGAAGTTTCTTGGGTTTAACATGATATTAAAGAAGATTCATTGAAGGATTTTCGAAGATTGCAACACCCCTGACCAAGCTCACGCGTAAAGATGAAGAATTTGTGTGGTCAAAAGCATGCGAACAAGTTTTCGTAGAACTCAAGTCAAGATTGATATCAGCGCCTATTCTCGTAAAATCGGACCAATCTGGAGGTTTCGAAATGCATTGCGATGCATCCGGTAAGGGATTAGGATGTGTTCTACATCAGCACGGTAAAGTTGTAGCTTATGCATCAAGACAGTTGAAGGTTCATGAGCGCAACTATCCGACGCATGATCTGGAGTTGGCAGCCGTCATCTTTGCTCTCAAGATTTGGCACCATTATCTTCTTGGAGAACGAGTGCACATATACACAAACCACAAGAGTTTGAAATATGTGTTTAATCAGAAAGAGTTGAATATGCGGCAGAGAAGATGGTTTGAACTCATGGCGGACTTCGATATCAACCTACCATATCATCCAGGGAAGGTGAATGTAGTACCTAATGCACTTAGTCACCAACCACTATCAATGAATCTCACCTCACAGTAGAAGCTTCAACAAGATTTGCATCAGATGGAGATAGAAGTGGTCATGCCAGGTAACGCTTCATGTTTGATGAACTTACAAGTTCAGTCTACAATTGTCAATCAGATCAAATCAGCTCAAGTAAGTGATGCAAAGTTGCAAAAGATCAGAGAACAAGTAGAAAGTGGACTTAGAACAGACTTCATCATCCATGAAGACGGATCTTTGAGATACGACAGTAGATTGTGTGTACCACAAGGTCCTGTTCGGGAAGAATTGATGAAAGAAGCTCATAGCTATCCCTATTCAGTACGCCCTGATGGTACAAAGAAGTACAAAGATCTGCGGCAACATTACTGGTGGCATGGAATGAAGCGTGGATAGCCAGAAGCATCGCTAAATATTTGGCGTGTCAGCAAGTGAAAGCTGAACATCACAGGACCGCTGGTTTACTTCAACCGTTACCTATTACAGAATGGATGTGGCAACACATCACCATGGACTTCTTAACTGCTCTTCCTCGCAACACGAAAGGTAACGATGCAGTATGGGTTATTGTGAATCTACTCATAAAGTCGGCTCACTTTATTCTTTTTCAAGTTGGCCAATCTACCGAGATATTAGCAAAGAAGTACATGGAGGTAAGTTTAAATCTAAGTAAGATTTAACTCTTTAATATGTACTATCTCTGATACCCATGAACTCATGCAGGAGATCGTGGGATTACATGGAGTACCGGTTTGTATTGTCTCCGATCGTGACACCAGATTCCGATCGCAATTTTGGCAGAGTTTACAAGCTAGCTTGGGAAAAGTCTGAACTTTAGCACAGCTTACCATCCATAAACAGATGGACAATCTGAGCGAACGATTCAGATACTTGAAGATATGCTAAGAGATTATATGTTAGACATCGGAGGATCATGGAAGATCACCTACATCTTATAGAGTTTTCATACAACAACAGCTACCAAGCAAGTATTGAAATGACACCCTTTGCAGCTCTATATAGAAGGAAGTGTTGTTCACCATTAAGTTGGGACGACATCGGAGATAAAGAACTTCTTGGACCTGAGATGATAGTAGCAACAGTGGATGTGGTTTGCAATATCAAGGAATGGGTGCGCATAGCCCAAGGCCGACAGAAGCACTAGGCTGATGCAAATAGCCGTCACTTGGAGTTCCAACCGGGAGATCATGTCTTTCTGAAGATCTCACCAAACCGTGGAGTGGTTTTCTTTGGAAGGTGGTGTAAGCTAAGTCCAAGATATATTGGACCGTTCGATATACTCGAATGAGTCGGAGAAGTGGCTTATCGCTTGACACTTCCACCTTCATTGGAAGAAGTGCACAATGTGTTCCACATATCCCAACTCAGAAGGTATGCAAGTGACCCCAGTCACATTCTTGATCACTCCGAGCTCACTGTACAGATAGATCTATCTTGTGAGTAACAACCCGTTGAAATCCTGGATAGAAAGGTGAAGTCACTTCAGAACAAGGAAGAAAATTTGGTTCGAGTGATGCGGAGAAACGACACACTAGGAGAATCAACGTAGGAAAGAGAAGATGACATACGTTCAAGATAGCCTCACTTGTTTTTAAATTAGTCCATAAAATAATTGTAATTTTCGAGAACGAAATTTTGTTAGGAGGGTAGAATATAACGACTCCGTTTTAATGTACAGAAAATTTGTTTAAAAGTTAATGTATAAATGGAGTATTTACAATCTTGTGTATGCTATAAGTATTTAAATTGCTTTTGAATAGCAAGAAAGCACTTGCAGCTCATTGGTAAAGTCTTGCACTGCTGTGATGTAGCCCCTATGTTCGAATCCTCTCAGCCACATATTATTTTTACTGATTTTTTCTTTTAAACTTTTTGGAAGCCCAAAAGTTTACACGTGCAACACACGTAAAAAAAATAAAAAGTCAGATTAAATAAACATAGGGAATATGTTATTTATACAGCCTAGGATACGTGTCAGAGATCCAAGCATCCCACCCTACCAAATGGATGGCGAGATTTCACTTGGGGCCGGCACCGCCGATCCCAACCGTCCCAAATGCTCCAAAATCATAACCATAGCACCCCTTGGTCTACTCCACTACTTTCATACTGTTTGAATTCCCTGCATTTATCCAGAGAGTGCTAATTCACCTCTTTAATCCATTTTAATGCATATTTTTAATTCCATTCTTCATTATCCTAAATCCTAATTTCTTCTATAAATACCACCTTACACTTTGGCTCTTCTCATTCTGAAAACCATTGCCAAAACTCTCTAAAATTCCTAAGTCCAAAAGTTGTACAAGTGGAGTTAGCCAAGGTCAAAGTTCCGGCGGCGATTCGAAACAAATCCGGCGATGACGCGACCCCACGACGCCTTTGAAAGTTCCCTCTACCTCCCCTCTTTTCTCCAAATCTGTAAGTCCCCTCTTCCCTCCTCTCATTCTAATCTAAAACACTCTCATTTCAAAACTCGTCGGAAGCAGAGTTATTCCGACTTCCGATTCTTTTTTCTTTAAAAAACCAAATTTTCTTAATAACAAACCTACCAATTCTTTATATATTGTTTAGCAATCATAACCAAAAAGTCTAGAACAAGTTTTATCTCAAAATAACATGTTATGTAACTTTTATCACATTTTTACAAACAAATACCACAAACTATACATTCTACATATTTCATCATATTCTTTTGTATTACCTTTAGAAAACTCACGAGGTAATGACGTACCTCATCACAACACTCATTCTTGACATATCACGATGGCTTTTGGAGCTTTAGTTTGTGGGATAATTACAAGTTTACAATAAAATATCCTAAACTATTACAAACCGTATTCTTTTAATTGTCTTATTTAAATTCCATACGATTAAGTCCTTACAACCTATTTTGGGGAATCCGATTTGGTTGGTGTGGATTATCGCACATCTATCGGACCAGTAGGGCGAGATTCAGATCTCCTCACGGAGCATACGATCTCGATGGAATTTGTATTACAATTTAAGAAAAACGTGATTTCTATTTAATAAATAAATTCTATTTTTTATATATATATATATATATATTATCAAAATATCTACTTTAAATATATTATTTATATTCCATGTTTTTTTTAAATCAGAAGAGCACAAAAGATCATGAAAATACCATCACATTCAATACAAGTCAAATTATAAGAAAATACCATATACTATTCAAAGTTAGGTTTATATCCACTAGAATATTTCATTGTATAAAAATTACAACTAAAAACCCTAAAGACGATAAATAAATACTTGAGGTTTATTTTGAAAATATATCAAAACTATTTTTCATAAAACCCCTTCAAGTTATATTAATTTACAATAAGGACCCTAGTAAATATAGGTTTAAGCGGGACTAGTTCTCTTGAGCTTCAGGGAGCTGGAGAATATGGGTGCTTGCCTATCTAAGGTAGACAACTTAAAAACGGTGGTATCAATACGGTAATTATCTTGGAAAAAGACACAAATCCTGCCGTCCATGTGCATCAATTACCGATAACTCCAAAACTAATTTAGGACTTCAATTCTGTTTAAGTGTCTGACTCAGACAGAGTCTCAGTCTAAGCTAAAATCAATCAATCTATCCTTGAATATGATTCAAGTATAACTCCAATTCAACATGAATCCATTTATACCAGAATTCAATCTATATCAATATGAACATGATTTGACCGAACCATGGATATACATTTGACTGGTCTACATGACTATCCGTCTATATCTTTTCCATTTACATGAACTACTGATATCATGGTTTCAGCAAGTCGTACATCTATTAAACAAAACAATATACATAAATACATAATACATTACGGGGTTCTAAAGGGGTAGACTGTTACGGAATGTGTTAGAAGTGGTACGAGACGGTCACTTTAATACACCTAAACTGAATATCCATTACTATTGTTCCGTGGCTTAATGGTTCCTTGTGCTCCGTATACCTTCGACCACGGAATAGTTGGACTCCTCTCGTATACACTGGCATATTCTGTATCAAGCTACAAACAACTACATTAACATAACAAACTCACAATACACCAGTTATATTCTTATATCTGTCGATTCATCTGTCTGTTCCATTCCTACTTTTTTTTGGGACTTACCGAGTGATTTTTCGCTGATGACATTCCTTCTTTCTTCTTTCTTTGGAATGTTGTCAGGTGGATCCGACTCTCTGGAGATAGAGCCCGGTTCAGAGGACTTGGATCAGTTCAGCGAGAACCCCGAGCTCTAGACTCTTGTATATACTTTACTTTCATGTTCATGCCATTGTTTAGGCATTGCTTTCATCATTGTATTTCTTTTCAGTTGTATTGTAAAGAACTGTTTTATAAATACAAGTTCCTGTTCATTTACATTTCATGTCTTCTTGTGTATATTTACATTATATTGCTTAGTTACGCTTAGCGTGTTTCCTTCTGAGTAAATACGTAGTGGGCCAGTCATGTCTTATTACCCGTACACTGGGAAGTGGGGTGTGACAACCTCCTTAAATGTCCCTAGTCGAGGGAGTATCAAGACCGGGCATCGATACTTCGGAGTAGACAAGTGTATACTTTTGAGACCTCAACGAGGGGCAGTGGTCGGTCTCACAAGCTATTGGTGTCAGTTAGTCACCAAAGATAGTATACAGGTGCTCACTGGAGGTGAGTACACTGGACGGACTTTCCTGGAACATACTTGATGGTATTATACCTATGGTCAAATAGCAGTTCTTAGGTGACATAAGTATATGTTAGTCTGTCGACTTGAGATCGTCATTTTTCTCATGTGAGTTCCCACTATACTTTGATTACTACCCTATCACGGTTCAAAGGAGTCGTGCAAACAGGTTTTAGTTGGGTATAGTCCTGAACCAAATGGAGGCAGTGAGCGGATCATCGGGGATTCGTATCTCCCAATATTGGCGGTAGATGTCGCATTGTGCACGGGTGGCCATCACCAAAAATCCTTGTCCAAGGTAGACGAGAATTTCTGATTTGGATCGGTAGTTTCTCAGTGGGTGATGGGTTTCACACATACACGAAATATCACGTTATTACGGGTCTGACTTTATCCACCCCATACCCGGTATGCGATTCTCTTAGACGAACAGACCGGACTGTATGGAGATTGTCACAGACATGTTCGATAGGGTTACAGATGAGTTTGCTAATTGGCCTTCCTTTAACTCAATACCTGGATAGCCGTTATGTACAGCTAGTGCAGTTGACGTGCTTGTGGTTAAACCCACTGCCAGCGTATTGACGAGTGTTTAGATTCCCACACAGAGGGTTTTCTCGGTTCAAGCGATATGATATAGATGACGTATGTTGGTACATACATGTGTCCGATTAAATATCTGAACATGCTATACGGACTTTAATCGGACGGTTGATAATACTAGCGGTTTAGGATTAAGCCGGATTATTAAATCAAGTTTTGATTTAATAATTTATATATATATTTTTAATATATGTATTCTAGTATTATTATTCACTATTGATTTTCTCTCTTGGCTATTCGTATTTTTATATGAATACGCGTATATGTATTTCGATACGTATACCGCGTTGAATTCCGTATTTATATAGAATTTGTTCTAGAAGATGGGCGCCTTATTTGTGAATATTCATTTATGAATATTCATGAAATGAGGTGGAGGGTGAGGTGGCATTGAGCATGGTTGAAGAAATGTAAAGAGGAATGGGCATCATTATTTTATTACATATTGTTATGAGTTTTTTATTTGTTGGGTTTCCCTAGCACCACACAAGGGTTTGTCTTGCATCAAACATGCTACAATTAATATTTTGGGAGTGCTAAGTAAACAAACCTAGGATCAAAACTAGAAGTTTGGGTAACAAAATATAGTATCACATACAAGATCTAGCGTCTAACACTTAGAGGATAGTAATACAACCTTTGTAGACTTTCCTCTTTGACTCCTTAGATCAATTAGAGTTTGAACTGGTACACTTGAATCCTTCATTTTCCACGACGATCCACCCGGAGTCCCTTTGCTCAAGCTCCTTGCTCCATTTGATTAAGATGAAGGTGAAGCAAACAATCTACACTGGTGGGCTAGACTAAAATAAAATGATGATGTGGGTTTGGATCTCACTCAAAAGCCTTTTATCTTTAAGTACTTCCCTCACTTTTGAAACCCTAGAGAGCTTGAAGGAGAGAGGAAGGAGATGAGACGCTAAACTTGACTCAAGTAAAGATCATATGAGACATAATCCCAAGAGAGAATAATAATCCTCATGCTTAACCATGGTTATATAATATCTAGATATTTTGTGACTTGAGCTTAAGAAAATCCATGGGCTATAAAAACCATAGGCAACAAAACCATGGTATTGACTTTGGTCAACACAAGAGAAAAGAGTTGACTAGTCAACCATGATTTGTTGCCATTTTGCTTTTCTCAAATAAACAAAATATGTAAATATGTTACCATGTGAGTCTTGTATTGCCGCTACCAATGTATCATTAACCATGACACATGTATGCATGTATGTGTGCATTCATATCAACATATGTATATACATTAATGCATACATCATTTAAAGAAAATGTTATAAGTGAAATGGCTAATGATCATTGATATTAAATCAACAATTGATTTAATAAACCGGTCATATTACATACGACCTGACCAATAGAAAACGCCAGATTATAATGCGGTATCGCATACACGCATTTAATCAAGCACTCGCTCATATCACCATATGCACCCCACATCGTTTCGCCTGAGCTAGGTGACCCCTTTGTGGGACTCTAAGACTCGTCAATACGCCTGCAGTAGGTGATGATCATATCAAACACTCACAAGCCGCAACCGGTCAGCTAAATGTAACGGTCACCCGGGTATTGAGCGAGCAGAAGAAAAACAAGCGAACCTGTCAAAACTCCTGTCGAGCCAACCGGTAACACTTACCGTACGGTCCGTTTTCTTCATCAGATATGCTGCATATCGAGTCTAGGGATGGTATCGTCGACCCCAATAACTCAATAAGTCATGTCGATGTATGGCCTATAACAGATCGAGAAACTACTGATAACATTTATCAGCAAATCTCATTAGCCCTGGCCAAGGACTTGCTGATATAGAAAATCGAGCACAGCGCAACATCAACCCCCAATACCGGGAGAGATGAAACCCCTCCCATCGCTCATTGCATCCATGTTTCCCGGGACTGTACCCAAAAGCCACTTGTTTGCACGACTCAGTAGAGCCGTGGTAGGGTGGAAATTAAAGCACAGTGGGAGAACACACAAGACTCTATGACGATCTCGGGTCTACAGACTAACCTGTACCAGTGTCACCAGAGAACTGCTATCCGACAGACTACACCTAGTGCATAAGCTACATCGGGGCGTGTACACAACATCGCATACATTATAGATCCTACGGCTGAAGCGTAAGGAATAATGCTCATGCGAGCTCTCTCTTCATCAGTCTTTGAGCAGTTGTCCTTGGAGAGAGCGACTCCATGGCAAGCGGGTAAGGCACCCCGCTTAGAGTCTTCCATAGTAAACCTCTTTAGGATGGTGTTGACGTACTTGGTTTGGGACAATCCCAATAACCTTTTGGATCTATCCCTATAAATCCGAATGCCCAATATGTACGTGGCATCACCCAGGTCCTTCATGGATAACCTTTGTGATAAGAATGATTTGACCGACTGTAGCATAGGAACATCATTTACTATCAGAAGAATGTCATCTATGTACAATACGAGGAATGCGACAGTTCTCCCTACAGTCTTCTTATAAATATATGGTTCATCTAGATTTTTGATGAAATCAAACTCTTTGATAACATCATCAAAACAGATGTTCCAACTCCGTGATGCCTGTTTTAATCCATAAATGGATTTAAGCAATCTACATGCTTTCCCGCTGCTCCCATTGTCAATGAAGCCCTCTGGCTGATCCATATAAACGCATTCTTCTAAATCACCATTTAGAAATGCAGTTTTAACGTCCATCTGCCAGATTTCATAGTTGTAGTGAGCAGAAATAGCAAGTAGGATCCGGATGGATTTAAGCTTGGCTACGGGAGAAAAAGTTTCGTCATAGTCCAGACCTAGTCTTTGACGAAATCCTTTCACCACAAGTCTTGCCTTATAGGTCTTCACCTGCCCATATACACCAATCTTTCTTTTAAAGATCCATTTGCACCCTACGAGTTTTACCCCAGAGGGTACAATGTCCAAAGTCCATACTTTGTTGGTGTACATAGACTCCATTTCAAATCTCATAGTATCCAGCCACTTCACAGATTCACCACTCGTGATAGCTTACTGAAAACTAGTAGGATCATCATCCTCCATGATGCAATCTTCTCTATCACCATCAATGAGGAAACCGTAGTATCTCTCCGATGGGTGAGAAGTCCTACTAGATCTACGGAGTGACCGAGATTCATTAATTTCTGTTGCAACAACAGGCTCAACCAAGTCTTCATTTGTAACTTGTGTCTCTAGAACCCTTCTAGGTCTACCACATTGCCATCTGTATCATTTGTAAAAATTTCTTTTTCTAAAAATGTGGCATGCTGAGAGACAAACACCTTTTGTTCCTCCTTGTGGTAGAATAGATATCCATATGAATTCTTTGGATATCCCACAAAGTTACACATGACTGACCGTGTCTTGAGTTTGTCCGGATTCTGCTTTTTGATATAGGCCTGACAACCCTAAATCTTAACTCGTTTAAGAGATGGTCTCTTCCTATGCCATATCTCATATGGTGTGGTAGACACGGTTTTGGGTGGAACCCTATTCAACAGAAACGCTGCAGTCTCCAATGCATGCTTCCAAAATGAGACAGGTAACTCAGCATTACTCATCATGGAATGTACCATATCTAATAGGGTCCGATTCCGTCGTTCTGACACACCGTTGTGCTATGGTGTGTAAGGAGGAGTGAGCTGGGAGAGAATCCCATTCTCTTTTAGGAATTCTGAAAACTCTGTACTGAGATACTCTCCACTTTGATCTGATCGAAGTATCTTGATGCTCAATTCGATTTGTTTTTCTACTTCAAGTTTGTACTCAATGAATTTCTCGAAAACTTCGGACTTATGCATTAGTAAAAATACATGACCAAACCTTGAGAAATCATCAGTAAAAGTTATGATGTAAGAAAAACCGCCTCTTGCATGTATAGACATTGGCCCGCATACATCACTATGTATGAGGCCTAAGAGCTCAGTAGCTCTTTCTCCGTGTCTTGTAAACGGAGTTTTAGTCATTTTACCCTTGATACAAGACTGACAAGTCGCATACGATTTATATTCAAAAGGATTCAAATATCCATCTTTATGTAGCTTGTTTAGTCTTGTTTCGTTAATATGACAAAGTCTACAGTGCCAAAGAAAAGGTTCATTTGTTTCTGAAAATTTTCTTTTATTAGTGTGTTATATGCTGAAAACTGTGTATTGATTTAGGACGTATATCCCGTTATTAAGTGTACCATACCCAACCAACATTTGATTCAGGTTAATGTTCATAAAATTATTCTGCAATACAAAATTATATCCTTCATTGTCTAACAAAGAAACGGATATTATATTACAAAAAATACTAAGTACATAATAACATGGGTTCAAAACCAATATACATCCCAATGCAACCCCAGGTGATACCCTCCCACTGAAACTGCATGTATATTGGAACCATTTCCAACCCGGAGAGTATGATCACCTGTCTTCAAAACTCTGCTATTTCTCAACCCCTGCATGGAAATGCATATGTGAGAACCTGAACTGGTATCTAATACCCAGGAAGTAGAGTTTATATAAAAATAGTTTTCTGTCACAAACACACTTGAAGCGGAAGCATCACTATGCTTCTTCTTCTTGAGATCCAGGTACTCAGCACAGTTGCGCTTCCAGTGTCCCGATTTGTGGTAGTAATAACACCCCCTTTCCCCGATTCACCAGTCGTGGACTTGTCTTTCCCCTTAGCCTTTTTAACTCCACTTCTAGGTTTTGTGTGTTTCTTCTTCATCTTTCCCTTGGCCTTGGCTTTTGGACGAGAGGAGCAAGATGGCCCAGCAATCAAAGCAGGAGTCTTCATTGCCTTGAGTATGCTCTCTGCACTTCTCAACATATTGAGAAGTTCAGGTAGTGAATTCTCCATGTTGTGCATGTTGATGTTTACTATAAATTGAGCAAAAGCAGGGGGGAGAGACTGTAGAACAATATCAATATATTGTTCGTTCTCCATTGTCCATCCGAGGTCTTCAAACTCTTCAATAAGAGCTATCATCTTCAAAACGTGGTCACTTACTGGTGTGCCAGGAGCCATCCGCATCTGAAACAGCTTTCGAGACGCTTCGTATTGTAGTACACGAGATTGCTCCCCATACAACTCTTTTGTATAGAGAAAGATGGATTGGACATCCATCTGCTCGTGCTGCTTTTGATGTGTGTTATCCATCGATACAAGCGCAAGGCATTTGGCCGTGTGATTGGAAGAATTAAAGTTAACCGCAATCAAGACGGTGTCGCTTTGCAGCTAGCCGCGATGAGCACGGGTCGATCCACAGGGAGACAGAGCGTTTTAGGTTCTTGTCGTAACAAGTTAATGCGCGGGGCGGAAAGTTCTTTATCTAACCTAAGTGTATTATATACATAAATACAATTGTTAGGATTCAATAGGATAGTGTAAGATATAGAATTCCGTATTCAAGTCCTTTGAGCCGAACTTAACAAATGAAGCTAGAGCGATCGGCAACAACGTGGATTAGGGTGCTTAAGCACGGTATTCGTGGAATCCGGCTTATTGATCCTTGTCCGTCCATTCTTGTCTCTTGCTTTCACCTCCGGCCAATCCGAACGCAACTGATCACGGTTAGGGATCACCGTTACCTTGGTAGGGTAGGGTGCCTAACGGAGCGCTTGCGTAAGCTTTGGACGGGGTTTCAAATGAAAAATACGGGAAAAGGATATGAGGAACGAAACTTAACTTACAATATCTTTCTCTTTTCCTAACAACACCAATTTACAACCATTACAACAACAAACCAAAGAGCAAATGAAAAGATAAGCAAAGAAAAGAAAAGACTACAAGCAAGTAATTAAAGGACATAGAATTTAAAGACCAAGTAAGTAAAGTATGTAATTAGAGTGCAAGAAAGTAAAGAACAAGTAATGAGAGAGCGAGTAATAAAAAGGGCAAGAAAGAAAGATTAAGAACCATGGAACCAAAGAGCACAATACAAGCCTTGGATTCAAATACCTAAACTTAAACTTGCAACCTTAATTAAGAGGTTGCAAGATCAAGTGAAGATAAAGAACCCAAGGAAAAATGAAGCACAAAAGAGAGAACTTTATTAATCTTCAAGAAGATACAACCCTTGAGATCAAATACCAACCCTTAAACCTTCAAGCTCAATGAAGAGGTTGAAAAATCAAGAGAAGGCAAGGATCTCAAGGGGAAACTAAGCTATTTACAAGAGAGACAAGACAAAATGAAAAGAATGATACAATGTATTGCAAAATTGGACCCTTTCTCCTTTTCCCATGGTCTGCTTTTATAGGCAAGAAAAGGGATTAAGCAAATAATAAAATAAAGACCAAATGGCAGCATTGGAGACACTGTGAGAAGATGGGGCCCATAGGAGGAGGTGGGGCCGGCCAGCTCGGCTCAAGAGGTCTCGTGCTTGGTGTATTGACTTGTTTTGTCCCTCACATCACTCTGGTGTTGTTTATTTTCTCTGTAAAAGCTTTGGATGCACCCAGGTTTTGGAAGGAAACTTGGTAGATATGAATCACATCACACTTTATTGCATTAAATGCACATCACACCATATAGCCCACTTGCTCTAGCCCACATCCCATGGCTGCCCCGTAGGTCCATGGTCCAAGCCCCAAGAGTTAGTGTGTACACATGTTATGTGTTGGACCAAAATGTTGTGCACACACTTGTTCGCAAAATAGCTCTTGGGATATCGGCCGGTTTGCGGTTCTGGTTGCAGTGACAGCTCACAAATGGTATATCCGTGATTCTGGATGTATTTCTAGTGTTTTGTCATGGATACCTGTAATCTGTATTACTGAGCAAACACCGGTTAATAGTACCGATATATACAAAAAATAGATAACGAATGAGCGGTATTAAAATGCAATATTCTGGTCTGAACAAATACCCCCAAACTTATCTTTTGCTCGTCCCGAGCAAAACAAAATCCTAGCCTCACTTTCGCAGGGAACGCAATTGCACTGAGTGCGTGCAACAAGCCGTTAAACCTCTAGGTGTTCCTAGTAGGAGGAGTGTTGTCTCCTGAAGGTTTTCAGTGGATACTACCCACAAAATCCCGTCAAGCTAGTTTCATAGGTTAACGTTGACTCTACTCCTTTAGTTTAGTATCTACGTTAGAAATTCTATCATCCTAAATTAGAAATATCCAACCATTATGTTTCACGCCTCTAATCTATTTAACCTTAGATCCTATACGTTCCAAAAAAAGTTTAGAAAGATCTCGGTATCTCCTGAGTTTTCCTTCTAAATGTGCGGTCTTAAATCAGGGATTTTTATCAGTTTTACTGAAAACATAAGTCTTATTCTTCTTTTCTATCTTTTATCTAAACATCGATTGTATACCCCTACGTGTGTGTAAATTTGCACCCCTACACTCAAGAATTCAATTCAAGTTATAGTACCCTTGCCCTAGTACCCAATATTACTTCTTTTCATTAAATGATAGACGGATTTTCTTACACACCTTTCATGCGACTATTAATGCTTCTTGAGGCACTAACAACCGATTAATGAATGTGTGAGCTTAAAGCGTAAATATAAGTTTCTAGGTCTTGACTTTATTTTTTTCTTTTTCATTATTTTTCTTTTTCAAGACCGGATATATCTTTCAATAATGCTCTTTTGGTGTTTAGCTTTAAATACCGTTTTTTCTTTCATAATAGGCTTTCAAGCAAGAGTATTTCTTGGTATCCTCTACTATCCTATGTTTCAAGGTGCATGTAAGTGCAGTTTGTAGGGTATATACTTTCTGAATTTGAACTCAAGAATAGAAACTATTTTTCAGATTTATGCTTTAGTAAAGCTTCAATACTTTCCCTTTATCTTGACTTAACTTAAGAACTGAACTCAAGATTACCTATTTCTCAAAAAAACTGTAAGGACGTATACTTACCAAGGTTAAGCAGAAGGAGGGTTATATTTTGGGTTTTCAATTTCTAAGCCTAGGATTTAGTTATTTCTAACGTATCAACTAAGCTTTCGGAATAAAATCAAAGTTACCCTATTAGCTATAACTTGACGACAAAGTTTTTATATTTTTGGAAATTTTTTCGATTTTTATGGGTTTTTTAAATAGGTATGCAAATGCAAAATATAAAAATGAATGCGAAGGAAAGAAAGCTTACCGAGCACACCCCCAAACTTAAACTTGACAGTGCCCTCACTGTCAGGCTACACCAAGAGGGTTAAAATTGTTGGCGCTCCCCAAAGAAAATTTTATAAAAAACAAAAAATGAAACAAAAATATATACACAAAAAGGTTCCCCCCCAAACTTAAGTAAAACAACATTTCCACTGTTAAGCGTTGAAGTTCAGGATTAGGGGGGAAAGAGAACAGTATCAAACTATACAAGGCCTCACACAGGCCAAAAGTGAGCACTAACCATTCAAAGATTTTATTGTTATAAAGCGGCGGTTGGTGAAAGAATGGAGTGTAGAGAAAAGAAATGAGAAACACGCGAGACCATGTGGGGATAGAAGCGGCGTCCGGTCTTGGTGGAGAAGAAGAATGGCGGAAAGGAGAAAGAAGTAGAATACGAGCTTGAGGGTAGAAATGGATTGAATAAATTAGTACAATCTGTAATGATTGATGTGAAAAGATGAATTGGTAAACCAGACATGGGTACGCCAAACTTGGTAAACCAGACACAAGAAATAAAGGTTCAGTATGGCGAGAAATTGGGTCAAATCCCTCAAGATTCGTGAGAAATCATGGGTACGCCAAACTTGGTAAACCAGACACAAGAAATAAAAGTGATACGGTGTCTTGTAAGGTCGGAATGATGGAAAGGATGGAGGCGAAGAGGGGTATCAGGTAAAGGTTCAGGAGGGTGTACACAGTCAATGACAGGGATAGGATGAATTGGAAAATCCGACTCATCAAGCAAAACTGGTTCATCCTCAAAAATATCCACAAAATTCTCCTCAATATTCAGCTTATCTATGCAAATTTCATCAAAATCAAGACGCATATGAAGTTCGGGAAAAACATTTAAAGGCTCGGGATGATGAATTGGAGAGAAAAACTCATCCAAAGCAGCAGGTTCATCATCCAAAACATTCCCAGCGTCAATATTCTCAATCAAGTGAAAATCAATATTCTCAGACACCTCATCAAAAGCATGGATTTCAATCAATGCAGGTTCTAAGATGGAGGTGTAGAGGTAAAATGGATTGGGTGTGGTTTCACTCGAAAAGGTCCCTTCACAATCAGGTAAATTAAACACTATAAAGTCACACAACTCATTAATCCTTCTATCTTCAATTGGTAAATCTTTTGGGACACTAGATAGACATTCAAAACCGGAGTTGTGGGATTCGATTCGGAATGGGTAGGTTTGATTTGGAAGGGTGTACAGCTCACTCTCTCCACTCAAATTCTCAGCATATCCTACCGCCTCATCCTATATTGGAAAATTTGGAGCTAGTTGAAAACTGGCTACCGGGTCACTAGGTTGTATGAGGGCGGCCATTGACGCATTCAATCCATCATCCGTTAGCATGACGCTACCCGAAAGTCTTCCAATGACTGTTCTAGACTAGACATGGGTTGTGAAGGGGTTTCAGTAAAAGATTCAAAGTTTTTTGGATACTGAAAACTCCCAAATGACGGTTCAGAAGCAATGTCTAGGGAAGGTGCAAAAGTTAGGTAGGATGGATAGGAATTGAATGGTTAGACAGGAGTAGGATCAACATTCGGATATGAAGGTGATTGGAATTGTTGATCAAAAGAATTGGCAGTGGTGAAAGGAGTGAAAGATCGGATACGGGATTGTTCAATATGTTCAGCAATGGACAAGGGTCTTGGAGTTACAACTGGACTCTCAAAAGGGGTATCAACGTAGGAAGGTGGTGGAGCTTGAAACGGTTGATATAAAGAGGATTGCGGGGTCCAATTGTTCGTCCTAGACGCGTCTATCCGATCTCTCAATGAAATTTTGGGCAAGGATGGATCGTTCGAGGTTCGGCCAAAGCAAGAACCGTAAGAAGAAATGTATGGTTGTGGGTACCAAAGTTCGGCAAGAGTTTTTCGAGGTGGGGTACCCATGATATGATGAGACAAAGGAGAAGAAAAAGAATGTGATTTTTTTTTATAAATTTTTTTAGTTAGTTATTAACAAAAGAATGAAATATTCATAGACAAAAAGAATCTGGACAAAAATAATCATGACACAAAAATACCACATACCTAATCGGTCTAGGGTTCAACTAGGTCAACTAGACCTGCTCAAGAACCTGATTTTCGAGGTAAAACTGTGTCGAGAAACGGGCTCAAGATATACTGATCACGAGGCCAGGTAAGTGCAGAGATAAGGGGAGGTTTTCCGACGCTTTCGCGAAGGTCCTTAATTAAATAACCCTATTTCTTTTGGCGGTTTCACCGTTAACACTTTCCTAGACACCCCGTAAACAATATACCATTAAGCGGTGTTCTAAACACAGTTAACATCTCCTAGTGAGCGCGAAGTCCTTAAGGCTTAAAGTCTAATTCCTTTTAAAAATTTGTGCGGGTAAGCGTTATGTTCAAGTTCGTGATTTGTGGACCACAGAAAAGGTGATGAAATCCTTTACCGTATGTTGTGGGGTTCGCTTGCCCTTAAGTCCGTATTAATGGATGCAATGCACAAATTAATCAAAAAATTATTTAAAGAATCAAACAATCTTTTTTACGTTACGCACTGCACTGCAACAAATACGGGTTAGTCAATTTTGGCGTTTGAAAGCGAACTTGCAAAGAATCCTGTAATGATATTATATTGGATGCGTCGGATTTGAGAAAAAGGTGTTAGTAAAGGACGTACCGTTAAGTTTTTTTTTGGGTTACGAAACCCCCGTTGAAATTAAATCCGAATAGCTTGGAATGTTCGCTTGCGTGGGTCAATCTACCCGGATCTTTGGCACTGTACTTCGTAATCACCTTAGCTTGGAATTTACACTTTGCTCCCCACAATCGCAGTTCGCAAATCCGCAAAAATCTATAAATGTCGGAAAAACGGATATTAGTGCGGAAAAGCGATACGAATGCCCAAATACCTGCACACTAAAATTTAAAACAAGCAAACAATAAAAATGGGACAAAACCAGAACAATGGAGCACAGAGGAACGTTTGGAGTCAGAAGGAGGAGGTACGACCGGCGACGCCGGATTTTGAAGGGAAGTCGCTGGATGTCTTTAGGATTCTTGGCTCCAAAATTCTTCAGGTGTTTCAGTGTTCCACTAATACCTCACTGGAATTGTTTAATTTTTTAGTTCAGAGCCAGAGTGCAAGCATGTCAAATTCCAGAGAACAAAAAGTGTTAGCAAATGTTGGTTTTTGTTTGGGTTTTTTGAAATTTTGAAATTTTTAGTTGATTTTGAAAATAAGGTTAGATGTATAAGTGAGATGTACAATGATTAACCCGAAATAACAAGAAGTAAAGCGTTACCGTCTCCCCGGCAACGGCGCCATTTGATTGGAAGAATTTAAAAGTTAACCGCAATCAAGACGGTGTCGCTTTGCAGCTAGCCGCGATGAGCTCGGGTCGATCCACTGGGAGACAGAGCGTTTTAGGTTCTTGTCGTAACGAGTTAATGCGCGAGGGAGGAATTGTTCATATCTATCCTATGTGTTATATGCAAGTATAAAGTTGTTAGGAAAAGATACAAAAGTGTAAGCTAAGGAATCCGCACTAAAACCTTTGAGCCGAACTTAACGATTGAAGCTAGAGAAATCGGCAACAACGTGGATTAGGGTACTTAAGCACGGTATTCGTGGAATCCGGCTTATTGACCCTTGTCTTTCCGTTCTCGTCTCTTGCTTTGGCCTCCGGCCAAACCGAACGCAACCGGTCGCGGTTAGTTATCACCGTTACCTTGGTAGGGTAGGGTGCCTAACGGAGCGCTTGCGTAACGTTTGGACGGAGTTCAATGGAAAATACGGGAAAAGAAAATGAGCAAAGAAACCTTAACTTACAAGATCGTATTTATTCCTAACAACGCCATATTCACAACCATTCACAACAAAAACCAAAAAGAGAGAACAAAAGAACAAAGAAAAGAAAAGAGCATTATAAGTAAGTGTAGGGAATTTAAAGAGCAAGTAAGTAAAGCATTTAATTAGAGTGCAAGAAAGTAAAGAACAAGTAATGAAAGAGCGAGTAATAAAAAGGGCAAGAAAGAAAGATTAAGAACCATGGAACCATAGAGCACAATACAAGCCTTGGATTCAAATACCTAAACTTAAACTTTCAAGCTCAATTAAGAGGTTGCAAGATCAAGTGAAGATAAAGAACATAAGGGAAAATGAAGCACAAAAGAGAGAACTTTATTAATCTTCAAGAAGATACAACCCTTGAGATCAAATACCAACCCTTAAACTTTCAAGCTCAATGAAGAGGTTGAAAGATCAAGAGAAGGCAAGGATCTTAAGGGGAAGCTAAGCTATTTACAAGAGAGAGAAAACAAAATGAAAAGAATGATACAATGTATGGCAAAATTGGACCCTTTCTCCTTTGCCTCATGGTCTGCTTTTATAGGCAAGAAAAGGGATTAAGCAAACAATAAAATAAAGACCAAATGGCAGCATTGGAGATACTGTGAGAAGATGGGGCCCACAGGAGGAGGTGGGGCAGGCCAGCTCGGCCCAAGAGGCAAAGTGCTCAGCCAAATTCCGAGGGCAAGGTCTCGTGCTTAGTGTATTGACTTGTTTTGTCCCCCACATCATTCTGGTATTGTTTATTTTCTCTATAAAATCTTTGGATGCACCCATGTTTTGAAGGGAAACTTGGTAGATATGAATCACATCACACTTTACTGTATTAAATGCACATCACACCATATAGCCCACTTGCTCTAGCCCACATGCCATGGCTGCCACTAGGTCCATGGTCCAAGCCCCAAGAGTTAGTGTGTACACATGTTATGTGTTGGACCAAAATGTTGTGCACACACTTGTTTGCAAAATAACTCTTGGGATATCGGTCGGTTTGCTGTTCTGGTTGCAGTGTCAGCTCACAAATGATATATCCGTGATTCTGGATGTATTTCTAGTGTTTTTTCACGGATACCTGTAATCTGTATTACTGAGCAAACACCGGTTAATAGTACCGATATATACAAAAAATAGATAACAAATGAGTGATATTAAAATGCAATATTCTGGTCTGAACACCATGGCACAGTCAATATCTCATGTTTTGCGGATCTCCCGATCTGCAACTGAAGATTTAGGGCCTGGGACGGGTGGGGCTGGAGCTGCGAGGACATATGATACCTTATCATAAGTCAGGGCAATGTTAATGTTCCTCAGCCAGTCTTTATAATTGGTCCCACTCAGTTTATTTTTCTCCAGTAGAAGCTTAAGTCCAGTTATGGTATCTGCCATTAGAAGAGTAAAAAGAGTACACTCAGCGAAAGCTCTTGCAAATATTAGATTTGTTATTATTTTATCTAATCGATATCTCCCACTGCTTTTATCAAATTTTCCTTCAAACCTTAAAAAGAAAACTATCCAAGATTTATTACATTCTACAACTTCGCTAACCGTTCAGCCAGGACAGTGTCGGTACTTTGAGAGAGGTTCCCCGTGCTTTCGCAATGACTTAATTAAAATAAACCTCGTTTTCCCAGAGGCGTAGCCCCGTAGACACCTTTCTAGACACCTAATGAGTTAGCTAATTGTAAAGTGCAAAACTCTCCTTGGAGCAACTCTTACTCACAGTGGGATCGGGATACAAACATCAAATGGAAGGTATGCAATCTCATTGCAAATTCCAACTCTTAGAACTCCCGATATAGTTTTTACCCCTAGCACTCATGACCTTGGCTATGGTAAACAAATCACAAACGCTAGTCAAGTTCTACCCATCATTTCATGATTAATTAGACCCATTCACATGACCCTTAGCTATGGTCAACAAAGTCACATGCATGTCCTAATTAATCGCATCATATGCTGTGTAGGAAGACATCACTTAGCTACCGTACACTGCGCCTTGGCTAAGATCAACAAACGTAACACGAATACTAAGTAATCTACTTTCTAAAATGATGGAGGGTTGCAGATGGTTTTTAAGAAAACCTTTAACACTTTGAACTTGATATGGTTGTAGAATCAAATGGTTTTCAAAAGGAGTGGCTTAATCTTCGCATTTTGAAATGTAGCTTTTTCGTAAAAAGCCGAGTGGGTTTCAAATTCGATTCTACAACATCTTTTAGGTTTATTTTTATTTACATTAATCATATTAATGTAATCCCATCATTTAAGTCCTTAAGCCATCACAGAAAAAAAACGAAAATAGAACGTACGCTTATGTCATTCGCATTCGCCACAGTGTCCCGTTATGCACAGTTAGGTTACTTAACTAACGGCATAGCGGGGCGGGACTAGCGCGGATGTAAAATATAAGCAACGCTTATTATATATCATATATAATAATAATACCATTCGTCTTATCATATAAAGTGATCTCATCACAGAATATCAGCAGCAGAAGCACATATATGAAAATATAGGATATACTAGGTGTTCCGTATTTTGTATTTAGCCAACGATAGAAAATATGGATTCCACGGTCGTGATGAATAGCCAATCCAACACCCTAGACCCCTACGAGAGCGGCAAGTGACCCTACCAATTCTAGAGTTAGGAGACCCGGTCTCGACTCTTGAGATGGCCTCCCACCGGACTCTAGAACCCGGTCACTTGTGCTCCCCACCTTGGTTCTATCCTAATACAGAAAAGTAAATAATATACATCAAAGGTAACATCATCCTCAACCCGGATGTGCCCCAATAAAATAATATTACATACAATGAATTTTACATGAATGAAAAAGAAAACTCTCATCTCACATAAAACCCCTGGTCATTCAATCACGACGATCCTATACATCATATCACAGCAACACATAACATCACATGTCATTAACGTAAGCAAGTATGCGTACCCCAATTTTTGTTGATATATAGCACCGAAACTGGCGATACACCACATATTACACTTACGGTCGCAGAAATAAGTATCAAATAAAACTAGACGATGTTAAACCCTTCGATCGAATCAACAAACACCCACAAATTATCCCGAGAGCTCAACACTTGAGCAAAGTTAAAATATCCAAAAAATGTGCCACAGTGCCTATGGACCAGCCGTAGAAGGGTCAACCCTTGCCTCACTTATGGCGCCACAGGACTACGGCAAACCCTAAGGTTTGGCCGCGGTTCCATGGTCATAATGTCGAGTTAGGGTTACGTTCATTCAGGGGGTCCATAGAATTACTTGCATGATTATTCGAATATTCTTAACTTGGAAAATTCCAACACTTGGAAAATTTCAGCGAGAGTAATGAGATGGTGTGTGATATTCGTTCGAACAGTTAAACGTCGTCCAAGTTACCAATACAATGTTAAAACATACGACTACGAAACACTCCGAATAAGCCCCTAAGCAAAATTAGAATCACATGAAATTTTGGCCTAAACAAACAACACCTGAAACCTCAAAATCTATAGACCAGAGCACTAGAGCAAGACGAGGCAATTCTGGGCAAGGGGGCCAGCTAGGCCGGTTTTGAGGGGGTGGTGCTCGGCCAAAATCCGAGGGAATTGCTTCAAATTTGTTCTTTGTTCTCAGTGCATCATATACAAGCATATGCAGTTGTTTAAAAGAATTTTCGAGCCCGTTTTAAAAACGACAGAGAAGCTTATTTTAGGGTTTCAGTTTTGTTAATTCGGAGTTGTTTTGGTTTCATAATTAATCTAATATCGTCTAAGTTTCTAGCTTGGCTCTGATACCATTGTTGGGTTTTCCTAGCACCGCACAAGGGTTTGTCTTGTATCAAACATGCTACAATTAATATTTTGGGGTGATAAGTAAACAAAACCTAGGATCAAAACTAGAAGTTTATGGTAATAAAATATAGTATCACATACTAGATCTAGTGTTTAACACTAAGAGGATAGTAATACAACCTTTATAGACTTCCCTCTTTGACTCCTTGGATCAGTTAGAGTTTGAACTGGTCCGCTTGAATCCTTCATTGTCCACAATGATCCACCCGGAGTCCCTTTGATCAAGCTCCTTGCTCCATTTGATCAAGATGAAGGTGAAGCAAACAATCTACACTAGTGAGCTAGACTAAAGTAGAATGATGATGCGGGTTTGGATCTCACTTAAAAGCCTTTTCCCTTTAAGTTCTTCCCTCACTTTTGAGACCCTAGAGAGCTTGAAAGAGAGAGGAGGGAGATGAGAGGCTAAACTTGACTCAAGTAAAGATCATATGAGACATAATCCCAAGAGAGAATAATAATCCTCGTGCTTAACTATGGTTACATAATATCTAGATATTTTGTGACTTGAGGTTAAGCAAAACCATGGGCTACAAAAACCATGGGCAACAAAACCATGGTATTGACTT
Organism: Agapanthus africanus; assembly: GCA_030015575.1. Lineage (NCBI taxonomy): Eukaryota > Viridiplantae > Streptophyta > Magnoliopsida > Asparagales > Amaryllidaceae > Agapanthus > Agapanthus africanus. The sequence continues at coordinate 338,108,272 of JASDDO010000008.1, forward strand.
TGGTCAACACAAGAGAAAAGAGTTGACTAGTCAACCATGATTTTGTTGCCATTTTGCTTTTCTAAAATAAACAAAATATGTAAATATGTTACCATGTGAGTCTTGTATTGCCGCCACCAATGTATCATCAACCATGACACATGTATGCATACATGTGTGCATTCATATCAACATATGTCCATACATTCATGCATACATCATTTAAAGAAAAGGTTATAAGTAAAATGGGTAATGGTCATTAATATTAAATCAACAAATGATTTAATAAACCGGTCATATCACATACGACCTGACCAATAGAAAACGCCAGATTATAATGCGGTATCGCATACATGCATTTAATCAAGCACCCACGCATATCACTATATGCACCCACATCGTTTCGCCTAAGCTAGGTGACCACTTTGTGGGACTCTAAGACTCGTCAATAGGCCGGCAGTAGGTGATGATCATATCAAACACCCACAAGTCGCAAGCGGTCAGCTAAACGTAACGACTACCCGGGTATTGAGCGAGCAAAAGAAAAACAAGCGAATCTGTCAGAACTCCTGTCGAGCCAACTGGTAACACTTACCGTACAGTCCGGTCTCTTTGTCAGATATGCTGCATATCGAGTTTAGGGATGGTATCATCGACCTAAATAACTCAATAAGTCATGCCGATGTATGGCCTATAACAGATCGAGAAACCAGTGATAACACTTATCAATAAATCTCGTCTTTCCGAACCAGGGACTTGCTGATATAGCCAATCGAGCACAGTGCAACATCAACCCCCAATACCGGGAGAGACGAAACCCCTTTTATCGCTCATTGCCTCCATGTGTCTCGTGATTGTACCCAAAAGCCACTTGTTTGCACGACTCAGTAGAGCCGTGGTAGGGTGGAAATCAAGTACAGTGGGAGAACACACAAGACGCTATGACGATCTCCGGTATACAGACTAACCTGTACCAGTGTCACCAAAGAACTGCTATCCGACGATAGATATAATACCATATAGGAGTTCTCGGTGAGTCCGTCCAGTGTACCCAGTCTCCATGGAGCACCCGTATACAATCTTGGTGTCAAACATATGGGATCATCCATCGCCCATCACATGGGTCAAAAATCGTATACACTAGTCTACTCTGGAATATCGATGTCCCGTCTCGATACACCCACGAGTAGGGACATTTCAGGATATGCTTATAAACTACACATGTCCCACTAGTATGATCTGCATCATAATCACAGCAGTCAAGCAAATATCTTCAGGGCTTTATCAACATGTACCAAATAAATAAAAGCATGATCAAGTGAACATGTCAAGATAAAGAGTAACCAGATAGCATACTATCATGTCGAGCAAGAATGTCCTCTGAACACACACACACACACACATGTAAAAATACATCCACTATCAAATAATGGCCTCTAGGTCATACATATATCCAACATTATTTGTATGGTTGCAAAAATATATGAAGCCATTCTTTTCACTCTTGATTCTATCATTCATGCTCTCTAGTTCTTCAAGACTTGCTCATGACCATTTTTCTTCACCTCCTCCCCCTTCTTTTACAGTTGCTCTCTCGAGCTTAGATTTGAGAGAAAAAATAGTGGAAAATTCCTACATCTCCACTATCCATTCCTAGCGAACTTAGAGCGTCGGTTGCTTCACTGGGTGAAGCCAGAGCTTAGATTGGTTCTTTCGGGTGGATCATCTTCGGCGAAGGAGGACCGGCTTGCAAAAAAGACCTGGAGTTCTTGAGAGCATGCTAGAGTCCAACCCAATTAGAGCAAATGAAGACTCTACAAAGGTTGTGATTTCTATCTTGTTTTGATTCTAGTTTAGGTGTTTGGTTCGATTCTTGAGTTTTAGTTTCTAGTGCCGCGAAAATTTTTGTTTTTGAATTCTGCATTGCCCGTGAGTTAGCGGCGAGGAAACTAGGAACTAACAACTTCAAGTTGCTAGTGAGTGGATTGGCGAGTTCCGAAGTTCAAGTGAAGTGGATCGCCAAAGTTCAAGAGCTAAAGACGACAAAGATTCAAGAATTCGAAGATTTGCGAAACTGACATAGAAATTGATTGCACGCTTTTGGCGTGTCGAGTTTTAAGAGTTCTAAAGTTAACCGCAATCAGGACGGTATCGCTTTGCAGCTAGCCGCGATGAGTATGGGTCTTCCGCAGGGAGACAGAGCGTTTTATGTTCTTGTTTTCACGAGTTAATGTGCGAGGCGGAATGGTTCGATTCTAACCTAAGTGTATATATGCAAAGTTAACGTTTGTTAGGATTAGATAGGACAGTGTAAGTTAAGGAAATATGTACTCAATCCTTTGAGCCGAGCTCGACCACTAAAGCTAGAGCAATCGGCAACAACGTGGATTAGGGTGTTTAAGCACGGTATTTATGAAATCCGGTTTATTGACCCTTGTCCGTCCGTTCTTATCGCATGCTTTCGCCTCCGGCCAATCCGAATGCAACCGGTCACGGTTAGGAATCACCGATACCATGGTAGGGTAGGGTGCCTAATATAGCGCTTGCGTAAGGATTGGGCGGAGTTTAATAGAAAAGATCGGGAAAAAGAAATGAGAAAGGAAATGTTAACTTACAATACCGATTTCTTTCCTAACAACAACATATTCACAAACATTACAACAACAAACAAAAAGGGCAAAGAAAAGACAAACAAAGAAAAGAAAAGAGCATTGCAAGAAAGTAAATGACAAGGTAATAAATTTGCAAGTAAGTAAAAAGCAAGTAATGAAAGAGAAAGTAAGTAAAAGAGCAAGAATGAAATACTAAGAACCCAAATGCAAAAGAAAGCTTTATTATGTCCAAGTGATACAACCTTGATTTCAATAACCTAATCTTAAACTTGCAAGCTCAATGAAGAGGTTGCAAAATCAAGAGAAGGAAAAGAGCTTAAGAGAATCTAAGCTATGTACAAGAAAAGAAAACAAAAGAGTATAAAGTGTTGAACAAAACTTGGACAATGTAAGACCCTTCTCCCTTGCTCACTCATCTGCCTTATATATGCACAAAATAAGAATAAATAAGTAATAAAAATAAGATGACGTGGCAGCAAGGGATGGACCACAGAAAAATGGGGATCATTGGGGCTAGGGGGGCCGGCGAGCTCGGATTTCTTGGGCATGTCGCTAGACCAAATCCGAGCAAGTGGGCTCGTATTTGTGATGTGGTCTTGTGTTCTCTTGACAAGTCCACTGGTGCTGCTAGATTTGTCTTTATGGATTTGGAGGGAAACTTGATGTTGTACATCACATCACATCTTTATGCATTTATCACTCCTGTCCCCCCACTTGCACAAGCTATCATTTGTGTGTACCATGTGTAAGTCTATGATAGCGCCCCGGCCGTCTAACAGACGCCAAATGCGGAACAAAAACTTTTAACCGGCGCTATCGTATACTATAGCCCGGATCTGCCATTATTGCTAATCTAACAAACTACAAAGAGGGTAGAAAGGTTATACCGAACGATCCGAGTCCTTCGTTCTTTAACCATCATCCCACACTTTGTTGCGGCTGCTCCGATCTCCTCGTCCAGGTGGCACCACGTCAACGGATATTTAAACGGGCTCCCGCCTCTGACCCGAGGCAACTCGGTCATCAAGTTTGCTAAAAGAGATGACCAAGATTGATGTAGAGATTGAGTAGAACACTTTGTCTCGTTATGTCCAAAGTTATGGACGAACGGTTAATGAAGTTATCATTTGAATCGGGTAAATGAGAAAATTAGCTTACTAATTTTCATGAACCAAATACATAAAATTTTTTTTCAATCAACAAAACATCTTTTCACCAAGAGATTGGCCGGCCACTATATAGGAGGAGGGAGGTGAGGGTAGGAGCAAGGGAGGGTAACCATAAGCAAAAGATTAAGGAGAAAATATCCTAAGCTTTACAAAATGCATTAATGGAAACAATGACTCATTTAAACCTAGTGACCACCTAATTATTGCAACCAAAGATTCATGAACCTAGTCACCAATCTAGAAGCTTCTAGAAGCATGACTCACCCTCATGACTCACCCGAGTGACGGAAAGATAAATCCGCATTTAACCGAATGTCAAATACGGAAACAGGAAACTGGAAATTGGCAACTTCCAAAAGCGATCCCGAAACGAATTTCAGGATAACCCCGTAACAGTATAAACATACCCGCATTTGTATTACGACCGAATACAAATGCAACTGAGACAAAGATATTATATCTACACAGTATAATACTTGGATCCGACTTAAACCAAAGCCCACCAGTATTATCTGCCCGAAATATGATACGTGCGTAAACGCACGTGCATTTTCCGAACCCTGCCATAAAAACATACGGCCTCTACAACATTTCGCCCGAACTTGGGAAACTATCTGTGGGGGACTCTAATGACTCGTCAGTACCCTGGCAGTGGGTTTAACCACAAGCCGTCAGCGGCACTAGCTGTGCGTAACGGCTGCCCATGTACTGACCTTAAGGGAGGCCGATGAGCGAACTCATCCGGAAACCCTACTGAGCCTAATAGTGACAATGTATATACAGTCCGGTCCGTTCGTCTATGAGTATCGCATATCGGCCTAGGGGGCTGGTAACGTCAGACCCCCAATAGCAGTATAAGTCGTGTCGGAGTGTAGCCCAAAAACACCCTGAGATACTACTGGAGTACCTACCAGTAAATCTCCTGCCACGGCCGTGGGCTTTGTGTAATGGCTCTCCTAGACACAGCGCGATCTCACCCCCAATACCGGGAGAGACGAATCCCCTGCCGATCCGCTCACTTGCCTCCATATGGCTCGGGACTGTACCCAAAAAATACCTGTTTGCACGACTCCTTTGAGCCGTGGTAGGGTAGAAATCAAAGCACAGTGGGAACTCATACGAGACAAATGACGACCTCAGGTCGATGAACTAACCTGTACACATGTCACCTGGGAACTGCTATCTGATGATAGGTATAATACCAACTAGCAGGTTCCCGGCGAGTCCTGTCCGGTGTACTCATAACCCAATGAGCACCTGTATACATCTTAGGTGATCCAACTGACACCAGTGGCTTGTGATACCGGCCACTGCCCCTCGTCGGGGTCACTACTGTATACACTAGTCTACTCCGGAGTATCGATGCCCTGTCTCGAAACTCCCACGACTAGGGACCACTATTAAGGATGTGCTTATAGACTACCCAACTCTCACATATATGATCGCCATCATACCGTTGGTAGTCAAGCAAGATCCTAAGGGCTCTATCAACGTGTAACAGTGATCAGTCACCTGAACCTGTACACGACTGATAAAGGCAAACCAGATAGCATACTATCATCTCGAGTAAGACTGTCCTACCGGTATAGGTCCCCCTCAATCATTGCAATCACGTGCCTGCGATTCAATAATTGACTTTGAGGGCATTATATCCAACAATCTCCCACTTGCACTTAAAGATAATTATTGCGATGTCGCATACTCACAGTCCGTTTGAAACCGAACATCCAACTCCTTTACTAATCAGTTTCACAAAGCCCGTTTGTAAAACTATTGTGTTCGAGAAATAGCCTTAGTGAGTGGATCCGCCCTAATCGAGTAATACCTGCCTTAGAATATGTTTGGATATCTGATGGGACCTAGTTCATAAATGAACTCCAAATCCAAACTTCTTAGACTGTAGCGATAACTGAACCTAATCAGTATCCAGCACCATGCCTCTCACAGTATCCTCTTGGACCACCTGTCCATAATACTATCCCTCGTCAAAGGGAAAACTATAACTCTGACAATCACTCTGTCAACCATGTCACCTTTGAAGCCTGGAATGATAACCGTCTCCCGAAGGAGGCTGCCGTCATCAAATCCGTAGAACATCCACTTATGTTCTAAAACTGTCTCCTTATGTTTCTCCAGGATTGGATTAATACAAACTGATTGCATCTAGTGCTAAAACAACATCTGGTGTGGTACTTGACATCTCACGATTGACTCAATTGCCTAAGCAAGTGATCTTCCAATCATGCACATCCCTCTCCCTTTTAGTCTGTAAGACACCTTTAGAGAGGGTGATTCCATCACCTGCAGGTACACCACCATGCCAGGAGTCATCTATTCCAAAAACTATCAGAATACTGTCAAAGTACCCAAATTGGGAAACTACCCAAATCTAGATCTAAAATCATAGATCTAGAAACCAGAATGTCAGATATTATATCCATATCCTGTCTGGAGAAATAACTGTATGACAACCACAGTACAACCGATCGTAGTATAGGAATTTTACTTCCAACTCTGTGTATGTCATCCAAATATTAGGACATCACACCCTACTACCTTCTTAACAGATCCATCCCTTATTCTGATGAAGTCAAACCTATGACTGTCATATCAAAATTAGATGATCTATCTCAAGTCTATAAATAGATATAAGCTTCTTGCCCACTATGCTTCCGGTGTTCCTGCTGACCACAACAACCCTCTGGCAGAATAATATATACGTGCACTTCTAAAGCTAGTTTAGAATGACGCTATACTTAACCTCCTGCCTGGTCTCATAGTCTGGAACAACAGTAGTGTCAAGTCTGGGTAAACTAGAATCTCTCTGTCACCGTCCTTGAGGCTACCGGAGTACCTCTCGGGTGTCTGAGGTTACCCACCATATCTGCGGAGTGGCTAATGGAATGTCAAACCTGATTGAATCTGTAGGCCCTATTAAATTTTCCGTAATCGTTTGCGGTTCTGGAATCACTTCCAGTTCTACCATACTCCCACTACTGTTTTCTGAAAAAATCCATTTTACTAAAACTGTGGCGAGTCAAGAACAATATCACTATTGATCTTCCAGATGGTAGAAAGTCAACCCTCGTCATAGCCTGGGCCAACCCACAAACAGCCATTACAGAAACATGCCCTGAGTTATCCAGAGTCTGGTTTTAAGCATAAGCCGGACAACTCCACGTACCTTAACATCGTTAAGATATGAACCATTAACTGAATACCAATCACAAGTATCTATATCTTCGATCTCTTTGAAGAATCCCGATACTTGCGACACCTGGATCTCTACTTTATTCTTATTCCCACAACTTCTCAAAACGTAGACCTTGTATTTCTTAGAAACACTTGTCTAAAAACTAGAGAAGTCAAAAGTAAATAGAACATAGTACGAGGACCAACCCCTTTGTCCTGATGGACACTGGACAACATACAATAGTCTGTATAAGTCCGCTGAGTTGAATAACTCAAAACCCGTGCATCGTTGGTGGAAAACTGTACCCAGGCGATTTCCTCAAATATCACCAATTACAACGAATTCCGATATAATGAAGATGATCACCTAATTCCCAATAACTTACTCCCACTCATCATCTGTAAAAACCATACAGATATGAGAATGAAACCTGGTAAATACATACCGTGGAGTAAGTATCTAATCGGGGAAAACAGTTTTCTTTTAACAATATACTGAAACATGAAAATGTTTCGTATGGGTATCCTGGTATTCCTAGTAATGCCTCATCCACAATCCAATTCATGACTATAACCGTATATTTCTTTGCCATCTCTCCAAATCCCTTTATTTGTCTTTAGTCATTACCTTCTGTACACCATCGTTAGGCTAAATGGTTTTCTTCCTTCCCTACCGTTCTGCACCAGCCTATGGTTTGGAAGAAGACTATCCAGTAAGCATAATAGGTGTACCCTCCTAAACCAAGGAGTACTCGCAACTTGAGAGAAGGTGATGATAAAAGACAACTGAATAATACCTTATTCTATTTCTCCCGAACTGGGGAAAAAAGCAAAGGCGAAATAGGAGTGGCGATGAAGTATGTGGTTTGGTCGTGAATGATAGCAGTCGCAATTTACTTTGCTCTCTTTCTAATCCCTTTATTTTGTCTTTAGTTATTTCCTTCTGCACACCCTACTTAGGCTAATTGGTTTTCTTCATTCCCTACCTTTCGGCACCTGCCTTGTAGGGTTCCTAGGCACACTAATGAGGTCTCACAACAGATCAAACATGCCCAATTCAAATTTTTTCATGTGCCTACAAACCCTAATACGGATCGTTAACTAGATGATAAGGCGATGCAAGCAAGTAAACAACTTTATTGCTAAAGGAAAGTGACTACAACCTTTGTAGATCCGGTTCTCCACTTCTTATGCTCCGTGATGACGTCCCTCCGCTGTTCCTATCGGAATCCGGACTCTGGCGAAGGTTTCGTCAGAGAAATGATCGGGCTAGGTCGTCGACTTCGATGCCGAAGATGATCTACGTCGAGGCAACTCAAGATCAAACTCCAACTTCACCAAGTCATGAAACTTGTGAAGAAAACACCCTATACTACTTGGCAAGTGGTAGAGGATGAAGAAATAGGAAGTGGGTTCACTTTAGAATTGGATTTCTTACTCTTTTTCTCATGTTGCCATTAATGGTAGCAAGCTTTCTTCTTGTTGAAGAAGAAGAAGAAGAAGAAAAAGAATATGATAAGTATATTGAAAAATAGAAAATAAAATGATACCTATCATATTTGCAACCATGGTTTAGTGTAGAGAATTAACTAGGGTTTAGTTGAATGGTTAGGGTTAGGAGATGAAGACAAAAATGGTCACTTAGTCAAAGATGCATGAAGCATCAAGAAGCTTCTTGTATGAAAGCAACCATTTTGTTTTCCTTATTCTTTTAAGCAAAATAAATAGATAAATAAATAAGTGAAATGAAACCCTAACCATTCACTAAACATGGTTTAAGTCTTTCACAAACCCAAGTTTGCATGTATCATCAAACATGATACAAACAAGTGCACAAAAATATATCACATATACAACTTGTGCACATCAAGTGAGAAAATCCATCTTAAGTGAACAAATACTAGTTAATGCAAAGTAATATATCAAATATATAATTATACATTAAATCATTAAATCAACACTTAATTTAACGATCCGGTCATATCGCATATGACCGGCTAATATTCAATGTATCGGCTTATCGAATCAATCCTTGATTCGATAACTAGGTTATATCGCATACAACCAATCGATACATTCATCGTGAGAATAGAATACGGTATCACATACACGCATTATTCTCGGTCCCGCACATATCTCATATGCGCTCCTATTTCGTTTCGCTTGAGCCAGGAAACCTCTGTGTAGGACTCTAAAGACTCGTCAATACGCCGGCAGCAGGTGATGATCATATCAAACACCCACAAGCCGCAAGCGGTCTGCTAAACGTAACGGCCACCCGGGTATTGAGCGATCAGAAGATCGATGAGCAAGCCCGCTCACACTCCTGTGAATCCAACCAGTAACACTTACCGTACAGTCCGGTCTGTTCGTCTGATATGTCGCATATCTCGCGTAGGGGTGGTAAACGTCAGACCCCAGTAGCTCGATAAGTCATGCCGATATAAGGTCCATAACATGTGTGAAACTACTGATAACACTTACCAGTAGATCATTGCAACCCTGGCCAGGGATTTCCAGTTATGGCCAGTCGTGCATAGCGCAACATCAACCCCCAATACGGGAGAGACGAATCCCTTCCTATCGCTCATTGCCTCCATGTGAATCGGGACTGTACCCAAAAACCACCTGTTTGCACGACTTAGTAGAGCCGTGGTAGGGTGGAAATCAAAGCACAGTGGGAGACACACAAGACTCTATGACGATCTCAGGTCAACAGACTAAGTTGTACCTGTGTCACCAGAGAACTGCCATCTGACGTGAGGTATAATACCATCTGGGAGTTCTCGGCGAGTCCGTTCAGTGTACCCAGTCTCCACTGAGCACCCGCATACTATATCTGATGTCAAACACCAATGGATATGGGATCATCCATCGCCCATCACATGGGTCGAGAAGATATACGCTAGTCTACTCTGGAATATCGATGCCCCGTCTCGATATTCCCACGACTAGGAACATTGAAGGATGTACTCATGGACTACCCAGGCCCCACTAGTACGATCTACATCATAGTCCTGGAAGTCGAGCACATATCCTAAGGGCTTTATCAACATGTAATAGAGAGACAAAAAGTATACATGTTAAGATAAAGAGCAACCAGATAGCGTACTATCATGTCGAGCAAGAAAGTCCTACCTATATATGTCCCAGTATCCACTACAATATACATCCAATGTACAGTAATGGCCTCTAGGGCATACATATAAATAACATGCCTATGGTTTGGAAGAAGACTATCCAATAAGCGTCATAGGTGTACTCTCCTAAACCAAGGAGCCCTCGCAACCTGAGAGAAGGTGATAATAAAAGACAACTGAATAAACCAATTCTTTTTCTCCTGAACCTGGATCCATCCTCGAAGAAGTCCCTTCGAGTTCGTATATAACCATACGATGGATCTATCCAATGGAAGTGGATGTCCGTAGTAATACGGGGTGTTCTGAGAAATTCAAAGGGTAAAAGAAGGAGCGGCAATGACTTATGCAACTCAGACAATCCAAAAGCCAGTATTTTAAGAAGGTTCGGTCAACTTGGTCACTGAGTCATAGTCTAGGGTCGGTCAATGGTCACTGCCAGAGAAAGAGAGAAAAGAAACACTTTCAGTGCACTCTAACCTAGATCAGAATGGTTATCACTTTATCTAATCAGGAAACCTCCCACTGTACTGTTAAATTCTCCTCCAAACCTAAAAGAACAATCAATCGGGATCACCCGAAGAGTAAACCAACTCATCAGTGGGAATCGGGATCCAACTCTCATCGCATGATAACGTGACGGAATCCACTCACGTTACTCACACTCCAGAAGGTATGCGCATCCTTGGCAAGTTTCAGTTTCTTTAGAAACTCCCGATATGATTTTTGCCCCATGCTCTTATGACCTTGGCTTTGGTCAAAATGTCATAAGTCACATGCCAAGTTCTACCCGTCACTATCTTGTCAATTTGAACCCACCCGCACATGCCCTTGATTTTGGCCAATCGGCAGAACGACTGGCCCAAACCAACTCATCTATCTATGCAACAAATGAATACCCAGCAGCTACCAAACACTATGCCTTAACTTTGGCTAAAATGCATAGCTTGAATACTACTGAATACCCAAAAGAAATGACGGAGGGCTACGGCTTGTTTTTGGCGAAAAACCATTAACGTAACGAACTTGATATCGCTGAAGGAACCTGATAGCTTTTTATAAAAAATATAGTGGCGAAAACCTTTGCTAAAGAGGTCACTCCCGGTGAAGGGATCTCGGCTCTTTCCTCGTGGAATGAGGTGCAGGATATTCCAACTGAATACCACGATGCAAAGCAACTTGTAATCGACTATAGTGAAGTTATTACCCTGACGCAAACTTCTGCCCAAGGGGTCATTCCCGGTAAAGGGATATCGGCCCTTGCCTCGTCGAATGAGGTGCAGGATATTCCAACCGAATACCGCTATGCAAAACAAAAGGAAACGTCTTTGTAATAACACTTTTTAAAATTGTTCCAACAACTGCCAAATAGGCTTTTTTTCCTGTGCATTGATCAGAATCAACGCAGTCCCATCAATTAATCACACCAGAAAAGAACGAAAATAAAATGTACGTATATGCCATCCGCATTCGTCACTGGGTCCCGTCATCATCCGTTAGCTTACTTAACTAACGACAGAGCGGGGACTGGACTAGCACGGGTGCAAAACATATACAACATCTAATAGTATATATACCAATATACAATAATCGCTCCAGGCGTGATAATATGCAACATTACAGAAAAGTAATAAGTATCACAGAACAATACAGATAATCTGGGATCCCTGGGTTTCACAAAGCCGCTGCTGAAACCCGACGTTCCCCTGGTCGTATGGATAGCCTGTGCAATGAAACCTAGACCCCTACGGGTGCGGCAAGTTACCCGCCAAAACCTGAAGCGAGGCAGCCCCCTACAGCAAAGTGAATGGACCACCCTGCACTTCACGGAATCCGGTAGCTTGAGCACCCCTCCTTGGGTCAACCTGTACCCCCTACGAGTGTGGCGAATAGTCTGCCAATTCCAGAGTGAGGCCCCTCTGCCTCTCAAAGCCATGAGATGCGGACCCATTGCCCTCCAGAACCCGGCTATCCGTGCACTCCGTCGCGGGGTAAAACCTAGTACAGAAATGAAAAATATGTACAACGGGTACATCGACCTCAGCCCGGTCGTGCCCCAAAAGAATATTATATAAACAGGCAGTGACGGCAGTTCACATGTTGGACGCTCGCCCCGCAATATCAAATGTACAAATAAATCCAAACTGCACTACCATTGCACACTGCTATCCACCACGACAAATCCGCAATATCACAGCACAACACAGAACATCAACGCGAATGTCACGTTCGCAAACCCGTCTAAAAGAACTATAGAAATCAGACGCGGTTTACTGCTCAAATGACGTTCACGGTCGGAGATATAATGTAAGTACTGTAAACTAACATGTTTAAATTTCGATCGACAAAATTTCCCGAAGTGGGCCCCACGTACATCTGCTGTACAGTGAAAAATATGGGCCCAAAAGAACAGTACCAGAAATCACAATTTCCAACAAAGAAACACTGGAAGAAAAATGGCCAAGTGAGTCACCAAGACTGCTGCGGTTCCGCGGTCAAAGCTAGGCTTTGACCGTGTTTCCGCGGCGGTACGGTCGAATCACTTGATCGTTTTTCTTCTGTATTCTTATAAAAGCCTGCATGATTTTCTGGTATGGTCAAAATGATTTTTAGACCCCTTTTAAAATCGACAGAAACTTTAAAACTGAAAATTGTGATTTTCGAAAATCCGTTCGATCGATATTTTAAACGCGTTAGCACAAGTTAGTAAAGCTTAATGGCGAGGCTTTGATACCACTGTAAGTCTACGGTAGCGCCCCGACCGTCTAACAGACGCCAAATGCAGAACTAAAACTTTTAACTGGCGCTATCGTATACTATAGCCCGGATCTGCCATTATTGCCAAACTAACAAACTACAAAGAGGGTAGAAAGGTTATACCGAACGATCTGAGTCCTTCGTTCTTTAACCATCATACCACGCTTTGTTGCGGCTGCTCCGATCTCGTCGATCTCTGATCTCCTCGTCCAGGTGACACCACGTCAACGGATCTTTAAACAGGCTCTCGCCTCTGACCCGAGGCAACTCGGTCATCAAGTTTGCTAAAAGAGATGACCAAGATTGATGTAGAGAATGAGTAAAACACTTTGTCTCATTACGTCCAAAGCCATGGACGAACGGTTAATGAAGTTGCCATTTGAATCGGGTAAATGAGAAAATTGGCTTACTAATTTTCATGAACCAAATACATAAACTTTTTTTCAATCAACAAAACATATTTTCCCCAAGAGATTGGCCGGCCACTATATAGGAGGAGGGAGGTGAGGGTAGGAACAAGGGAGGGTAACCATAAGCAAAAGATCAAGGAGAAAATATCCTAAGCTTTACAAAATGCATTAATGGAAACAATGACTCATTTAAACCTAGTCACCACCTAATTAATGCAACCAAAGATTCATGAACCTAGTCACCAATCTAGAAGCTTCTAGAAGCATGACTCACCCGAGTGACGGAAAGATAAATCCGCATTTAATCTAATGTCAAATACGGAAACAGGAAACTGGAAACTGGAAACTTCCAAAAGCGATCCCGAAACGAATTTCAGGATAACCCCGTAACAGTATAAACATACCCGCATTTGTATTACGACCGAATACAAATGCAACTGAGACAAAGATATTATATCTACACAGTATAATACTTGGATCCGGCTTAAACAAAAGCCCACCAGTATTATCTGCACGAAATATGACACGTGCGTAAACGCACGTGCATTTTCCGAACCCTGCCATAAAACATACGGGCTCTACAACGTTTCGCCCGAACTTGGGAAACTATCTATGGGGGACTCTAATGACTCGTCAGTACCCTGGCAGTGGGTTTAACCACAAGCCGTCAGCGGCACTAGCTGTGCGTAACGGCTGCCCATGTACTGACCTTAAGGGAGGCCGATGAGCGAACTCATCCGGAAACCCTACTGAGCCTAACAGTAACAATGTATATACAGTCCGGTCCGTTCGTCTATGAGTATCGCATATTGGCCTAGGGGCTGGAAACGTCAGACCCCCAAATGCAGTATAAGTCGTGTCGGAGTGTAGCCCAAAAACACCCTGAGATACTACTGGAGTACCTACCAGTAAATCCCCTGCCACGGCCGTGGGCTTTGTGTAATGGCTCTCCTAGACACAGCGCGATCTCACCCCAATACCGGGAGAGACGAATCCCCTGCCGATCCTCTCACTTGCCTCCATGTGGCACGGGACTGTACCCAAAAAATACCTGTTTGCACGACTCCTTTGAGCCGTGGTAGGGTAGAAATCAAAGCACAATGGGAACTCACACGAGACAAATGACGACCTCAGGTCGATGAACTAACCTGTACACATGTCACCTGGGAATTGCTATCTGACGATAGGTATAATACCAACTAGCAGGTTCCCGGCGAGTCTTGTCCGGTGTAATCATAACCCAATGAGCACCTGTATACATCTTAGGTGATCCAACTGACACCATTGGCTTGTGAGACCGGCCACCGCCCCTCGTCGGGGTCTCGACTGTATACACTAGTCTACTCCGGAGTATCGATGCCCTGTCTCGAAACTCTTACGACTAGGGACCACTATTAAGGATGTGCTTGTAGACTACCCAACTCTCACGTATATGATCGATATCATACTGTTGGTAGTCAAGCAAGATCCCAAGGGCTCTATCAACGTGTAACAGTGATCAGTCACCTGAACCTGTACACGACTGATAAAGGCAAACCAGTTAGCATACTATTATTATTAGTTATATGTATAATTTAGAGGCCATTACTGTACATAGGATGTATATTGTAGTGGATGCTGGGATATATATAGGGAGGACTTTCTTGCTCGACATGATAGTATGCTATCTGGTTACTCTTTACCTTAACGTGTACACTGATTGTCTCTCTGTTACATGTTGGTAAAGCCCTTAGGATGTGTACTTGACTACCTAGACTATGATGCGGATCATACTAGTGGGGACATGGTAGTCCATAAGTACATCCTTCAAGGTCCCTAGTCGTGGGTATATCGAGACGGGGCATCGATATACCAGAGTAGACTAGCGTATACCTTCTCGACCCATACAGATGGGCGATGAATGATCCCATATCCATTGGTGTTTGACATCAGAGATGATATACGGGTGCTCAGTGGAGACTGGGTACACTGGACGGACTCGCCGAGAACTCCCAGATGGTATTATACCTTACGTCAGATGGCAGTTCTCTGGTGACACTGGTACAGGTTAGTCTGTAGACCCGAGATCGTCATAGAGTCTTGTGTGATTCCCACTGTGCTTTGATTTCCACCTTACCACGTCCAAGAGGGCGTGCAAAACGGTGGCTTTTGGGTACAGTCCCGAATTACATGGAGGCAATGAGCGATAGGAGGGGATTCGTCTCTCCCGGTATAGGGAGTTGATGTTGCGCTGTGTTCGATTGGCTATAACCGGAAATCCCTAGCCAGGGTTGCTGAGATTTACTGGTAATTGTTACCAGTAGTTTCTCGAACTGTTATAGATCTCATATCGACACGACTTATCGAGCTACTGGGGTTTGACGTTTATCACCCCTAGGCAAGATATGCGACATATCAGACGAACAGACCGGACTGTACGGTAAGTGTTACTAGTTGGATTCACAGGACTGTGAGCGGGCTTGCTCGTCGATCTTCTGATCGCTCAATACTCGGGTGGCCGTTACGTTTAGCAGACCGCTTGCGGCTTGTGGGTGCTTGATATGATCATCATCTGCTGCCGGCGTATTGACGAGTCTTTAGAGTCCTACACAGAGGTTTCCTGGCTCAAGCGAAACGAAATAGGAGCGCATATGAGATATGTGTGGGACTGAGAATTATACCAGTATGTGATACTGTATTCTATTCTCGCGATTTGTATCATTGGTCGGTTATATGTGATATAGCCGGGTTACCGAATCAAGTGTTGATTCGATACTTTGATACACTTGATATTAGTCGGTTATATGCGATATGACCGGATCGTTAAATCAAGTGTTGATTTAATGATTTAATGTATAATTATATATTTGATATATTACTTTATATTAACTAGTATTAGTTCACTTAAGATGGATTTTCTCACTTGATGTGCACATTGTATATGTGATATATTTTTGTGCACAAGTTTGTATCATGTTTGATGATACATGCTAACTTGGGTGTATGTTTGTATTAAACCATGGTTAGTTAATGGTTAGGGTTTCATATGCATTATTTACTTATTCATTTATTTATTTATTCATTTGGGAAATAAATAAAATGGTGGCTAACTTTGGATTATGTTGAAGCTTCATGAAGCTTTGAAAGCTTGACCATTTTGTTTCTTTCCTTAACCCTAACCATTCACCTAACCCTAGTTTATTCTCTACACTTAACCATGGTTGCTAATATGATAAGAATCATTTTCTTTTCTATTATCCATATAATTCTTATCATATTCTTTTTCTTCTTTCTCTTCTTCTTCAAGAAGAAAAAGCTTGCAAGCTTCAATGGTAACTTGACAAAAAGAGTGAGAAATCCAATTCTAAAGTGAACCCACTTCCTATTTCTTCATCCTCTACCACTTGCCAAGTAGTATAGGGTGTTTTCTTCACAAGTTTCTTGACTTGGTGAAGTTGGAGCTTGATCTTGAGTTGCCTCGACGTAGATCATCTTCGGCATCGAAGTCGACGACCTAGCCCGCCCATTTCTCCGATGAAGCCGACGCTAGAGTCCGGGATCCGATGATCGAAGCGAGGGGACATCATTACGGAGCTATGGAGGTGGAGTACCAAATCTACAAAGGTTGTATTTCCCTTCCCTTAGCAGTTAAGTTGTTAACTTGCTTGTAGTTTCGCCTAAACTCTAGTTAACGATCGCATTAGGGTTTCTCGGCACCGGAAATTTTTGAATTTGGCATGGTTGATGCCTTGTGAGACCTCCTTTGTGTGCCTAGGAACCCTACAGTGGTATCAGAGCCTAGCTAGAGCTTTAGGCGATGTGTAGACGAAGCTAGAAGTCCGATCGAACCCAATATCCCCCGATTTCAACCCACTCTGTACAATTTTTCAAACAGTGGATTTTTGTGAAGTAAAAATTCTCAAAAAATTAAGCAGGAAATACTAAGAATTACTGTGATGTACGGTCAGCTAATTCAATAATTTTACCGCGGAACCGCGGCTAAACCATGGGTTTTGCGGCGGTTCCGCGGCCAAAATTTGACTTAGTCCCTGAAATTTCATATATTTATTCTTAGGTCCTTTCTTGGCAATTTTTTATGGAAATTTTTTAATTCCACTCAAGTATTGAGTATTCTATAGTTTTATTGGGGACTCGTTAATTTGATCAGATAATTTAACTTCGTTTAAGTTTTTCCGGATATTTTAGAAACTGTTAAAAAGTTCGACCGGATATAAATACCCAATTTTTCCCCTGCCGGGAAATTTCCAAGTGTTGGATATTTCCGTAGTTTAATGACGTTCTAAGTAGTGCAAGTAACGCGATGGTCCCTTTAGAAGACAACAAACCTTAACTCGATTATGTGACCGTCTTGAACTGCCCTTTGAACTTTAGGGTTTGGGGCAGTACGGCGTGCCACATGTGAGGCGTTGGCTTGACCCTTCTACGGCTGGACCGTTGGTACTGAGGCATGACGCGAATGTTTTTGAACTTATGTCATGTGTTGAGCTGTTTCCGGAAAACTTGGGTGTTCGATTGTTCGATCGGAAAGTTTAACATTTTCTATTTATCCGAAATGTGATACAATATTTGGAATTCACAAGTAGTTATGAGATAACTAATATGAATGTTATAAACATAGCACTTTAGTCTCACTTGATCGGTTGCCACGGGATTTTGATGTGATCAAAACTCCATCGCAATCACGTAGCGTACGCGGATACTCACCGGATAAACTTAATAGACAGCTACGCCCCATAGCCCCGACCAAGTGACTGTAGGAGAACCCCGTCGCTGAAAGCATCCGTTCGGGTGCTCGCGGCAGCGGTGTTCCACCTTGGTGCACTTCGTCGACGGCATCGGGGGTGCGGCCGTCTACTGAAGTTTGCGACGAGCATTCGATCAGGATTTCGGGAATCTTGTTGAATTGCCCGACTTGATATTGAAAAGTGTTTTCGATTATGAGACTAAAATGCGGGGTTTATAACTGTTAGGCATGCGATGTCTAAGGAATTCATTTGTTAGGCATGCGATGTCTAAAGAGGTTGCGGATTCCAACTGTTGTAGTTTTACACTTTCTTTTCTGTGACCGTAAGTGTAATATGTGATATCACCGGTTTCGTTGCTATATGTCAACGACAATTGGGATGCGCATATTTACTTACGTTGATGACATGTGATGTTATGCGTTGCTGGATATGTTATATTGGATCGTCGTATTTGAATAGCCGGGGTTTTTTTTATGTGAGATGAGTGTTTTTCATTTTCATTCATGTAAAAACTTGTATGTAATATTCTTTTATTGGGGCACTTCCAGGTTGCGGAAGTTGTCACCGTTTGTATATTATTTACTTTTCCGCACTAGGATAGACCCAAGGAGGAGGGCACAAGTAACCGGGTTCTGGAGTCCAGTGGGAGACCAGCTCGAGGAGTCGAGTCCGGGTCTCCTAACTCTAGAATTGGTAGGGTTGCTTGCCGCTCTCGTAGGGGTCTAGGGGTGTGGGTTTGGCTATTCATCGCGACCGTGGAATCCGTGTTTTGTACTGGCTCGTATTGAAAACACGGACGTCCTAGTATATCCAATATTTCATATGTTTCTTCTGCTGCGTTATCTATGATGTGATCATGTGATATGTTCAGATGGATACTGTATATAGTATATATGATATATTATATAGATGTTACTTATGTTTTACACCCGCGCTAGCCCTGCCCCGCTCTGTCGTTAGTTACCTAACCTAACGGTGCACGAGGGGACATCGAGGCGAATGCGGATGGCATAAGTGTACGTCGTATTTATCTGTGATGTTTAGGTGACTTAAATGATGGGACTTCATTAATGTGATTAATGAAAGAAAAGAGACCTAAGATGTTGTGGAATCGAATTTCAAAAATAAAAACAGGTAGCTACAGTTCTTGCTTTGCATCGCGGTGTTCCTTGTAGAACATCCTGCACCTTATTCGATGAGGAAAGGGCCGAGATCCCTTCACCAGGAGTGACCCCTTTAGCAATAACTGGCAGATGCTACACACTCGGTTTGTCTTTTGATTGCTTCTATAGTTTCTGCTTTGCACAGTGATATATATGATATATCCCGCACCGCATTCGACGAGGAAAGGGCCGACGATCCCTTCACCGGGAGTGACCCCTTTAGCAAAACTAGAAAAGCTTCAAAAACACTCCATTTCAAAATCATTTGATTCTACAACGATATCAAGTTCATTACGCAATAGGTTTTCAGAAAAACCTGTCATAGCCCTCCGTCATTTCAGATAAGTCCTACTTAGTATTCGTGCTACGTTTGTTGACCTCCGTCAAGGCGTAGTGTGCGGTAGCTAACTAGTATTTATCTGCTTATGCATATGATGCAGATTGGATTAGGGTAGTCGTGCGACCTTGTTGACCTCCGTCAAGGGTCGTGCGGGTGGGTTTGATTCAATCAAGAAATGACGGGTTGAATTTGACTAGTAGCCTATGGTTTGTTGACCTCCGTCAAGGTCATAGGGTGCTAGGGGCAAAATTAGCGGGAATTTCAAGTGTTGAAATTTGCAATGAGATTGCATACCTTCTATGAGATAGTTGGATCCCGATACCCACAAGGAGTAATTGTTACTCCTGGGAGAGTTTTACACATTACAATTAGCTGATCAAGTAGATGTCTAGAAAGGTGTCAATGGGGTTACGCCTCTGGGAAAACGTGGTTTACATTAATTAGGTCCGTGCGAAAGCACGGGGCACCTCCCTCAAAGTACCGACACTGGCCTAGCTGAAAGATTGGCGAACTTGTAGCGTGTAATTAATCCCGGCTAGTCTTTCCTTTTAGGGTTTGAAGGAAGATTTGATAAAAACAGTGGGAGCCATCATGATTAGATAAAATAATAACCAATCTGATCTTGCAAGAGCGCACGCAGAGTGCTTTCTTCTCTCTCTCTCCTGGTAGCGACCATGTCACGCCTTAATCAAGATAATAATACGGATGAATTGACCGAACCCGCTTGTTATACTGAGCTGGGGAACGTTGGTCCCGCTCCAACTTATAATTGTTATAAGACAGAGCAGGAAATTGGGGAATACCAGAATTCCTATGCCGACCAAACGAAGAAAGTGCATATGATGCATCTCCTTCGGGTGTGTTCATTACAAAGAACTGTTTCTCTGTATCCTCTACGTCCTGGGTATTTGATACCAGATCAGGATCCCAGATATGTAATCTGTTACATAGGGCTATAGAAAGGTAGAGAACAGAGAACGGGTGATAAGTTTCATGAGACAGAAAACGGGGCAAGTGTTGCAGCCAAGTCTGTTGGTCACTGTCACCCTGTATTACCAGTACATTGATTCTGAACAAATGCTATTAGATACCGTACCTGATATACAAAATCATATCAATCTCTTTATTTAGTAAAGAAAGGATATAATTTTGTATTGTTGGATATTGTTTTGAACATTTCCTATATCAAATGTTGATCGGTTCAGGCACGTTATCTAAAAGCATTGATGTTCTAAATCAAACTACAGTTCTTAGTATACAGAACACACACAAGAGGAAGGTTTCAGAAATGAACGAATCCTTCTTGAGGCATTGTAGACTAGGTCATGTAAATGCGACCCGACTGGCTGAAGTTGCATTTAGATGTATATTTAAATTAGTTTGAATTTACAACTTGTGAAACTTGCCAGTCATGTCACAAAGATTAGATGACCATAGCTCTGTTTACTGGAAACAGAGAAAGAGTTAGTGAACTCTTGGGATTGATACATGTTGATATATGTAAGGTCCCCTGTCTACATATGCCAAGACTGGTTATTTGTACTTCATTACATTCTCTGATGATCTCTCAAGATTCAGACATATGTTCCTGTTGAAACACAAGTCCGAAGCTTTTGAGATATTCACAGAATATAAGTTAGAAGTAGAGAACCAAAAACGAGTATAAGTATAATGTCCTTTGATGTGATTAAGGAGGAGAATACTTGAGCACGGAATTTCTGGACTATTCTAAAGGAGAATGAGATTCTCTCTCAGTGTTACTCCTCCGTATACACCACAGCACCTCGGTGTATCGGGGCGGAGCAAATACACCCTATTTGATATGGTGTGCTCTATGATGAGTACTACTGAGTTACCTATTTCCTTTTGGGGGTTATGCACTTGAGAAGCTGCATACCTATTGAATTGGGTTCGAATCAAATCTGTGCCTACCACTCCATATGAGATATGGTATGGGAAGAGCCCATATCTTAAGTTTGTTAAGATTTGGGGTTGTCCGGCCCATGTCTAAAAAGAAAAATCCAGACAAGCTCGAGGCAAGGTCTGTTATGTAGAACTGGAAAGGTTCCAGCTATACAAACTGCAGCTGCTAATTTGGTAGAACTAAAGGATTCGATAGTAACCAACGAACCTCAGCCTCTCCGCCGATCTAGCAGGGTTCCTCACCCACCTGAGAGATACTTCAGTTTCTCTATGACAGTGGGAGCGAGGAATGCATCATGAGATGATGACCCAACTAGTTTCGAGCTGGCCATCAAGAGTGGGACTCTGTAAGAATGGCTGGATGCTTAGCGATCTGAGATGGAATCCTTATACACCAACAAAGTATGGACTTTAGTTGCTATATCTGAAGGGTTAAATCCCCATCAGGAGCTAGTATATCTTGAGAAGATTACTTGGTGTACATGGAAAAGTTGAGACTTTCAAAAGCTAGACTTGTTAAAGGTTTGCATCATTGACCAGGTATGGATCATGATGAAACCTTTTCTAAGGAGCTATGCTTAAGTCCATCCAGATCCTACTTGCCACGGCTACATACCATGACTACGATATCTGGCGGTCGGGTGTCATGACTACTTTTCTAAATGATGTTTTGGAAGAGAGCATCTATAAGTACACAGCCAGAGGGCTTCGTAGACAGTGGGAGCAGCGGAAACGTGTGCAAGATGTTTTATGTGATGAAGCAGGCATCGCGGATTTGGAACATCTGTTTTGATGAGTTAGTCAAACAGTTTGACATCATCAAAATGTTAGATGAACCTTGTATATACAAAAAGGTAGTAGGGAGTATGGTAGTGATCCTCGTAGAGTACGTGGATGACATACTCTTGATAGGGAAGGAGTTTCCTATGCTACGCTCAGTCAATCTCCGCTTATCACATGGATTCTCCATATAGGATCAAAGTGATACCTCCTAAATCCTGAGTTTTCATCTATGAGATAGATGTTATTTGGGTGTTAGAATACTCACTAGCTGTAGTGAGATGGTATCAATTGATCCTGGGGAGAATCACTGGAAGGGTTCCAGGGTGATAAAGACGACTGAATGTCAGTCACAGGCATTGTCTTTACCCTCAGTAAAGGGACGGTATGTTGGAAGAGTTCCAAGCTAGATACCGTGGCATACTAGACGATAAAGGCTGGATACATCGCTACTTAAGATGCTACCAAAGAGGAAGTCTGGGTGTATATTAGTTCATGAGATGAACTTAGTTCCCCCCATTGTGTGACAATGGAGTTGTGGCTTATGCCAAGGAACGTCTGTCCTATCAGTGATCCAGACATATTCTAAGGCAGTATCACCTGATCATGGAGATAATTGATCTCCAGGGTGATCGAGGTTAGGAGAGCAGACTCAGAGGACAACATGGCGGATCCACTCACGAAGGCCTATTCCCAGAGAGAGACTTTTATGGGATGGTTGAGTATGAGATACTACAACCACTGCTACAGATGGCCCTAGTGCAAGTGGGAGATTGTTAGTTATATGTATGCCGTAGAGGCCATTACTGTACATAGGATGTATATTGTAGTGGATGCTGGGATATATATAGGGAGGACTTTCTTGCTCGACATGATAGTATGCTATCTGGTTACTCTTTACCTTAACGTGTACACTGATTGTCTCTCTGTTACATGTTGGTAAAGCCCTTAGGATATGTACTTGACTACCTAGACTATGATGCGGATCATACTAGTGGGGACATGGTAGTCCATAAGTACATCCTTCAAGGTCCCTAGTCGTGGGTATATCGAGACGGAGCATCGATATACCAGAGTAGACTAGCGTATACCTTCTCGACCCATACAGATGGGCGATGGATGATCCCATATCCATTGGTGTTTGACATCAGAGATGATATACGGGTGCTCAGTGGAGACTGGGTACACTGGACGGACTCGCCGAGAACTCCCAGATGGTATTATACCTTACGTCAGATGGCAGTTCTCTGGTGACACTGGTACAGGTTAGTCTGTAGACCCGAGATCGTCATAGAGTCTTGTGTGATTCCCACTGTGCTTTGATTTCCACCTTACCATGTCCAAGAGGGCGTGCAAAACGGTGGCTTTTGGGTATAGTCCCGAATCACATGGAGGCAATGAGCGATAGGAGGGGATTCGTCTCTCCCGGTATAGAGAGTTGATGTTGCGCTGTGTTCGATTGGCTATAACCGGAAATCCCTGGCCAGGGTTGCTGAGATTTACTGGTAAGTGTTATCAGTAGTTTCTCGAACTGTTATAGATCTCATATCGACACGACTTATCGAGCTACTGGGGTCTGACGTTTACCACCCCTAGGCAAGATATGCGACATATCAGACGAACAGACCGGACTGTACGGTAAGTGTTACTGGTTGGATTCACAGGAGTGTGAGCAGGCTTGCTCGTCGATCTTCTGATCGCTCAATACCCGGGTGGCCGTTACGTTTAGCAGACCACTTGCGGCTTGTGGGTGCTTGATATGATCATCATCTGCTGCCGGCGTATTGACGAGTCTTTAGAGTCCTACACAGAGATTTCCTGGCTCAAGCGAAACGAAATAGGAGTGCATATGAGATATGTGCGGGACTGAGAATTATACCAGTATGTGATACTGTATTCTATTCTCGCGATTTGTATCATTGGTCGGTTATATGTGATATAACCGGGTTACCGAATCAAGTGTTGATTCGATACTTTGATACACTTGATATTAGTCGGTTATATGCGATATGACCGGATCGTTAAATCAAGTGTTGATTTAATGATTTAATGTATAATTATATATTTGATATATTACTTTACATTAACTAGTATTAGTTCATTTAAGATGGATTTTCTCACTTGATGTGCACATTGTATATGTGATATATTTTTGTGCACAAGTTTGTATCATGTTTGATGATACATGCTAACTTGGGTGTATGTTTGTATTAAACCATGTTAGTTAATGGTTAGGGTTTCATATGCTTTATTTACTTATTCATTTATTTATTTATTCATTTGGGAAATAAATAAAATGGTGGCTAACTTTGGATTATGTTGAAGCTTCATGAAGCTTTGAAAGCTTGACCATTTTGTTTCTTTCCTTAACCCTAACCATTCACCTAACCCTAGTTTATTCTCTATACTTAACCATGGTTGCTAATATGATAAGAATCATTTTCTTTTCTATTATCCATATAATTCTTATCATATTCTTTTTCTTCTTTCTCTTCTTTTTCAAGAAGAAAAAGCTTGCAAGCTTCAATGGTAACTTGAGAAAAAGAGTGAGAAATCCAATTCTAAAGTGAACCCACTTCCTATTTCTTCATCCTCTACCACTTGCTAAGTAGTATAGGGTGTTTTCTTCACAAGTTTCTTGACTTGGTGAAGTTGGAGCTTGATCATGAATTGCCTCGACGTAGATCATCTTCGGCATCGAAGTAGACGACCTAGCCCGCCCATTTCTCCGATGAAGCCGATGCTAGAGTCCGGGATCCGATGATCGCAGCGAGGGGACATCATTACGGAGCTATGGAGGTGGAGGACCGGATTTACAAAGGTTGTATTTCCCTTCCCTTAGCAGTTAAGTTGTTAACTTGCTTGTAGTTTCGCCTAAACTCTAGTTAACGATCGCATTAGGGTTTCTTGGCACCGGAAATTTTTGAATTTGGCATGGTTGATGCCTTGTGAGACCTCCTTTGTGTGCCTAGGAACCCTACAATTATCTCGAGTAAGACTGTCCTACCGGTATAGGTCCTCCTCAATCATTGCAATCACGTGCCAGCGATCCAATAATTGACTTTGAAGGCACTATATCCAACACCATGGGCAGCCCCACCATAGCCCTAGCATCAAAGAGCTAGTGCACACTTGCTATGTGTTGGTCCAAAATGTGTGTGCACCTATTTATTTGCAAAAACTCTTTGAATATCGGTCGGTTTCCAGTTCCGGTTTTAGTGTCGCCTCACAAACGATATATCCGTGATTTTAAGTGTATTTCCAGTATTTTGTCACGGATACCTGTAATTTATAATTACTGAGCAGACACTAATTAATAGTACCGATATATAACAAAACAGATAATGAACGAGCGGTATTGAAATGCAATTTTCTGAGATGATCAAATACCCCAATCTTATCTTTTGCTCGTCCCGAGCAAAACAAAAAATCCTCACTTTCGCAGGGAACACGATTGCACTGAGCTCGTGTAACAAGCCGTTAAACCTCTAGGTGTCCCTAGTAGGAGGAGTGTTGTCTGCTGAGGGTTTTTATTGGATACTACCCATAAAATCTCGTCAAGTCAGTTTCACAAGTTAACATTGATTCTACTCCTACAGTTTAGTATCTAGGTTAGAAATTCTGTCATCCTAAATTAGAAATATTCAACCCTTATGTTTCACACCTCCTATTTATTTAACCTCAGATCCTATACGTTTTTACAGTTTAGAAAGATCTCGATTTCTCTTGAGTTTTCCTTCTAAAGTGTGGCCTCCAATCTGGGATTTTTATCAGTTTTATGGAAAATATAAGTCTTATTCTTTATTCCTATCTTTATTCCAAACATCGTTTGTGTACCTCTACGTGTGTGTAAAATTTTCACCCTTATACTTAAGAATTCAATTCAAGCTATAGTACCCTTACCTTAATACCTAATACTACTTCTTTTCATTAAAGATGGACGGTTTTGCTCACACACCTTTCATGTGACTATTAATGCTTCTTAAGGCACTAACAGCTGATTACTGAATGTGTGAGCTTAAATCGTAAATAGCAGTTTCCAGATCTTGACTTTATTTATTTATTTTTCTTTTCTTTATTTTTCTTTTTCAAGACCGAATATATATTTTTTCAATGATGCTCTTTTGGTGTTTAGCTTTAATTATCATTTTTTTCTTTCATACTAGGTTTTCAGGCAAGAGTATTTCTAGATATGCTCTACTATCACAAGTTTCAAGGTGCGTGTATGTGCAATTTGTAGGGTATATATTTTCTAAATTTGGACTCAAGAATATAAACTATTTTTTAGACTTATCCTTCAGTAAAGCATCAATACTTTCCCTTCATCTTGAATTAACTCAAGAATTGAAGTCAAGATTACCTACTTCTATATAAAAAAAACTGTAAGGATGTATAATTACCAAGGTTAAACAGAAAGAGGGTTATTTTTAAGATTTTCAATTCCTAAGCCTAGAATTTAGTTATTTCTAACGTATCAACTAAACTTTCGGAATTAGAAATCTAAGTTACCCTATTAGCTAACTTGACGACAAAGTTTTTATATTTTTGTAATTTTTTTTATTTTTTATGGGGTTTTAAAAGTATGCAAATGCAGAATATACAAATGAACGCGAAGGAAGAAAGCTTACCGAGCACACCCCCAAACTTAAACTTAACAGTGCCCTCACTGTCAGGCTACACTAAGAGGTTCAAAATTGTCGGTACTTCCTAAAAGAAATATATACAAAGCAAACCAAAAATATATATACACAAAAAGGTTCTCCCCAAACATAAGTGAAACAGTGTTTCCACTATTTAAACGTTTAAGTTCAGGATTAGGGGGGAAAGAGAATAGTATCAATCTATATAAGGCCTTACACAGGCCAAAAGTGAGCACCAACCATTCAAAATTTTTATCGGGATAAGGCCCGGGCAAGTGAAAGAATGCGGAGAGGAAAGAAATAGAGAATACGTGAGACCGTATAGGGATATAAATGGTATACGGTCCCGGTATATGAGGAGAAGAATGGCGGGAGGGAGAAAAAAGTGGAATACGAACTTGAGGGTGGAAATGGAGTAAATAAATTAGTATAATTTGTGATGATCGATGTGTAACAAGAGATTGTACTAATCTATTAAATGGGGTCAAATCCCTCAAGATTCGTGAGAAAACATGGATACATCGAACTTGGTAAACTAGACATTGGAAATGAAAGTGATACGGTGTCTTTTAAGGTCGGAACGATGGAAAGGATGGAGGGGAGTGATTGAAGAAGGTTACCGGTTAAAGGTCCAGGAGAGTGTACACAGTCAATGAAAGGGATATGATGCATTGGAAAATCCAACTCATCAACTAAAATTGGTTCATCCTCAAAGCTGTCATCAAAAGTATCCTCAAAATTCAGCTTATCCATGCATTTATCATCAAAATCCAGACGCATATGGAGTTCAAGAAAAACAGTTAATGACTCGTGATGATGAATTGGAGAGAAAAATTCATCCAAAACTGTGGGTTCATCATCCAAAATATTCCCAGCGTCAATATCCTCCATCAAGTGAAAATCAAATTTCTCAGATACCTCATCAAAAACATGGATTTCAATCAATTCAAGTTCTAGAGTGGAGGTGCAGAGGTCAACAGGATTGGGATTGGTTTCATTTGGAATGGACCCTTCACAATCGGGTAAATCAAACACTACAAAGTCGCATAACTCATTAAACATTCTATCTTCAATTGGTGATTCCTTTGGGACACTTGATAGACATTCAAAACCAGAGTTGTGGGATTCAATTTGCAATAGGTAGGTTTGATTTAGAAGGTTATACCGGTCACTCTCACTACTCAAACACTCAATCTGTCCTACCGCCTCATCATACATTGGAAAATGTGGAGCTAGTTGGAAACTAGCTACCGGGTCACTAGGTTATGAGGGCGGCCATGGATGCATTAAAATCCATTATCTGTTGGTACGGCGCTACCCGAAAGTCTTCTAATGACTGTTCCAGACTATACATGGGTTGTGAAGCGGGGTTTTAGTAAAAGATTCAACATTTGTTGGATACATGAAACTCCCAAATGACTGTGTAGAAGCAATGTCTAGGGAAGGCGTAAAAGTCGGGTAAGACTGGTAGGAATTGAATGGTTGGACAGGAGTAGGATCAATATTCGGATAGGAAGGTGATTGGAATTGTTGATCAAAAGAATTTGCAGTGGTGAAAGGATTGAAAGATCGGCTACGAGATTGTTCAATACGTTCAGCAATAGACATAGGTCTTGGAGTTACAACAGGAATTTCAAAAGAGGTATCAACATAAGATGGTGGGGAAGGTTGAAACGGTTGATACTAAGTGGATTGCGGAGTCCAATTGGTTGTCCTAAATGCGTCTATCCGATCTTTTAAAGAAATTTTGGGCATGGAGGGATCGTTCGACGTTCGAACAAAGCAAGAACAATAAGAAGTCATGTCTGGTTGTGGGTACCAAACTTCGGCAAGAGTTTTTTCTGGGTGGAGTACCCATGATATGAAGAGAAAGAGAGGAAGAGAGGATAAAGAGGGGAAAAAGAATGTGACTTTTAATTTTTTATTTTTTATGTTAGTTATTTATTAACAAAAGAATGAAATATACACACAAAAAGAATATGGACAAAAATAATCACGACACAATACCACACACCTAATCGGTCTAGGGTTCACCTAGGTCAATTAGACCTGCTCAAGAACTTGATTGTCGAAGTAAAACAGTGTCGAGAAACGGGCTCAAGATATACTGATTACGAGGCCAGGTAAGTGCAGAGATAAGGGAGGTTTTCCGACGCTTTCACGAAGGTCCTTAATAAGATAACCCTTTCTCTTTAGGCGGTTTCGCCGTGAAAACTTTCCTAGACACCCCGTAAATGATATACCGTTAAGCGGTGTTCTAAACACAATTAATTTCTCCTAGTGATCGCGAAGTCCTTAAGGCTTAAAGTATAGATTCTTTTAAAATTTGTGTGGGTAAACGTTATGCTTAATTAGTAATTTGTGTGCCATGGAAAAGGTGATGAAATCGTTTACTCTATGTTGTGGGGTTCGCTTGCCCTTAAGTCCGTATTAATGGATGCAATGCGCAATTCAATAAAAAAATTATTCAAAGAATCAAACAATCGTTTTTTTATGTTTATGCACAACAATGCAACAAATACGTGTTAGTCAATTTTGGCGTTTAACAACGAACTTGCAAAGAATCCTGCAAAGATAGAATAGTGGATGCGTCAGATTTAAGAAAAATGTGTTAGTAAAGTACGTACCGATAAATTTTCGGGTTAAGAAACCCTCGTTTGAATTAAATCCAAAAATATTAGAATGTTCGCTTGCGCGGGTCAAACTACCCGGATCTTTGGCACTGTACTTCGCAATCACCTTAGCCTTGAATGCACACTTGGCTCCCCACGATCGCAGTTCGCAAATCCGCAAAAATCTAAAAATGTCGGAAAAAACAGAATTTTAGTGCAAAAAATCGATATGAATGCCCAGATACCTGCACACTCAAAATTATAAAAAACAACCAATAAAAAATGGGACAAAAACAGAACACTGGAGCACAGAGGAGAAATTAGAGGCAAAAGGGGATGAACAGGCTGGCGAGCTCAGATTTTTGGTGTGTGTCGCCAGTTTTCTTGTGGAATATGGCCTTCAAATTTCTACAGAGATCTCAGTGTTCTACTAGTATCTCACTGGTATTGCTTATCTTTTCAGTTGAGATCCAGAGTGCTTGAAGGTCTTAAATCCGAAATGTTAGTTTTTGTTTTGGTTTTGAAATTTTGAAATTTTTAGTTTGTTTTTAGAAAAGTGTTAGAGGATATTAACAAGATTAACCCGAAATAACAACAATAAAAACATTACCGTCTCCCCGGCAACAGCACCATTTGATTGCATGCTTTTGGCGTGTCGAGTTTTAAGAGTTCTAAAGTTAACCGCAATCAGGACGGTATCGCTTTGCAGCTAGCCGCGATGAGTACGGGTCATCCGCAGGGAGACAGAGCGTTTTATGTTCTTGTTTTCAGGAGTTAATGCGCGAGGCGGAATGGTTCGATTCTAACCTAAGTGTATATATGCAAAGTTGATGTTTGCTAGGATTAGATAGGACAGTGTAAGTTAAGGAAATCCGTACTCAATCTTTTGAGCCGAGCTCGACCACTAAAGCTAGAGCAATTGGCAACAATGTGGATTAGGGTGCTTAAGCACGGTGTTTGTGAAATCCGGCTTATTAACCCTTGTCCGTCCGTTCTTGTCGCTTGCTTTCGCCTCCGGCCAATTCGAACGCAACCGGTCACGGTTAAGAATCACCGATACCATGGTAGGGTAGAGTGCCTAATGGAGCGCTTGCGTAAGGATCGGGCAGAGTTTAATGGAAAAGATCGGGAAAAGAAAATGAGAAAGGAAATCTTAACTTACAATATCGGTTTCTTTCCTAACAACAACATATTCACAACCATTACAACAACAAACAAAAAGAGCAAAGAAAAGAAAAAAGCATTGCAAGAAAGTAAATGACAAGGTAATAAATTTGCAAGTAAGTTAAGAGAAAGTAATGAAAGAGCAAGTAAATAAAAAAGTAATAATGAAATACTAAGAACCCAAATGCAAAAGAAAGCATTATTATATCCAAGTGATATAACCTTGAGTTCAATAACCTAATCTTAAACTTGCAAGCTTAATGAAAAGGTTGCAAGATCAAGAAAAGGCAAAGAGCTCAAGAGAAGCTAAGTTATGTACAAGAAAAGAAAACAAAAGAGTATGAAGTGTTGAACAAAACTTGGACAATGTAAGACCCCTCTTCCTTGCTCACTCATTTGCCTTATATAGGCACAAAATAAGAATAAACAAGCAATAAAAATAAGATGACATGGCAGTAAGGGATGGACCATAGAAAAATGGGGATCATTAGGGCTAGGGGGCCGGCGAGCTCGGATTTCTTAAGCATGTCGCCGGCCCAAATCGGTGCAAGTAGGCTCGTATTTATGATGTAGTCTTGTGTTCTCTTGACAAGTCCACTGGTGCTGCTAGATTTGTCTTTATGAATTTGGTCTGCACTCAGGGATTTGGAGGGAAACATGATGCTATACATCACATCACATCTTTATGCATTTATCACTCTTGTCCCCCCACTTGCACAAGCTATCATTTGTGTGTTCCATGGGCAACCCCACCATGGTTCTAGCATCAAGAGCTAGTGCACACTTGCTATGTGTTGGACCAAAATGTGTGTGCCCTTGTTTATTTGCAAAAACTCTTTGAATATCGGTCGGTTTCCAGTTCCGGTTGCAGTGTCGGCTCACAAACGATATATCCGTGATTTTAAGAGTATTTCCAGTATTTTTCCACGGATACCTGTAATCTGTAATTACTGAGCAAACACTGGTTAATAGTACCGATATATAACAAAACAGATAATGAATGAGCGGTATTAAAATGCAATTTTCTGAGATGATCAGGAATCCTTGTAATTACTCAATAGATTAGGTTATATCAATTAGAGCTCTTGAATACCCACACATGATAGCACAAAATTTTTACAATTTTTGGGTTTTCGAGTTTAAAGTTTTCGCTTTTATAAAACCCCAAACTTTTGCTTTTTGTACTTGGCCAAATCTCGTTGTAGTTCAGACGTCTGTGCACTGTTGATATCTGAAATATTATATTTGTTTTCAAAATTGTGTTGAAACAGATGTCTGAAGATGGTTTTCAAAATGGCATTTTTCAACTTCAGACATTTGTCATATATACTTCAGACATCTGCTTATTTTTTGGCTTGTGCTTTGTTATTTTGAGACCCTGTGCCAAACGTCTGAAGCTTTATTCTTGTAAAAAAATTTCTTCTTCAGACGTCTGCCTATTTGAACTTTAGATGTCCGCGGTTAATATTTTTTGAAAAATATAGTCGTTTATAACCGTTGGGGATTTATTTTGTTCAAGGCCAGATGTCTGTCGATATTGACTTCAGACGTCTGCCTCGTGGTTAAAAATGTTTGTCCCCACTTGATTTTGAGTTGTTTTTCTTGGGGCTATAAAACGGTTTTGGGTTGGATTTTTCTTGGTATCACCTATTCAATCATTTGAGCTTTTCAATTGCCAATATCTAAGTGATCTTGAGCCAACAATCTCATCTCTTGTAGGAGTTTAAAAGAGTTTTCAATTTGCTATCCAAATTCACTCTCACACATAAAAGATTCAAGAGCTTAACTTGATCATCCATATTTTGTAAAAGTATTAGAGAGAAACTCTTTTGAAAGTATTGTGCTTCAATGTAAACCCTTTTCTTGTCTTTGTGTGAGAATCCTTGAGTGCAAGGGTGCTTTTGTAAGAAAGAAGAGTGAGAGATATGTATTTCTTTCTTTATGTGAGAACCGAGACGTTATTGGTGCCTCTATAAGAGAGGATTGCAAGTGCTTGTAGAGAGAAGAGCCACTCGTTTTGTCTTGGTGAAGATGTGTTTGGTTGCGGATGCGCAACGTGAGAGTCTCGGTGGAGACGTGTTTAGTGGAATGGGCTCGTACGCCTAAAGAAAGTGGACTATATGATCTCCCGAACCACTCTAATGTTAGGTGGCTTGTGCACGCGCCGCATGAGCCGCGACTAAGGCAAAATGACTTTTAAAAAATTTAACGCATGCACAAATCACCAAAAACCTATGATACATCCATACACTTAAAATAGCAACTTACATATAAAGTTTTTCGAAACTACAACCTTTGTCACGTGTCCATCCAATTGTGGAAGTCCCCTCCTAGCTCCTCATAGACCGTCGAGAACAAGCTTGAGAGGCGACAGCTTTTGCCGAAGATAACCCACATGAAGGAAGCCGATCCAAGCTCCAGTTTCACTTAGTGAAGCAACCGACGCTTCTAGCTTGCTAAAAATAGAGTGTAGGGATGTAGGAATTTTTCACTCTAAAAATCTCTCTGTTATCACTCAAGAGAGTAATGAAGAAGAAGGAGGAGGAGGATGAAGAGCTAAAGCTCTCATAATGGAAAAACAACTAAGTGTTGAATGTGTAGAGAGTATGGATTCATTTTATTTTCAACCATCCAAAAAAAAATGCAACCATGCTTGAATAAAGAATTGAAGCCTATCCCTCTATACATGACACTTTCCATCTTACCTCCACCTTATTTTCTTGAATATTCATAAATGAATATTCACAAATGAGGTGTCCTCCTTTTAGAAGGTATTTCGTATAAATACGGAATATATCCCTTGGTATATGTAACGCTACATATACGCATATCCATATAAAAATACGAATAGCCAAGAGAGAGAAAATGAACAGTGAACATAATATTAGAATATATATATATATATATATATATATATATATATATATATATATATATATATAATATAAATTATTATTCAATGCTTGATTTAATAATCCAGCTTAATCCTAAGCCGACGAGTATTATCAACCGTTCGATTAAAGTCCGTGTAGCCAGTACACGTATTTAATCGGACCTCTACACATATCAATATATGGCCTCTACAACATATCACCTAAAACAGGAAAAATCTCTTTGCGGGACTCTAAAGACTCAGCAATACACTGGCAATGATTTACTGGATAAATCCAAAACCACAAGCACGTCAGCGGCACTAGCTGTACGTAATGACTACCCATATATCTGCCAAAAGGAAGGTCGACAATCAAGTCCGTCCATACCCTACTGAGCCTAAATGTGAAAATCTCCGTACAGTTTGGTCTCTTCGTCTAAGACTATCGCATACTAGGTCTAGGGGTGGATAACGTCAAATCCCTAATAACTCGATAAGTCGTGCCGAAGTCAAGCTCATCATCAACGGAGAAACTACTGAACTTCGATCGGTAAATCTCATCCACCGTAGCCATGGATTTATGGTAATGGACAACCGAACACAGCGTGACATCACTCATAATACCAGGAGAGATGAATCCATGACAATCGCTCACTGCCTCCATGTGGCTCGGGACTATATCCAACTAAAACCTGTTTGCACGAATCCTTTGAGCCGTGGTAGGGTAGTAATCCAAGTACAGTAGGAATTCATACGAGACAAATGACGATCTCAGGTCAAAAGACTAATCTGTACTCATGCCACTAGAGAACTTCTATTCGACGATAGGTGTAATATCATCTAAAAGTTCTTGGCGAGTCCGTCCAGTGTACTCATCTCCAGTGAGCACCTGTATACTATCTCAGGTGACACAACACCAATGGCTTGTGAGGCAGGCCACTGCCACTTGTCGGGGTCTAGAAACGTATACACTAGTCTACTTCGGAATATTGATGCCCGATCTCGATACTCCCTTGTCTAATGACATTTAAGGATGTGCTTATGGACTGCCCAGCTCTCACGTATATGATCGCCACCATAATACTGGTAATCAAGAAAGAATCCTACGGGCTTCATTATTATGGATTAGCGATACGTAATAACAAGTAAAATGTATACACATCAATGATAAAGACAAACCAGAGAGCAAACTGTTATCTCGACCAAGATTTTTTTACCTGTATAGGTCCTCCCCCAATTATCACAATCGCCTACTGATTCGTCTATCAAAAACTATTTCTAAACCGCAATCAAGAACGGCGTCGCATGAAGCTAGCCGGTGAGTACGGGTCGGTCCACAGGGATGTTGTGAATCTCCTAATCGTGCTAACGAGTTAATTCCGAATGGTGTTCGGATTGATTATTAAATCTAAAAACCTAAATTATCTATACTAAAATTATCTAGATCTAAATCTTGCTAGCGTTAGGTTTAGGAATGGTTTGGAAATGTAAATAAATCTCAACGCTTTCTATACCCAGATTAGGATCTAAGAGGAGTTATGGTAATTATCAATAAAGGGGTTAGATCCATTCGGGAAGGAGTTCCTTCCTCTAGGTTCTTGTCCTTCTTTAGAGATCCTTACCCTAACCTCCATGGAAAACGCGCACAACCGGGCTTTTATACTACGGTATCATCGTTACCTCGAGGGGTAGGATGCCGTAGGGCGCGGTGTGTGCACGTATGCATGGAGTCCTATAGATTCTATGTGATGGATAAGAAAGGGATGAGAGATCTCATCTCTCAAAAGCCTTTCCCAAAGCTAACATCTAAGGCAAGGAATTAAAATCTAAATTAGGGCGAGAAATTAAATTTACTTACAGAATGCATCCCTCCAATCATCCATGCAGGGTTGTCAGATCTGAATTTCTGAATGGAGAAGAAACACTGATGCTCTCCAAAAGATTTCTAAATTTTATTCATAAAAGGAGGCATAAAGAAAATACAATGTTTAGAGTTCCTATTTATCGAGAATAGGAAACCCTAGGGTTACAATGACTCGCATGTCTACAATTACAAAATTAGCCTTATAAAGACCAGTCAACGCCGTCACAAAAATATGCTACAAATATTTTCTCCTGACTGCACTATACTGCCGCGGAACCGCGGCCCGAGGCATGGTTTGGCTGCGGTTCCGCGGCCAAATGTTGGAGTTGGGCTGCACAATTTTGTGGTTTTTTTTGGGTCTTCTTGGGCTTCTGGTTATTTGGTTCTTTCTCCAATTGGGCTTCTACATTAGCTCCAGATCTTCAGTGAACCATTTGCAATGGATTTTTAACCGTCCGCTTTGTATTTTTGGACCTTGCGTTGCCTTGTACTTTGTGAATTTTATCTTTGATGTAGGCTTGATCAAGATCTTCTGTTCATTGGTTAAAGTCCACTTTTTCATCATCTTTATATCGTTTTCACTGTTTTCTGTCCAAGAACCTGTAACCTGTAACATATAGCAGACATGCGTCAAAAGCACCCGTTTATTTATAAAAAGAATAAGAATGGGTAATATAATAATGCAATATTATGGTGTGAACAAATACCCCCAAACTTATCTTTTGCTCGTCCTCGAGCAAACTTATTTTTATTCACTAAAATCCTAACCGCACTTTCGCAGGGAAACGCGATTGCACTGAGCACGTGCAACAAGCCGTTAAACCTCTAGGTGTCCCTAGTAGGAGGAGTGTTGTCTCCTGAGGGTTTTCAGCGGATTACACCCACAAAATCCTATCAATTCGGCCCATTAATTTTAATTCTCCAATTAGGTCTTCTAATAAGGAATTCTATTATCGTCGACTCGTAAATTATCCATCCATATTCTTCACACTTCCTCATCATTTAACTTAAGATTATATATATCCTATAGACTTACTTAGCTTTCGGCATCTCCTAAGTTTTCCTTCTAGGGTTCCATCTCCACTTAGGAATTTCTATCAACCCTTACTAAAGATACAAGTTCTATTCTTCATCCCTTTCTCTCATCTAAACTCCAATCACATATCCCCACGTGTGTGTATAAATCACCCCTATACTTGGAAATTCAAATCAAGCAATCATGCCCTTGTCCGTTGTCCAAAGTACTTATTAGTAGGTGAATTTTTAATTGAATTTTGCTTACAATCCTTCATGCGACCGTTAATACTTCTTGAGGTACCAACAACCGATTACAAGATGTGTTTGCACATTTAAAGAGTAATTCCTAGTCTTGCAACACCCAAGGCTTTAGCAGTGACTCCCAAACCAGTTGGTCTAAGGCACTAGGTGATGAAGCACCCTCGCTAAATATTTTTATGTTTTTGCAGCCTTAAGTAATCACAAAAACCAATGTCCATTTTTTTATTCTTTATTCACACTTTTTTTCCTTTTATTTTCTTCGTACTAAGGACTTTAGACAAGAGCATTTCAAGGTCTCTTCTACTATTCCAAGTTTCAAGGTGCGTGATTGTGCAAATTGTAGGGTATACATTTTCAGAATCTAGACTTAAGCTAGGAACTATTTTTCAAACTTATACTCTAATAAGAACATCAATACTCTTCCCTTATTTTGACTTAGCCCAAGAAGTGAACCCAAAATTTGCCTATTTCTAAACAAATTACAAGGCATATACTTTCTACCGTTAAACTTTAAGGAATCCCCTTTTTAGGGTTTTTAATTCACTAAGTCTAAGATCTAGTTGTTCCTAGCCAGTTAACCTATTTGTCAAACTCAAATCAAATATGGCCAAAATTGAATACAATAATTTTTATAATTTTTGAAATTTTTCAATTTTTATGGGTTTTTCAAATAAGTATGCAAATGCAAAAATATGTACAAATGAATGCGAAGGAAGAAGACGTACCGAGCATACCCCCAAACTTGAACTTGACAGTTTCCTCACTGTCATGCTAAACCAAGAGGGTCAAAATACCGGCACTCCCCTGTTTATTTATTTATAATTTTTTAATATTTTTTTTAATGTTTTGAGATTTTTTATTTATTTTTATATAGAAAAAGAAAACAAAAATATATATACATATATACAACAAGGTTCCCCCCAAACTTAAGCTTGGCCTTACACAAGCCAAAGGTTAGCACCAACCATTCAAAAATCTTATCATGGTAAAGGTATAGTCGGTGCAAGAATGGGGTGGAGATGAAAGAAATGAGAAACACGCGAGACCGTGTGGAAAGAAGAATGGTAGAATATGGTCTCGGTGGGGGAGAAGAAGAGCGGAAAGGAGAAAGAAGGATCGCGCGAACTTGAGGGTGTAAATCGAGTGAATAAATTAGCGCAATATGTGATGACCGATTTGTTATAAGCGATTGCGCTAACCTATCAACTTGTCGAGAAATGGGATCAAATCTCTCAAGATTCGCAAGAAAACATGGGTACGCCGAACTTGGTATAGGAGATGAAAGCATAACGGTCTCTTGTTCGGTCGGAACAATGGGAAAGACGGAAGGGAGTGAATTAGGGATAATATCTTTCTCACCGTAGTAAACTGTTTCGAACTTGAAAGATTCCATTAATGGTTCGAAACTACTATAATCAACCGAGTTTGATGGCTCATCTGAAAATGTAAAGGACTCAAACTCGGACGGTGAGTCATCAGCATCGTCCGAAAAAGTGAAACACTCGTATGTGTTATCGTCTGTGAGAATTGTGTTAGATTCAAAGGAAAAGGTTTCAAGCTCACAGTCTTCAAGCGGGATCGGAACAATGGGAAGGAGGGAGGGTGATATAACAGTCAAAGGTTCAGGAGGATGAATTGGAAAATCAGACACATCAAACAAAAATGATTCAACCTCAATATTATCTTCAAGACTCTCCTCAATACTATCCTCAATATTTAACCCATCCATGCCATTATCATCAAAATCTAGACGCATATGAGATTCGGGAGAAACATTTAATAACTCAGGATGATGATTTGAACATAAAATTTCAAGCAAATTATACTAATCACCAAAGGAATCCCAAAGGAATCACCCATGTTTTCTCACGAATCTTGAGGGATTTGACCCCATTTGGAAAACACTACAAAGTCGCATAACTCATTAAACATTCTATCTTCAATTGGTGATTCCTTTGGGACACTTGATAGACATTCAAAACCGGAGTTGTGGGATTCAATTTGCAATAGGTAGGTTTGATTTAGAAGGTTATACCGGTCACTCTCACTACTCAAACACTCAATCTGTCCTACCGCCTCATCATACATTGGAAAATGTGGAGCTAGTTGGAAACTAGCTACCGGGTCACTAGGTTATGAGGACGGCCATGGATGCATTAAAATCCATTATCTGTTGGTACGGCGCTACCCGAAAGTCTTCTAATGACTGTTCCAGACTATACATGGGTTGTGAAGCGGGGTTTTAGTAAAAGATTCAACATTTGTTGGATACATGAAACTCCCAAATGACTGTATAGAAGCAATGTCTAGGGAAGGCGTAAAAGTCGGGTAAGACTGGTAGGAATTGAATGGTTGGACAGGAGTAGGATCAATATTCGGATAGGAAGGTGATTGGAATTGTTGATCAAAAGAATTTGCAGTGGTGAAAGGATTGAAAGATCGGCTACGAGATTGTTCAATACGTTCAGCAATAGACATAGGTCTTGGAGTTACAACAGGAATTTCAAAAGAGGTATCAACATAAGATGGTGGGGAAGGTTGAAACGGTTGATACTAAGTGGATTGCGGAGTCCAATTGGTTGTCCTAAATGCGTCTATCCGATCTTTTAAAGAAATTTTGGGCATGGAGGGATCGTTCGACGTTCGAACAAAGCAAGAACAATAAGAAGTCATGTCTGGTTGTGGGTACCAAACTTCGGCAAGAGTTTTTTCTGGGTGGAGTACCCATGATATGAAGAGAAAGAGAGGAAGAGAGGATAAAGAGGGGAAAAAGAATGTGACTTTTAATTTTTTATTTTTTATGTTAGTTATTTATTAACAAAAGAATGAAATATACACACAAAAAGAATATGGACAAAAATAATCACGACACAATACCACACACCTAATCGGTCTAGGGTTCACCTAGGTCAATTAGACCTGCTCAAGAACTTGATTGTCGAAGTAAAACAGTGTCGAGAAACGGGCTCAAGATATACTGATTACGAGGCCAGGTAAGTGCAGAGATAAGGGAGGTTTTCCGACGCTTTCACGAAGGTCCTTAATAAGATAACCCTTTCTCTTTAGGCGGTTTCGCCGTGAAAACTTTCCTAGACACCCCGTAAATGATATACCGTTAAGCGGTGTTCTAAACACAATTAATTTCTCCTAGTGATCGCGAAGTCCTTAAGGCTTAAAGTATAGATTCTTTTAAAATTTGTGTGGGTAAACGTTATGCTTAATTAGTAATTTGTGTGCCATGGAAAAGGTGATGAAATCGTTTACTCTATGTTGTGGGGTTCGCTTGCCCTTAAGTCCGTATTAATGGATGCAATGCGCAATTCAATAAAAAAATTATTCAAAGAATCAAACAATCGTTTTTTTATGTTTATGCACAACAATGCAACAAATACGTGTTAGTCAATTTTGGCGTTTAACAACGAACTTGCAAAGAATCCTGCAAAGATAGAATAGTGGATGCGTCAGATTTAAGAAAAATGTGTTAGTAAAGTACGTACCGATAAATTTTCGGGTTAAGAAACCCTCGTTTGAATTAAATCCAAAAATATTAGAATGTTCGCTTGCGCGGGTCAAACTACCCGGATCTTTGGCACTGTACTTCGCAATCACCTTAGCCTTGAATGCACACTTGGCTCCCCACGATCGCAGTTCGCAAATCCGCAAAAATCTAAAAATGTCGGAAAAAACAGAATTTTAGTGCAAAAAATCGATATGAATGCCCAGATACCTGCACACTCAAAATTATAAAAAACAACCAATAAAAAATGGGACAAAAACAGAACACTGGAGCACAGAGGAGAAATTAGAGGCAAAAGGGGATGAACAGGCTGGCGAGCTCAGATTTTTGGTGTGTGTCGCCAGTTTTCTTGTGGAATATGGCCTTCAAATTTCTACAGAGATCTCAGTGTTCTACTAGTATCTCACTGGTATTGCTTATCTTTTCAGTTGAGATCCAGAGTGCTTGAAGGTCTTAAATCCGAAATGTTAGTTTTTGTTTTGGTTTTGAAATTTTGAAATTTTTAGTTTGTTTTTAGAAAAGTGTTAGAGGATATTAACAAGATTAACCCGAAATAACAACAATAAAAACATTACCGTCTCCCCGGCAACAGCACCATTTGATTGCATGCTTTTGGCGTGTCGAGTTTTAAGAGTTCTAAAGTTAACCGCAATCAGGACGGTATCGCTTTGCAGCTAGCCGCGATGAGTACGGGTCATCCGCAGGGAGACAGAGCGTTTTATGTTCTTGTTTTCAGGAGTTAATGCGCGAGGCGGAATGGTTCGATTCTAACCTAAGTGTATATATGCAAAGTTGATGTTTGCTAGGATTAGATAGGACAGTGTAAGTTAAGGAAATCCGTACTCAATCTTTTGAGCCGAGCTCGACCACTAAAGCTAGAGCAATTGGCAACAATGTGGATTAGGGTGCTTAAGCACGGTGTTTGTGAAATCCGGCTTATTAACCCTTGTCCGTCCGTTCTTGTCGCTTGCTTTCGCCTCCGGCCAATTCAAACGCAACCGGTCACGGTTAAGAATCACCGATACCATGGTAGGGTAGGGTGCCTAATGGAGCGCTTGCGTAAGGATCGGGCAGAGTTTAATGGAAAAGATCGGGAAAAGAAAATGAGAAAGGAAATCTTAACTTACAATATCGGTTTCTTTCCTAACAACAACATATTCACAACCATTACAACAACAAACAAAAAGAGCAAAGAAAAGAAAAAAGCATTGCAAGAAAGTAAATGACAAGGTAATAAATTTGCAAGTAAGTTAAGAGAAAGTAATGAAAGAGAAAGTAAATAAAAGAGTAATAATGAAATACTAAGAACCCAAATGCAAAAGAAAGCATTATTATATCCAAGTGATACAACCTTGAGTTCAATAACCTAATCTTAAACTTGCAAGCTTAATGAAAAGGTTGCAAGATCAAGAAAAGGCAAAGAGCTCAAGAGAAGCTAAGTTATGTACAAGAAAAGAAAACAAAAGAGTATGAAGTGTTGAACAAAACTTGGACAATGTAAGACCCCTCTTCCTTGCTCACTCATTTGCCTTATATAGGCACAAAATAAGAATAAACAAGCAATAAAAATAAGATGACATGGCAGTAAGGGATGGACCATAGAAAAATGGGGATCATTAGGGCTAGGGGGCCGGCGAGCTCGGATTTCTTAAGCATGTCGCCGGCCCAAATCGGTGCAAGTAGGCTCGTATTTATGATGTAGTCTTGTGTTCTCTTGACAAGTCCACTGGTGCTGCTAGATTTGTCTTTATGAATTTGGTCTGCACTCAGGGATTTGGAGGGAAACATGATGCTATACATCACATCACATCTTTATGCATTTATCACTCTTGTCCCCCCACTTGCACAAGCTATCATTTGTGTGTTCCATGGGCAACCCCACCATGGTTCTAGCATCAAGAGCTAGTGCACACTTGCTATGTGTTGGACCAAAATGTGTGTGCCCTTGTTTATTTGCAAAAACTCTTTGAATATCGGTCGGTTTCCAGTTCCGGTTGCAGTGTCGGCTCACAAACGATATATCCGTGATTTTAAGAGTATTTCCAGTATTTTTCCACGGATACCTGTAATCTGTAATTACTGAGCAAACACTGGTTAATAGTACCGATATATAACAAAACAGATAATGAATGAGCGGTATTAAAATGCAATTTTCTGAGATGATCAGGAATCCTTGTAATTACTCAATAGATTAGGTTATATCAATTAGAGCTCTTGAATACCCACACATGATAGCACAAAATTTTTACAATTTTTGGGTTTTCGAGTTTAAAGTTTTCGCTTTTATAAAACCCCAAACTTTTGCTTTTTGTACTTGGCCAAATCTCGTTGTAGTTCAGACGTCTGTGCACTGTTGATATCTGAAATATTA
Source organism: Agapanthus africanus (assembly GCA_030015575.1). Classification (NCBI taxonomy): domain Eukaryota; kingdom Viridiplantae; phylum Streptophyta; class Magnoliopsida; order Asparagales; family Amaryllidaceae; genus Agapanthus; species Agapanthus africanus. The sequence continues at coordinate 338,150,797 of JASDDO010000008.1, forward strand.
TATTTGTTTTCAAAATTGTGTTGAAACAGATGTCTGAAGATGGTTTTCAAAATGGCATTTTTCAACTTCAGACATTTGTCATATATACTTCAGACGTCTGCTTATTTTTTGGCTTGTGCTTTGTTATTTTGAGACCCTGTGCCAAACGTCTGAAGCTTTATTCTTGTAAAAAAATTTCTTCTTCAGACGTCTGCCTATTTGAACTTTAGATGTCCGCGGTTAATATTTTTTGAAAAATATAGTCGTTTATAACCGTTGGGGATTTATTTTGTTCAAGGCCAGATGTCTGTCGATATTGACTTCAGACGTCTGCCTCGTGGTTAAAAATGTTTGTCCCCACTTGATTTTGAGTTGTTTTTCTTGGGGCTATAAAACGGTTTTGGGTTGGATTTTTCTTGGTATCACCTATTCAATCATTTGAGCTTTTCAATTGCCAATATCTAAGTGATCTTGAGCCAACAATCTCATCTCTTGTGGGAGTTTAAAAGAGTTTTCAATTTGCTATCCAAATTCACTCTCACACATAAAAGATTCAAGAGCTTAACTTGATCATCCATATTTTGTAAAAGTATTAGAGAGAAACTCTTTTGAAAGTATTGTGCTTCAATGTAAACCCTTTTCTTGTCTTTGTGTGAGAATCCTTGAGTGCAAGGGTGCTTTTGTAAGAAAGAAGAGTGAGAGATATGTATTTCTTTCTTTATGTGAGAACCGAGACGTTATTGGTGCCTCTATAAGAGAGGATTGCAAGTGCTTGTAGAGAGAAGAGCCACTCGTTTTGTCTTGGTGAAGATGTGTTTGGTTGCGGATGCGCAACGTGAGAGTCTCGGTGGAGACGTGTTTAGTGGAATGGGCTCGTACGCCTAAAGAAAGTGGACTATATGATCTCCCGAACCACTCTAATGTTAGGTGGCTTGTGCACGCGCCGCATGAGCCGCGACTAAGGCAAAATGACTTTTAAAAAATTTAACGCATGCACAAATCACCAAAAACCTATGATACATCCATACACTTAAAATAGCAACTTACATATAAAGTTTTTCGAAACTACAACCTTTGTCACGTGTCCATCCAATTGTGGAAGTCCCCTCCTAGCTCCTCATAGACCGTCGAGAACAAGCTTGAGAGGCGACAGCTTTTGCCGAAGATAACCCACATGAAGGAAGCCGATCCAAGCTCCAGTTTCACTTAGTGAAGCAACCGACGCTTCTAGCTTGCTAAAAATAGAGTGTAGGGATGTAGGAATTTTTCACTCTAAAAATCTCTCTGTTTTCACTCAAGAGAGTAATGAAGAAGAAGGAGGAGGAGGATGAAGAGCTAAAGCTCTCATAATGGAAAAACAACTAAGTGTTGAATGTGTAGAGAGTATGGATTCATTTTATTTTCAACCATCCAAAAAAAAATGCAACCATGCTTGAATAAAGAATTGAAGCCTATCCCTCTATACATGACACTTTCCATCTTACCTCCACCTTATTTTCTTGAATATTCATAAATGAATATTCACAAATGAGGTGTCCTCTTTTTAGAAGGTATTTCGTATAAATACGGAATATATCCCTTGGTATATGTAACGCTACATATACGCATATCCATATAAAAATACGAATAGCCAAGAGAGAGAAAATGAACAGTGAACATAATATTAGAATATATATATATATATATATATAATATAAATTATTATTCAATGCTTGATTTAATAATCCAGCTTAATCCTAAGCCGACGAGTATTATCAACCGTTCGATTAAAGTCCGTGTAGCCAGTACACGTATTTAATCGGACCTCTACACATATCAATATATGGCCTCTACAACATATCACCTAAAACAGGAAAAATCTCTTTGCGGGACTCTAAAGACTCAGCAATACACTGGCAGTGATTTACTGGATAAATCCAAAACCACAAGCACGTCAGCGGCACTAGCTGTACGTAATGACTACCCATATATCTGCCAAAAGGAAGGTCGACAATCAAGTCCGTCCATACCCTACTGAGCCTAAATGTGAAAATCTCCGTACAATTTGGTCTCTTCGTCTAAGACTATCGCATACTAGGTCTAGGGGTGGATAACGTCAAATCCCTAATAACTCGATAAGTCGTGCCGAAGTCAAGCTCATCATCAACGGAGAAACTACTGAACTTCGATCGGTAAATCTCATCCACCGTAGCCATGGATTTATGGTAATGGACAACCGAACACAGCGTGACATCACTCATAATACCAGGAGAGATGAATCCATGACAATCGCTCACTGCCTCCATGTGGCTCGGGACTATATCCAACTAAAACCTGTTTGCACGAATCCTTTGAGCCGTGGTAGGGTAGTAATCCAAGTACAGTAGGAATTCATACGAGACAAATGACGATCTCAGGTCAAAAGACTAATCTGTACTCATGCCACTAGAGAACTTCTATTCGACGATAGGTGTAATATCATCTAAAAGTTCTTGGCGAGTCCGTCCAGTGTACTCATCTCCAGTGAGCACCTGTATACTATCTCAGGTGACACAACACCAATGGCTTGTGAGGCAGGCCACTGCCACTTGTCGGGGTCTAGAAACGTATACACTAGTCTACTTCGGAATATTGATGCCCGATCTCGATACTCCCTTGTCTAATGACATTTAAGGATGTGCTTATGGACTGCCCAGCTCTCACGTATATGATCGCCACCATAATACTGGTAATCAAGAAAGAATCCTACGGGCTTCATTATTATGGATTAGCGATACGTAATAACAAGTAAAATGTATACACATCAATGATAAAGACAAACCAGAGAGCAAACTGTTATCTCGACCAAGATTTTTTTACCTGTATAGGTCCTCCCCCAATTATCACAATCGCCTACTGATTCGTCTATCAAAAACTATTTCTAAACCGCAATCAAGAACGGCGTCGCATGAAGCTAGCCGGTGAGTACGGGTCGGTCCACAGGGATGTTGTGAATCTCCTAATCGTGCTAACGAGTTAATTCCGAATGGTGTTCGGATTGATTATTAAATCTAAAAACCTAAATTATCTATACTAAAATTATCTAGATCTAAATCTTGCTAGCGTTAGGTTTAGGAATGGTTTGGAAATGTAAATAAATCTCAACGCTTTCTATACCCAGATTAGGATCTAAGAGGAGTTATGGTAATTATCAATAAAGGGGTTAGATCCATTCGGGAAGGAGTTCCTTCCTCTAGGTTCTTGTCCTTCTTTAGAGATCCTTACCCTAACCTCCATGGAAAACGCGCACAACCGGGCTTTTATACTACGGTATCATCGTTACCTCGAGGGGTAGGATGCCGTAGGGCACGGTGTGTGCACGTATGCATGGAGTCCTATAGATTCTATGTGATGGATAAGAAAGGGATGAGAGATCTCATCTCTCAAAAGCCTTTCCCAAAGCTAACATCTAAGGCAAGGAATTAAAATCTAAATTAGGGCGAGAAATTAAATTTACTTACAGAATGCATCCCTCCAATCATCCATGCAGGGTTGTCAGATCTGAATTTCTGAATGGAGAAGAAACACTGATGCTCTCCAAAAGATTTCTAAATTTTATTCATAAAAGGAGGCATAAAGAAAATACAATGTTTAGAGTTCCTATTTATAGAGAATAGGAAACCCTAGGGTTACAATGACTCGCATGTCTACAATTACAAAATTAGCCTTATAAAGACCAGTCAACGCCGTCACAAAAATATGCTACAAATATTTTCTCCTGACTGCACTATACTGCCGCGGAACCGCGGCCCGAGGCATGGTTTGGCTGCGGTTCCGCGGCCAAATGTTGGAGTTGGGCTGCACAATTTTGTGGTTTTTTTTGGGTCTTCTTGGGCTTCTGGTTATTTGGTTCTTTCTCCAATTGGGCTTCTACATTAGCTCCAGATCTTCAGTGAACCATTTGCAATGGATTTTTAACCGTCCGCTTTGTATTTTTGGACCTTGCGTTGCCTTGTACTTTGTGAATTTTATCTTTGATGTAGGCTTGATCAAGATCTTCTGTTCATTGGTTAAAGTCCACTTTTTCATCATCTTTATATCGTTTTCACTGTTTTCTGTCCAAGAACCTGTAACCTGTAACATATAGCAGACATGCGTCAAAAGCACCCGTTTATTTATAAAAAGAATAAGAATGGGTAATATAATAATGCAATATTATGGTGTGAACAAATACCCCCAAACTTATCTTTTGCTCGTCCTCGAGCAAACTTATTTTTATTCACTAAAATCCTAACCGCACTTTCGCAGGGAAACGCGATTGCACTGAGCACGTGCAACAAGCCGTTAAACCTCTAGGTGTCCCTAGTAGGAGGAGTGTTGTCTCCTGAGGGTTTTCAGCGGATTACACCCACAAAATCCTATCAATTCGGCCCATTAATTTTAATTCTCCAATTAGGTCTTCTAATAAGGAATTCTATTATCGTCGACTCGTAAATTATCCATCCATATTCTTCACACTTCCTCATCATTTAACTTAAGATTATATATATCCTATAGACTTACTTAGCTTTCGGCATCTCCTAAGTTTTCCTTCTAGGGTTCCATCTCCACTTAGGAATTTCTATCAACCCTTACTAAAGATACAAGTTCTATTCTTCATCCCTTTCTCTCATCTAAACTCCAATCACATATCCCCACGTGTGTGTATAAATCACCCCTATACTTGGAAATTCAAATCAAGCAATCATGCCCTTGTCCGTTGTCCAAAGTACTTATTAGTAGGTGAATTTTTAATTGAATTTTGCTTACAATCCTTCATGCGACCGTTAATACTTCTTGAGGTACCAACAACCGATTACAAGATGTGTTTGCACATTTAAAGCGTAATTCCTAGTCTTGCAACACCCAAGGCTTTAGCAGTGACTCCCAAACCAGTTGGTCTAAGGCACTAGGTGATGAAGCACCCTCGCTAAATATTTTTATGTTTTTGCAGCCTTACGTAATCACAAAAACCAATGTCCATTTTTTTATTCTTTTTTCACACTTTTTTTCCTTTTATTTTCTTCGTACTAAGGACGTTAGACAAGAGCATTTCAAGGTCTCTTCTACTATTCCAAGTTTCAAGGTGCGTGATTGTGCAAATTGTAGGGTATACATTTTCAGAATCTAGACTTAAGCTAGGAACTATTTTTCAAACTTATACTCTAATAAGAACATCAATACTCTTCCCTTATTTTGACTTAGCCCAAGAAGTGAACCCAAAATTTGCCTATTTCTAAACAAATTATAAGGCATATACTTTCTACCGTTAAACTTTAAGGAATCCCCTTTTTAGGGTTTTTAATTCACTAAGTCTAAGATCTAGTTGTTCCTAGCCAGTTAACCTATTTGTCAAACTCAAATCAAATATGGCCAAAATTGAATACAATAATTTTTATAATTTTTGAAATTTTTCAATTTTTATGGGTTTTTCAAATAAGTATGCAAATGCAAAAATATGTACAAATGAATGCGAAGGAAGAAGACGTACCGAGCATACCCCCAAACTTGAACTTGACAGTTTCCTCACTGTCATGCTAAACCAAGAGGGTCAAAATACCGGCACTCCCCTGTTTATTTATTTATAATTTTTTAATATTTTTTTTAATGTTTTGAGATTTTTTATTTATTTTTATATAGAAAAAGAAAACAAAAATATATATACATATATACAACAAGGTTCCCCCCAAACTTAAGCTTGGCCTTACACAAGCCAAAGGTTAGCACCAACCATTCAAAAATCTTATCATGGTAAAGGTATAGTCGGTGCAAGAATGGGGTGGAGATGAAAGAAATGAGAAACACGCGAGACCGTGTGGAAAGAAGAATGGTAGAATATGGTCTCGGTGGGGGAGAAGAAGAGCGGAAAGGAGAAAGAAGGATCGCGCGAACTTGAGGGTGTAAATCGAGTGAATAAATTAGCGCAATATGTGATGACCGATTTGTTATAAGCGATTGCGCTAACCTATCAACTTGTCGAGAAATGGGATCAAATCTCTCAAGATTCGCAAGAAAACATGGGTACGCCGAACTTGGTATAGGAGATGAAAGCATAACGGTCTCTTGTTCGGTCGGAACAATGGGAAAGACGGAAGGGAGTGAATTAGGGATAATATCTTTCTCACCGTAGTAAACTGTTTCGAACTTGAAAGATTCCATTAATGGTTCGAAACTACTATAATCAACCGAGTTTGATGGCTCATCTGAAAATGTAAAGGACTCAAACTCGGACGGTGAGTCATCAGCATCGTCCGAAAAAGTGAAACACTCGTAGGTGTTATCGTCTGTGAGAATTGTGTTAGATTCAAAGGAAAAGGTTTCAAGCTCACAGTCTTCAAGCGGGATCGGAACAATGGGAAGGAGGGAGGGTGATATAACAGTCAAAGGTTCAGGAGGATGAATTGGAAAATCAGCCACATCAAACAAAAATGATTCAACCTCAATATTATCTTCAAGACTCTCCTCAATACTATCCTCAATATTTAACCCATCCATGCCATTATCATCAAAATCTAGACGCATATGAGATTCGGGAGAAACATTTAATAACTCAGGATGATGATTTGAACATAAAATTTCAAGCAAATCGACAGGTTCATCATCCGAAATATTCCCGGCGTCTATATCCTCTATCAAGTGAAAATCAATTTCTTTAGACACCTCCTCAAAAGCATGGATGTTTATCAATTTAGGTTCTAGAGTGGAGGTGTAAAGGTCAAACGGATTAGGTGCGGTTTCACTCGAAAGGGGTTCCTCATAATCTGGCAAATCAAACACTACAAATTCGCTCAACTCATCATTTTGGACACATGTTTGAAAATTGGAGTTGTTGGATTCAATTGGGTATGGGTAGGTTTGATTTGGAAATCCTCTCTCATTCTCACTTTGTCCAACCGCCTCCTTATACATTAAAAAATTTTGAACTAGCGGGAAACTAGCTACCGGTTCACTAGGTTGCATAAGGGCCGCCATGGACGCATCCACATTCCTCACCATTTTGTTTGTTGCAGCAATATAAGCCTCCAACGACTCTTCCAAACTAGACTTGGGTGGTGAGGGGGTTTCGGTAAAAGATTCGAAATTGTTTGGATATGCGAAACTCCCTAATGGCTGTGTAGAACAGTGTCTAGTGAAGGTGGGAAAGTCGGGTAGGACTGGTAGGAAGTGGGTGATTGGATAGGGGTAAGGTCAACATGTTGATAAAAAGGTGAAAAGTCTTGTTGATCCCTAGAACTAGATGTGTGTAGAGGGGTGAAAGTTCGGCTACGAGATTGAGCAATATGCTCAGCAATGGACATCGGCCTAGGAGTGACAGAAGGACTTGGAAAAGTGGTGTCAACATATGGAAGTGGTGAAGGTTGACTCGGTTGACACAAAGTTGGTTGAAAAGTCAAACTATTTCTCCTAGACGCCTCTATGTGATCTTTCAAAGATTTTTTAGGCATGGAGGGATCGTCTTTAAATGGACCGAACAAATTGACATATGACGCAAAATTAGGTTCGGGATACCAAAGTTCGGCTAATGATTTATTATGTGGTGTACCCATGTTGTAAGATAGGGGAAAGAAAGAAAGTTTGTGGTGCAAGGATTTATTTGGGGCAAAAAATTTGCAAGTTTCCTAATAATAATTTTCCTTTTTCTTTTTCTTTACTTGATAATTGTTGCAAAAAAGATTTTTAGTTAAAGATATGCAACCGAAAAAATATTACTTGCAATCAGTTATTATTTTAAGCATATCACAAGAATCTTTATTTGGAAAAATTGTTGCAAAAAGATATTCGAGAAAAGATATGCAACAAAAAAGATTACTTGCAATCAATTTCTATTTTGAGCGGGGTCCAAAAATCCTGCACAAAATTGTTATATGGAAGGCAATATATTTTTTAGCTCACAGAATCTTGCAGGAATTTCCAGAAAAGATATTTCAAAAATTACAGAGGAGGAACAGAGAAGCTTACAGAAAAATTTTCACGAGAAGACGCCACTAGATCGCCGCCCTTCCGCGGCAATAGAGCATTAACACCGCGGTTCCGCGGCTCTCGGGACAGAACGGATCCCCAAAAATTTTTATGAGCTCTGATTCGACTAGATGACCGCGGTTCCGCGGCCTAAGGTGGGTTTTGGCCGCGGAATCGCGACGGGATGGTGGATTTAGATCTGCAGAAAATTTTCACTGTTCTGTTATTTAATTTCCCTTCTGTTTCGATAACCTGTTTTCCGTTTTGCTTTCTGGAAATTTCCAGATCCTCTTTGTATATCCTGCAAAATTAAAACAACAAAGTATCCCTTCCAAAAGTAACAAAATATATATATTTTTATATTTTTTTGATTTTTCAGATTTTTATGATTTTTTTAATTTTATGATTAACCCGAAATCGCGAAAAGAAAATTCTATGCCATCCACGGCAACGGCGCCATTTGATTTTTTCAAAAACTATCTATTACCGCAATCAAGAACGGCGTCACATGAAGCAAGCCGGTGAGTACGGGTCGGTCCACAGGGATGTTGTGAATTTCCTAATCGCGCTTACGAGTTAATTCCGAAGGGTGTTCGGATTAATTATTAAATCTAAAAACCAAATTAACCTAGGGCAATTAACTAGATCTATTCTTGCTAGGGTTAGGTTTAGGGATGGTTTGGAAATGCAAGTAAACCTCAACGCTTTCTATACCCGAATGAAGATCTGTGAGGAGTTATGATAATTATCAATAAAGTGGATTAGATCCATTCGGGAAGGTGTTCCTTCCTCTAGGTTCTTGTCCTTCCTTTAGAGATCCTTACCCTAACCTCCATGGAAAACGCGCGCAACCGGGCCTTTACACTACGGTGTCATCGTTACCTCGAGGGGTAGGATGCCGTAGGGCGCGGTGTGTGCATGTATGCATGGAGTCCTATTGTAAATATTTGGTGGGTAAGAAAGGGATGAGAGATCCCATCTCTCAAAATCCTTCCCCAAAGCTAAACCCTAAACAAGTTCCTAGGGCATGAAATTAAATCTACCTAGGGCAAAGAATTGAAATCTAAACTAGGGCGAGAAATTAAATTTAATCTACTTACAGATGTATCCCTCCAATCATCCATGCAGGGTTGTCAGATCTGAATTTCTGAATGGAAAAGAAACACCGATGCTCTCCAAAAGAATTTCTGAATTTTTATTAAAAGGAGGCATAAAAAGAATACAATGATTTGGGTTCCTATTTATAGAGAATAGGAAACCCTAGGGTTACATTTTGATCCGCATGTCTAAATTTACAAAAATAGCCCTAGGTCAACTTTTCAGCTCCGCTAAACATTTTGGTAAAAAAATATCCGCGTACAGGCACAATATGGCCGCGGAACCGCGGCAATTGCAGGCTTGGGCTGCAGTTCCGCGGCCCTTTTGAAAGATTGGGTGTTGAAAATTTAGGGTTTTGTTCTTGGTCTTATTGGGCTTCTGGTTCTTTTATCAATTGGGCTTCTACATTGGTTCCAGATCTTCAGTGAACAATTTGCAATGGATTTTTAACCGTTCGCTTTGTAATTTTGGACCTTGCGTTGCCTTGTTAATTGTGAACTGTCCTTCGTCTAGGCTTGACTAAGATCCTCCTATTTGTTGGTCAAAAGTCCATTTTTTCATCGTTTTCACTGTTTTCTGTCCAAGAACCTGTAACCTGTAACATGTAGCAGACATGCGTCAAAAGCACCTGTTTATTTATAAAAAGAATAAGAATGGGGAATATAATAATGCAATATTATGGTCTGAACACCTACCTGCAATTACAATAATTGCCTTGAGGGCATTATAGCCAACATCTAAAATCGACCCGTGTTTGCGATTGCAATTTCCCTTATGCTTTATATTTCAATTGCTTAGAAATTACATGCTAGGTTTATATTCCGCATTATATGCTCATGGCTTAGACTTGATTGTTATCTCTATTCTTGCTTGCTATTGTTTATGTTAGAAATTGTAGTTAGGTTAACTACATTATTGATTTATCTTTTGTTAAGAGATTCGATTGTGATATTTTTGCAAGTGTAATTGATAGAATTTTTAATTTGGGCATATTGTTTGTGTAGTCCTATTCACCCCCCTCTAGGACTATTTGGTGTAAGTTTCCGCGGTATTTCATTTGGTATCAGAGTTTGGTGCTCATTTTGTTAGGCTTTACAACCCAGAGTTGATCCTATGAATTCTTTTTTTTCTTTCTTGCTCTTATCGTGAAGAACCATATATACATAACCCTCCATATTTTGATGGTTCAAAATTTGATTTTTGGAAAATTATGATGCAATAATTTTTAGAATCTCTTGGTAGGAGTATGTGGTTAATTGTTGATCATGAGTATTCGATTTCTACTATTGCTAAATGTCAATGGTGTACTCATTAAAAAGATTTTTTAACATTAAAGCTATAAAAAATTTACGTTGTGCTTTAAATGTTGATATTCTTAACAAAGTCTTCTCTTGCAAGACGGTTCATGATTTGTGTTAGTCATTGGAGAAAATCTATAGAGAGAAATCCATAAGCAAAGAAAGGGAGAATGCCGAGAGAACGAATTCTATAGCAAGTTTGGATATGCCACAACAACGTTCAAATTAGAAGGGCAATCCAATTCTATAGATTCGGCTAAGAGGTGCTTTGATCATGGGATTGTAAGTAATCCTTCTTATGATTTCCGCAATCTTAACCATGATCAATTATTAGATACTATCAATACTTTGCATGGCAGTCATATTTCATTAGCATCTAAAAATAGTTTGCTTGAAAATCATATTTCTATGTTAGGAAATAAGAGAAGCGATTTGATTTCATGTTGTGATTCTTTTGAGAATTTGATTGCTAAATTTGGTGCTTTAACGCATGCTCATGATTCTCAAACCGTTTTAGTTGATAAATTAATTGTTGAGAAAAATGAGTTGATTTCAAATCTTGATTTATATTGTGTTTCCATTGATGCTTTGAACCTTGAAAATGCAAATTTGGTTTTATCTTGTGGGAACTTGAGAAAATAAAAGGATGACTCTATTGCTATTTTGAAAAATGAGATCGATCTTTCAAAATCATCCGTTTCATATCAAGAATCTCATGTTCTTGAAATTCTTCTTTCAAAAACGAAAATGAGATTTTGGTTTCTTTTTGCGATATTTTGAGACAAGAAAACGTTCATATGATTTCAAGTTTGAAAAATAAAATCGATTTGTTGAAATCTTCCATTATGTCCCAAGTCTCTTTGATTTACGAAAACTCTTCTCTCAAATCTCAAAATGATGTTTTGGTTGCATCCCTAGCAAAGTTTTCAAATCTTGGTTCTTTAGTTAACAAGGAAAAGAAAGTTTTAAAACGAAGAGGTGATGATCATAAAGATTCAAAATTTCAAAAACGTTCTTCATCTAGACGTGTCAAACATGCATCTATTTTGACTAAATCTCATACTCATTCTCATGCATACCTATATAGATTCAGTTCAATGAAAACTTCCTATAAGCATGCACATCATTCACTTGCATTATCTCATGCCATTAACACTTTTAGTTTCATGCATGCATATACACACATTTGTCACTTTTGTGGTGCACATGGACAATTGGCATTTGCATGTTGCTTAAACAAAAATATTTCATTCATGCCAATTTGATTTGAGTCCCGAAACCTAACCCAATTGGATCCAAGAAAACTTGGATACCGAAATCCGCTTCCATATCATCTTTTGTAGGTATGGACAATTCGACGAAGTGAGGGATTTGGGTTCGTAATGTGCAAGAGTAATCAAATGGAAATATTTGCTTGGCTCATCAATTTGTGAGGGGGTAATGTATTTCTTTTCTATACTCGTTTAGAATATCGTTTATTCGTTTGCACTAAATTTTGATATTCTATTTGAGTATATTTTGTTGATATGCCCCTTGTGATGCATATGTACTTATCCTTATTTATATTTATTTTATGCTTGTTCATATATGAGATACTATTCATAGGATATTTCAATCGGTATTTACAGTTGGTATCATTATTTGCTCATATGTGATTTCTTGTGCTCGTTTGTTTTCAAACTTGTGATTTTTGAAACTTGAGCACAATATGGTTTGAAAACTAGATTTAGATTTGCATATCCTTTAGTTTTCTTGCCATAAACTATTTTCACTTGTTTAAAGTATGCTTTTAATCTTATAAGTGAGTGTTCGTATCCATATAACTTTAAATTGTTTAAAAAAAAATTCATATGGATATGATTCGGCACTTGTTTTTAACTTCAACTAATTTTCAATTGGTATCTTTGCTTTGTGCCTAGTTGATGTGTGTTTATGCTTAAACTTGTCTATTTATTTCACGCACACTTCTTGCATGAGTAGAATTATTTGTTAGTGTTGAATTCTTAAATCTTACCAAATAGCTTCTGCAACCCTTTTAGGAGACCCACTTGTGAATTTCGTTAATTACAGCAAATTCTACTGGTATAGTGGAGAGAATTAGGGACCCTTCACTAGGAAGTCAATATTTAAGATGAGACATTTACTCATGTTTTCACTCTTATACGGTTTTCAATTATTTCCAATTGGTACCAAATTGTTTTCAATTGGTATCTATTCTATGTGAGTTAATTGCACATTTGATCCTTTTATTTGTATCATCTTGGTTATATATGTATATTTTTGATCCGTTCATGACTTAGTATCATTAAATTCTATCACTTGTATTCCGTTATACTTTATGTTTAAGCTCGAATGGTTTGTTATTCAAGTGATTGTGAGATATGATTCATGAATCGTTTCTTTGGGCTTACTTCTCAACTTTGGGAGATTTAAGTGATTGAGATATGTAAGTGTTACGCTATTGAAGTGTAATATTTCATATTTACATTCCTAATCTTGTGGTGTGCACATTTTAAAATCTTATGTTTTTAAGGAAACACGCACAAACTTTGTACATGTGTAATACGAATAATATTTTCATTGATATCATATGGTTCGTATTATGACATGTATTCTAACTCATAAGTCTCAAAACTTGTTTTTACTTTTTATGAGTTAGCGCATGTTTTTGAGTTTTTAATTGCATATCGTTGTCAAAACATGCTTTTGTGTATGGGTTGAGCTCTGCTTTCAAAATTTTTTAGTTTTAATTGATATCAACTCATACTTGCCTCCACATGCCATTAGAACCTGTTTATATTTTGTTCATATGGATATTTTTGCATGTATACTTGCTTTTGTTTGCATATCCTTTATATATATATATACATGCACTTGGATACGAGTTGAACTTTATTTTCAAAAATTTGCATTTTACTTATGCTTGTATCCATTTCCTAGTGTTCTCCTTGTAAGTCCATGTCACGCACCCCACGAACTCGCGGGGAGGCGGAATATATGAAAAACGATTATCAAAGCTTTGTAACACGGATTTGAGCGCATGAATCGTGTCTAAACCGTTACCAGCATACTACGAGAAGTTTATCTACTCAGATTCGAAGTTATACCTCGCATTACTTGTCCTTCGGGTCTTCATCGTTGTCCTCCACTCCTTGTAGGCTCCTTGGAATGTCGGCACCTCAACGGCCTCCTCGAGTCAAAAACGATCCACCCGAGAGCTCCTACTTCAAACTTGATCTCTAACTTGAGATAACTAGGTTTCTCAAGGTGCTAATCTAAGCTACCTAGGGGATATAGAGTTGAATTAGGGATGTATTAGTCTAGCTAACCCTTGATCTCAACACATGAGAGGTTAGGGTTAGGGTTTGAAGAGAGAGAGCTTGAGGAGAGAGAAGGTGACAAAGTGAATCCTTTTGGATGAATGAAATCATTTGTGTATATATGAAAAATATGATTTTATTAGGTAAATAACAAATAATGATTTATCATCATGTTTCATTAATACACTATGTGATTCATCACATGAGTCATATAAATCATTAAATGAATCATTAACTCAATGTATGAATCACTACATGACTCATTAATCCAATTAATGCAAATGCCACCTTAGCCTCCAACTCATCATACTTCTAGAAGCTTCCCGAAAAATTATGAGAACGCCCCTCCTATTCGTGAAAACACGGAAAAACTTTAGACTGTACAAATCCAATAATCCTTTACTAAAATCTGGCTTAAACCAAAGCCGACTAGTAAAAACTGTCCGAACGTCGTACGTGCGTTTAAACACGCATGCGTCCGAACCCTTGTCGTAAAACCATACGACCTCTATATCGTTTTGCCTGGAGCAGGGAAACTCTCTGTGTGGGACTCTAAAGACTCGACACTACGCTGGCAGTGGGTTTAACCACAGACCGCAAGCGGCACTAGCTGTACGTAACGGTCCCGAGGTAGATGTCGATAAGAAGGCCGATGAAGAAACCCATCCGAACTCCTACTGAGCCTGTCCGTGACAATATCCGCGCAGTCCGGTCTGTTCGTCTAAGAGTATCGTATGTATGGTCTAGGGAGGTGGTAAACGCCAGACCCCTAATAACCGAACAAGTCGTGCTGGTATGGCTCAAAACCATGCGAGAATCTACTGATCAGTCCACCAGTAATTCTCAATCAGCCCTGGCCAGAGACTTATGGTAATGACCAATCGATCACAGTACGATATCAACCCCCTATACCGGGAGAGGCGAATCCCTAACAGTCGCTCACTGCCTACATGTGGCTCGGGATTGTACCCAACTAAAACTTGTTTGCACGACTCCTTTGAGCCATGGTAGGGTAGTAATCAAAGTACAGTGGGAACTCACACGAGACAAATGACGACCTTAAGTCAACAGACTATCTGCACACATGTCACCTGAGAACTGCTATCTGACGTTAGGTATAATACCATCCAGTCAGTTCTCCTGCGAGTCCTGTTCGGTGTACCCATAACACGACGAGCACCTGTATACTATCTCCAGTACGACGTACTGATGGCTGTGGGACAGACCATCTCCCCAACTAGGATGAGAAGCGTACACACTAGTCTACTCCGGAGTATCGATGCCCTGTCTCGATAATCCTACGACTAGGGACCAGTATAGGATGTTGCTTATAAACTACCCAGCCCCCACTAGTGTGACTGCCATCACAACGCTGGTAATCAAGCAAAGATCCTATGGGCTCTACTAATATGTATAAGTGATACGTTACAAGAAACATATGCACATATTAAAGTAGACACAAACCAAGTAGCATACTACCATTTTTAGCAAGACTGTATATATATAACCGTGAATATCCCAAGCTTCCATTAAAGTAATATACAACCTAGTATGATACAATAATGGCCCCTAGGGCATATACACTAACACTCCTATGCATATATTTAGGGGGAGTGATTCAAACATTTGATTCATTTTAAGATGTACGCATATGTTTAGGAAGGTAGTTCAAACGTTCTAAATCCCTTAAACACCATTTTTGATTTTGTCAAAAAGAGGAGAATAATAGGAGTGTTAGTATATCGATATACTAGAAATTGGTTTTCTTTGATATGGATATACTATTTCCTATTCATATTTTGCCATCATAAAAAAGGAGGAGATTGATGACTTATGGATTTCGATGATCCAATTATTTGGTTTTGATGATCACTTAAACATGAATAGTTCGTTTAGTGTCATTTTCTTATCTTGCTTTACCTTATCGACATTGAACTTTTATACACTTGATGTTTACCCTGCATATCTTATTTCTTGTGTTAATCGAGTAATATATAGGTATCGACATGCTTTACTAGTGTTATATTCTTTGATATTGATATATTATTCACATTCGTTGTTTTGATGATTCACAATATGAACACACACACACACACGTGTGTGCTCATCTATCTTGGTTTTCATATATCATGTGTGTCAATATATTATATAAATATCTCATGTTTTGAGTTTGTTTTATATCTTGATATTGATATACCATTCATGTTATGGATTTCGATGTGTGTGTTTTCTTATACTATTCATGTTATGGATTTCGATGTGTGTTTTATATCTTGATATTGATATACTATTCATGTTATTGATATTGAGTTTTCATATATCATGTGTGTGTTAATATATTATATAAATATCTCATGTTTTGAGTTTGTTTTATATCTTGATATTGATATACTAGAAATTGGTTTTCTTTGATATGGATATACTATTTCCTATTCATATTTTGCCATCATAAAAAAAGGAGGAGATTGATGACTTATGGATTTCGATGATCTAATTATTTGGTTTTGATGATCACTTAAACATGAATAGTTCGTTTAGTGTCATTTTCTTATCTTGCTTTACCTTATCGACATTGTACTTTTATACACTTGATGTTTACCCTGCATATCCTATTTCTTGTGTTAATCGAGTAATATATAGGTATCGACATGCTTTACTAGTGTTATATTCTTTGATATCGATATATTATTTGCATTCGTTGTTTTGATGATTCACAATATGAACACACACACACACACATGTGCTCATCTATCTTGGTTTTCACATATCATGTGTGTGTTAATATATTATATAAATATCTCATGTTTTGAGTTTGTTTTATATCTTGATATTGATATACTATTCATGTTTGTGATATCGAAACAATGAATGTTCATATATTTGTGTTTATATATTATCTATTTCATAACACTGTATATGATATGCTTGGTCGTTTAAGATTGCATTTCAGGATATCAGATATCTCACGACACAAATGTACAAACGAGGATGGATGAAATCAAGCTTAAATGTATATATCTAATGGAGGTTGGAGGATATGGACGAGAGCTTCCCAAATTGTTCACAAGCTTCGTGAGTTCAAGCTACATAGCCAATAAATAAGAGTTCAAGAATTCAAGCTATGAATAGCTAAGATGTTAGAAGCTAAGTCCAAATTGAAGCGTCGAAGTCAAGACCAAGATTTTGAAAGTCTACCCTGGCACCACCATCAGGTTTTAGTAGCATCAACCATACCAAATTTAAAAAATTTTGGGTGCTAAGCTAGACTAACCAAGATCGTAACTAGAATATTAGGGTTTCCGATGATGATATCATAAAACTAAAGAGAAGGAAAGAGCATACAACCTTTAATGACCGTGTCCTTCTCTTCTAAAGCTCCGGGTTATAGTCCATGCGACTCCACTAGGCTCCTTTTCGAGTTTGAACGAGCCTCCTCCGTGATTTTCGCGCCGAAGACGATCCACCCGAAGTCCCTCTAGCTCAAGCTATCTCTTCACTAAACTATCTTTAGTGAAGGAAACACACTACATTTGATTGTTAATCAAGTATAGGATGGTGAAGTAGGGATGTTGGTATACTCACAAATTGGTTCAAAACTCCATAGTTCACATCACTTATGAGGGGTTGGAGTTTTGAGGCATGAAGAAGAGGAAGATGAGAGCAAGCTAGAGAGCAACTCAAGAAAAATAACACAAGTGAAGAATTGAGTGAGTATGGCTACCCCCTTAACCCTCACTCATTCAAGCATGAGTAAATTGCAATATAAAATTGCAACCATGCTTGAATAGTGAGTCAAGGGTAATTAACAAATAATAAAGCCCATTCCTCACCATTCCTCCTCATTTTCCACCTCTTTTTCTATATTCCAAAAATAGAAATTCATGCCATGCTTCACACGCACACACACACACACACACACACACACACATATATGAAAATATTAAGTGAGCTAATAATATTAGTTAAGATATAATTATATCAAATATAATTATATCACATTATTAAATCAACACCTGATTTAATAATCCGGTTATATTACATATAACCGACTAATATCATTTATCTGTATACCACATTATCAAATTAACACTTGATTCGATAATCCGGTTATATCACATATAAACTAACCGACATCAGGTAACTGCCAGATTACAATACAGTATCACATACTCGTATTTAATAAGGCCCCCGCACAAATCATCATATGTATCATACTTCGTTTCGCTTGAACAAGAAAACTTCTGTGTGGGACTCTAAAGACTCGTCAATACGCCAGCAATAGGTGATGATCACATCAGTCACCCATAAGTCATCAGCGGTACTGGCTGGACGTAACTGCTACCAAGGTATTGAGCGATATGAAGATAAACAAGAAAGCTTGTCCATACTCTCCATGAAGCCTATAAGTAACACTACCGTACAGTCCGGTCTCTTCGTCTGATATGTCGCATATCGAGTCTAAGGGTGGTAACGTCAGACCCCAGTAACTTGATAAGTCATGCCGATGTATGGCTTATAACGGTTCGAGAAACTACTGGTAACTCTTACCATTAAATCTCATCAGCAGCCCTGGCCAGGAACTTCCAATTATAGCCAATCGAACATAGCGCCATATCAACTCCCAATACCGGAAGAGACGAAACCCCTCCTATCGCTCATTGCCTCCATGTGCCTTGGGACTGTACCCAAAATCCACCTATTTGCACGACTCATTTGAGCCGTGGTAGGGAGGAAATCAATGCATAGTAGAAGCCACACAAGACTTTATGACGATCTCGGGTCTATAGACTAACCTGTACCAGTGTCTCCAGAGAACTGCTATATGACGATAAGTATAATACCAACTAGGAGTTCTCAGCATGTCCTGTTCGATATACCCATTCTCTAATGAGCACCTGTGTACAATCTTTGATGTCACACATCAATAATTGTGAAATCAACCATCGCCCCCATACAGGGTCAAGAAACGTACACACTAGTCTACTCTGGAATATCGATGCCCTGTCTTGATATATCCTCGACTAGGAACAATTAAAGGATGTGCTTGTGGACTATCCAGGTCTCAGTAGTATGATCCGCATCATATTCCTGGTAGTCAAGCTAACATCCTAAGGGATTTATTAACATGTAAGAGATAGGCAGTATAATAATACCAGTCTACATGTTAAGATAAAGGCAACCAGATAGCATACTATCATGTCGAGCAAGAAATTCCTCTATATATATGTCCAAGCATCCACTATATCATACAATAATGGCCTCTAGGGCTTACATATTCCTAACAATCTTCCACTTGCACTAAGGCCAGTTGTTGTAGTATCTCATACCCAACATCACAAAAAAATCTCTCAATTAGCATCTGGGGTAGGGCCTTGGTGAGTGGATCCGCCGTGTTATCCTCTGTGTCAACTCTCCTGACCTCGATCTCACAGAGATCTACTATCTCCCTGATCAGATGATACTGCATAAGAATATGTTTGGATCGCTGATTGGACCGGGGTTCCTAGGCCAAAACCACAGCTCCATTGTTATCACAATACATAGGTATTAGATGCTCAATGGTAGGAACCACAACAAGTTCATCTGATGAACATCTTCATCCAAACAGCCTCTATGGAAGCATCGTTGGTAGCGATGTATTCAGCCTCCATCAACGAGTCTGCCACGGTATATAACTTGGAACTCTTCAAACATACCATCCCTCCACTGAGGGTGAAGACAAGATCCGAGACCGACTTACTGTTGTCCTTAACAATCTGGAAGCTCGAATCGGTAAAGGACTCCAACTGGAGTTCATCGTTACCATACACCAAGAACATTTCTTTAGTCATTCTCAAGTACTTAAGAATGTTCTTTACAGCTGTACTGTAACGTTTTAAAGATAATTAAATAAATAATTAAATAAATAATTAAATGAATAAAAGTGTTTAAGCGAATTTTATGATTTTCGGTAAAGCAAAATGTATTTTTCGTAAAATCAAACCGCAATTGTTTTTCATTATAAATTCAAAAAATACCTATTTAATTATGCAATTACTAGTAAATAGTGTTTATTTAGCCACTTATAAATTTCTAGTTTAATAAAATATTTTTCCTAAATTAATTATTTTAAATATTAACATAAACTTTATTTTTACACTAAATTAGTGTAAATTACAAATTTAAATGGTTTTAATTTGTAAAAATGACCCATGGCATGTTAGAAATTAGTGTGTATCATGCAAAATTTATTTGCAAATTTTTCCTATTTTCTAGAGCTTTCTTGAGTTGCTATAGTAAACAAATAAATAAATAATTAAATAAACCATGAAAAGACCTTTAAGTGATATGTCTCCTCTTGAAACTTCTACACTTTTCCTTAATCATTTCTTTCTCTCCCTCACTCCCTCAAGGCCGGCCACAACCCCCCCATGGCTGCCCCCCCCCCCCCATTTCCCACCTCATTTTTGCACAAAAATCCATCAAAATACATCAAAAATTCAACAAAAAATACACAAAATCCTAATCTCTTCATACCCTTTATTCTCTACCCTTTTTTATATGGATTTTGGAGTGGGAAAGCATGTATTTTGGAGGCTCATTTCTTGTTAGGATTTCATATTTTGGGAGGTATAATTTCTTTCTTTTGATTTATTGTTTTAGATGTTCATTTAAGCTTAATTAGATTTAATGAATTAATTCTATGTTTTTTTTTAAAATGCAAGTTAGGGTTGTAAATTCAAGTTAGGGTTTTTAATAATTAATTAGGGTTATAATAGTTAGTTTAACACTTTTAGAATTGGAAAATATGGCATGGTTGTTAAATTGTAAAATTTTCATTTAAAATTGTTTTAAATAAGGAAATTAGCTAACTAGATTTTTCTAAAATGTGTTTGTGGGTAATATAAAATTCCAATTTAAGTTTCTATCATTAGATGGTAGTTTTAATGAGGATATTAACACATTAATTGAATGAAAAACTTAGTTAGATCACTAGATTACTTTGATAATTAGAAAAATAGTAATAAAATGCTATTATTTTGTAAACTAGATTTTAGGAATTTCTAAATAAATGTGATTAAAAATATAATTTATGGTTTCATTGAATCATTATCATTATGAATTGTGGTTTAATACATTAATTCATGCAAATCATTTTTTGTGGTGGAATTGTGGTGCTTTGCTTGAAAAATGTTGAAAATTGTTAAATGTTGCAAACTAGAAATTTCAAATTAATATAAATTTGTGTAATAAAAATATAGTAACGGTTTGTATAGTCTAGTTATGCTATATAATGAGTTTTATAACTATTGGTTTCATTTAAATGTCAAGTTTTGATGAAAAACGGTAAATTGGCAATTTCGGTTTTTACGAAATTGGACGGTTTGATGGATTTTAGGGTTTCGATGGATTTAATCGTGTTTTATGGTATAAGTAATGTGTTTTAAAACTACGAGTTATTTGTTAATGTTTATCTCGATCCATCGGAGTTTGTACGCCGATATCGAGCGATATTTGGTTCTTTTTTTTCGTGGACGGGACATAGGCTTTAACCTATGCTGGTTCATTGCGTCGTTTTGACTTTCGTATGTGATTCAGTTTACGATAATATTTATATGTTTGCGTTTAGGTACCCTTCAAGTGGACTGCGGGCGATGAAGAGGAGGATGGCGACACCGTCGTCGGCAGACATGGACCAGGTGAGTAGATGCATATCTACGGGGGGAAGTCGGGTGGATGGCGTTTAGCACCCCCGCAACGTAGAATAGGAATAGTACTTATTGACATTAGGAAACCAGATGTGACCCTAGTAGGACCCTAGTATTGACCCTAGGCTGGACTAGACCGATTTAGGAAAACCATATCAGAGGATGAGTACTTTGGGAAAGGTTCGTAGGTTTCTGATAGAAACACACACGCACACACTAAAACTCGACATGGAGTATACGTATATGTGTATACGTATATAAAACTAGGTATAGGTGTATGTATATATACAACACGTATATGGGATTCATTGATGTGATATGATATTTGAGGCATGATGAAACAGTATAACTGGGCTTGATGCCGTGATTCTTGACTATACAGTCGTATTAAAGTGTTAGCGGATCATTAGAGAATGAGATAATGAACATGAATATATGAATTATAAAGAGTGGTGGTGATATTGATGTACATGGGACGCTAGAATAGTACCCGGACTGTAACTTGTGACTGATCACGATATGATATATGTATAACTTGATTACAACATTATATTGGTGTGACCTGATGCCGATATCATATAAGTATGACCTAGTCACAATATGATACATATGACATGATATTTCTGAGGATAAACTAATGATGCTTATCATGATGGCAATGATATATGATTGATGTATGCGATCACAGTTTAACACCTTGATCATGAGATGTGCTGATGATGACATTATACGAATGAGGAGACACCTAGGAGATACTTGACCGTACCCCGATATTGGAATGCCGTACGATGGATTTTACCGTACGAGGCTTAGATTTGATGATTGATCCGCACTCTTGATTCGAGGAAGCCGTACTACGTACGTGACGCTATTGATGCGGGATCGCCGACTATTAGAGATATTGATTCAGAACTTTGGTAGACTCTAGTTTCTTACTGACTAGTCTATTAGGTTTAGTTCCTTAGGATGTTAGATGGACACTGGTTTAGGTTCGACTCACATAGTGGTAGTTGTACTCGTATCTCGCAGAGGAGTGGATAATGCACATCTGTATTTACATTCATACTGTAATTATCATGGTGCATGTTCTTTTATATGTTGCTATAATCAGTATAAACTTTACCTGTTAGGACACCAGCACTATTACCGATGATGCGCATATTCCACGCACACTTATTTGCCGGCTCACACACATCATCATCGGTAATTGCAATGTCACGTACACTTTAGATCATATTGACTTTTATGGATAGAATCAGTTAACAACTAGACCGCTATAATATTGTGATTATTCTCTGACATTAGTACAGACATGATATTTATTGCTTAGACATTCATGCATTCATATTTTCATGTTATCATGCAGTATTATGGGCATATGCCGACACTTATCATATACTTACTCATGATTTTGAGATTTGGATTTCTTTGAGATTTCTGGATTTTTGGGGAAAACCGCAAAAATATATAAAAACTTCTCTCTCTCTCTCCTCTTCTCTTTTTAAAATAAGATGCGGTTTTCTCGTGATGTATGTGTCGTCCACCATGAGATTTCATGTTTTCTGTTGGATTTCGAGACCCGATTCGAGGAGTGGATGAACCGTCTCGGGTACATGGTGGGCCCGGTATGGTACCCCGGGGCAAGAAGATCGAGTTGTAGACGATGAGCCTGGCAGGGGAAGGCTACCTACCGGTGATGTCTGGCGCGGCGGATATCCGGAGGATACCGACCGTTGTCGTGAGATTTGATGTAATGGGTCGATCCGGACTGACGGAGCCCGAGATATTGAGACTTAAGATTACATGTGTTGTGTCGATGTTTGACACGGATTTCCATGGATTTCATTATTGAGATTTCAGATTCTTATACACATTCTACTATGATACCAGCTAAAGATTTCTTATATATATATATCTGGATTTCAGGAATTGTTACTTTACATTCATGGTGCATGCATTTCATTCATATGACATAGTATTATATGAGGTACTGACACGACACGGAGTAGTTGCACTTACACGCAGTATTACCCTGCTATTACTAGATGTTTGGAATATGGTAGTGTATTATTATGACCTAGGATAGCGTCGTGAATTCGATTTCTTTTCGTAGATGTATTCTACTCACGAGTTGGCAACTCACCCCCGTTGTGCCAAATTCTTTACAGGTTCGATGTACAGGTTTCCGTGGCAGCTTGTTGGCACATCTTTTCTTCAGGGTGATTTGCACGGTAGGTTGGTTCACTTGCATCCGAACCACCATTGTACTTTTATTCATTCATTTGTATCTAGTAAGCTCCATCAACCATATTTGTATTACTTGATAAGTTTATTGGACCAGTTGTTTATTTCGACCTTAGAGTCGCGCATGTGTTATTCAGATCTGGTGGTTTTGTCTTCTTTTGAGTTTTGAGCCTCGCCTATTGGCGTTGTATATTATTGTGCTTGCTGTGGTTGTTTCCGCCTGTTGGCGTTGATGCTAGCTCCCGTTTGGGGATGCTTTTTATTGTTTTTGTATATTATACTTGTTGTACCCGTTTGGGGGACAGTTTTTACAGAGGAGACTCTGCCGAAATTTTTGGTAAAATTTGCTGATGATTTTATACTTGTTTTCTTTTGCCGCTTCTTCTTTTTTTATGGTTTAGATTTCTGGGCTTCGGCTTACTTAGGTCACGTGGCGCGCCTCTAGACGCTTCGTAATCTAAGTGCTGATCACGTTCCGTACTTTCGGGTCGTGACAAAGTTGGTATCAGAGCGCTAGGTTTAACCTTGTATAAGTCTAGGTGACCCTTGGTTGATGGAGTAGGCGAGTTAGGTAGAGTAACGTACCGTGGGTATGGTCCGCGGCATGCTTACGATACGCTACTCTGCTTAAGGAGCCCTAGGATTTACATTGTTTGCACCGTATTCCATTCGTTCTTTTGATCTATCTTCGTCAATGTCGGATGGTGGTTTCTGTTACCACGGGCGCACGGGCAGAGGGAGCTGCGGCTCGAATGCAATAACCATTAGAGTATTGGTTATTCTTGAGGATTGGAGCATTGCTTAGCGTGCGGGCGAAGGGTATCCACATGCCGTCCGGATGAAGTTAAAGGGTTCGAACGATTATCAGAAAACCATTTTCCTAAGTTTAAGGTATTCGGAAGAACATGCAGGTAATTCGATGGACCCTCTAGAAGAATGAAACCCTAACTCGACATAATGACCACGGGAACGCCCTTGAACCTTAGGGTTTACGGCAGTTTCGCAGTGTCATTAGTAATGCTTGGGTTTACCCTTTTACAGCTGGATTATCGATGCTGGGGTATGTACCGGATATTTTTAAACTGCACTTGAGTGTTGAGCTCTCGGGGAATTATGGGATTTTGATGGATCGATCGAAAAGTTTAATGTAGTCCGGATATCAGGTGAAGGGATCGACTACGTGGGAGACTCTAGATATGAGTATTGCCGTTGGTAGCGCAGTCAGCACACCTATGAAAGAACGAGTTCGAAGCAGTCGACATCAGAGGAAAGAGGCGCACATTGACGATAGTGTTTACGATTGTGATTTAGTGATTTGAATTTCCTATTTTCGTTGATTGGATTTTGTATTTTGAGGACTTTGTTCTACGATTGGTATTTCCTGGGTGTACCTTCATTCTATCTGTGTTTCATATATCAGTTGTATTGATGTGGTTTAGTACGCACCCAGTACACTTGATTTGGTTTTATATATTTTGAGATTTTGATTTGATTTCGTGCATATGGGTTACACATGATTTTGATATATGCTTCGACCTGGTTTTTATCCATTTTCGTACTGTGATTCGAGTCTGATATTCGATGTATGTTTTTGTGCTCCATGTGCACCTGATTAGGATTCTTACGCATACTTGGCGCACCTGATGCGATTTTGTGCACACCAGATGCACTAAATCGGGGTTTTGTGCAGATTAGATGCACCTGATTTCGAGTCGTGCACGCCCGTTGCACTTGACAGATGTTTTTGGTGCACACCTGTTGCACTTAGTTTTGTTTTGTGGGCATTCATGATTTCTGCATTTGGCTTCGATTTCAGTGCGCACCGGACGCACATGACATTTTATTGATGTGATTGGGATTGATTTTAGTTTGAGCAGTATGTTTTCTTAATCATTATTATTTGATTTAGTAACCAGGCGGGACGTGTATGTTAAATAAAAGATATATATATAGTTATTTTTTTAAAAAATTTAAACGTCCGCTACTTATGCCGTGACGCGTGCATTGCACGGCGATTTTCAAGAGGGGTATTTGTATGCTTCTTTATTATGATGATTCGGCGATTTTACTAGGATGCGAACTATATATAAGTTATAGATTGATGTATATTATGATGGTTTTCACATTGAGTTATGATATTTTATTATCTCCATAACTCCGATGATTGCGTCATGCTTGACGGAGTTGATTTTGTTATGTATTGATGATTTCAGAGCCCCGACTATTTGAGTGTTTTGCTAAATGTTTTAGTATTTGGAAGGGGAGTTTTAATTTAAATTCGGGGACCGAATTTCTTAAAGGGGGGAAGATTGTAACGTTTTAAAGATAATTAAATAAATAATTAAATAAATAATTAAATGAATAAAAGTGTTTAAGCGAATTTTATGATTTTCGGTAAAGCAAAATGTATTTTTCGTAAAATCAAACCGCAATTGTTTTTCATTATAAATTCAAAAAATACCTATTTAATTATGTAATTACTAGTAAATAGTGTTTATTTAGCCACTTATAAATTTTTAGTTTAATAAAATATTTTTCCTAAATTAATTATTTTAAATATTAACATAAACTTTATTTTTACACTAAATTAGTGTAAATTACAAATTTAAATGGTTTTAATTTGTAAAAATGAACCATGGCATGTTAGAAATTAGTGTGTATCATGCAAAATTTATTTGCAAATTTTTCCTATTTTCTAGAGCTTTCTTGAGTTGCTATAGTAAACAAATAAATAAATAATTAAATAAACCATGAAAAGACCTTTAAGTGATATGTCTCCCCTTGAAACTTCTACACTTTTCCTTAATCATTTCTTTCTCTCCCTCACTCCCTCAAGGCCGGCCACAACCCCCCCATGGCTGCCCCCCCCCCCCATTTCCCACCTCATTTTTGCACAAAAATCCATCAAAATACATCAAAAATTCAACAAAAAATACACAAAATCCTAATCTCTTCATACCCTTTATTCTCTACCCTTTTTTATATGGATTTTGGAGTGGGAAAGCATGTATTTTGGAGGCTCATTTCTTGTTAGGATTTCATATTTTGGGAGGTATAATTTCTTTCTTTTGATTTATTGTTTTAGATGTTCATTTAAGCTTAATTAGATTTAATGAATTAATTCTATGTTTTTTTTTTAAAATGCAAGTTAGGGTTGTAAATTCAAGTTAGGGTTTTTAATAATTAATTAGGGTTATAATAGTTAGTTTAACACTTTTAGAATTGGAAAATATGGCATGGTTGTTAAATTGTAAAATTTTCATTTAAAATTGTTTTAAATAAGGAAATTAGCTAACTAGATTTTTCTAAAATGTGTTTGTGGGTAATATAAAATTCCAATTTAAGTTTCTATCATTAGATGGTAGTTTTAATGAGGATATTAGCACATTAATTGAATGAAAAACTTAGTTAGATCACTAGATTACTTTGATAATTAGAAAAATAGTAATAAAATGCTATTATTTTGTAAACTAGATTTTAGGAATTTCTAAATAAATGTGATTAAAAATATAATTTATGGTTTCATCGAATCATTATCATTATGAATTGTGGTTTAATACATTAATTCATGCAAATCATGTTTTGTGGTGGAATTGTGGTGCTTTGCTTGAAAAATGTTGAAAATTGTTAAATGTTGCAAACTAGAAATTTCAAATTAATATAAATTTGTGTAA
Source organism: Agapanthus africanus (assembly GCA_030015575.1). NCBI lineage: Eukaryota > Viridiplantae > Streptophyta > Magnoliopsida > Asparagales > Amaryllidaceae > Agapanthus > Agapanthus africanus. The sequence continues at coordinate 338,178,054 of JASDDO010000008.1, forward strand.
TAAAAATATAGTAACGGTTTGTATAGTCTAGTTATGCTATATAATGAGTTTTATAACTATTGGTTTCATTTAAATGTCAAGTTTTGATGAAAAACGGTAAATTGGCAATTTCGGTTTTTACGAAATTGGACGGTTTGATGGATTTTAGGGTTTCGATGGATTTAATCGTGTTTTATGGTATAAGTAATGTGTTTTAAAACTACGAGTTATTTGTTAATGTTTATCTCGATCCATCGGAGTTTGTACGCCGATATCGAGCGATATTTGGTTCTTTTTTTTCGTGGACGGGACATAGGCTTTAACCTATGCTGGTTCATTGCGTCGTTTTGACTTTCGTATGTGATTCAGTTTACGATAATATTTATATGTTTGCGTTTAGGTACCCTTCAAGTGGACTACGGGCGATGAAGAGGAGGATGGCGACACCGTCGTCGGCAGACATGGACCAGGTGAGTAGATGCATATCTACGGGGGGAAGTCGGGTGGATGGCGTTTAGCACCCCCGCAACGTAGAATAGGAATAGTACTTATTGACATTAGGAAACCAGATGTGACCCTAGTAGGACCCTAGTATTGACCCTAGGCTGGACTAGACCGATTTAGGAAAACCATATCAGAGGATGAGTACTTTGGGAAAGGTTCGTAGGTTTCTGATAGAAACACACACGCACACACTAAAACTCGACATGGAGTATACGTATATGTGTATACGTATATAAAACTAGGTATAGGTGTATGTATATATACAACACGTATATGGGATTCATTGATGTGATATGATATTTGAGGCATGATGAAACAGTATAACTGGGCTTGATGCCGTGATTCTTGACTATACAGTCGTATTAAAGTGTTAGCGGATCATTAGAGAATGAGATAATGAACATGAATATATGAATTATAAAGAGTGGTGGTGATATTGATGTACATGGGACGCTAGAATAGTACCCGGACTGTAACTTGTGACTGATCACGATATGATATATGTATAACTTGATTACAACATTATATTGGTGTGACCTGATGCCGATATCATATAAGTATGACCTAGTCACAATATGATACATATGACATGATATTTCTGAGGATAAACTAATGATGCTTATCATGATGGCAATGATATATGATTGATGTATGCGATCACAGTTTAACACCTTGATCATGAGATGTGCTGATGATGACATTATACGAATGAGGAGACACCTAGGAGATACTTGACCGTACCCCGATATTGGAATGCCGTACGATGGATTTTACCGTACGAGGCTTAGATTTGATGATTGATCCGCACTCTTGATTCGAGGAAGCCGTACTACGTACGTGACGCTATTGATGCGGGATCGCCGACTATTAGAGATATTGATTCAGAACTTTGGTAGACTCTAGTTTCTTACTGACTAGTCTATTAGGTTTAGTTCCTTAGGATGTTAGATGGACACTGGTTTAGGTTCGACTCACATAGTGGTAGTTGTACTCGTATCTCGCAGAGGAGTGGATAATGCACATCTGTATTTACATTCATACTGTAATTATCATGGTGCATGTTCTTTTATATGTTGCTATAATCAGTATAAACTTTACCTGTTAGGACACCAGCACTATTACCGATGATGCGCATATTCCACGCACACTTATTTGCCGGCTCACACACATCATCATCGGTAATTGCAATGTCACGTACACTTTAGATCATATTGACTTTTATGGATAGAATCAGTTAACAACTAGACCGCTATAATATTGTGATTATTCTCTGACATTAGTACAGACATGATATTTATTGCTTAGACATTCATGCATTCATATTTTCATGTTATCATGCAGTATTATGGGCATATGCCGACACTTATCATATACTTACTCATGATTTTGAGATTTGGATTTCTATGAGATTTCTGGATTTTTGGGGAAAACCGCAAAAATATATAAAAACTTCTCTCTCTCTCTCCTCTTCTCTTTTTAAAATAAGATGCGGTTTTCTCGTGATGTATGTGTCGTCCACCATGAGATTTCATGTTTTCTGTTGGATTTCGAGACCCGATTCGAGGAGTGGATGAACCGTCTCGGGTACATGGTGGGCCCGGTATGGTACCCCGGGGCAAGAAGATCGAGTTGTAGACGATGAGCCTGGCAGGGGAAGGCTACCTACCGGTGATGTCTGGCGCGGCGGATATCCGGAGGATACCGACCGTTGTCGTGAGATTTGATGTAATGGGCCGATCCGGACTGACGGAGCCCGAGATATTGAGACTTGAGATTACATGTGTTGTGTCGATGTTTGACACGGATTTCCATGGATTTCATTATTGAGATTTCAGATTCTTATACACATTCTACTATGATACAAGCTAAAGATTTCTTATACATATATATCTGGATTTCAGGAATTGTTACTTTACATTCATGGTGCATGCATTTCATTCATATGACATAGTATTATATGAGGTACTGACACGATACGGAGTAGTTGCACTTACACGCAGTATTACCCTGCTATTACTAGATGTTTGGAATATGGTAGTGTATTATTATGACCTAGGATAGCGTCGTGCATTCGATTTCTTTTCGTAGATGTCTTCTACTCACGAGTTGGCAACTCACCCCCGTTGTGCCAAATTCTTTACAGGTTCGATGTACAGGTTTCCGTGGCAGCTTGTTGGCACATCTTTTCTTCAGGGTGATTTGTACGGTAGGTTGGTTCACTTGCATCCGAACCACCATTGTACTTTTATTCATTCATTTGTATCTAGTAAGCTCCATCAACCATATTTGTATTACTTGATAAGTTTATTGGACCAGTTGTTTATTTCGACCTTAGAGTCGCGCATGTGTTATTCAGATCTGGTGGTTTTGTCTTCTTTTGAGTTTTAAGCCTCGCCTATTGGCGTTGTATATTATTGTGCTTGCTGTGGTTGTTTCCGCCTGTTGGCGTTGATGCTAGCTCCCGTTTAGGGATGCTTTTTATTGTTTTTGTATATTATACTTGTTGTACCCGTTTGGGGGCCAGTTTTTACAGAGGAGACTCTGCCGAAATTTTTGGTAAAATTTGCTGATGATTTTATACTTGTTTTCTTTTGCCGCTTCTTCTTTTTTTATGGTTTAGATTTCTGGGCTTCGGCTTACTTAGGTCACGTGGCGCCTCTAGACGCTTCGTAATCTAAGTGCTGATCACGTTCCGTACTTTCGGGTCGTGACATGTACTCACTACAGCTAGTGAGTAAGCTATATCTGGTCTGGTACATAACATCGCATACATGATTGACCCGACTGCCGAAGCATAAGGTATCCTTTGTATGCGAGCCTTCTCCAAATTAGTCTTGGGAGACATCTTTTTGGAGAGAGTGATTCCTTAACAAGCGGGTACTTTATCACGCTTAGAATCTTCCATACTAAACCCTTTTAGTATGGTGTCTATGTACCTGGATTGGGACAATCCCAACATCCTCTTAGATCTATCTCTATAGATCTTAATCCCCAGGATGTAGGAGGCATCAGCTAGATTTTTCATGGAGAACTTATGTGATAAGAAGAGCTTGATTGAGTGTAGAATAGGAACACCGTTTTCTATCAAGAGTATGTCATCCACATACAATACGAGGAGGACAACCATACTCTCTACAACCTTTTTATATATATTTGGTTCATCTACATTTTTGATGAAGTCAAACTCTTTGACAGCTTCATCAAAATAGATGTTCCAGCTCTGCAATACCTGCTTTAATCCGTAGATGGATTTAAGTACCTTGCACACGCTTTCGTTGCTCCCACTGTCTATGAAGCCCTCTGGCTGTGTCATGTAGACGCTCTCTTCTAAATCACCATTTAGAAAAGCAGTCTTGACGTGCAACTGCAAGATTTCGTACTCATAGTATGCAGCAATGGCAAGTAGGATCCCGATGAACTTAAGCATAGCCATTAGACAAAAAGGTTTCATCATAGTCGACACTAGGTCGTTGACGAAAACCTTTTGCTATAAGTCTATCTTTGAAAGTCTCAACTTTTCCATCTACACCAATCTTCTTTTTGAAGATCCATTTACTCCCAATGGGTTTTGCCCCTTCAGGAGCAACTTCCAAAGTCCATACTTTGTTGGTGTACATGGATTCTATCTCGGATCGCAAAGCATCCAGCCATTTCACAGAGTCTCCACTTGTGATGGCCTGCTCGAAACTAGTCAAGTCATCATCTTCCATGATGCAATCATCGCTCCCACCGTCTATCAGAAAACCGTAGTATCTCTCAGGTGGATAAGAAACCCTACTAGATCTGCGGAGTGGCTGGGGTTCATTGGGTACTATTGGATCCTACAGTTCCACCAAATCATCAGTTCTAGTTTGTGTTGCTGAAACCTCTTCCAGTTCTACCTCATTACCACTAATTTCTTTCACAAGAAATTTCTTTTCTAAAAAAGTGGCATATTGAGAAACAAACACCTTTTGTTCCTCGGTGTGGTAGAACATATATCCTTGTGAATAATTTGGATATCCAATAAACTTGCATAGAACTGACTTTGCTTCGAGTTTGTCCGGATTTTGCTTTTTGACATAGGCCGGACAATCCCATATCTTAACTCGTTTAAGATACGGTCTCTTTCCACTCCATATCTCATATGGCATTTTAGGCATAGATTTTGATGGAACTTAATTCAATAGGTATGCGGATGTCTCAAGTGCATAAACCCAAAAAGAAATAGGCAACTCAGCAGTACTCATCATATAGCGCACCATATCTAATAGGGTGCGATTCCTCCGCTCCGATACACCATTGTGCTGTGGTGTATACGGAGGAGTAAGCTGAGAGAGAATCCCATTCTTTTTTAAATAATCTCGGAATTCCGGGCTCAAGTATTCTCCTCCCCAATCAGATCGAAGGATTTTAATACTTCTACCCATTTGGTTTTCTACTTCGCACTTATATTCCTTGAATTTCTCAAAAACTTCTTAATTGTTTTTCAAAAAGAACACATGTCCGAACCTTGAGAGATCATCGGTGAATGTAATGAAGTACGAGAAACCATTTCTGGCGTGTGTAGACATAGGACTGCATACATCACTATGTATCAGTCATAAGAGTTCAGTAGCTCTTTCTCCGTGTCCAGTAAATGTCATTTTGGTCATTTTACCTTTGAGACATGAGTCGCAAGTTTCATAAGATGTAAATTTGAACGGATTCAAATATCCATCTTTATGCAACTTAGCTAGCCTTGTCGCATTGATATGACCTAGTCTACAGTGCCACAAGAACGCTTCGTTCATTTCTGAACTCTTCCTCTTGTGTGTGTTCTGTACGTTTAGAACTATAGTTTGATTCAGAACGTATATACTGTTACATAACATACCAAACCCAATCAACACTTGATTTTGGAAAATGTTCATAACATTATCCTCTAATGTGAAATTATATCCTGTTTAGTTAGCAAAGAAACTGATATAATATTACACATCATTTTTGGTACATAGTAACAGTCGTTCAGAATCAATATATTACCTATTGGTAGCACAAGGTGATATTCGCCAACTGCTTTGGCTGCAACAATTGCACCATTCTCTACTGTTGTAGATTTATCACCTTTTCTCAGTTCTCTACCTCTCTTTAGTCCATGTAACAAATTACATACGTGGGATTCTGATCCGGTATCTAATACCCAGGACGTAGAGCAAACTGAGAAACAGTTCTCGGTTATGAACACACCCGAAGACGGTGCATCAACATACTTATTCTTCATACGGGTGGCGTGGAAATCCTGATATTCCCCTATTCCTTTCTCAGACTTATGGCATTCATAATAAAGAAGGACCAACGTTCCCCAGCCCTATATAAAAGGCGGGTTCGGTCAATACATCCATATTATTATCTTGATTAAGGCGTGTCATTGGTCGCTACCTAGAGAGAGAGAGAGAAGGAAACGCATTAGCTTGCGATCTTTGCAAGATTAGATTGGTTATTATCTAATCTAATCAGGATGTCTCCTACTGTTTTTATCAAATCTTCCTTCAAACCCTAAAATGTAAGATTAGCTGGGATTAATTACATTCTATAAGTTCGCTAACCAGTCAGCCAGGCCAGTGTCGGTACTCCGAGGGAGGTTTCCCGTGCTTTCGCACGGACCTAATTAAAATAAACCTCGTTTTTCTAGAAGCATAACCCCGTTGACACCTACTGGATTAGCTAATTGTAAAGTGCAAAACTTTTCCAAGAGTAACTCTTACTCGCGGTGTGTATCGGGATCCAATTATCATATAGAAGGTATGCAATCTCATTGCAAATTTCAACACTTGAAATTCCTGATAATTGTTTTTACCCCTGGCCACTTATGACCTTAATATAGTCAACAAATCATAAGTGCTAGCCAAGTTCAACCCGTCATTTCTTGATTGAATTAAACCCACCCGTACGACCTTTAAATAGTCGACAAAACCATACGACTTCCCTAATCCAATCGCATCATATGGATGCAGATAAGCACTAATTAGCTACCATACACTACGCCTTAACATAGTCAACAAACGTACCATGAATACCAAATAGAATTTATCTGAAATGGCGGAGGGCTATGAATGGTTTTTGAGAAAACCTTTAACGTAATGAACTTGATATCGTTGTAGAATCTAGTGATTCTGAAAAAAAGTGGTTTAAGCTCCGCTTTTAAAATCGAGTATTTTTTTCAAAAACAAACCGAATAGCTTTTGCTAAAGAGGTCACTCCCGGTGAAGGAATCTTGGCTCTTTCCTCATCCAATGAGGTGCTGGATATCCAACAAGGAAAACCATTGTTTAAAGCAAGAACTACAGAAGCTATGATGATAAACCAAGTGGGTTGTAGCATTTGCTAGTTTTGCTAAAGAGGTCACTCCCGGTGAAGGGATCTCGGCTCTTTCCTCATCGAATGAGGTGCTGGATATCCAACAAGGAATACCACTGTGCAAAGCAAAAACTAGAGCTGCCTTTTTGAAAAATTTGATTCTACAACATCTTTAGGATTCTTTTCTTTCATTAATCTCATTAATGAAGTCCCATCATTTAATGTTTCCTAAATATCACAGAAAAATGAAACGAAAATAGAATGTATGCTTATGCCATCCGCATTCGCCACTGGGCCCCGTCATGCACCGTTAGGTTACTTAACTAACGGCAGAGCGGGGGCTGAACTAGCGCGGGTGCAAAACATAAGAAACGTTTATTATATATCATATATATAATATAACATTCGTCTCATGCAGTTATATGATCATATCACAGAACCAAGCAGCATAAGCAACATATGAAATATTGGATATACTAGAATGTCCGTGTTTTAAATTTAGCCAGTTATATAAAACACGGATTCTACGGTCGTGATGAATAGCCAAACCCACATCCTAGACCCCTACAAGAGCGGCAAGTAACCCTACCAATTCTAGAGTTAGGAGACCCGGTCTCAACTCTTTGAGATGGTCTCCCACTGGACTCTAGAACCCGGCTACTTGTGCTCCCCGCCTTGGGTCTATCCTAATGCGGAAAAGTAAATTATATACATCAATGGTGACATCATCCTCAACCCGGAAGTGCCCCAATAAAATAATATTACATTCATATTTTACATGAATAAAAATAAAAAGTCTCATCTCACATAAAAAACCCCGGCTATTTAATCACGACGATCCAATAAAACATATCACAACAACACATAATATCACATATCATTAACGTAAGTAAATATACATATCCCGAATGTCGTTGACATATAGCAACGAGATTTGGGATACCCCACATATTACACGTACGGCCGCAGAAAATAAATGAAAAACTAAAATAATCAGAATCCACAATATCCTTACACATCATAAACCCGGAATATCTCATATTCCGAATTTCATACCTAACTTATAAATCTTGCATTTTAGTCTCAAATTGAAAACTCTTTTCAATAATCTATCAGATAATGCAATAAGATTCCCGACTAGGTGATCGTGTACTATACGCAATTGCGACGAAGTTTTGATCCGATTCAAAACTCCGTGGCAATCGATCAAATGAGACTAAACGGCTAGATTTACAATATACTAACTAGTTTTCACAAAACTAATTATTTCGGATTCTAATAATTGTATCACATATCATCATAATCTATATGACGCTAAACATTTTGATCGATTTAATAAACACCCACAAAATCCAGAGACTCAACAACTTGAGTATCATTAAAAACATCCAGAAAGTGCCAAATTCCCAAGTGGAGCAGCAAAAGAAAAATACCACCTCAACATGACTAACCTGCGGTGGAACCGCTGCCAAACATGGGGTTTGGCCACGGTTCCGCGGCCGTTTGAGCGAGTTGGGTCACAAATTTCTTGTGATTCCATTAAAAATCCTACACGATTTTCTGCATATTTTTAATCACGAAAATTTCAACGTTTGAAAAATTCGACAGAAACTTCAAAAATCAGTGATTTCGAAAACCAATCGAACACTTTATCATCGTAAAGACCTACCCAAATTTTCTAGCTTAGCTCTGATACCATGAAAGTCTACCCTGCCACCACCATGATATTTTAGTAGCATCAACCATGCCAAATTTAAAAAATTTCGGGTGCTAAGCTTGACTAACCAAGATCTTCACTAGAATATTAGGGTTTCCTATGATGATATCATAAAACTAAAGAGAAGGGAAGAGCATACAACCTTTGATGACCGTGTCCTTCTCTTCTAAAGCTCCGGGTTGTAGTCCACGCGACTCCACTAGGCTCCTCTTCAAGTTTGAACGAGCCTTCTCCGTGATTTTCAAGCCGAAGACGATCCACCCGAAGTCCCTCTAGCTCAAGCTACATCTTCACTAAACTATCTTTAATGAAGGAAACACACTACACTTGATTGCTAATCAAGTGTAGGATGGTGAAGTAGGGGTGTTAGTATACTCACTAATTGGTTCAAAACTCCATGGTTCACATCACATATGAGGGGTTGGAGTTTTGAGGCATGAAGAAGATGAAGAAGAAGATGAGACGAAGCTAGAGAGCAACTCAAGAAAATAACACAAGTGAAGAATGAAGTGAGTATGGCTACCCCCTTGACCCTCACTCATTCAAGCATGGAGTAAATTGCAATATAAAATTTCAACCATGCTTGAACAGTGAGTCAAGAGTAATTAACAAATAATAAAGCCCATGCCTCACCATTCCTCCTCATTTTCCACCTCTTTTTCTATTTTCCAAAAATAGAAATTCATGCCATGCTTCATATATATTTGTGTGTGTGTGTATATGTGTGTGTGTGTATATATATATATATCAAATATATATATTAATACATATATGAAAATATTAAATGAGCTAAAAATATTAGTTAAGATATAATTATATCAAATATAATATATATCACATTATTAAATCGACACTTTATTTAATAATCTGGTTATATCACATATAACCGACTAATATCATTTATCTGTATATCATATTATCAAATCAATACTTGATTCGATAATCCGGTTATATCACATATAACCTGACCAGTATCAGATAACTGCCAGATTACAATATGGTATCACATACTCGTATTTAATAAGGCCCCAGCATATATCATCATATGTGCCCTACTTCGTTTCGCTTGAACCAGGAAACTTCTGTATGGGACTTTAAAGACTCATCAATACGCCAGCAGTAGGTGATGATCACATCAGTTACCCACAAGCCGTCAGCGGTACTAGCTGGACGTAACGGCTACCCAGGTATTGAGCGATATGAAGATCAATAAGCAAGCTTGTCCATACTCTCCATGAAGCCTATAAGTAACACTATTGTACAGTCCGGTCTCTTCGTCTGATATGTCTCATATCGAGTCTAGGGGTGGTAACGTCAAACCCCAGTAACTTGATAATTCATGCCGATGTATGGCTCATAACGGTTCGAGAAACTACTGATAACTCTTACCAGAAAATCTCATCAGCAGCCCTGGCCAGGGACTTCCAGTTATAGCCAATCGAGTATAGCGCAACATCAACTCCCAATACCGGGAGAGATGAAACCCCTCATGTCGCTCATTTCCACTATGTGGCTTGGAAATGTACCAAAAATCCACCTGTTTGCATGACTCTTTTGAGTCGTGGTAGGGAGGAAATCAAAGCACGGTGGGAGCCACACAAGACTCTATGACGATATCGGGTCTACAGACTAACATGTACCAGTGTCACCAGAGAACTGCTATATGACGATAGATATAATACAACCTAGGAGTTCTCGGCGAGTCCTGTTTGGTATACCCATTCTGTAAAGAGTACCTATGTACAATGTTTTATGTCACACACCAATGATTGTGTGATCAACCATCGCCCCCATACAGGGTCAAGAAACGTACACACTGGTCTATTCTGCAATATCGATGCCCTGTCTCGATATACCCTCGACTAGGAACAATTAAAGGATGTGCTTGTGGACTACCCAGGTCCTAGTAGTATGATTCACATCATAGTCCTGGTAGTCAAGCTAACATCCTAAAGGCTTTATCAACATGTAAGAGATAGACAGTATGATAATACCTGTCTGCATATTAAGATAAAGGAAACCAGATAGCATACAATCATGTCGAACAAGAATGTCATCTATATATATGTCGAAGCATCCACTATATCATACAATAATTCCTCTAGGGCATACATATTCCTAACAGATTTGAAGTTCAAAAGATCGACTATAAGACGCGAGTAAGTGGATTGGCGAGTTCTGAAGTTCAAGTGAAGCGGATCGTCAAAATTCAAGAGCCAGAGATGACAAGGATTCAAGAATTCGAAGATTTGTGAAACCAACATAGGAATTTTTGTAAATATGTTCATTATAAATTAAATACCGCAAGCGCACGGTTGTTGTGGCAATACGTATACGGTCGATACACAAAAAGGTGTATTTAACTAATTTAAATGCAAGTTTAAAAGGAGATAGTTGAATTAAGAACTACTTAGCAAGGAATTAAAAAGTGCAAATATTAAAAGCAATTTAAAATAAAGGTGGGTTTTATAAAAAGAAGAATCTAGGGTTTTTGTATGGCTATTTTTCTATGGTTGGTTTAAAAAAATACTACTTCTTTTCTTTATCTATTTCTAATATGTTTTCTATTACTTTAAATAAAAGTATAGGTTATATTAACATAATTAACAATAGCCTATCAATTATAAAAGATCATCTACATACCATATTAAAAACTTAGTTCTAGGTTATTAAAAATAATGACCTAGATTGAATTTATTTTAATCAAAACCATATCTTTACCGTCCCTAATTAGGGTTCTAGTTTTTCAAACCTTCATCATCATAATTAGTTTTTAGGTGTATCACTTATCCCTAAATCCATTCAAAACGTTAATTATCCTTATTAAAATCTAGTTCATATGATGAAAACTTAAATGAAAGGAATTAAAATAAATTCATCATCAAGAACAAGAATAAGAAGAGATAAAACATCCAACTATAGAATGAAAGCAAATACAAAAGCCAAGAAAAATAATTAGTTACTCATGATATAAATAAAAACTAATCTTTATTAATGATCATAAGAGTACTTACAATTGACTTGATCTCTCTTCTTTGAAAACCCCTAGATTTTAATGCTATGGAAGAGATATCTTAAACCTTAGAATAATATCTCAATATATAGGGCAAAAGAAGTTTGGAGAACAAGTAAAAAAAGATACAAGAGAATCAATTTTTTCCTAAAAATCTCAAATTCTAAATATGGAAATCTAGATACCTCTGTTGGGTGTTGCTCCGGTGTATTTAGAAACTTCGAAAGACAAAACATACAGCTAGTATCGATGCATGTGAAAAGCCAATCATGCCCCCTAAAAAATTAGATCTAACAGCCCAAAATCGACCGCACATCCGCAGCCATTTGACTTGGTGCTCCACGAATCCGCTGCCATTTTCTGGCATCGTGTCTTCATTTTTTGTGTGTTTTCTTCGCCGATTTAGAGGGATTTTGAGTATATAATATCTTGAATATCTCACTGTCTTTTTGTAGTTGCATGGATTCTCAGATTGTCACCAAATTAGGCAGATTTGATTTCTTGCTTTGATTAGGTCTCTTAAATTGATTTGGCTGAATTTAAATCTGCAAAATATCTCAAAAAAAATCTTTTAATAGCATCTATTTTATTTAGAAAAATATTTAAACTAATTAACTCATAATTATACCATTTATTATTTAAGATACATAAAATTGTGTTTTTGATAGATAAATCCATAAATGATCTTAAATTATAATTTATTGCATTTATTAATTAACAAAACATAGGAAAAAAACTAGTAAAAATTATGCAATAAATTAGGCTGATCAAATACCCCCACACCTATCTTTTGTTAGTTCTCGAGCAATACTAGAGTTTCAACTAAACTAAACTAATGTCTAACTTTATCAACTAAAATCTAACTAAACTACTCTTACTCCTATAAAAAAAAATAAAGGAAACAAAAATAGGAAAGCGAAAACTACATGCAAAGATAGAAACATTTAAAAGAAAAAACTTGAAAATAAGAGTTTCGAACCACATTAGATTTTCTCTTTTCATGAGCCCTATCTTAATAGTCTTGAAAATAAGTCGAAAATCACATCCTCCCTCAATAAAATAGCATCCCAGTTATCCTCCCTATCTCCTATCCAAATATCGATCATACACCCCTACGTGTTTGTGAAAGACACCCATACACTCGGAGAATTCAATTCAAGCTATTATACCCTTGCCCATAGTCCTTAATACTTTTTAGTCGGTGGTATTTTTGATGGAGTTGCCCACACCTTTCATGCTACCGTTAATACTTCTTGAGACACTAACCAACTGATTAATGAATGTGCTCACTTATTAAAGCGTAATTAGAAATATCCAAATCTTGTAACACCTCAGGCTCAGCAGCCCCCCAAACCAGTTGGTCTAAGGCACTAGATGATTAGGCACCCTTGCTGTAATTTTTTTATGCCCTAAGTAATCACAAGACAATGTTCATTTTTATGTGTTTTTTCTTTTTCATGTCATTTATCTTTTGTTGATAATTATATTTTTCCTTCATATTAAGACATTCTAGGCAAGAGTATTTCAAGATCTCTTCTACTATCCCAAACTTTAAGATGTGTGTGTGCGCATATAGTAGGGTATCTGTAAGTAGAAGCTTGTGCTTGTGCCACTGTCTAGCGGCCAAGGCGGAATACAAAACAAAAAATTTCTAAATAAGAGCACGAACATCTACGACCTAGAATCGATTTCAAACACTAAACTAGTAATAAGAAGGAGAATAACTACATGATAGATGATAGCTATCTTTGTAGTTACGTACTTTTTCTTCTTTCCACTTCTTTAGTCCTACGTCCACCGAGAACGAGCTTGGGAGTCGGTCTTCCTTACTGAAAATGATCCACTTAAAAGAAACCTTAGCCAAGGCTTAAGCTTCATACTAAAATAACAAGTGAAGCAACTGGCGAATAAGACTTGCTAGGAATTGGTCATTAAAGATGTAGTAGTGTTAATCTCTAAGTTTTCTCTCTTTTCTTTTTCCTTTCTCTATTCTCTAAAACTTAAGAGAGGAGGAAGAAGAAGCTAATGGTGAAGATGAGCAAGCATGGTGAAATGAAATATATTTTCTTTCTTTTCTTTTTCTCTTTTCTTTTATGTTTTAAAAGGGTGGAATTGTGACTCACCATGGTGAGTCACAAGTCCACACCATTCTCACATAATCAAGAAGAGAAGAGAAGAGAAGAGAAAGCCACCTCATTTGTACACATATACATATGTATATATATATTTAAATATATATATATATATATATATATATATATATATATATATATATATAGACACACACACACAAATACACTAATACAAGTATATGCTACAAATTCATACACCCGAAATCGTATCAAAATACATACCCGTATTCGTATCAAAATACATACACACGTATTCGTATAAATACGAATAACCGTATTCGTATAAATATGAATACACATATTTATATCAAGACACAAATACCCGTATTTATACAAAAACCCGTATTCGTATAAATATTGTATTCGAATTAAAATACAAATACCGTAAAAGAGATACGAAAAGAGATGTATAATACTAGCTCACATTTAATCCAAATGTGATAATCTGGTTATCATTCAAACCAGCTAGTATTAACAAAATGTCCGATAAAAAGTACGTCTACAAAAACACCTATTTAATCGAATCTAAGTACGTATCAAAATACGTACACTACATCATTTCTCCTGAGCTGGAAACTCTCTGTGTAGGACTCTAAAGGCTCGATAATACGCTGGCAGTGGGTTTAACCATAAGCACGTCATCGACACTAGCTGTACGTAACGGCTGTCCAGGTATTGAATGAAAGGAAGGTCGATAAGCAAACCTGTCTGAATCCCTACTGAGCCTGAAAGTGACAATCTCTGTACAGTATGGTCTCTTCATCTAAGAGTATCATATATCGGGTCTAGGGGTGGAAAATTCCAGACCCCTAATAACCCGATAAGTCAAGTCAATATAGCTCAAAACCATCCCGAGAAACTACTAATCTCACAATATATAAATCTCAACCGTCTTGGCTAAGGTCATATGGTGATGACCAATCAAACACAGCGTGACATCGACTTTCTATACCGGGAGAGACGAATCACTTCTATCGCTCACTGCCCCTAAATGAATCAAGACTATACCTAACTAAAACCTATTTGCACGATTCTTTAAATCCGTAGTAGGATATTAATCTAAGTACAGTGGGAACACACTCGAGATGATTGACGATGTCAAGTCTAAAGACTAACCTATACCCATGTCACTAGAGAACTGCTATCTGACGATAGGTATATTACCATCTAGAAGTTCTCGGTGAGTCCGTCCAGTGTAACTCACAACCTAATGAGCATCTGTATACTATCTTTAGTGTCGTACACCAATGGTTGTGAAACAGGCCACCTTCCCTTACGGGAATAAGAAACGTATACACTAGTCTATTCTGAAGTATCGATACCCTATCTCGAAACTCCAACGACTAAGAACAATTTAAGGATATGCTTATAGACTACCTGGACTCCACGAGTATGATCGCCATCATAACTCTAGTAGTCAAGCAAAGATCCTATGGGCTTTACCAACATGTATTCGGGATACGTAATATATAAATAAAATATATACATATGTTAAGGAAAAGACAAACCAGATAGTATACTATCATATCGAGCAATACTGTCATGTACATATATATCCCAAGCATCCATATGTAATATACAATCCTGTACTATACAATAATGGCCTCTAGTGTATACATATCAATCAATTTTCCACTTGCACTATGGCTATGTATTGACGTATGGAAGGCTAATCATCTCCAATAGCTACTCAAGCTGAGTCTAAGAAAGTGCCTTTATGAGTGGGTTCGCCGTGTTGTCCTTTGTATCTACTCTCCTAATCTCGACCTTCCGGCGATCAATGATCTTCCTGATCGGGTGATACCACCTCAAGATGTGTCTGGATTTCTGATGGGACCGTAGTTCCTTCGCTAACGCTATGCCCCCATTGTTGTCACAATACAAAAGTATTGGATTAAAAATAGATAGAACCACCTCAAGTTTATGAATGAACTTTCTCATATAGATAGCTTCTTTTGCGGTATCGCTGGCAGTAATGTATTCAGCCTCCATCGTTGAGTCTGCTACGGTGTCCTGTTTGGAACTCTTCCAACAGACTGCCCCCCATTAAGGGTAAACACATAACCCGAGATACACTTGTTATCATCCTTGTCATTTTGGTAGCTTGAATCGGTAAAGGACTCCATCTGGAGGTCTCCATTACCGTACACTAAGAACATATGCTTAATCCTTCTCAGGTACTTCAGAATGTTCATCACAGCTTTTCAATATTTCTCCCCTAAGTTTGACTGATACCAGCTTACTACGCTAAGTGTGTCAGCTACATCTGGTCTGATACATATTATCGCATACATTATAGATCCTACTACCGAAGTATAGGGTATAATGCTAATGCGTGCCCTCTCCACATCGGTCATGGGAGACATCTCTTTAGAGAGGGTGATTCCGTGATAAGCTGGTAAATTACGGCGCTTAGAATCTTCCATACTAAATCTCTTTAGTATAGTGTCAATTTACCTGAACTGTGAAAGTCCTAACTTCCTCTTTTATCTATCACGATAGATCTTGATCTCTAGGATGTAGGAGGTATCACCCAGATCATTCATGGAGAACTTCTAAGACAAGAACAACTTGACTGACAGCAACATAGGAATGCCATTTCTTATTAGGAGAATATCATCGACGTATAAAACAAGGAACACAACTGTTCTCCTTACAATCTTCTTATATATACAAGGCTCATCATTGTTTTTGACGAAGTCAAATTTCTTGACTGTTTCATCAAAACAAATGTTCTAGCTCTGCGATTCCTTCTTTAATCTATAAATGTATTTAAGCAACTTGCACACCTTCCCACCGCTCCTACTGTCTACAAAGCCCTCTGGCTGATCCATATAAACACACTCTTCTAAAATGTCATTTAGAAAAGTGGTTTTTATGTCCATCTGCCAGATCCCAGAGTTATGGAAGGTTGCAATGGCATGTAGGATCCAAATGGATTTCAGCATAGCCACTAGAGAAAAGGTTTCGTCATAGTCCAAACCTGGTTTTTGATGAAAACCTTTTACAACAAGTCTAGCCTTAAAGGTTTCAACTTGTCCATCCGCACCAATCTTCTTCTTGAAGATCCATTTACAGCCGGCGGGTTTTACGTCTGGCGGTGCAATGTCCAAAGTACAAACTTTTTGGTGTACATGGACTCCATTTCGGATCATATAGCATCCATCCATTTCACAGAGCCCCTACTGGAAATGGCTTGCTCAAAACTAGTAGAATTATTTTCTTCCAAGATGCAATCTTTTCGATCCCCGTCTATAAGAAAATCGTAGTATCTCTCGGGTGGATGAGAAATCCTACTAGATCTGCGGAGTGGTTGAGATTCATCCGGGACCATTGAATCCTGTTTCTCCACCAAATCCTCAGTTATAGTTTGTGGCTCCGATATTTCAACCAGTTCTACCGTGCTCCCACTAATTTATTTTGCATGAAATTCCCTTTCTAAAAAGGTGGCGTGAAGACCAACAAACATCTTCTATTCTTCGGTGTGGTAGAAAATATACCCTCGCAAGTGCTTGCGATATCCTACAAACTTGCACAAAACCGATCGTGCCTTGAGTTTGTCCGGTTTTTTTAATTTAACATAGACTGGACAACCCCATATCGTAATAAAATTAAGGTACGGCTTTTCCACTCCTATATTTCATATGAAATGGTAGGCACATATTTGTTTAGAACTCTATTCAATAAATATGTTGCCGACTCTAGTGAATATCCTCAGAATGAAAGAGGTAACTCAGCATTACTCGTTATCGAGCGGACCATATCCAATAGGGTATGATTCTTAAGTTTTGACACCCATTGTGTTATGGTGTATACGGAGTGAAAGTCTACCCTAGCACCACTACTGGGTTTTCACAAGCATCTAGCATGCTATTTTAAAAAATCTTGGTGCTAAGCTACACTATCCAAAGATCTTAACTAGATGATTAGGGTTTAAGCTATGATATCAAAAACTTATACACTAAGTGAAAGAGGCAACAACCATTGAAGACCGAGTCCTTCACTTCAATAGCTCCGAGTAGTAGTCCCTACGACTCCTCTAGACTCCGCTTGAAGAAGTGCACGAACTTGCTTCGCGATCTTTGTATCGAAAATGATCCATCCGAGGTTCCTCTAATCCAAGATACCTCTTCACTAATCTCTCTTTAGTGAAGGAACCACCTTAAACTCAAGTTCTAATCAAGTGTAGGATAGTGAAATAGGGGTTCTAAGCTCACTTAGATTGGTCCAAAACCATATGGTTCACATCACATGTGAGGGTTTATGACTTTGAGGTGGAGGAAGAAGAAGATAGTGAGAGCTAGAGAGAGTGAAGCAAAATGAGCTAAGGAAAAAGAACAAGTGTAGAATGGCTCACACCAAAATGAACTCTATTATTGAAGCATGGAATTCATTTCATTATAAAAATGAACCATACTTCAATAGTAAAGACAAACCATTAAAATAATGAGCAAAGCCATGCTTTACCCCTCCACAAATATCTTCTCATTTTCCACCTCATTTCCTATTTTCTCAAAATAGAAAATCTATGCCATGCATCATACATACATACATACAAACATACATACATATAAACACACACACACACACACACACATATATATATTAAGAAGAAAATAATTAGTGAGCTTAATATTAGTTAACATATAATTATATCAAATATAAATATATATCAAATTATTAAATCAACACTTGATTTAATAATCCGGTTATATCACATATAACCGACTAATATCATTTATCTGTATATCACATTATTAAATCAACACTTGATTCAATAATCCGGTTATATCACATATAACCAAACCGATGACATTTATCGCCAGATTAGAATACGATATCACATACTCGTATTTAATCAGGCCCCCGCATATATTAGCATATGTGGCCTACTTCGTTTCGCTTGAACTATGAAACCTCTATGTGAGACTCTAAAGAATCGTCAATACACCAGCAGTAGGTAATGATCACATCAGTTACCTACAAGCCGTCAGCGGTACTAGCTGGACATAACGGCTAACCAGGTATTGAGCGATTAGAAGATCAACAAGTAAGCTTGTCCAAACTCCCATGAAGCATATAAGTAACACTTACCCTACAGTCCGGTCTCTTCGTCTGATATGTCGCATATCAAGTCTAGGGTGGAATCGTCAGACCCCAGTAACTTGATAAGTCATGCCGATGTATGGCTCATAACGGTTCGAGAAACTATCGAGAACACTTATCAGTAAATCTCATCAGCCCTGGCTAGGGACTTACTGTTATAGCCAATCGAGCATAGCGCAACTTCAACTCCCAATACTGGAAGAGGCGAAACCCCTCCTATCGCTCACTGCCTCCATGTGATTCGGGATTGTACCCAAAATACACCTGTTTGCATGAATCCTTTGAGCCGTGGTAGGGAGAAAATCAAAGCACAGTAGGAACCACACAAGAAACTATGACGATCTCAAATCTACAGACTAACATGTACCAGTGTCACCAGAGAATTGCTATCTGACGATAGGTATGGTACCAGCTAGAAGTTCATAGCGAGTCCTGTTCGGTGTATACATTCTCTAATGAGCACCTGTGTATAAACATTGATGTCAAACACTAATGATTATGGGATCAACCATCGCCCCTTACAGGGTCAAGAAACGTACACACTAGTCTACTCTGGAATATCGATACTCTGTCTTGATACTCCCTCGACTAGGAACTGTTAAAGGACGTGCTTGTGGACTATACAAGTCCTAGTCGTATGATCCGCATCATAGTCTTGGTAGTCAAGCAAACATCCTAAGGGCTTTATCAAGACAATATAATAATATAAGTGTACATGTTAAGATAAAGAGCGACCAGCTTACTATCATATCGAGTAAGAAAGTCCTCTATATATATGTCCAAGCATCCACTATATCATACAATAATGGTCTCTAGGGCATACATATTCCTAACAATCTCCCACTTGCACTAAGGCCAGTTGTTGTAGTATCTCATACCCAACATCCCAAAAAGTCTCTCAAACTGCATTTGGGATAGGGCCTTCATGAGTGGATCCGCTACGTTATCCTTCGTGTCAACTCTCTTGATCTCGATCTCCCGTCGATCTACTATCTCCCGGATCTGGTGATACCGCCTAAGAATATGTCTGGATCGCTGATAGGACCGGGGTTCCTTGGCCAAAGTCACAGCTTCATTGTTATCATAATACACAGGTATTGGATACTCAATGGATGGAACCACCGCAAGTTCAGCAATGAACTTCTTTATCCAGACAGCCTCTTTGGCAGCATTGTTGGCAGCGATGTATTCAGCCTCCATCGTCAAATCTGCTACGGTATCTTGATTGGAACTCTTCCAACCTACCGCCACGCCATTGAGGGTGAAGAAAAAACCCGAGACCGACTTACTGCCGTCCTTATCACTCTGGATGCTCGAATTGGTAAAGGACTCCACCTGGAGTTCACCGTTACCATACACCAAGAACATTTCTTTAGTTCTTCTCAAGTACTTAAGAATATTCTTCACAGCTGTCCAGTGTTTCTCCCCAGGATCTGATTGATGCCTACTCACTACACCTAGTGAGTAAGCTATATCCAGTCTGGTACATAACATCGCTTACATGATAGACCCGACTGCCGAAGCATAGGGTATCCCTTGCATGCGATCCCTCTCCAAATCAGTCTTGGGAGACATCTCTTTGGAGAGAGTGATTACTGAGCAAGCGGGTAAATTACCATGTTTAGAATCTTCCATACTAAACTTCTTTAGTATGTTGTCTATGTACATGGATTGGGACAATCCCAACATCCGCTTAGAACTATCTCTATAAATCTTAATCCTCAGGATGTAGGAGGCATCACCCAGATCTTTCATGGAGAACTTGTGTGATAAGAAGAGCTTGACCGAGTGTAGCATAGGAATATCGTTTTTTATCAAGAGTATGTCATCCACGTACAACACGAGAAAGACAACCTTACTCTCTACAACCTTCTTGTATATAGATGGTTCATCTATATTTTTGATGAAGTCAAACTCTTTGATAATTTCATCGAAACAGATATTCCAGCTCCACGATGCATGTTTTAATCCATAGATTGATTTAAGCAGCTTGCACACGCTTCCGCTGCTCCCACTGTCTATGAAGCCCTCCGGATGTGTCATATACACGCTCTCTTCTAAATCACCATTTAGAAAAGCGGTCTTGACATCCATCTGCCAGATTTCAGAGTCCTGGTATGCAGCAATAGCAAGTAAGATCCTGATGGACTTAAGCATGGCGACCGGAGAAAAGGTTTCATCATAGTCGACACCTGGTCGTTGACGAAAATCTTTTGCTACAAGTCTATCTTTGAAGTTCTCAACCTTTCCATCTACACCAATTTTCTTCTTAAAGATCCATTTGCTCCCGATGGGTTCTACCCCTTCAGGATCAACTTTTTATGTCCATACTTTGTTGGTATACATGAATTCCATCTCAGATCACATAGCATCCAACCATTTTACAGAGTCTCCATTTGTGATGGCCTGCTCGAAACTAGTTGGGTCATCATCTTCCATAATGCAATCCTCGCTCTCACCGTCTATGAGAAAACCGTAGTATCTCTCAGGTGGGTGAGGAACCCTACTAGATCTGCGGAGTGGCTGAGGTTCGTCGGAGACTATTGGATCCTCCGGTTCTATTAAATCATCAGTTATAGTTTGTGTAGCTGAAACTTCTTCCAGCTCTACCTCTTTACCACTAATTTTTTTCACAAGAAATTCTTTTTCTAAAAAGGTGGCATATTGAGAAACAAATACCTTTTGTTCCTCAGTGTGGTAGAAGATATATCCATGTGAATTTTTAGGATATCCTACAAACTTGCAAAGAACCGATCGTGCCTCGAGTTTGTTCGAATTCTATTTTTTAACATAGGCCGGACAACCCCATAACTTAACTCGTTTAAGATATGGTCTCTTTCCACTCCATATCCCATATGGTGTTTTAGGCACTGGTTTTGATGGAACTTGATTCAATAGGTATGCAGCTGTTTCAAGTGCATAACCCCAAAAGGAAATAGGTAACTCAGCAGTACCCATCATAGAGAGCACC
Organism: Agapanthus africanus; assembly: GCA_030015575.1. Lineage (NCBI taxonomy): Eukaryota > Viridiplantae > Streptophyta > Magnoliopsida > Asparagales > Amaryllidaceae > Agapanthus > Agapanthus africanus. The sequence goes on from JASDDO010000008.1 coordinate 338,199,794, forward strand.
ATATCTAATAGGGTGCGATTCCTCCGCTCCGATACTCCATTGTGCTGTGGTGTATACGGAGGAGTAAGCTGAGAGAGAATCCCATTCTCTTTTAAATGTCTCGGAATTCCATGCTCAAGTATTCTCCTCCCCGATCAGATCGAAAGATTTTAATATTTTTACCCGTTTGGTTCTTTACTTCGTTCTTATATTCCTTGAATTTCTCAAAAGATTCAGATTTGTGTTTCTTCAGGAACACATGTCCGTATTTTGAGAGATCATCGGTGAATGTAATGAAGTACGAGAAACCATTCCTGGCATATGTAGACATATGACCGCATACATCACTATGTAACAGTCCTAAGAGTTCAGTAGCTCTTTTTCTGTATCCAGTAAACGGAGTTTTGGTTATCTTTCCTTTGAGACATGACTCGCAAGTTTCATAAGATGTAAATTCGAACCGATTCAAATATCCATCTTTATGCAACTTAGCTAGCTTTGTCGCATTGATATGACCTAGTCTACAGTGCCACAAGAAGGCTTCGTTCATTTCTGAACTTTTCCTCTTGTGTGTGTTCTGTATTCTTAGAACTATAGTTTGATTTAGAACGTATATACCATTACATAACGTACCAAATCCAATCAACACTTGATTTAGGAAAATGTTCATAACATTATCCTCTAATACAAAATTATATCCTTTTTTATGCAACAAAGAAACTGATATAATATTGCACATCATATTTGGTACGAAGTAACAATCGTTCAGAATCATTGTATTACCATTTGGTAATACTAGGTGATATTCACCAACTGCTTTGGCTGCAACAATTGCTCCATTCCCTACTTTTAGAGACATATCATCATTTCCCAGTTCTCTACCTCTCCTTAGCCCATGTAACAAGTTACATACGTGGGATCCTGATCCGGTATCCAATACCCAGGATGTAGAGCAAACTGATAAATAGTTCTCGGCTACGAACACACCCGAAGAAGATGCATCAGCATGCTCTTTCATCATTCGGGTTACGTGGGAATCCTGATATTCCCCTATTCCTTGCTCAGACTTATGACCGTCATAAGAAAAAGCGGAACCAACATTCTCCAGCTCAGTATAATAAGCGGGTTCGGCCAATATATCCATATTATTATCTTAATTAAGACATGTCATTGGTCGCTACCTAGAGAGAGAGAAGGAAACGCTTTAGCATGCGCTCTTTGCAAGATTAGATTGGTTATTATCTTATCTAGATGGCTCCCACTGTTTTTATCAAATCTTCTTTCAAACCATAAAAGGTATGATTAGCCGGTATTAGTTACACCCTACAAGTTTTCCAATCGGTCATCCAGGCAGGTATTGGTACTCTGAGGGAGTTTCCCCATGCTTTCGCATGGAACTAATTAAATAAACTCGTTTCCGTAGGGGCATAACTCCGTTAACACCTTTCTTAGACACCTACTGGATAAACTAATTGTAAAGTGGAGAACTCTCCCAGGAGTAACTCTTACTCACAGTGGGTATCGGAATCCAACTATCTCATAGAAGGTATACAATCTCATTGAAAATTTCAACACTTGAAATACACGATATCTGCTTTTACCTCTAGCAACTTATGACCTTAACAAAGTCAACAAATCATAAGCGCTAGTCAAGTTCAACCCATCATTTCGTGATTGAATTAAACCCACCCGTACGACCCTTAACAAGGTCAACAAAGTCGTACGACTACCCTAATCTAATCGCATCACATGCGGCAGATAAGACTAATTAGCTACCGCACAATACGCCTTGACAAGGTCAACAAACGCAACACGAATACTAAATAGCACTTATCTGAAATGACAGAGGGCTACGACTGGTTTTGATGAAAACCTTTAACGTAATGAACTTAATATCATTGTGGAATCAAGTGATTTGAAAAAGGAGTGGTTTTTGTAGCATTTGCTAGTTTAGCTAAAGAGGTCACTCCCGGTGAAGGGATCTCGGCTCTTTCCTCATCGAATGAGGTGCTGGATATTCATCAACGAATACCACCATGCAAAGCAAAAACTAGTGAAGCTATCAAAACAAAACCGAGTAGGTTGTAGCACTTGCTAGTTTTGCTAAAGAGGTTACTCCCGGTGAAGAGATCTCGGCTCTTTCCTTATCGAATGAGGTGATGGATATTCATCAAGGAATACCACTATGCAAAGAAAGAACTAGAGCTACCTTTTTTTAAAATTTTTGAATCTACAACATCTTTAGGTTTCTTTTCTTTTATTAATCTCATTAATGAAGTCCCGTCATTTAATGTTTCCTAAACATCACAGAAAAATTAAACGAAAATAGAATATACGCTTATGCCATCCGCATTTGCCATTGGGCCCCGTCATGCACCGTTAGGTTACTTAACTAACGGCAGAGCGGGGGTTGGACTAGCGCGGGTGCAAAACATAAGCAACATTTATTATATATATCATATATATATAGCATTCGTCTCACGCAGTTATATGATCACATCAAAGAACTCAAGCAGCAGAAGAGAACATATGAAATATTGGATATACTAGGAGGTCCGTGTTTTAAATTTAGTCAGTAACGAAAACACGGATTTCACGGTCGTGATGAATAGCCAAACCCACATCCCTAGACCCCTATGGGAGCGGCAAGCAACCTTGCTAATTCTAGAGTTAGGTGACCCGGTCTCGACTCCTCGAGATAGTCTCCCACCGGACTCTAGAACCCGGTTACTTGTGCTCCCCACCTTGGGTCTATCCTAGAGGTGACATATCGGAATCCGCAGAATTGGAAAGAGAAGACTCAAAATCTTGATGCTAGTGCTCTTGTCAGCTCGTCTGTTGTGTCAGTGACTGAAAGACAAGGTTGGTTCCACTCCCTAGCTTCGTGAGTGGAAAACAAAGGAAGGTAGTTCAATAGGGCTTTTTAAACTGAATCAACCGGGTATCGAATCCTTTCATTCGCTAGGAGTTGGATGAGCTGAGAGAGAATTTCGTTCTCTTTTAGAAAGTCGAGGAATTCTGTGCTTAAGTACTCCCCTCCTTTATCAGATTAGAGGATCTTGATACTTTTGCCAGTCTGGTTCTCCACTTCATTTCTGTATTCTTTGAATTTCTTAAAAACTTCAGATTTGTGTTTCAAAAGATACATATATCTGAATCTAGAGAGATTGTCAGTGAATGTGATAAAGTATGAGAACCCACCGTTTGTATGTATAGACATTGGACCACACACAACATTGTGTATGAGTTCTAGGAGCTCCGTAGCTCTCTCTTCGTGTCTTGTGAATGGAGATTTGGTCATCTTTACTTTAAGATAAAATTGGTAAGTTTCATAAGATGTAAATTCAAACGAATCCAAATATTTATCCTTATGCGACTTAGCTAATCTTTTATCGTTGATATGACCAAATCTACAATTCCATTAGTAGGTTTTATTCATATCTGAACTCTTCCTCTTGCGTGTGCTTTGTACATTAAGATCTATGTTTTGATTAAGAACATAGATATCACTACACAGTGTACCTTCTTCAACTAATACCTGATTAAGGTAATTGTTTGTGATATTTCTATTTAGAACAAAGTTATATTCATCTTTATTAAGTAAAGAAACTGATATGATGTTGCAAAGCATGGAAGGTACATAGTACCAATTGTTCAAAATCATAGTATTGTCGCTTGGTAATAGTAAGTGATATTCACCGACGGCAACAGTATCAACTTGTGCTCCGTTTCCTACTCTGAGGGACATACCACCAGGTCCAATCATCCTACTTTTTCTTAGTCCTTATAATAAGTTACAGATAAGAGATCCTGATCAGGTATCTAGTACCCAGGATGTAAGGCTGATAGAAAAATAGTTCTCAATAATAAGAACACGTGAAGGAGACACATTAGTTTGCTTCTTCTTCACCGGGGTCATCAAGGAATTCATGTAATCCTCTTTCCCTTTCTCATGCTCGTGATATTTGTCACAAGTCAGAGTTGAATCGACGTTCCCCTTCCCCGAATAAGAATTCAGGTTGGTCAAATCATACATTTTATTTTCTTGATAAAGGCGTGACATGATAGCTGCAATTAGGAGAGAGAGAAAAAACACTCAACGCATGCTCTTGTAAATTTAAATTGGTTATTATTTTATCTAAACATGATGGCTCCCACTGTTATTATTTTATCTAAACGGGGTTATTAATTGGGTTCGTACAAAAGCATGGGGGACCTCCCTCGGAGTACCAACACTGGCCTGGCTGAACGGTGAGCGACTTGTAAAGTGTATATGATCTCGACTGGTTCTTCTTTTAGGGTTTGAAGGAGAATTCATGAAAACAGTGGGAGCCATCCTGATTAGATAAAGTGATAGCCAATCTAATATTGATAGAGTGCACGCTGAGTGTTTCTTTTCTCTCTCTGGTACAACGATCCGTGACTTACCTTAAAAACTCATGAACCAATTTGACCAAACCTTCTTACACACTTGAGCTTTGGATTGTCATGATTCACGACAAAGTCGCATATATCGCTGCCACCTCTACTTTACCCTTTGCATTTCTTCAGAACACGTTGTATCACTATGATGATCCATAATTCTTGGAACGGCCATCGTATAGTTACATACGAACTCGAAGAAGTTATTTCAGTCAAGGATGGCCACAGGTTCTGAAGAAATTGAATATAATTATTCGGTTGTCTCTTCCCTTTACCTTCTCTCAGATTGCGAGAGCTCCTTATATTAGGAGAGTACACCTATTATGCTTATTGGATAGTCTTCTTTCAAATCTTGGGCTGGTGTCGAAAGGTAGGCAAGGAAGAAAATCAATTAGCCTAAGTGCGGTGTACAGAAGGTAAGATGTAGAGACATATAAAGGGATTGAAGTGACGGCAAAGGAAATTGCGACTACTGTCATGAATCTGAAAAGGCATTACTAGGAATACTTGGCCAACCCCTATAAAACATTTTCATGTTTCAGTATTTCTGTGTACTTATAAAAGAGAACTGTTTTCCCCAATTAATTCTGACTCCAGGGTATGTATTTACCGGTTTTGGATCTCACATCTGTACGGTGTACAGATGATGAGTAGGAGTAGAATATTGGAAAATGGGCGATTTGGTCCTCAATATCGGGAATCGTTGTAATTAGTGAAATTGGATTAAATCGCCTGGCTTTGCCTGACGGCAAATATTTGTTTTCGAACAACCGTTGTTATGCACCAAATTTTAAAATAAAATATCTGTACCTTTATTTTATAAAGTGAAATATACATTTTGAAAGTTTTGTTATAAACATTTACCTTTATCAGTTAAGGATAAGGTAATGTGCATTGAATAACGGTGTAAGACATTCTTAACCATGATACGGTTTTCAATTTACAAAACACAGAATTTGAGGTAGTATATTCTCAGGACTTATACATGAAATTGTAAGTTGTCCAGTGTCCTTTGGGACAAGGTGTTGATACTCTTACTTCATTCAGATTTACCTATGAGTTCTCTGGTTTTAGACATACATTCGTTGTAATGCAAGGTCCAAAGATTTTGAGAAGTTTATAGGTATAAGAATAAAATGGAGAACCATACGTTGGAAGTATCAGGATTTTACGAGGTGATCAAAGATATAAATACTTATGCTAGGTATTCTATTATAGTAATATTGAGAACTTGATTCTCTCACAGGTTGCTTATCCGTGAATGCACTCCTTGATTTGTAATGCTGTGTTGGCCTTTTTCCATTTAGGGTATGTAGTGGTAACAACTGCATAACATTTGAATCTGATTCTATCTAAATTAGTGCCTTGATTCTATTTGGACATAGAATGGTCACATATCTTGAGCTTATTAAGATATGGAATTATCCGGTTTCTATTTAAAAGCAGAATCCGGACAAACTCAAGGCACGCTTCGGTAATGGCGGTTTATGGATTATTCCAAGCATTCGCTAGGATTTTGTTTCTACCATTTTCAAGATCAATAGTTACATTGTTCTTGACTAGCCTCCATTTTATAAAAAGAATATTTTTGCAAAAGAAAATTATGGGAGTATGGTAGAAATTGAAGTGATTTCAGAACCACAAACGGTTACCGAAAATTTAGTAGAACCTAAGGATTCAAGTGGACTTGACAAACCAGTAGCCGCTCTGTAGATTAAGTAGGTGACCTCAGCCACCCGAGAGGTACTTTGGTTTTCTCGTAGACGGTGACAGGGATGTCAGCATCATGGTGATGATGGTCCTACTAGTTTTCAGCAGGTCATACGAAGTGGTAACTTCCAGGTGACCAGATGCTTCATATCTAAGATGGACTCCACACACTTCAGCAAATTACGGATTTTGGACCTTGCTGGGTGCTCCTGAAGGGGTAAAACCCATTAGGAGCAAGTAGATCTTTCGAGATCTGTCCAGGTGGAAAGGTACTGGCCTAATAAGGCTGGACTTGTTGTAAAGAGTTTTCATCAAATACCCGTTGTAGATTGTGATGTGATTTTTACATCAATGTCTACGCTGAAGCCCATACGAATATGACTTGGCACTGCTATTCCCTCTACTAGTTATCAGCAGGTCATATGAAGTGGTAACTTCTAGGTGACCAGATACTTCATATACAAGATGGACTCCACGTACTTCAGCAAATTATGGATTTTGGACTTTGCTGGGTGCTTCTGAAGAGGTAAAACCCATTAGGAGTAAGTAGATCTTTCGAGATTTATGCAGGTGGAAAGGTACTAACGTAATAAGGCTAGACTTGTTGTAAAGAGTTTTCATCAAATACCCGTTGTGGATTGTGATGTGACTTTTACTTCAGTGTCTACGCTGAAGTCCATATGAATATGACTTGGCGCTGATGCAGCTCTTGGCTATGATATGTGGAAGGTGGATGACTATAACGTCTTATCAAAGGGAATTTGGAAGTGCACGAGTATATGACTTTGCCAGAGGGCTATCATAGCCAGTGGGAGCAGCGGAAGGTGTGCAAGTTACTTATGTCTATTTGTAGACTAAAGAATGGATAGCGGAGAAGGATCATCTGTTTTTGATGTGACAGTCAAGGTGATTGACTTCGTCAAAACAATAGATGAACTTAGTAAGAAGGATGTAGAGAGTACTATCCTGAGATTTGGACGACATACTCCAGATAGGAAGTGATGTTCCTATTCTACAATCGGTCAAATTTTGGTTGTCGCACAGTGTTTTCTCCACGTTAAATATAGATAATATATCAGGAATTCTGGTGACTAGATCTAGATTTGGGAAGTTTTCCAAATTGGGTACTTAGACAATATTCTAAAAGTATTTTAGAATGGACAACTCCAGGCGTGGTGGTGCACCCGAAGGTGATGGAGTCACCCTCTCTAAAAGTGATGTCTTCTAGACTGATAACGAGAGGTACTAGCATGAATGACATATCATTTGCTTAGGCAATTGAGTCAATCTTGCAATGTCTTGTACAGCACCAGATATTGCTTTTGCACTAGTTGCAATAAGTATATATTAATCCAATCCTGGAGAAACATTGGGAAGCAGTGATGAACATAAGTGGATGTTCTTGATATTAGGTAACGGTAACCTCCTCTGAAAGGCGGTTATCGGTTAAGTCTTTCAAGGTGACCTGGATGACAAAGATGCTGTCATGGTTTTGAGTTTAGCCTCTTCTGAGGATCAATATATTGGATAGTGTTCCGATAGGGATACTGAGATAATCATGGTGCATGATACTGGTTATGACTCAACAGAGGATACAACCCAAGAAGTTTGTTGGATGAAGTTGTTCACTGATGAAATTGGCCCCATCCCATCAAGTATCCAGACAAATTCTTAAGGCAGTGTATTGCTCATTTTGGGAGATTGTTGATCTCCACAAAGTTGAGATATTGAGAGATGAAGTTGGAATATTGTAGCGGAACCACTCACTAAGGCTATTCCTCGAACATATTAAGTTTCACAAACATAGTTTGTGAAACTGATTAGTAGAGAAGTTGGGTATTCGATAGCACACGAGCTATAGGTACGCGATACCGCAATAATTGGCCTTAAGTGCAAGCAGGAGATTGTTGGATATAGTGCCCTCAAGGCAATTATTGTAATTGCAAGTATGTGATTATGATAATTGAGGGGGGACCTATACAGGTATAACGGTCTTACTCGAGATGATAGTATGCTATCTGGTTTGCCTTCATCATTGATGAATCCCGTAGGATTGTTGCTTGACAACTTGTATTATGATGGCAATCATATATGTAGGAGCTGGGTTGTCCATAAGCACATCCTTAAATGTCCCTAGTCATGGGAGTATCGAAACCGGGCATCGATATTCCAGAGTAGACTAGTGTATACATTTCTAGACGAGGGACGGTGGCTGGTCTCACAAGCCATTGGTGTTGTGTCACCTAAGATGGTATGCAGGTTCTCACTAGAGATGAGTACACCGGACGGACTCACCGAAAACCTCTAAATGGTATTATATCTATCGTCAGATGGAAGTTCTCAGGTAGCATGAGTACAAGTTAGTCGTTTGATCTGAGATCGTCATTTGTCTCGTGTGAGTTCCCACTATACTTTGATTACTACCCTACTACAATTCAAAGGAGTCGTGCAAGAAGATTTTAGTTGGGTACAGTCCTAAGCCACATGGAGGCAGTGGTCGATTGCCAAGGATTCGTCTCTCCTAGTATTAGGAGTCGATGTCGCGCTATGTTCAGTTGGCTATCACTAGAAATCCGTAGCCACGGTGGATGAGATTTACTGATGGTTGATCAATAGTATCTCTGTTGGTGATGAGTTTGACTCAGACACAACTTATCTTGTTAGTAGAGGTCTGACATTATCCACCCCCCTAGACCCGATATGCGATACTCTTTGACGAGGAGACCGGACTGTACGGAGATTTTCACATTCAGGCTCAGTAGGGTAAGGACATACTTGATTGTCGACCCCCTTTCGGCAAGTACCGGGATAGTCGTTACATATAGCTAGTGCCATTGACTTGCTTGTGGTTAAATCTACTGCCAGCATATTGTCGAGTCTTTAGAGTCCCACATAAAAGGATTTTCTCGGTTCAGATGATAGATGAAGGAACCGTACGTTGGTATATGCAGCGGTTTGATTAAATACGTGTACGAGATACACGGACTTTAATCGGACGGTTGATAATACTAGCCAACTGAGGATTAAGCCGGATTATTAAATCAGATTACATATATATATATATATATATTAGTATTGTTGTTCACTATTTATTTTCTCTCTTTGGTGCTATCCGTATTTTTATACGGATACGCGAATATGTAGCGATACGTATACCGGGTGAAGTATTCCGTATTTATATGGGAATTCTTCTAGAAGAAGGACACCTCATATTTATTTTTCTATTTAAGAAAAATAAATGGAAAGGAGGTGGCATGAAGCATGGTTGTACATGTAGATGAGTATGGCTTAGGCATTTAATGTTGATATCATTTATTGGGTTCACTATTGAACCATGGTTGTTAAATGAAAAGTCATTCATTTTCTACACAAGTTATTATTCATTCCATATTATTCTTGAGTTGCTTCATGGCTAAAGACTTAGCCATTTTCCTCACCTCCTCTCTCCTTCTTCTTTCTCTCTTTTGAACATGGTTATTTAGAGAAAAATCAGTGAGAAATTCCTACATCACCTACAATCCATCCTTAACAAGTTTGGATCGCCGGTCGGAGGCTCTTTCGGTTTCCCTCGGATGGATCTTCTTCGGCGAGGGTGGTCGCCTTTCAAGCATGTTCCTGGCGTCTACGAGATTGGAGATGTCTTCCACAATTAGGTGGACACATGTTGAAGATTGTATTTCTATAACCTTGTCTGTTTAGCTTTCTAGTTTTAGGGTGTTTGGATCGAATCCTGGGGTATGCGTGTTTGGTGCTTGCGTAAAATTTTTGTTTTCACTTTCACCTTGGCCGTGGCTTCCACGGCGCGAGCACCGAACGCCAACATGACCTTGATAGAGTCAACAAATCAAAGAGTTCTTGTCAAGTTCCTGTAAGTGCACGGCGGCGCCCCGGCCGTCGATCCGACGGCCAAACGCGGAAACGGTGATAAACTTTAAATTTTGCGGACTTAGCAAACCGGCACCACCGCGCACTAAACCCCGGATCGTGCCATTAAACTAATTCTAGGCTAACAAGAGATGGGTTAGAGATATACCGACTGATCCGAGTCCTCCGGTCTTCATCTCCACTCCGATCTCCTCGCGGGATCTACGGTCGTCGCCTCCTCGCCGGAAGGGCACCACGTCGCCTGCATCTTTTACGGGCTCCCGCCTCTATACCGAGGCAACTCGGGCATGAAGCCGGCAACTCGACATGCTCAAGATGTGCTGTAGGTTGTGTAGTGTAGAATGTATGTCTCACTTTTGGGGTATTGGTTGCCTTTTGAAGATGGAGGAATGAAGGTATGAAAAATGGTGCTTTCATTTTTCCTTGTATCAAAAATGGGATGAATGAATGCTACTCTCTCCAAGATGAAGATGAAGCTCTCTCATTTTCTTCTTCTCTCTTTCTTTTCTTAACCATGAATAAATCATCTCCCCTCTTTTGAAATGGTGGAGGAAAACCATATGAAGCAAGAGGGAGGTGAGTGTAGGAAGCATAAGTGGTGACCATATCAAAAGACCAAGAAACATCAACCATGCTTCACACATAAATCAAACCCATACCCTCATTAAAGCAAGTGATGGTGCAAAAGATAATGATGCTATCATAATCAACACTTTTGCAATAAAACCCCTCCACTAAAGTTATTCGCACAATTGCAAATAACCCCCCTCCATCGGAAAAGTCCGGCCGGGAAAGAACAAAGGAAAACCGGCCGGAACGGAAAACAAACTGGCAACTCCAGAAAACTGGTCCCGTAATAAATTACAGGAAAACCCCCATGCTGTGCATACAAACCCGCATCTGTATTCCGTCCGGATACAAATGCAATGAGACAAAATCTACACTATACTATACTAGGATCCGGCTTAAACCAAAGTCGGCTAGTAATATCCGTCCGATCCTGATCCGTGCAATACCGCACGTATCTGATCGAACGCTGCCATATAACCATACGGCCACTAGTACAAACTGTCCAATCCTGATCCGTGCAATACCGCACGTATCTGATCGGACCCTGCCATATCTCCATACGGCCTCTACAGCGTTTCGCCCGAAAGCTTGAGTAACTGAAAGTGTGGTGGACTCTAAAGACTCGTCAATACTATGGCTGTGGATTTAACCACAAGCACGTCAGAGGTATAAGCCAATACGTGACGGGCTACCAGCTATTGACTAAAAGGGACGTCGATGAGCGAACTCATCCTGACACCCTACTGAGCCTGTCAGTGACAATATCCGTACAGTCCGGTCCGTTCGTCTATGAGCATCGCATGTCGGGCCTAGGGGGTTGGTAAAAGTCAGACCCCCAAAAGCGGTACAAGTCGTGTCGGAGTGTAGCCCAGAACACCCTGAGATACTACTGGAATACCTACCAGTAAATCTCCTGCCTTGGCCAAGGTCTTCGTGTAATGGCTCTCCTAGACACAGCGCGACCTCACCCCCAATACCGGGAGAGACGAACCCCTGAAGATCCGCTCACTGCCTCCATGTGGCTCGGGACTGTACCCAACTAAAACCTGTTTGCACGACTCCTTTGAGCCGTGGTAGGGTAGTAATCAAAGTACAGTGGGAACTCACACGAGACAAATGACGATCCCCAGGTCGATGAACTAACCTGTACACATGTCACCAGGGAACTGCTATCTGACGTCAGGTATAAGACCAACTAGCATGTTCCCGGCGAGTCCTGTCCGGTGTACTCATAACCCAATGAGCACCTGTATACATCTTAGGTGAACCAACTGACACCAGTGGCTTGTGAGACCGGCCACCGCCCCTCGTCGGGGTCTCGACTGTATACACTAGTCTACTCTGGAGAATCGATGCCCTGTCTCGAGACTCCTACGACTAGGGACCTTTTAAGGATGTGCTTATAGACTCCAGCTCTCACTTATATGATCGCCCTCATACTGCTGGCAGTCAAGCAAGAATCCTAGGGGCTCTATCAACGTGCAATAGCGACATGTCATGTCACCTAAAGCAGTACACGATGATAAAGGTAAACCAGATAGCATACTATCATCTCGAGTAAGACTGTCCTACCGGGATAGGTCCTCCCTCAATCATTGCAATCACGTGCCTGTGATCCAATAATTGACTCTGAGGGCACTATCTCCAACATTCTCCCACTTGCACTCAAGGCTAATTATTGCGATGTCGCATACTCACAGCCCGTGTGATATCGAACACCCAACTCCTCTACTAGTCAGTCTCACAAAATCCGTTTGCGAAACTATTGCGTTCGAGGAATAGCCTCAGTGAGTGGATCCGCCTCGATGTTTCTTTCTATGTCTCTCTATATCTCAAGTTCGCGGAGAAAGCCATCTCCCGAAATGAGCAATACCTGTCTTAGAGTGTCTGGATGTCTGATGGGACCGAGCTCATAAATGAACTCCAAATCCAAACATCTTAGACTGTATCGTCAACTGAACTTAATCAGTATCCTGCGCCATGCCATCCTCAGTATTGCCTTGGACCACCTGTCCAAAATACTGCCCCTCGTCAGAAGGAAAAACTATAACTCTGACAACCTCCTTGTCGTCCATGTCACCTTGGAAGCCTGGAATGATAACTGTTTCCCAAATGGGGCTTTCGTTATCATATCCCTAGAACAGCCACTTATGTTCTAAAACTGCTTCCGACTGTTCCTCCAGGATTGGATCAATATCAACTTATTGCATCTAGTGCAAGAACAACATCTGGTGTGGTACTTGACATCTCATGATTGACTCAATTGCCTAAGCTAGTGATCTGCCAATCATGCGTATCCCTCTCCCCTTTAGTCTGTAAGACACCTTTAGAGAGGGTGACTCCATTACCTGCAGGTACACTACCGTGCCAGGAGTCGTCCATTCTAAATACTCTTAGAATGCTGTCAAAGTACCCTGATTGGGAAACCACCCAAATCTAGATCTAAAACCATAGATCCAGTAACCAGTATGTCAGATATAATGTCCAAGTCCCATGTAGAGAAACCACTGTGTGACGACCAAAGTATAACCGATCGTAGTATAGGAATATCACTTCCTACTACCTTCTCAACAGATCCATCCCCTATTCTGATGACGTCAAACCTATGACTGTCACATCAGAAATAGATGATCTATCTCCGCTACATCTGCTTTAGTCTATAAATAGACATAAGCCTGATGTCCACCAATGCTTCCGCTGCTCCCACTGACTACGACAACCCTCTGCCAGAGTCATATAGACGTGCACTTCTAAAACTAGTTTAGAACGACGCTATACTCATCCTCCTGCCGGGTCTCGCAACCTGGAACAACAACAATGGCGAGTGTGGGTAAACAAGAACTTCCCTGTCACCATCCTTGAGGCTACCGGAGTACCTCTCGGGTGCCTGAGTTACCCACCTTATCTGCGGAGTGGCCAATGGAATGTCAAAACAGATTGAATCTTTAGGTTCCTTATCAAATCATCAGTAATCGTTTGCGGTTCTGGAATCACTTCCAGTTCTACCATACTCCCATTACTGTTTTTGAAAAAATCCATTTTTATTAAAACTGTGGCGAGTCTAGAACAATATTACTATTGATCTGCCAGATGGTAGAAAATCAACCCTCGTTATAGCCTGGGTCAACCCACAAACAGCCATTACAGAAACGTGCCTTGAGTTATCCAGAGTCTGGTTTTAATCATAAGCCGGACAACTCCCCGTACCTTAACTACGTTAAGATATGAACTGTTCTATATCCAATATAGAACCAGAGGCACTGATTTAATTTAACCAGATTCAAATCATGCAACTGTCTCCAGTGCATGTCAACTAAATGGAGAGAGGCCGATCAGCGTTACTCAACTTAGGAATGCTTCCAATTATGAGTAACCTGAAAGAGAAGCAATTTCTCTTTATCATTACTATCAACTGAATACCATACACAAGTATCTACATCTTCGATCACTTTGAAGAATCCCGATACTTGCTACACCTGGTTCTCTACTCTATTCAAATACCTATAACTTCTCAAAACTTAGACCCTGTGTTTCCACGAAACACTTGTCTAAAAACTAGAGAAGTCATAAGTAAACCGAATATAGTACGAGGACCTACCCCTTTGTCCTGATGGACCCTGGACAACATACAATACTCTGTATAAGTCCCTTGAGTCTGATAACTCATTCACTGTGTGTCGTAGGTTGAAAATTGTACTTGTGGTTAAGAAGAATTACACCGCTGTTTAATGCTCCTTACCTAACCATCCACTGATATAGGTAAATGTCGTCGACATAATATCAAAAGGTATATCTCACTCTATAAAAATAGACGTACAGATATATCAATTTGAAATTGGTGCATGACAGCGGATATTCAAAACCAAATATTTGCCAACCGGCAAACAACCCAGGCGATTTCCTCAAATATCACCGATTCCAACGAATCCCGATATAATGAGGATAATCACCCAATTCCCAATAACTTACTCCCACTCATCATCTGTAAAACCATACAGATGTGAGAATCATACTTGGTAAATACATGCCCTGGAGCAAGTGTCTAACTGGGAAATCAGTTTTCTTTTAACAGTACACAGTTGAACTGAAACATTGAAATGTTTCGATGGGGTATCCAGGTATTCCTAGTAATGCCTCTACCATTATCCAGATTCACAACTATTACCGTATAATTCTTTGCCACCTCTCCAAATCCCTTTATATGTCTTTAGTCATTACCTTCTGTACACCCCTTTAAGCCAAATGGTTTTCTTCCTTCCCTACCGTTCGGCACCAGCCTATGGTTTGGAAGAAGACTATCCAAAAAGCATAAAGGGTGTACTGTCCTAATCCTAGGAGCACTCGCATCGCGAGAGAAGGTGAAGATAAAAGACACCTGAATGTACTTTATTCCTATTTCTCCTGAACCAGGATCCATCCCCGAACTGGAACATGTTCCTTTCGAGTTCGTATATAACCATACGATGGAGTATCCAATAAACTGTGGATCTTCGTAGTGATACGGAGTGTCCTGGAGAAATACAAAGGTGATTTAGGATTGGCGAAGGAATACTTGGTTTGGTCGTGAATATCTGTTGCAATTTACTTTGCCCTCTTACTAATCCCTTGCTTTGTCTTAACTTAATACCTTCTGCACACCATCGTTATGCTAATTGGTTTTCTTCATTCCCCACCGTTCGGCACCAGCCTAAGGTTTGGAAGAAGACTATCCAATTTGCGTAATAAGTGTACTATCTCCTAAACCAAGGAGTACTCGCAACCTGAGAGAAGGTGAAAAGAAAAGACAACTGAATAATCCTATCCGTTTTCTCCAGAACCGGAAACCATCCTCGAATTCCTTCGAGTTCGTATCTAACCATACGATGGTTTTGTCCAATGGAAGTGGACGTTCGTAGTAATACGGGGTGTCCTGGAGAAAAGGGTAAAAGTAGGAGTGGCAATGAGGTCTGCAACTCTGACAATCCAAAAGTCAGTGTTAAGAAGGTTCGGTCAACTTGGTCACTGAGTCATAGTCTTAGGGTCGGGTCAATGGTCGCTGCCAGAGAGAGAGAGAAAAGAAACACTCAGCGTGCACTCAAAACTAGATCAGAATGGTTACCAATTTATCTAATCTGGAAACCTCCCACTGTACCTCAAATTCTCCTCCAAACCTGAAAGAAGAATTAGTCGGGATCACCCGAGGAGTAAACCAACTCATCAGTGGGAATCGGGATCCAACTCTCATCGCATGATAACGTGACGGAATCCGCTCACGGTATCACACTCCAGAAGGTATGCGCATATCTGGCAAGTTTCAGTACTTTTGAAACTCCCGATGTGATTTCTTCCCCATGCTCTTATGACCTTGACTTTGGCCAACAAATCATAAGTCACATGTCAAGTTCTACCCGTCATTCTCCAGGTTGATTCGAATCCACCCGCACAAGCCCTTGACTTTGGCCAACAAGGCTATACGACTGTTCCAAACCAACGCATCTATCTATGCTGCATATGAATAACCAACAGCTACCAAACACTGTGCCTTGACTTTGGCCAACAAACACAGCTTGAATACTATTGACTACCCATATGAAACGACGGAGGGCTACGAATGGTTTCTGGCGAAAACCTTTAACGTAATGAACTTGATCTCGTTGAAGGAACTGATAGCTTTTTAGAAAATATAGTGACGAAAACCTTTACTAAAGAGGTCACTCCCGGTGAAGGGATCTCGGCTCTTTCCCCGTAGAATGGGGTGCAGGATATTCCAACTGAATACCACGGTGCAAAGCAAAAGTAATCGGCTATAGTGAAGTTAATGCCCTGACGCAAACTTCTGTCCAAGGGGTCACTCCCGGTGAAGGGATCTCGGCCCTTGCCTCGTCGACTGAGGAGCAGGATATTCCAAATGAATACCACGATGCAAAACAAAAGTGAACGTCCTTGCAATAACAGCTTTTTGAAAAGTGTTCCAACAACATCAGAATAGGTTTGTTTAACTTGCATTGATCCGAATCAACGCAAGTCCCATCAATTAATCACACCACAAAGAACGAAAATATACTGACGTACGTATATGCCATCCGCATTCGCCACTGGGTCCCGTCATCACCCGTTAGGTTAGCTAAATAACGGCAGAGCGGGGACTGGACTAGAGCGGATGTAAAACATATACAACATCTACTAATATATATACCAATATATTATATTTCGCTCAAGGCGTGAAAAGAAATGCAACATCACAGAAATGTACAGCATCACAGAACAATACAGATATCTGGGATCCCCGGGTTTCACAGAGCCACTACTGAAACCCGACGTTCCCCTGGTCGTGTGGATAGCCTGTGCAATGAAATCCTAGACCCCTACGGGCGCGGCAAGTCACCCGCCAAAACCTGAAGCGAGGCAGCCCCCTTCAACTCCGTGAATGGACCACCCAGCACTCCACGAAATCCGGCAACTTGGGCACCCCTCCTGGGTCAACCTGTACCCCCTACGAGTGCGGCGAATATCCCGCCAATCCTAGAGTGAAGCCCCCTCCGTCTCAATGCCATGAGATGCGGACTTGTTGCCCTCTAGAACCCGGCTATCCGTGCACCCCACCGCGGGGTAATCCTAGTACAGAAAGTAAATATACATACAACGGGTACATCGACCGCAACCAGGTCGTACCCCAAAATAATAATACAAACAGGCAGTGACGGCAGTCCACAAGTCGGACGCACGCCCCGCAATATCAAATGTACATAATACCACAACACTGTACTAGCATTGCATCCAGGCTATCCCCCACGACCGATCCGCAACATCACAGCATAAACATAGAACATCAACGTGAAAGTCACGTTCGCAAATCCGTCTAACCGGGCTATAGCAGTTAGACAGGATTTACCGATCGAGTGACATTCACGGTCGCAGATATAAAGTAAATACTGTGAAAAATGTGTTTAAAATTTTCCGATTGACCAAAAATTAACAAGTGGGCCCCCAATCAAAACTGTAGCACTCACAGAAAACCTGGGCCCAATTTTAATATTCCAAAACCCATATTTCAAGCCCAGAAGGCCTCTGTAAAAATTTGGTGAAGTGATCTCCACAGTGCGCGGCGGAAGGGCGGCGGAAAGGGGGTTTTCGCGGCGGTTCCGCGCTCCCACTGTGGAGTTACTTCGTCGAATTTTTACAGAGCTCTTAGATTTTCCAGTACATCAATATTTTACAACCTGAAATATTTTTCGAGACCAAAAAATTTCAACAGAAACTGATGTGCTTGAAATACGCGTTTTCGGGATTTTGTTCGATCGGAAACGTAAAACACATTAAACAAAGCTAGACGAAGTTAATGGCGAGGCTTTGATACCACTGTAAGTGCACGGCGGCGCCCCGGCCGTCGATCCGACGGCCAAAACGCGGAAACGGTGATAAACTTTAAATTTTGCGGACTTAGCAAACCGGCACCACCGCGCACTAAACCCCGGATCGTGCCATTAAACTAATTCTAGGCTAACAAGAGATGGGTTAGAGATATACCGACTGATCCGAGTCCTCCGGTCTTCATCTCCACTCCGATCTCCTCGCGGGATCTACGGTCGTCGCCTCTTCGCCGGAAGGGCACCACGTCGCCTGCATCTTTTACGGGCTCCCGCCTCTATACCGAGGCAACTCGGGCATGAAGCCGGCAACTCGACATGCTCAAGATGTGCTGTAGGTTGTGTAGTGTAGAATGTATGTCTCACTTTTGGGGTATTGGTTGCCTTTTGAAGATGGAGGAATGAAGGTATGAAAAATGGTGCTTTCATTTTTCCTTGTATCAAAAATGGGATGAATGAATGCTACTCTCTCCAAGATGAAGATGAAGCTCTCTCATTTTCTTCTTCTCTCTTTCTTTTCTTAACCATGAATAAATCATCTCCCCTCTTTTGAAATGGTGGAGGAAAACCATATGAAGCAAGAGGGAGGTGAGTGTAGGAAGCATAAGTGGTGACCATATCAAAAGACCAAGAAACATCAACCATGCTTCACACATAAATCAAACCCATACCCTCATTAAAGCAAGTGATGGTGCAAAAGATAATGATGCTATCATAATCAACACTTTTGCAATAAAACCCCTCCACTAAAGTTATTCGCACAATTGCAGATAACCCCCCTCCATCGGAAAAGTCCGGCCGGGAAAGAACAAAGGAAAACCGGCCGGAACGGAAAACAAACTGGCAATTCCAGAAAACTGGTCCCGTAATAAATTACAGGAAAACCCCCATGCTGTGCATACACACCCGCATCTGTATTCCGTCCGGATACAAATGCAATGAGACAAAATCTACACTGTACTATACTAGGATCCGGCTTAAACCAAAGCCGGCTAGTAATATCCGTCCGATCCTGATCCGTGCAATACCGCACGTATCTAATCGAACGCTGCCATATAACCATACGGCCACTAGTACAAACTGTCCAATCCTGATCCGTGCAATACCGCACGTATCTGATCGGACCCTGCCATATCTCCATACGGCCTCTACAGCGTTTCGCCCGAAAGCTTGAGTAACTGAAAGTGTGGTGGACTCTAAAGACTCGTCAATACTATGGCTGTGGATTTAACCACAAGCACGTCAGAGGTATAAGCCAATACGTGACGGGCCACCAGCTATTGACTAAAAGGGACGTCGATGAGCGAACTCATCCTGACACCCTACTGAGCCTGTCAGTGACAATATCCGTACAGTCCGGTCCGTTCGTCTATGAGCATCGCATGTCGGGCCTAGGGGGTTGGTAAAAGTCAGACCCCCAAAAGCGGTACAAGTCGTGTCGGAGTGTAGCCCAGAACACCCTGAGATACTACTGGAATACCTACCAGTAAATCTCCTGCCTTGGCCAAGGTCTTCGTGTAATGGCTCTCCTAGACACAGCGCGACCTCACCCCCAATACCGGGAGAGACGAACCCCTGAAGATCCGCTCACTGCCTCCATGTGGCTCGGGACTGTACCCAACTAAAACCTGTTTGCACGACTCCTTTGAGCCGTGGTAGGGTAGTAATCAAAGTACAGTGGGAACTCACACGAGACAAATGACGATCCCCAGGTCGATGAACTAACCTGTACACATGTCACCAGGGAACTGCTATCTGACGTCAGGTATAAGACCAACTAGCATGTTCCCGGCGAGTCCTGTCCGGTGTACTCATAACCCAATGAGTACCTGTATACATCTTAGGTGAACCAACTGACACCAGTGGCTTGTGAGACCGGCCACCGCCCCTCGTCGGGGTCTCGACTGTATACACTAGTCTACTCTGGAGAATCGATGCCCTGTCTCGAGACTCCTACGACTAGGGACCTTTTAAGGATGTGCTTATAGACTCCAGCTCTCACTTATATGATCGCCCTCATACTGCTGGCAGTCAAGCAAGAATCCTAGGGGCTCTATCAACGTGCAATAGCGACATGTCATGTCACCTAAAGCAGTACACGATGATAAAGGTAAACCAGATAGCATACTATCATCTCGAGTAAGACTGTCCTACCGGGATAGGTCCTCCCTCAATCATTGCAATCACGTGCCTGTGATCCAATAATTGACTCTGAGGGCACTATCTCCAACAGTTCAACCCGTCATTAACTTGATCGCATTAAACCTACCCGTATAACCCTTGACGGAGTCAACAAGGTTATGTGACTGTCCTAACCAATCACATCGTATGCTACAAACAAGCATCACTTAACTACCATACACTATACCTTGACTGAGTCAGTAAACGTAGCTCGAATACTAAGTACTACTCATAGGAAACGACAGAAGGCTACGGCTGGTTTTTGGTGAAAAACCTTTAATGTGACGAACTTGATTTCGTTGAAGGAATCTAGTGATTTCAAAACAAGTGGTGCAAGCTCAATTTTGAAAACTTTTAGTTCTGTGAAAAAACCGAATGGTTTTGAAAAGAATTGAGTGGTTTTGAAATTTGATTCCAACGACATCATTTTAGGTTTATTTCTTACATTAATTAGAATTAATGTGATCCCATCAATTAAACCTATGAATCATAGAAACAACCAAAATAGAATGTACGTATATACCACCCGCATTCGCTATGGGGTCTGGGGACTTCACCGTAAGGTTATTTTACTTATGGCAATGCATGGGCAGGGCTAGCACAGGTGCAAAACATATACAATATTTATATATCATCATCACATGCAGGTAATAAACATCACAGGCATGCAATAATCAAAATGGAATAGCGGATAAATTAGGAGCCCAGTGTTTCATTTGTGCCGCAAACAAAAACCAACATTCCCCGGTCATATGGATAGCTCGAACATCACATAAAACAAAGACCCCTACGAGTGCGGCAACTTACCTGTCAATTCTATAAGTGAGGCAACCATCACTCAATGAAATGAGTGGGCCACCCGTCACTTCATGTAATCCGGTAACTTGAGCACTCCACTATGGGCCTATCCTAAACCTCTATAAGTACGGCGAATAGCTGCCAATTTTAGAGCGAGGCGGCTCGAACTCACCATTGCGAGATGACCACCTACCACACTCCAGAACCCGGCTATTCGAGCACTTCTCCATGGGTTACCATAATACAAGAATAAATGAATATACAATGGTAATATCGACCTCAACCCGGTCATGTTCCAATAAAACAATATACAATAAGCGATAACGACGGTCACAATCCATCTGCTCACCTTGAATAAATGAAGACACGTCATTCTACGATGCGGGGCTATCCACGAAGACTATCCGCCTAAACCATCACAAGATATATAACAAGAACAACACAAGCGTTCAACCCCGTCTAATCGACCTATAGCAATTAGACGACGTTTAGAAACACATACACAAACATAAAGATATAAATGATGAAAATTTTTGATTTTAAAACTTTCAGTGTTGCCAGAATGCAAACATATCAGTAAATGAAATCTGGGCCAAAACAAACATAACCAAAATCCAAGTTTCAATGAGAATAACACCCTGGAAAAATTCTGGCACCTGAAGGAAATAACAAACCGACCAGGTCGGGAATTATGGTGATTTGGACGGTTTCATAGTGGAGTTAGGTCCTTGAACTTTTTTTCCAAGGTTTTATATCTCATAACATGCTCTATGCAATTGTTTAAAAAAAATTCAGAGACCAAAATTTTTTTCGAATAGAAACTTGAGTTTTAGGGTTTTGAAAAACGGAAATTTTTAGTTTCGAAACGTAAACATCGTCTAATACTAGTTTAAGTGTTTGGGTGGCTCTGATACCATGTAAGTATCGATCAGCGCAGCGAAAACCAACCGTGGCGCCTATAGGTCCCTCACCATCTACTTTTTACGTTGTACCCTCGCGACAGACTACAACCCGCCAGACCAATCCGCATGGGGCACCCCCGGGGTAAGATCCCGCGCTTCGCCACTACTGTCACATAGTGAGAAATTCCCATGGGTTGACATCCTTGCCTACTAGTTCTGATACCATGTAAGTAGACGCTCGTGCTCATGCCGCTGCCTAGCGGCCAAGGCGGAATACAAAACAAAAATTTGTAAAAAAGAGCACGAATTTCTACGACCTTGAATCGATTCTAAATACTAAATTAGTAACAAGAAGGAGATTAATTACTCGGATAGATAATATATACCTTTATAGTAATGTCCTTCTTTTTCTTTCCACTTTTTTAGCTTCCAGATCGACCGGGAATGAGCTTGAGAGTCGGTCTTTCTTGTCGAAGATGATCCACCTGAAGAAAACCCTGGCTAAGGTTTTAGCTTCACACTAATATAATAAGTGAAGCAACTAGTGAACAAGACTTGCTAGGAATTGGTCACTAGAGAAGTAGTGTTAATCTCTAAATTTTCTTTCTTCTCTTTTTCTTTTCTCTATTTTCTAAAACTCAAGAGAAGAGGAAGAAGAAGTTAAAGGTGAAGATGAGCAAGCATAGCAAGATGAAATCTTATCTTCTTTATTTTCCTTTTCTCTTTTCTTTTATGTTTTGAATGGGTGGAATTG
This sequence comes from Agapanthus africanus, assembly GCA_030015575.1. Lineage (NCBI taxonomy): Eukaryota > Viridiplantae > Streptophyta > Magnoliopsida > Asparagales > Amaryllidaceae > Agapanthus > Agapanthus africanus. Next base: position 338,222,341 of record JASDDO010000008.1, read on the forward strand.
TGACTCACCATGGTGAGTCACAGGTCCACACCATTCTTACAAAATCAAGAAGAGATGAGAAAAGAAGAGAAAGCCACCTCATTTGTACACACACACACACACACTAATACAAGTATATGGTACAAATTCATATACCTGTATTCGTATCAAAATATATACACCCGTATTCAAATCAAAATACATACACCCGTATTCGTATAAAATACGAAGACCCGTATTTATATCAAGACACAAATATCCGTATTTATACAAATACCCATATTCGTATAAATACCGTATTCGTGTTAAAATAAAAATACAGTAAAAGAGAGATACCAAAAGAGATATATAATACTTGCTCACATTTAATCCAAATGTGATAATCTGGCTATCTTTCAAACCATCTAGTATTAACAAAATGTACGTGTACAAAACACGTATTTAATTAAACCTAAATACGTATAAAAATACGTACACTACATCGTTTCGACTGAACTGGGAAACCCTCTGTGTGGGACTCTAAAGACTCGGCAATACGCTGGCAGTGGGTTTAACCACAAGCACGTCAGCGGCACTAGCTGTACGTAACGGCTGTCCAAGTATTGAACAAAAAGAAGGTCGACAAGCAAACTCATCTGTATCTCTACTGATCCTGAAAGTGATAATCTCTGTACAATATGGTCTCTTCATTTGAGAGTATCATATATCGGGTCTAGGGGTGGAAAACGTCAGACCTCTAATAACCCGATAAGTCGTGTCGATGTGGCTCAAAACCATCCCAAGAAACTACCGATCTCACAATCAGTAAATCTCAACTGCCTTGTCTAAGGTCTTATGATGATGACCAATTGAACACAGCGCGACATCGACTCCCTATACCGGAAGAGACGAATCCTTTCTATCGCTCACTGCCACAAGTGCTTCGGGACTGTATCCAACTAAAACCTGTTTGCACGACTCTTTAAAGCCGTGGTAGGGTAGTAATCTAAGTACAGTGGGAACACACTGTTAGTTATATGTATGCCCTAGAGGCCATTACTGTACATTGGATGTATATTGTAGTGGATGCTAGGACATATATAGGGAGGACTTTCTTGCTCGACATGATAGTATGCTATCTGGTTACTCTTTACCTTAACGTGTACACTGATTGTCTCTCTGTTACATGTTGGTAAAGCCCTTAGGATGTGTGCTTGACTACCTGGACTATGATGCGGATCATACTAGTGGGGACATGGTAGTCCATAAGTACATCCTTCAAGGTCCCTAGTCGTCGGTATATCGAGACGGGGCATCGATATACCAGAGTAGACTAGCGTATACCCTCTCGACCCATACAGATGGGCGATGGATGATCCCATATCCATTGGTGTTTGACATCAGAGATGATATACGGGTGCTCAGTGGAGACTGGGTACACTGGACGGACTCGCCGAGAACTCCCAGATGGTATTATACCTTACGTCAGATGGCAGTTCTCTGGTGACACTGGTATAGGTTAGTCTGTAGACCCGAGATCGTCATAGAGTCTTGTGTGATTCCCACTGTGCTTTGATTTCCACCTTACCACGTCCAAGAGGGCATACAAAACGGTGGTTTCAATGAGCGATAGGAGGGGATTCGTCTCTCCCGGTATAGGGAGTTGATGTTGCGCTGTGTTCGATTGGCTATAACCGGAAATCCCTGGCCAGGGTTGCTGAGATTTACTGGTAAGTGTTACCAGTAGTTTCTCGAACTGTTATAGACCTCATATCGACACGACTTATCGAGCTATTGGGGTCTGACGTTTACCACCCCTAGGCAAGATATGCGACATATCAGACGAACAGACCGGACTGTACGGTAAGTGTTACTGGTTGGATTCACAGGAGTGTGAGCGGGCTTGCTCGTCGATCTTCTGATCGCTCAATACCCGGATGGCCGTTACGTTTAGCAGACCGCTTGCGGCTTGTGGGTGTTTGATATGATCATCACCTGCTGCCGGCGTATTGACGAGTCTTTAGAGTCCTACACAGATGTTTCCTGGCTCAAGCGAAACGAAATAGGAGCGCATATGAGATATGTGCGGGACCGAGAATTATACCAGTATGTGATACTGTATTCTATTCTCGCGATTTGTATCATTGGTCGGTTATATGTGATATAGCCGGGTTACCGAATCAAGTGTTGATTCGATACATTGATACACTTGATATTAGTCGGTTATATGCGATATGACCGGATCGTTAAATCAAGTGTTGATTTAATGATTTAATGTATAATTATATATTTGATATATTACTTTACATTAACTAGTATTATTTCACTTAAAAAGGATTTTCTCACTTGACGTGCACATTGTATATGTGATATATTTTTTTGTGCACTTGATTGTATCATGTTTGATGATACATGAAAGTTTGTGTGTATGATTAAACCATGGTTATGTTAATGGTTAGGGTTTTGTTTATTTACTTATTCATTTATTTATTTATTCATTAATTCATTTTTGGGCAAAAATAAAATGGTGGCTTAGTTTGTTTTGTTGTTGAAACTTCATGAAGCTTTGAAGCATTGACCATTTTGTTTGTTAGCCTTAACCTAACCATTAAACCTAACCCTATTTTATTCTCTACACTTAACTATGGTTGCTATTATGATAAGAATGAATGGGATTTTCTTTTTATGTGAATTCTTTTTATTCTTATCATATTCTTTTTCTTCTTCCTCTTCTTCTTCAAGAAGAAAAAGCTTGCTAGCTTCAATGGTGAAATGAGAAAAAGAGTGAGAAATCCAAATCTAAAGTGAACCCACTTCATATTTCTTCATCCTCTACCACTTGCCAAGTAGTATAGGGTGTTTTCTTCACAAGTTTCTTGACTTGGTGAAGTTGGAGCTTGATCTTGAGTTGCCTCGACGTAGATCATCTTCGGCATCGAAGTCGACGACCTAGCCCGATCATTTCTTCGATGAAACCACCGCGAGAGTCCGGGATCCGATGGGTACAGCGGAGGGACTTCATCACGGAGCTATGGAGGTGGAGGACCGGATCTACAAAGGTTTTATTTCCGTTCACTTATTAGTAAAGCAGTTTACTAGTTGTAGTTATCGCCTATTCTCTAGTTAACGATCTATATTAGGGTTTCTCGGCACCGGAAAAATTTGAATTTGACATGTTTGATGCCTTGTGAGACCTCCTTAGTGTGCCTAGGAAGCCTACACACACTCGAGACGAATGAAGATGTTAGGTCTAAAGGCTAACCTGTATCAATGTCATCTAGATGTTAGGTCTATATTAGGATGTCGGGAATCTTGTTGAATTTCCCGACTTGATATTGAAAAGATTTTTCGATAATGAGACTAAAATGTGGGGTTTATAACTGTTAGGCATGTGATGTCTAAGGAATTCATTTGATTAGGCGTGCGATATCTAAAGAGGTTGCGGATTCCAACTGTTGTAGTTTTACACTTTCTTTTCTGTGACCTTAAGTGTAGTATGTAGTGGTATTGCCGGTTGTCGTTGCTATGCGTCGACGACAATCGGTGTATGCATACTTACTTACGTTGATGACATATGATGTTATGTGTTGCTGGATATGTTATATTGGATCGTCGCGTTTGAATAGCCGGGGGTTTTATGTGAGATGAGTGTTTTTCTTTTTCATTCATGTAAAAACTTGTATGTAATATTCTTTTATTGGGGCACTTCCAAGTTGCGGAAGTTGTCACCGTTTGTATATTATTTACTTTTCCGCACTAGGATAGACCCAAGGAGGAGAGCACAAGTAACCGGGTTCTGGAGTCCAGTGGGAGACCAACTCGAGGAGTCGAGTCCGGGTCTCCTAACTCTAGAATTGGTAGGGTTGCTTACCGCTCTCGTAGAGGTCTAGGGGTGTGGGTTTGTCTATTCATCGCGACCGTGGAATCTGTGTTTTATACTGGCTCATATTGAAAACACGGACGTCCTAGTATATCCAATGTTTCATATGTTTCTTCTGCTGCGATATCTGTGATGTGATCATTTGATATGTTCTGTGATAAATACTGTATATAGTATATATGATATATTATATAGATGTTACTTATGTTTTACACCCGCGCTAGCCCTGCCCCGCTCTGCCGTTAGTTACCTAACCTAACGGTGCACGAGGGGACATCGAGGCGAATGCAGATGGCATAAGTGTACGTCGTATTTATCTGTGATGTTTAGGTGCATAAATGATGGGACTTCATTAATGTGATTAATGAAAATAAAAGAAACCTAAGATGTTGTGGAATCGAATTTCAAAATAAAAACAGGTAGCTACAGTTCTTGCTTTGCATCGCGGTGTTCCTTGTAGAACATCCTGCACCTTATTCGATGAGGAAAGGACCGAGATCCCTTTACCGGGAGTGACTCCTTTAGCAATAACTGGCAGATGCTACACACTCGGTTTGTCTTTTGATCGCTTCTATAGTTTCTGCTTTCCACAGTGATATATATGATATGTCCCGCACCTTATTCGACGAGGAAAGGGTCGACGATCCCTTCACCGGGAGTGACCCCTTTAGCAAAACTAGAAAAGCTTCAAAAACACTCCATTTCAAAATTCATTCGATCCTACAACGATATCAAGTTCATTACGCAATAGGTTTTCATAAAAACCTGTCGTAGCCCTCCGTCATTTCAGATAAGTTGTATATAGTATTCGTGCTACATTTGTTGGCTTTCGTCAAGGTGCAGTGTGCGGTAGCTATATGCTGCTTATCTGCTGCATATGATGCGATTGGATTAGGGTAGTCGTGCGGCTTTGTTGGCTTTCGTCAAGGGTCGTGCGGGTGGGTTTAATTCAATCAAGAAATGACGGGTTGAACTTGACTAGCGGGCTATGGTTTGTTGGCTTTCGTCAAGGTCATAGCACGTTAGGGGCAAAATTATCAGGAATTTCAAGTGTTGAAATTTGCAATGAGATTGCATACCTTCTATGAGATAGTTGGATCCCGATACCCACTGCGAGTAATTGTTACTCCTGGGAGAGTTTTACACATTACGATTAGCCGATCAAGTAGGTGTCTAGAAAGGTATCAACGGGGTTACGCCTCTGGGAAAACGAGGTTTACTGTAATTAGGTCCGTGCGAAAGCATGGGGAACCCCCCTCAAAGTACCGACACTGGCCTGGCTGAAAGATTGGCAAACTTATAGCGTGTAATTAATCCCGGCTAGTCTTTCCTTTTAGGGTTTGAAGGAAGATTTGATAAAAACAGTGGGAGCCATCCTGATTAGATAAAATAATAACTAATCTGATCTTGCAAGAGCACACGTAAAGTGTTTTCTTCTCTCTCTCTCCAGGTAGCGACCATATCACGCCTTAATCAAGATAATAATACGGATTATTGACCGAACCCGTTTGTTATACTGAGCTGGGGAACGTTGGTCCCGCTCCAACTTATAATTGTTATAAGACAGAGCAGGAAATTGGGGAATACCAGAATTCCTATGCCGCCCAAAGGAAGAAAGTGCATGATGATGCATCTTCTTCGGGTGTGTTCATTACAAAGAACTGTTTCTCTGTATCCTCTACGTCCTGGGTATTTGATACCGGATCAGGATCCCAGATATGTAATCTGTTACATAGGGCTACAAATAGGTAGAGAATTGAGAACGGGTGATAAGTTTCATGAGACAGAAAACGGGGCAAGTGTTGCAGCCAAGTCTGTTGGTCACTGTCACCCTGTATTACAGAATACATTGATTCTGAACAAATATTATTAGATACCGAACCTGATATACAAAATCATATCAGTCTCTTTATTTAGATAAAGAAATGATATAATTTTGTATTGTTGGATAATGTTTTGAACATTTCCTATTTCAAAAGTTGATCGGTTCAGGCACGTTATCTAAAAGCATTAACGTTCTAAATCAAACTACAGTTCCTTGTATACAAAACACACACAAGAGGAAGAGTTCAGAAATGAACGAATCCTTCTTGAGGCATTGTAGACTAGGTCATATCAATGCGACCCAACTCGCTGAAGTTACATTTAGATGCATATTTAAATTAGTTTGAATTTACATCTTGTGAAACTTGCCAGTCATGTCACAAAGATAAGATGACCATAGCTCTGTTTAATGGAAACAGAGAAAGAGTTAGTAAACTCTTGGGATTGATACATGTTGATGTATGTAAGGTCCCCTGTCTACATATGCCAAGACTGGTTCTTTGTACTTCATTGCATTCTCTGATGATCTCTCAAGATTCAGACATATGTTCCTGTTGAAACACAAGTCCGAAGCTTTTGAGATATTCACAGAATATAAGTTAGAAGTAGAGAACCAAAACGGGTATAAGTATTATGTCCTTTGATGTGATCAAGGAGGAGAATACTTGAGCACGGAATTTCTGGACTATTCTAAAGGAGAATGAGATTCTCTCTCAGTGTTACTCCTCCGTATACACCACAGCACCTCGGTGTATCGGGGCGGAGCAATCACACCCTATATGATATGGTGTGCTCTATGATGAGTACTACTGAGTTTCCTATTTCCTTTTGGGAGCTATGCGCTTGAGAAACTGCATACCTATTGAATAGGGTTCGAATCAAATATGTGCCTACCACTCCATATGAGATATGGTATGGGAAGAGCCCATATCTTAAGTTTGTTAAGATTTGGGGTTGTCCGGTCTATGTCTAAAAGCAAAATCCGGACAAGATCGAGGCAAGGCCTGTTCTGTAGAACTGGAAACGTTCCAGCTATACAGACTACAGAAGATGATTTGATAGAACCAAAGGATTCAGTAGATTCCAACGAACCTCAGCCTCTCCGCCGATCTAGTAGGGTTCCTCACCCACCTGAGAGATACTTCGGTTTCTCTATGACAGGGGGAGCGAGGATTGCATCATGAGATGATGACCCAACTAGTTTCGAGCTGGCCATCAGGAGTATGACTCTGTAAGAATGGATGGATGCTTAGCGATCTGAGATGGAATCCTTATACACCAACAAAGTATAGACTTTGGTTGCAATATCTGAAGGGTTAAATCCCCATCAGGAGCAAGTATATCTTGAGAAGATTACTTGGTGTACATGGAAAAGTTGAGACTTTCAAAGCTAGACTTGTTAAAGGTTTGCATCATAGACCAGTGATGGATAATGATAAAACCTTTTCAGTAGTTATGCTTAAGTCTGTCCAGATCCTACTTGCCACGGCTAGATACCATGACTACGATATCTGGTGGTTGGGTGTCATGACTACTTTTCTACATGATGTTTTGGAAGAGAGCGTCTATAAGTACACAGCCAGAGGGCTTCGTAGACAGTGGGAGCAGCGGAAACGTGTGCAAGATGTTTTATGTGATGAAGCAGGCATCGCGGAGTTGGAACATCTGTTTTGATGAGTTAGTCAAATAGTTTGACATCATCAAAATGGTAGATGAACCTTGTATATACAAAAAGGTAGTAGAGAGTATGGTAGTGATCCTCGTAGAGTACGTGGATGACATACTCTTGATAGGGAAGGAGTTTCCTATGCTACGCTCGGTCGACCTCCGCTTATCACATGGATTCTCCATATAGGATCAAAGTGATACCTCCTAAATCCTGAGTTTCATCTATGAGATAGATGTTATTTGGGTGTTAGAATACTCACTAGCTGTAGTGAGATGGTATCAATTGATCCTGGAGAGAATCACTGGAAAGGTTCCAGGGTGATAAAGACGACTGAATGTCAGTCACAGGCATTGTCTTTACCCTCAGTAAAGGGACGGTATGTTGGAAGAGTTCCAAGCTAGATACCGTGGCATACTAGACGATAAAGGCTGGATACATCGCTACTTAAGATGCTACCAAAGAGGCTGTCTGGGTGTATATTAGTTCATGAGATGAACTTAGTCCCCCCCCCCATTGTGTGACAATGGAGTTGTGGCTTATGCCAAGGAACGTCTGTCCCATCAGTGATCCAGACATATTCTAAGGCAGTATCACCTGATCATGGAGATAGTTGATATCCAGGGTGATCGAGGCTAGGAGAGTAGACTCAGAGGATAACACGCCGGATCCACTCACGAAGGCCTATTCCCAAAGAGAGACTTTTATGGGATGGTTGAGTATAAGATACTACAACCACTGCTACAGATGGCCCTAGTGCAAGTAGGAGATTGTTAGTTATATGTATGCCCTAGAGGCCATTACTGTACATTGGATGTATATTGTAGTGGATGCTGGGACATATATAGGGAGGACTTTCTTGCTCGACATGATAGTATGCTATCTGATTACTCTTTACCTTAACGTGTACACTGATTGTCTCTCTGTTACATGTTGGTAAAGCCCTTAGGCTGTGTGCTTGACTACCTGGACTATGATGCGGATCATACTAGTGGGGACATGGTAGTCCATAAGTACATCCTTCAAGGTCCCTAGTCGTCGGTATATCGAGACGGGGCATCGATATACCAGAGTAGACTAGCGTATACCCTCTCGACCCATACAGATGGGCGATGGATGATCCCATATCCATTGGTGTTTGACATCAGAGATGATATACGGGTGCTCAGTGGAGCCTGGGTACACTGGACGGACTCGCCGAGAACTCCCAGATGGTATTATACCTTACGTCAGATGGCAGTTCTCTGGTGACACTGGTACAGGTTAGTCTGTAGACCCGAGATCGTCATAGAGTCTTGTGTGATTCCCACTGTGCTTTGATTTCCACCTTACCACGTCCAAGAGGGCGTGCAAAACGGTGGTTTTTGGGTACAGTCCCGAATCACATGGAGGCAATGAGCGATAGGAGGGGATTCGTCTCTCCCGGTATAGGGAGTTGATGTTGCGCTGTGTTCGATTGGCTATAACCGGAAATCCCTGGCCAGGGTTGCTGAGATTTACTGGTAAGTGTTACCAGTAGTTTCTTGAACTGTTATAGACCTCATATCGACACGACTTATCGAGCTATTGGGGTCTGAAGTTTACCACCCCTAGGCAAGATATGCGACATATCAGACGAACAGACCGGACTGTACGGTAAGTGTTACTGGTTGGATTCACAGGAGTGTGAGCGGGCTTGCTCGTCGATCTTCTGATCGCTCAATACCCGGGTGGCCGTTACGTTTAGCAGACCGCTTGCGGCTTGTGGGTGTTTGATATGATCATCACCTGCTGCCGGCGTATTGACGAGTCTTTAGAGTCCTACACAGATGTTTCCTGGCTCAAGCGAAACGAAATAGGAGCGCATATGAGATATGTGCGGGACCGAGAATTATACCAGTATGTGGTACTGTATTCTATTCTCGCGATTTGTATCATTGGTCGGTTATATGTGATATAGCCGGGTTATCGAATCAAGTGTTGATTCGATACATTGATACACTTGATATTAGTCGGTTATATGCGATATGACCGGATCGTTAAATCAAGTGTTGATTTAATGATTTAATGTATATTATATATTTTATATATTACTTTACATTAACTAGTATTAGTTCACTTAAAAAGGATTTTCTCACTTGATGTGCACATTGTATATGTGATATATTTTTTTGTGCACTTGATTGTATCATGTTTGATGATACATGAAAGTTTGTGTGTATGATTAAACCATGGTTATGTTAATGGTTAGGGTTTTGTTTATTTACTTATTCATTTATTTATTTATTCATTAATTCATTTTTGGGCAAAAATAAAATGGTGGCTTAGTTTGTTTTGTTGTTGAAACTTCATGAAGCTTTGAAGCATTGACCATTTTGTTTGTTAGCCTTAACCTAACCATTAAACCTAACCCTAGTTTATTCTCTACACTTAACCATGGTTGCTATTATGATAAGATTGAATGGGATTTTCTTTTTATGTGAATTCTTTTTATTCTTATCATATTCTTTTTCTTCTTCCTCTTCTTCTTCAAGAAGAAAAAGCTTGCTGGCTTCAATGGTGAAATGAGAAAAAGAGTGAGAAATCCAAATCTAAAGTAAACCCACTTCCTATTTCTTCATCCTCTACCACTTGCCAAGTAGTATAGGGTGTTTTCTTCACAAGTTTCTTGACTTGGTGAAGTTGGAGCTTGATCTTGAGTTGCCTCGACGTAGATCATCTTCGGCATCGAAGTCGACGACCTAGCCCGATCATTTCTTCGATGAAACCACCGCGAGAGTCCGGGATCCGATGGGTAGAGCGGAGGGACTTCATCACGGAGCTATGGAGGTGGAGGACCGGATCTACAAAGGTTGTATTTCCGTTCACTTATTAGTAAAGCAGTTTACTAGTTGCAGTTATCGCCTATTCTCTAGTTAACGATCTATATTAGGGTTTCTCGGCACCGGAAAAATTTGAATTTGGCATGGTTGATGCCTTGTGAGACCTCCTTGGTGTGCCTAGGAACCCTACACACACTCGAGACGAATGAAGATGTTAGGTCTAAAGGCTAACCTGTATCAATGTCATCAGAGAACTGCTATCTGACGATAGATATATTACCATCTAGAAGTTCTCGGCGAGTTCGTCCAGTGTAACTCGCAACCTAATGAGCACCTGTATACTATCTTTAGTGTCGTACACCAATGGCTGTGGAACATACCACCTTCCCTCACGGGAATAAGAAATGTATACACTAGTCTAATCCAGAGTTTCGATGCCCTGTCTCAAAACTCCAACGACTAGGGACAATTTAAAGATGTACTTATAGACTACCTAGACCCCATGAGTATGATCGCCATCATACTCTAGTAGTCAAGCAAAGATCCTATGGGCTTTACCAATATGTATTCGAGATACGTAATATATAAATAGAACATATAACACATGTTGAGGCAAAAAACAAACCAGATAGCACACTATCATATCAAGCAATATTATCATATATATATATATATATATAAATATATATATCCTAAGCATCCATATATAATATACAATCATGTACTATAAAATAATGGTCTCTAGGGCATACCTATCCAACAGTATCAACGTTCAGAAGTTTGGACTTAGGAATAGGGACTATCTTTCAGATTTATTTCTATTCGCAGACTAGTGACTCCTTCATCTTACTAACCCTTGGGACAACAGCTCATGACCACGTATTACTAGCTTTATTCTAAAACATCTAATTTTCTTGTTTTTTTTAAATCTCTTCCTCTCTTTTATATTCGAAAATCTAAAATAAAATGAAAAGAAAAACCAAAAATATAATATTTTTTTTAAATAATTGTTACAAAACCACCCCCGATACTTATGCTAAACAATGTCCTCATTGTGTTTGAGTAGTACCTTGTTATACCCGCATAGTTATACTTACTTTTTTCGAAATCTTTCCGGTTTTAAATTCTCAATTCCTACAAAAAAAGATGTCGGTCTACATTTTGGTACCCAAACTTTCTTGGGTTTATGAGGGTTTGTTTTGGAGACCCATTTCAAATTGGGATATAAAATATATTTCTTTTCAACTCATAAGAATATACAAAGTGACCATGTGCACCACAATAGAGACAAGTTTGATTAGATGTACCCATGGAACTAGATTTATGATTACAATAGTGATTGACAAATTTAGATGAAAAGGGTTTTTGAAAATTTAAAGTTTTAAAATCAAAATCACCTTTATTTAAAAAGTTTTCCCCTTTGTTTGGAAAAGGATCAATCTTTTTCTTTATCAATGCGTCTTGAGAATTATAGGATAATTTTAAAGAATCAATTTCTCTTTTGTAACGACCCTATAATCCCTGTACAATTGTAACATATTCAATATATAGAAAGGTGTATTTCAGCCTGACTATGTGTTATAAGTTAAATTTGTCCAATAAAAGCAAGAAACAACTTGTATCTCATTGGTTAAAACTCTCGACTGTTATTCTTTAGCCTGCGTGTTTGAATCCCATCAGCCCCAATTATTTTTAATATTTTTCTTTTTAACTTTTCAAAAGCCCAATAGTTGCACGTGTATTAAGTAAGTCCACGTTGCCCACCCCGGTGCTTGCGGGGAGGCGGAAAACGGAATAAAAATCGGATTTTTACTACTCTAGGCAACATGGACTAGACAAAGAAGGATCTTTGCTAAACAAAACTAGCTAAAAGCTAACTAGAAATTAACTACAAGGAAGAATGGTTATACCTAGGGCTTTATGTCCTTCTCTCCTTGCTCCTTGGAGTGTAAGAAAGAGATCGCCTTGTCGCCTTCTCGAGTCGAAGAAGGATCCACCCGAAAGCCTCAACCTTTGGCTTCAACTCCAAGCTAGAAATAACTAAGGTGCTAGAAGTGCTAATCCTAGAACCCTAGATGAGAGTAGAGATTATCTAGAAGAGGTTTTCTCTCAAGCTCAAGTGTTTCTCAACACATGAGAGGGGAGAGCTTGAGGAAGAGGAAGAGCAAGAGAGAGAAAGTATATGATAGAATGAGAGAATAACAAGCCATTCTCACATATATGTGTGAATTATAAAAAATAGATAATTAGCTAGATAATTATCATGGTTAATCAAGACATGACCATTATCATTTCACATTAAATGAAAATTGCAAGGATCAAAGAGCATCTTTTATATGGAATGATCATGGTCAACATGTCAACTAAGGTCAACAAGTCAAGTATGGTCAAAATGTCAACAACCCTAACCATGCACAATTATATATAGCTAATATCAATTAATTATAATACACACATAAGCATTAGGGTTAATAAAATGACAATGGTCATTAACCCTAATCAAAGTCCTCTTCCTCTGTCTCAATCAACTGTGCATACGCACCCGCATTCGTGATCCGAGGAACACGAATACAAAGAGATAAAACCAATCCCAAATCATATACTAGGATCCGGCTTAAACCAAAGCCCGCTAGTATAAGTTGTCCGGACAGCAAACGTGCACAAGTGCGCGGATGTGAACGAACCCTGTCGCAAAACCATGCGACCTCTACTCATTTTGCCTAAAGGCGAATAGCTCTCTGTGTGGGACTCTAAAGACTCGACACTACGCTGGCAGTGGGTTTAACCACAGACCGCAAGCGGCACTAGCTGTACGTAACGGTCCCCAGGTAGAAGCCGATAAGAAGACTGACGAGGTGACCCCATCTAAACTCCTACTGAGCCTGTATGTGACAGTCTCCATACAGTCCGGTCTGTTCGTCTGATACATCGCATGACGGGCCTAGGGGGCGGTGAACGTAAGTCCCCTAATAGCGGTATAAGTCGTGTCGGAGTGTAGCCCAGAACACCCTGAGATAACACTGGAAACCTGCTAGTATATCTTGCTTGCCCTGGCCAGGGATTACTTGTGTAATGGCTCTCCTGGACACAGCGTGATGTAAACCCCCAATACCGGGAGAGACGAATCCTGTCTAACCGTCACTGCCTCCAAGTGCTTCGGGACTGCACCCAAAAACTACCTGTTTGCACGACTCCTTTGAGTCGTGGTAGGGTAGTAATCAAAGTGCAGTGGGAACACACTCGAGGCGAAGTGACAGTGTCAAGTCAACGGACTAAGCTGTACTCATGTCACCTGGGAACTGATAACTGACGATAGGTATAATACCAACCAACAGTTCCCGACGAGTCCTGTCCAGTGTACTTGTAACCTAACGAGCACCCGCATACTATCTCAAGCATGACGTACTGATGGCTGTGGGATAGACCGTCTCCCACGCTGGGATGAGAAGCGCATACGCTAGTCTACTCCGGAGTATCGATGCCCTGTCTCGATAGTCCAACGACTAGGGACATGTATAAGGATGTGCTTATGGATTACCCAGCCCCCACGAGTGTGAGCGCCATCACAACGCTGGTAATCAAGCAAAGATCCTAAGGGCTCTACTAATATGTATATATAAGCGATATGCTAAAAGAAACACATGCACATATTGAAGTAGAGACAAACCAAGTAGCATACTACCATTTCGAGCAAGATTGTATATACAACTGTGAATATCCCAAGCTTCCATCAAGTAATATACATACTAGTATGATACAGTAATGGCCTCTAGGGCATATACACTAACAATCTCCTACTTGCACTAAGGCCATGTACTGGCGTATCGAAGACCTATCATCTCGATCATCCGCTCGAACTGAGTCTGGGGCAAGGCCTTGGTGAATGGATCTGCAGTGTTATCTTCTGAAGCAACCCTCCGAACCTCGATCTCCTGGTGATCCACGATCTCCCTGATCAGGTGATACCGCCTCAAGATGTGTCTGGATTTCTGATGGGACCTGGGTTCCTTCGCTAAAGCTATAGCCCCGTTGTTGTCGCAATACAGAGGTATTGGGTCAACAATGGACGGAACCACCTGAAGTTCTTTCAAGAACTTCCTCATCCAGACAGCTTCTTTTGCGGCATCAGATGCAGCGATGTATTCCGCTTCCATAGTCGAGTCAGCAACGGTTTCCTGTTTGGAGCTCTTCCAACACACCGCCCCTCCATTGAGGGTAAAGACAAAACCCGACATGGACTTGGAATCATCCTTGTCACTCTGGAAGCTGGAGTCAGCAAAGGCCTCAATCTGGAGGTCTTTTCCGCCATACACCAAGAACATCTCCTTAGTCCTTCTCAGGTACTTGAGAATGTTCTTTACCGCTATCCAATGTTTCTCCCCAGGGTTTGACTGATACCTGCTTACCACACTCAGTGCATAAGCCACATCTGGTCTGGTACACAACATCGCATACATTATAGAGCCTACCGCAGAAGCGTAGGGTTTAATAGACATGCGATCCCTCTCCAAATCAGTCTTGGGAGACATCTCTTTGGAGAGGGTGATCCCGTGACAAGCCGGTAGATTACCGCGCTTGGAATCTTCCATACTGAATCTTTTCAGTATGGTGTCGATGTACCTGGACTTTGAAAGTCCTAATATCCTCTTGGATCTGTCACGGTAGATCCGGACACCCAGAATGTAAGAGGCATCACCCAGGTCTTTCATGGAGAACCTGTGTGACAAGAACCCCTTGACAGATTGTAGCATAGGAATGTCATTTCCTATTAAGAGAATGTCATCCATGTATAAAATGAGGAATACTACAGTTCTCGCTACAAATCTACAATAGATGCATGGTTCATCTGGATTTTTGATGAAGCCATATTCCTTGACCGTTTCATCAAAACAGATGTTCCAACTCCGCGATGCCTGCTTTAGTCCATAAATGGACTTAAGCAACTTGCACACCTTTCCGCTGCTCCCACTCTGAATGAAACCCTCTGGCTGGTCCATATAGACACACTCCTCTAAATTTCCATTTAGAAAAGCGGTCTTTACGTCCATCTGCCAAATCTCATAATCGTGAAAGGCAGCAATGGCAAGAAGGATCCGAATGGATTTCAGCATAGCTACTGGAGAAAAGGTTTCGTCATAGTCCAAACCAGGTCGCTGACGAAAACCCTTCGCAACCAGTCTAGCTTTATAGGTCTCAACCTGTCCATCTACACCAATCTTCCTTTTGAAGATCCACTTGCATTCTACGGGTTTTACCCCATCTGGAGCAATGTCCAACGTCCATACTTTGTTGGTGTACATGGACTCCATTTCGGCCCGCATTGCATCCAACCATTTTACCGAGTCAACGCTCTGAATGGCTTGCTGGAAGCTAGTAGGCTCATCACAATCTATGATGCAATCCTCTCTATCCCCATCTATGAGAAAACCGTAGTATCTCTCGGGCGGATGAGACTGCCTACTACTCCTGCGGAGTGGCGTGGGAATGTCCTGATCTTTCGAACCCTCTGGTTCTACTAAGCTTTCAGTAATAGCTCGTGGTTCTGGAATTTCTTCCAGTTCTATTGCGCTCCCACTTAATTCTTTTTCTATGAACTGGTGTTCTAGAAAGTGGGCATGGCGAGAAACAAAAACCTTTTGTTCCTCTTCGCAATAGAAGAAATATCCCTTGGAGTTCTTTGGATATCCCACAAACTTGCACTGTACTGAGCGTGCCTCGAGCTTGTCCGCATGCTGCTTTTTTACAAAAGCTGGACATCCCCATGTCTTAATGTGATTAAGATAGGGTCTCTTCCCACACCACATCTGATATGGTGTAGTAGGCACACTCTTAGTTGGAACTCGGTTCAAAAGGTATGCAGCTGATTCTAGCGCATATCCCCAGAACGATCGCGGCAACTCAGCGTTACTCATCATGGACCTACCATATCCAATAGGGTTCGGTTTCGTCTCTCCGATACACCGTTATGTTGCGGAGTGTATGGAGGGGTAAGCTGAGAGAGAATTCCATTCTCTTTTAAGTAACCCAGGAACTCGGCATTCAAGTATTCACCACCTCGATCAGATCTCAGTGTCTTGATACTTTTGCCTGTTTGTTTTTCTACTTTATTCTTATATTCCTGGAATTTTTCAAAAGCCTCGGATTTATGTTTCATTAAGAAGACATAACCGTACCTTGAAAAGTCATCCGTAAAAGTAATGAAGTAAGAATAACCGCTTCGCGCATGCGTAGACATTGGACCGCACACGTCGCTGTGTATGAGTCCCAAGAGCTCGCTCGCTCTTATTCCGTGTCCAGTGAACGGAGTCTTTGTCATCTTTCCTTTGAGACAGGATTGACAAGTTGCATACGATTGTTATTCGAACGGATCCAAATATCCTTCTGTATGTAACTTAGTCAACCTTCTCTCATTGATGTGACCCAGTCTACAATGCCATAAGAAAGTTTTATTGATTTCTGGAGACTTTTTTTTGTGTGTATTCTGGACATTGAAAATCTGTGGTTGGTTTAATACGTATATACCGTTGTTCAATGTACCTGACCCAATCAAAACTTGATTAAGGTGAATGTTCACTACATTACTTACAAATGCAAATTCATAACCTTCTTTAGATAATAAAGATACAGAAATGATATTACAGGTTGCATTTGGTACATAATAACAACTACGCAAAACCAAATGTCCATCCGACAATCCCAGGTGATAGTCCCCCACGGCCTCAGCATCCATGCTAGCACCGTTTGCAACTCTGAGGGTCATGTCACCTGCGTTCAAAACTCTACGCTTTCTCAACTACAAAGAATTACAGATATGAGATCCTGATCCGGTATCCAATACCCAGGATGTAGAGTTTATTGATAGACAGTTTTCAATAACATACACACCTGAAGCTGAAGCCGCAACTCGCTTCAAATCCTGGGTTCTAGTCTTCCAAGCCTTGCAATTCTGTTTCCAGTGACCACTTTTGTGACAGTAGAAGCATTCTTCCTTCCCAACTAGCTTTCCCGCTACCTTTGTTGCCTTTCCTTTTCCCTTCGTATCCACTTTACTGACACCGCCTCTTGGTTTGGCGGAGGCTTTCTTCTTCTTACCCTTGGCTTTCGCCCTGGACCTAGAAGAGGAAGATCCTCCTACAAACAAAGTGGATGTCTCCCTACCTTTCTGTAGGGTGACCTCAGCACTCCTCAACATGTTCAGAAGTTCGGAAAGTTCAACCTCCTTTCCTTGCATGTTGAAGTTAAGGATAAACTGGGCGTAAGTGGAAAGAAGGAACTGGAGAATCAAATCAGTGTAGAGTTCATTCTCCAACGTGATCCCAAGGTCCGCGAGCTCCTCTATGTAGCCAATCATCTTAAGCACGTGTTCCGCTACCGATGATCCGACGGCCAATCTTGCCGAAAATAGCTTCTTCGACACTTCGTATCTGGCGATACGAGACTGCTCTCCATACAGTTCTTTTGTATGGAGAAATATGGACTCTAGGTCCATATTCTCGTGTCTCCTCTGATGTTCGTTGTCCATCGAGGCAAGTACGAGGCATTTGGCCTTCGCGCAATCTATCTCCCATGTCTTACGGATTTCTACATCCGCGGCGCTGGAGGTGGGACCTGAGACAGGGGGAGATTTGGTGGTAAGGATATACCCCAACTTGTCGTAAGTGATTGCCATCTCGATATTCCTGAGCCAATTTTTGTAGTTTGGCCCTGTCAGTATGTTTTTATCTAGTAATAACTTAAGTCCAGTCATGTTGAATGGTCGCTGTAATTAGGAGAGAGAAAAGAAACACTTTAGCATGATGCTCTTGCAAGTTTAGAGTGGTTTTTAATTTGTCTAAACAGGATGGCTCCCACTGTCTCTCGAATCCCTTGTCAAACCGTAAAGAAAGAATTAGTCGGGATCAATCTCACCGTACAATACTTGCTTAACCGTTCAGCCAGGCCGGTGTCGGTACTTCGAGGGAGGTTTTCCAACGCTTTCGCGAAGTTCCTTAATTTAAGAACCACTTTTCCCTGGGGGCGTAGCCCCGCTAACACCTTTCTAGACACCTACTAGGTTTATAGCATTGATCGTTAAGTGAGAGTTTTCCCGAGGAGTAGCATATACTCACAGTAGGATCGGGATCCAAATATCATCGCGTGATAAAACCGAAGGAATCCTACCAGAATCATCACACTCCAAATGGTATGCAGCGCTAGCAAGTTTCAGTACTTATGAAACTCCCGATGTGGATTTTTACCCCATGCTCTTATGACCTTGACTTTGGCCAAAATATCATAAGTCGCATGTCAAGTTCTACCCGTCATTCTCCTGGTTAATTTGGACCCACCCGTACCTACCCTTGACTTTTTCCAAAATGGCAGCACGACTGTCCCAAACCAACGCATCTATCTATGCTGCATATAAATACCCAATAGCTACCAATCACTATGCCTTGACTTTGGCCAAAATACATAGCTTGAATACTTTTTGACCATTCATGTGGAATGACGGAGGGCTACGAATGGTTTTGGCGAAACCGTGAACGTAGTGAACTTGATATAATCGATGGAACGAGATAGCTTTTAAAAGGAGTGGTTCAAGCTCCGCGTTTAAAAGTTTAGTTTTGAAAAGAACCGAGTGGTTTTCAAAGTGTTCCAATCGACTTTTACTTGGTTTATTTTCTTGCATTAGTTCTTTTAATGCATCCCATCATTTAATCCTACCATTGCAGAAAACAACCAAAATATGACGTACGCTTATGCCATTCGCATTCGCCACGGGGCCCCGTCATCACCTGTTAGGTTACTTAACTAACGACAAAGCGGGGGCTGGGCTAGCACGGCTGTAAAACATAAGCAACGCTTAAATAATTATTTATATATAGATATATAGCAATGATAGACATTACAAATCACAAATGAATACATTGGATATACTAGGAATCCGCAATCCGTTCGAGCCTGCAACGAAAAGCGGATTACACGGTCGCGGTGAATAGCCAATACCCCACCCAAGACCCCTACGGGTGCGGCAAACTACCCGCCAAGTACCCGAAGCGAAGCAACCTCCCTCAACACCGTGAGTAGGCCACTCGGCACTTCGAGATACCCGGTGGTTTGTGCACCCCCTCCATGGGTCTATCCTAGGAGCAAAAACAGTAAAAAGAATTATACAATGACGGCTACAACCCCGACCCGGTTATGCGGCCAAAAAATAATAATACATCAATTTACATATTACATGAATGAAAGAAAAAGAAACACTCATCTCACATCCACCACGGCTATTCACCCGCGACAATCCAACGCATTCATATACACATACCATCATCAAACACAGATCACAGATATGTATAACCCCCACTAATCGACATATAGCGATTAGCCGACGTTCAATCATATAAACATCACAGATATAACCCATTAGTCAAAATGTGGTGAAGTTCGATCAAAAAAATACGGATTTATAGGCCCCCAAAAACAAATTTCTTTTCTGAAAAACCTGGGCACAAATAAACCATCTTAAAACTCCCAAAACCAAGTCAGAAGAACACTGCACCAAACTCGACCCAAAACCGAGTCAACTCGGCCGCGGTTGCGCGGCAATAGCTTGCTATTGCCGCGGAACCGCGGCGCTTTGATCGATTCACTGGACCGGGTTTGGTGAGTTTCTTAACAAAACCCTGAGATGATTTTTGACGTAAGATTTATTTTATTTTGAGCAGAAAAAATTTCAACAGAAACTTAGGGTTTTGCGTTTTTAGTTTTGTGATTTTTTTTCGATTGAACTTCCATACACTTTTCTATCTTGCTATTTTATGTTTAGTTAGGGCCTGATACCACTGTAAGTCCACGTTGCCCACCCCGGTGCTTGCGGGGAGGCGGAAAACGGAATAAAAATCGGATTTTTACTACTCTAGGCAATATGGACTAGACAAAGAAGGATCTTTGCTAAACAAAACTAGCTAAAAGCTAACTAGAAATTAACTACAAGGAAGAATGGTTATACCTAGGGCTTTATGTCCTTCTCCCCTTGCTCCTTGGAGTGTAATAAAGAGATCGCCTTATCGCCTTCTCGAGTCGAAGAAGGATCCACCCGAAAGCCTCAACCTTTGGCTTCAACACCAAGCTAGAAGTAACTAAGGTGCTAGAAGTGCTAATCCTAGAACCCTAGATGTAACGTTTTGAAAATCATTTCGGTGAAATTTCGAAAAAACGGTAAAATAAGGGGGTTTTCTGTAAAAAGTCAAAATGCAAATATCTTTATTATAAAATTAAATATACATATTCTAGCTATGTAATTGCTAGTATTTGGTGTTTATTGAGCCACTGGTGAAATTTCAAATTTTCTGAAAAATTTTCCGAAATTAATTATTTTATTATTATTTTAAGCCGTCACTAATATATTTAATTAGGGAAAATTACAAATTGGAATGAGTTGAAACAAATTTTGTGCATCATAAAACATTAAATAAAATTTTATCATGTGGTTTTTGAAACGAAATCGTTTGCCAAAACGGTTTAGAAAATATCGAAGAAAAAGGCTTTTTTCGGTGAAATTAGTGTTAATGGGAATTGGGGTATAGCATTTATCTTTTTCCTAACCCACACACCCACACCTCACCCTTTCCCCATGTGGCCGGCCCCACCATGACAGCCCTCCCCCTCTCCCTCTCTCCAACCACTTCTTTTTTTTCAAAAGAAAAGAAAAGAAAAGAAAAGAGTAGAAAATGATAAGAATAGAGTGGACTTTGACTAAATTCAACTTTCCCCATCTCACTCTCTCTCCTCCCTCACCCAACCCCCCACCATTTCTGGCCGAAATTCTGTCCCTACATCAGCAGCCCCATCCCCAAATCTCACTCCATTTTTGCATCAAAAAAATTCACCAAAAATGCTTCAAATCCACACAAAAATCAAAGCTAAATCCAAATCCAACACTTACCCATTATTCTTTAGCTCATCTAGCATGGATCTTAGGGTATAGAAGCTAATTTGGGAGGCTAAGTTGCATGTAGATCTACAAGTTTTGTGAGGTATAAATCTTTGTTCCATGGTTTGATTATTGATTAGTTACTTAATTGTTGCTATCATACTTCAAGTGAAGCTAATTAGGTGTTTATTAGGTTTATTTGCTCATTTAGAAAATTCAAGAAAGGGTTTTGAATTGAAATTAGGGTTCTTATCATGTAATCATGGTAAAAATGAGTGGATTAACATGTTAATGTGATGCTAAAACTAACCTAGTTGCTAGTTTACTAATTGAGGCTTGTAATTGTTAAAATTGGAATTTTATGCAAACTAGGTTTTGGAAATTTAATTGCAAATGTTAGATTAAAAAATCTAAATATGTTGTTCATGACTTCATTAACATTTTAAAGTGTAGTTTAATGTTATATATCATGCAAATCCAAGCTAGATTGTAGTTTGTGCATTTTTGCTATAAAATTGTTAAAATTTAGGCATTTTGTAAACTAGAATTTTAGGGTTTTTGGAATTTAACGAGATTAAATTATGGGAATTGTTTTTATGACTTATTTAAGATATTTAGTGAATATTGTGTCCGCTAGATTCGTTTATACATCGAGTTTTGTACTAAAACGGTGATTTGTGCTTGCTAGATTTTCGGAAAAATGACTTTTTAAGTGAAATTGGGGTTTTTTGTGAATTTTAAGCTATTTTATATTATAATTAGTGCTTGTGATTGTACAAATGAGTATGTTTAGGTTTTTCTCGATGGTCTGGCGTTTGTACACCGACGTCGAGAGTTTTTGGGTTGATTTGTGAAAGCAACCATAGGTTTTGACCTATGTGGGATTCGTGTGTCGTTTTGGTCATGAGTCGGATTTTAATGCGATACGGTGCGTTGTGATATGTAGGTACCCCATGTGGACTTCGAGACGACAAGCAAGCGCGTGGCGACGTCGGCACCGGCGAGCGAGGACCAGGTGAGTAGATTTATATCTACGGGGAGAAGTCGGGTGGATGGCGTATAGCACCCCCGCAGTCCGTGGTGGTGTATACGGATGCGTATACACACCAACAATTATTATATGTTATTTGGGATTAATAACGATGTATAGGATGGATATTGGTGTGTTGGTTTATTTTAGTGTTGCGAACCCTAGGGTAGTGTTGCACTACACATACACACATACATACTTGCATACATTCCTATTTATATGTGCTCATGGGATTCTTTACAGTTATGTGTTCACATGCGGATTTGAGGATGATACTTACGATTGAGATGAGTCGATGAGATTTGATTTGAGGCCGTGAGATCGGTGATATGGCAGGATTCGTACTTGAGGTACGTCCTGGTGTTATAGCGGATTTTGGGGCGGCGATACGGGTGAATAGTGTTATAAATAAAGTGGTCGACATGTGATCGTGATATGAGGCATGATATGCTAGGATATTGATATTAGGCCGTATCGGGCGATGTATACCCTTGATGATGCTATGTGCTGACGGTATCGGTTTGTACGAGATTGTCGATCTATAGTCAGATCATGAGTATATTGAGGATATTAGTATTGTACTAGACATAGGTCAGTACCCTAGACTATGATCTTGAATAAAGAGGATACCATAGGAATGGTGTAAGGATTATGATATTGACCCGTACCCAGATTTGGGGATGCCGTACGACGGATTTACGTACGAGCTATATCTTGATGATTGATCCGCACTCTTGACTTGGGATGTCTGATTGTAGATATGGTATCGGATATGATATTATTGAGGCGGGATCACCGACTAATATATATACAGGTATGTATATGGATCTACTCAGATGTTAGGCGGTTTCCTTACCTGTAGTCCAGCTTGTTAGCTTAGCCTTTTAGTTTAGTTTAGTTGTTAGATTAGATTCGATTCTTACCTATTTCAAAAACTAACGAATCGTGGGTATTTTAAAAGACGGCCCAAGGGATCCTACGGATATTTCAAAAGACGTATCTTTTCATAAAAACACCGTAGCCCCTATTTTCAAAACCCCATGATTCGTGTTATTTCAAAAGGCACCATTTGTAAGACTTATATTAGATTAATGCAGATTAGTTACAGTTGCGTCTAGTATTCAGCTCCCGCTCATTATTGTGGTTCGCTTCGCATCGCATGCTTATATTATGTTTCATACTCCATTATTGATATCATGATGTTAGGACACCAGCACCATTACCGATGATGCGTATGTACCACGTACACTTACTTGCCGGCTCACACACATCTTCATCGGTAATTTCCATGTCACGTACACCTTAGAAAATATTATTGCTTAACATAGCCTGTTAGCTAATAGTTTAGACATGATATTAGCGTACTTGCCTTATATGTTAGTTTAGACATTGTAGTTATTACCTTCTATTTCATGCATACTGTTATTCATTGTTATGCCGCACTCATGGATTCTCATGCATATATTCACTATTTTACGTGTTATTGAGGTTTTGGATTCGGATTTCCATGAGATTTTCTGGATTTGGAGGAAAACCGCAAAAACATAAATAAACCTTTTCTCTCTTTTAAAATAAAAAGTGCGGTTTTCCCATGATGTATGAGTCGTCCACCATGAGTTTGCTGATGGATTTCGAGACCCGATTCGAGGAGTGGAGGAACCGTTTCGGTTACATGGTGGGCCCGGTGCGGTAGCCCGGGCAAGAGGATCGTGTTGTTGACGTTGAGCCTGGCAGGGGAGCACTACCGACCGGTGATATTACCCGACGCGTCGGATATCCGGAGGATACCGTCGTGGTCTTGAGATGGATGGTAGGGGCTGGTCTGGATTGACGGCGCCCTAGATATTGTGATTGAGATATTGAGATTTTGAGATATTGAGGTACAGAGATTGTGATATAGAGATATCGAGATATTTGGACACTTGTTTTGTGTCGATGCTGGGCACTGTTTTATGCTGATTTCATTTATGGTACCTCACTTTTAAAATACAGAAATCTCACTGATTTATGAAAGCAGTTTTCGTCAGTACATGCATTCTGTTCCATGCATTCATACCTCATTCATATGATATATTGCTACCTGAGGCACTGACACGGGCACATGAGATCACACTCGGGTTAGATATTACCCTAGCCATTGTTATAGGCTGCATGTTATTCATATATTTGAGGATATATTATGATCATTGACCTAGGTTGCGTTATTTATGCGATTTATGTGCGTAGATGTTTTTCTATTCACGAGTTGGCAACTCACCTCTGTTGTGCCCCAGTTTCTTGCAGGTTTGCCGTACAGGTTTCATTACGGCTTGCGGGCATAGTTTCCTTCGGGTGATTTGCTAGTAGGTGGGTTTACTTGTATCGTACCCCCCATTATATAACTTGTATATTATTACTCTGTTGTATCTAGAAGTTCCATCAACCAAACATGTAATTATTTTGAGATAGAGACCAGTGATGTTATTCCTTCGACCTTAGAGTCGCGCGTTATATTTCTGTGGTTTTCTTGTGGTTTTGAGTTACCTTTTGAATTTTGATCCCCGCCGTTGGCGTTGTATATTATATTGCTTGTGTGGTTGTGACCGTCGATTGACGAAGAGCTAGCTCCCGCTTGGGGATGCCTTTTTATTGATTTCGTATACTATTCATGTTGTATCCCGTTTGGGGAACAGTATTTACAAAGGAGACTCTGCTGAAATTTTCAGGAAATTTTTGATGTTTTTATAAACCCGCATAATTCGGCTTATGCTTTTAAAACTACTTATTTAAATTGGTTTTCCTTCACTCTATTACTTTTCTTGGTTTGCATTTCTGGGTTTTCGGCTTACTTGGATTACGTACGCCTCGAGACGTTTCGTAGTTTAAGTGCCGGTCATGTTCCGTACTTTCGGGACGTGACAAAGTTGGTATCAGAGCGTTAGGTTTTACCTTCGGAGCATAGGATGACCCTTGGTTGATGGAATAGGTGACTAAAGTAGAGTGACGTACCGTAGGTATGTTCTGCGGCATATTTACGATACGCTACTCCACTTAAGAAGCCTTAGGATGTACATTTCTTTGCTCAGTATTATATTCATTCCGATCTAGCCTCATCAGTACCAGTTATGGTTTTGCTGCCACGATTACGGGAAGGGAGAGCTACGGCTAGAGTTGCGGTCAGCATGAGCTCGTCAAGAACGAGGACTGACCAGGGCATGATTCCGGCGACACACGATTGCAGAGATGTGTCTTTTCATTGTGTCTTCGCGCCACGAGCGTTGGGTGGATTGCTGTATGAGATTACTCGGACGTGCCGATTTGCACTAGAGGATTGAGCCACTGATAGAGGCCAGCCAGATTTTGATGACCATTGAAGTATTGCTTACTCCTGATGATTGAGGCACCGTTCAACGTGCAGACGAGCGAGCCAGTTATTGCTGCGAATGACGAGATATTGCCCCAGATGCTGGAGTTAGTGCAGAATGAGTTGTACTAAGAGATGATAGAAGGTCGCTAGTCATCAAGGATGAATGACTAGGACATGTGGATCGTTCGCCTACCCCGATGCGAGGTCATCAGATAGATTGATTCCAGCTAGAGACGACTTCACGCGGAGACGTTGGGAGTCGACAGAGACGATCGAATGTCAGAAACCTATTATTCCAAGTTTAAAGTAGTCGGAAAGACATGCAGGCAATTCTATGGTCCCTCTAGAAGAATGAAACCCTAACTCGACTTAATGACCGTGTGAAAGCCTTTGAACCTTCGGGTTTGCGGCAGTTCTACGGCGCCATTAGTGAGGCTTGGGTTTGCTCTTCTACGGCTGGACCACCGATGCTGTGGTATGTACTCGATACTATTAAACTGTGCCCAAGATGTTGAGCTCTTGGGGAATTATGAGGTTTTGACGACTAGATCGGATGGCTCGACGTAATTCGGATGCTAGGTGGTGAGATGCATTTCTTGGGAGACTCCCGATACGAGGATAGCCGTTGGAGCTCGGTCCATGCAGCCACGACGAGACGAGTCCGAAGCGGTCGACATTAGAGAAAGGTGAAGTAAGAGGTTCGTACCAGATCTAGATGAAACGACGTTCCACTCCGCCGATATCAGAGATGCGATACGTATGCCGAGGCATTATACTTGGATATACCTTCCAGAAGGAGTCGCGCTGAGTATGCAGCCGTTCCAGAACGAGAACAGATCTAGTAAGGGACGATGACTTCCGGACAGTTCGGCAGAGACGAGATTTGGGAGAGATCTCGATAGGACCTTTCTGGAATAAATTACGAGAAGACTTGGACCCAGTAGTGGTCATGTTATGCACACCGGCAGGCCACAGTTCAGGATCGTCGACGAGACATGCTATGAGTGACCACGGCAGTTGGCCAGAGATTCTTGGAGGATGTGCTTGAGCGGGACTATTCCGCCATACTTGATTTGCGTATTTTGGGCGATTTATTTGCATGATTGATTTTGATGATTGAGTTTCATGATATTTGTGTTCATGGACCATGGTTGCACCTGCTGAGTATTTACGATTTTTGCACGGTTGTTGCACTTGATATCGTTTTCGTGCCTTGGTTCTCATGTTTGTGATTATATGGATTTCATACAGTTGAGTTGATTTGTGTGTATATACGCACACGATTTTATTTTTGCACTCGGTATAGTTCATATATGCTTGCAGTGCAGTGTTACGTATGTTGTGCATTTAGATGCCCTGGACTTCGATTTCGATGGCGATGTTCGATATTTGTTTTGTGCACCTTGTGCACCTGATTGGATTTTGCGTATATTCGGCACTTGATATTGGATTTCATGATTTCGTGCACGATGGATGCACCTGATTTGGATTTTCGCGCATGTTGGGCGCATGTTTTGAAGTGTGATTTTGGTGCACACCAGATGCACTAAATCGAGATTTTTCGTGCATGTCAGATGCACCTGATTTTGCTGTCAGGCACACATGTTGCCTACGACAGATGTTTCGTGCACACCCGATACACTTAGATATTGTTTCTATGCATATGTATGGCACATATTTGGATTTTGATTTCCGTGCGCACCAGACGCACGTAGTATTCATACGCGTATTTTGGGATTGATTTTTCTTATAGAGCAGTACGTTTTTATGATATTGCTATGTGTTTTCGTACTGAGCAGGACTAGTCAGAGGACAGTATCTGAATATATTTTGCATGCATTGATAGTTATTGAAGGGATTTCCAAAAAGCGAGCTATAGCCTCAGTATTTACCTACGTGTCTGATATGACACGAAATGTATAAAACAAGGAGACCCTTCTAAATTGTTTCCAAAACGGCGGAACGTACATTTCAAACAAAGGTATATATGTATATAGTTATTTTCTTATGATAGACGTCCGCCACTGTGCAGTGTTATACGCGTTGCACAGCGACTTAAAGAGATTTGGCATGCATTTCCTTCAGATACTTACATATATAGATTCGATATTTACATGTATAGTTTCGAGTTATATCCTATTGGTTTTGTTTTGGATTTGGCATTGATGTCTTTCCCATTACTCCGATGATTGCGGGATGCTTGACGGAGTTTTGATTTGAGTTATATGCTCATTTTTCATGCGCATGCGCTGCGCTACGATTTGTTTTATGTATTTACGATTTCGGAGCCCCGACGACTTGATGGTTTTGCTTAGATGTTTTAGTATTTGGGGGGAGTTTTAATTTAAATTCGGGGACCGAATTTCTTTAAGGGGGGAATATTGTAACGTTTTGAAAATCGTTTCGGTGAAATTTCGAAAAAACAGTAAAATAAGTGGGTTTTCTGTAAAAAGTCAAAATGCAAATATCTTTATTATAAAATTAAATATACATATTCTAGCTATATAATTGCTAGTATTTGGTATTTATTGAGCCACTGGTGAAATTTCAAATTTTCTGAAAAATTTTCCGAAATTAATTATTTTAATATTATTTTAAGCCGTCACTAATATATTTAATTAGTGAAAATTACAAATTGGAATGAGTTGAAACAAATTTTGTGCATCATAAAACATTAAATAAAATTTTATCATGTGATTTTTGAAACGAAATCGTTTTCCAAAACGGTTTAGAAAATATCGAAGAAAAAGGCTTTTTTCGGTGAAATTAGTGTTAATGGGAATTGGGGTATAGCATTTATCTTTTTCCTAACCAACACACCCACACCTCACCCTTTCCCCATGTGGCCGGCCCCACCATGACAACCCTCCCCCTCTCCCTCTCTCCAATCACTTCTTTTTTTTCAAAAGAAAAGAAAAGAAAAGAGTAGAAAATGATAAGAATAGAGTGGACTTTGACTAAATTCAACTTTCCCCACCTCACTCTCTCTCCTCCCTCACCCAACCCCCCACCATTTCTGGCCGAAATTCTGTCCCTACAACAGCAGTCCCATCCCCAAATCTCACTCCATTTTTGCATCAAAAAAATTCACCAAAAATGCTTCAAATCCACACAAAAATCAAAGCTAAATCCAAATCCAACACTTACCCATTATTCTTTAGCTCATCTAGCATGGATCTTAGGGTATAGAAGCTAATTTGGGAGGCTAAGTTGCATGTAGATCTACAAGTTTTGTGAGGTATAAATCTTTGTTCCATGGTTTGATTATTGATTAGTTACTTAATTGTTGCTATCATACTTCAAGTGAAGCTAATTAGGTGTTTATTAGGTTTATTTGCTTATTTAGAAAATTCAAGAAAGGGTTTTGAATTGCAATTAGGGTTCTTATCATGTAATCATGGTTAAAATGAGTGGATTAACATGTTAATGTGATGCTAAAACTAACCTAGTTGCTAGTTTACTAATTGAGGCTTGTAATTGTTAAAATTGGAATTTTATGCAAACTAGGTTTTGGAAATTTAATTGCAAATGTTAGATTAAAAAATCTAAATATGTTGTTCATGACTTCATTAACATTTTAAAGAGTAATTTAATGTTATAGGTCATGCAAATCCAAGCTAGATTGTAGTTTGTGCATTTTTGCTATAAAATTATTAAAATTTAGGTATTTTGTAAACTAGAATTTTAGGGTTTTTGGAATTTAACGAGATTAAATTATGGGAATTGTTTTTATGACTTATTTAAGATATTTAGTGAATATTGTGTCCGCTAGATTCGTTTATACATCGAGTTTTGTACTAAAACGGTGATTTGTGCTTGCTAGATTTTCGGAAAAATGACTTTTTAAGTGAAATTGGGGTTTTTTGTGAATTTTAAGCTATTTTATATTATAATTAGTGCTTGTGATTGTACAAATGAGTATGTTTGGGTTTTTCTCGATGGTCTGGCGTTTGTACACCGACGTCGAGAGTTTTTGGGTTGATTTGTGAAAGCAACCATAGGTTTTGACCTATGTGGGATTCGTGTATCGTTTTGGTCATGAGTCGGATTTTAATGCGATACGGTGCGTTATGATATGTAGGTACCCCATGTGGACTTCGAGACGACAAGCAAGCGCGTGGCGACGTCGGCACCGGCGAGCGAGGACCAGGTGAGTAGATTTATATCTACGGGGAGAAGTCGGGTGGATGGCGTATAGCACCCCCGCAGTCCGTGGTGGTGTATACGGATGCGTATACATACCAACAATTATTATATGTTATTTGGGATTAATAACGATGTATAGGATGGATATTGGTGTGTTGGTTTATTTTAGTGTTGCGAACCCTAGGGTAGTGTTGCACTACACATACACACATACATACTTGCATACATTCCTATTTATATGTGCTCATGGGATTCTTTACAGTTATGTGTTCACATACGGATTTGAGGATGATACTTAGGATTGAGATGAGTCGATGAGATTTGATTTGAGGCCGTGAGATCGGTGATATGGCAGGATTCGTACTTGAGGTACGTCCTGGTGTTATAGCGGATCTTGGGGCGGCGATACGGGTGAATAGTGTTATAAATAAAGTGGTCGACATGTGATCGTGATATGAGGCATGATATGCTAGGATATTGATATTAGGCCGTATCGGGTGATGTATACCCTTGATGATGCTATGTGCTGACGGTATCGGTTTGTACGAGATTGTCGATCTGTAATCAGATCATGAGTATATTGAGGATATTAGTATTGTACTAGACATAGGTCAGTACCCTAGACTATGATCTTGAATAAAGAGGATACCAGAGGAATGGTGTAAGGAATATGATATTGACCCGTACCCAGATTTGGGCATGCCGTACGACGGATTTACGTACGAGCTATATCTTGATGATTGATCCGCACTCTTGACTTGGGATGTCTGATTGTAGATATGGTATCGGATATGATATTATTGAGGCGGGATCACCGACTAATATATATACAAGTATGTATATGGATCGACTCAGATGTTAGGCGGTTTCCTTACCTGTAGTCCAGCTTGTTAGCTTAGCCCTTTAGTTTAGCTTAGTTGTTAGATTAGATTCGATTCTTACCTATTTCAAAAACTAATGAATCGTGGGTATTTTAAAAGACAGCCCAAGGGATCCTACGGATATTTCAAAAGACGTATCTTTTCATAAAAACACCGTAGCCCCTATTTTCAAAACCCCATGATTCGTGTTATTTCAAAAGGTACCATTTGTAGGACTTATGTTAGATTAATGCAGATTAGTTACAGTTGCGTCTAGTATTCAGCTCCCGCTCATTATTGTGGTTCTCTTCGCATCGCATGCTTATATTATGTTTCATACTCCATTATTGATATCATGATGTTAGGACACCAGCACCATTACCGATGATGCGTATGTACCATGTACACTTACTTGCCGGCTCACACACATCTTCATCTGTAATTGCCATGTCATGTACACCTTATAAAATATTATTGCTTGACATAGCCTGTTAGCTAATAGTTTAGACATGATATTAGCGTACTTGCCTTATATGTTAGTTTAGACATTGTAGTTATTACCTGCTATTTCATGGATACTGTTATTCATTGTTATGCCGCATTCATGGATTCTCATGCATATATTCACTATTTTACGTGTTATTGAGGTTTTGGATTCGGATTTCCATGAGATTTTCTGGATTTGGAGGAAAACCGCAAAAACATAAATAAACATTTTCTCTCTTTTAAAATAAAAAGTGCGGTTTTCCCATGATGTATGAGTCGTCCACCATGAGTTTGCTGATGGATTTCGAGACCCGATTCGAGGAGTGGAGGAACCGTTTCGGGTACATGGTGGGCCCGGTGCGGTACCCCGGGGCAAGAGGATCGTGTTGTTGACGTTGAGCCTGGCAGGGGAGCACTACCGACCGGTGATATTACCCGACGCGTCGGATATCCGGAGGATACCGTCGTGGTCTTGAGATGGATGGTAGGGGCCGGTCTGGATTGACGGCGCCCTAGATATTGTGATTGAGATATTGAGATTTTGAGATATTGAGGTACAGAGATTGTGATACAGAGATATCGAGATATTTGGACACTTGTTTTGTGTCGATGCTGGGCACTGTTTTATGCTGATTTCATTTATGGTACCTCACTTTTAAAATACAGAAATCTCACTGATTTATGAAAGCAGTTTTCGTCATGCATTCTGTTCCATGCATTCATACCTCATTCATATGATATATTGCTACCTGAGGCACTGACAAGGGCACATGAGATCACACACGGGTTAGATATTACCCTAGCCATTGTTATAGGCTGCATGTTATTCATATATTTGAGGATATATTATGATCATTGACCTAGATTGCGGTATTTATGCGATTTCTGTGCGTAGATGTTTTTCTATTCACGAGTTGGCAACTCACCCCCGTTGTGCCCCAGTTTCTTGCAGGTTTGCCGTACAGGTTTCATTACGGCTTGCGGGCATAGTTTCCGTCGGGTGATTTGCTAGTAGGTGGGTTTACTTGTATCGTACCCCCCATTATATAACTTGTATATTATTACTCTGTTGTATCTAGAAGTTCCATCAACCAAACATGTAATTATTTTGAGATAGAGACCAGTGATGTTATTCATTCGACCTTAGAGTCGCGCGTTATATTTCTGTGGTTTTCTTGTGGTTTTGAGTTTCCTTTTGAATTTTGATCCTCGCCGTTGGCATTGTATATTATATTGCTTGTGCGGTTGTGACCGTCGATTGACGAAGAGCTAGCTCCCGCTTGGGGATGCCTTTTTATTGATTTCGTATACTATTCATTTTGTATCCCGTTTGGGGGCCAGTATTTACAAAGGAGACTCTGCCGAAATTTTCAGGAAATTTTTGATGTTTTTAGAAACCCGCATAATTCGGCTTATGCTTTTAAAACTACTTATTTAAATTGGTTTTCCTTCACTCTATTACTTTTCTTGGTTTGCATTTCTGGGTTTTCGGCTTACTTGGATTACGTACGCCTCGAGACGTTTCGTAGTTTAAGTGCCGGTCATGTTCCGTACTTTCGGGACGTGACACTAGATGAGAGTAGAGATTATCTAGAAGAGGTTTTCTCTCAAGCTCAAGTGTTTCTCAACACATGAGAGGGGAGAGCTTGAGGAAGAGGAAGAGCAAGAGAGAGAAAGTATATGATAGAATGAGAGAATAACAAGCCATTCTCACATATATGTGTGAATTGTAAAAAATAGATAATTAGCTAGATAATTGTCATGGTTAATCAAGACATGACCATTATCATTTCACATTAAATGAAAATTGCAAGGATCAAAGAGCATCTTTTATATGGAATGATCATGGTCAACATGTCAACTAAGGTCAACAAGTCAAGTATGGTCAAAATGTCAACAACCCTAACCATGCACAATTATATATAGCTAATATCAATTAATTATAATACACACATAAGCATTAGGGTTAATAAAATGACAATGGTCATTAACCCTAATCAAAGTCCTCTTCCTCTGTCTTAATCAACTGTGCATACGCACCCACATTCGTGATCCGAGGAACACGAATACAAAGAGATAAAACCAATCCCAAATCATATACTAGGATCCGGCTTAAACCAAAGCCCGCTAGTATAAGCTGTCCGGACAGCAAACGTGCACAAGTGCGCGGATGTGAACGAACCCTGTCGCAAAACCATGCGACCTCTACTCATTTTGCCTAAAGGCGAATAGCTCTCTGTGTGGGACTCTAAAGACTCGACACTACGCTGGCAGTGGGTTTAACCACAGACCGCAAGTGGCACTAGCTGTACGTAACGGTCCCCAGGTAGATGCCGATAAGAAGACTGACGAGGTGACCCCATCTAAACTCCTACTGAGCCTGTATGTGACAGTCTCCGTACAGTCCGGTCTGTTCGTCTGATACATCGCATGGCGGGCCTAGGGGGCGGTGAACGTCAGTCCCCTAATAGCGGTACAAGTCGTGTCGGAGTGTAGCCCAGAACACCCTGAAATAACACTGGAAACCTGCCAGTATATCTCGCTTGCCCTGGCCAGGGACTACTTGTATAATGGCTCTCCTGGACACAGCACGATGTCAACCCCCAATACCGGGAGAGACGAATCCTCTAACCGTCACTGCCTCCAAGTGCTTCGGGACTGCACCCAAAAACTACCTATTTGCACGACTTCTTTGAGCCGTGGTAGGGTAGTAATCAAAGTGCAGTGGGAACACACTCGAGGCGAAGTGACAGTGTCAAGTTAGCGGACTAAGCTGTACTCATGTCACCTGGGAACTGATAACTGACGATAAGTATAATACCAACCAACAGTTCCCGACGAGTCCTGTCCAGTGTACTCGTAACCTAACGAGCACCCGCATACTATCTCAAGCACGACGTACTGACGGCTGTGGGACAGACCGTCTCCCACGCTGGGATGAGAAGCGCATACGCTAGTCTACTCCGGAGTATCGATGCCCTGTCTCGATAGTCCAACGACTAGGGACCTGTATAAGGATGTGCTTATGGATTACCCAGCCCCTACGAGTGTGAGCGCCATCACAACGCTGGTAATCAAGCAAAGATCCTAAGGGCTCTACTAATATGTATATATAAGCGATATGCTAAAAGAAACACATGCACATATTGAAGTAGAGACAAACCAAGTAGCATAATACCATTTCGAGCAAGATTGTATATACAACTGTGAATATCCTAAGCTTCCATCAAGTAATATACATACTAGTATGATACAGTAATGGCCTCTAGGGCATATACACTAACATATTACACGGAGAAACGAAAAGTTGCAAATAAAAAAACTGGATAAATGAGGAGTTAAGACCGATTAAAACACATGATACAAATCTCGTGATACATGGCCACAATCTGGCCGCCCAAAAATCCAATATTGCCGCTTCTGGCGGCTGAGATGGCCCTAAATTCGATTGTGCTTCGCCCATGTATTGTTTCAACTCCTCTCTAGTCCTTCTTCCAATTTATTTTCTCTGAATTAAACCAGAGAACTCACAACCCTTTCATTTCCTCCATAAACACAATTTTAATACCATTAATCTTTGTTTTAATTCATCCTATATTAATATTCATCCCTATAAATACCATCTCATCTCCTAGCTCTCCCCTATTCAGAAATCTATAGCAAAACTCTTTCAAAATTCTATCTAAAGTTCCCAAGTCCAAGAGGAGTTAAGCATATTCAAGTGGAGTTGCTCAAGTTGACGCGACGATTGATCTTTCCATACCTTTTAATCTCGGTTCTAACAACCGAGGCATCCTTTTCACTCTTTGATTATCACTACCCGTAAGTCCCTTATTTTTCCCTCCTCTCTATCGTTTCATCTCAAACGACCCTTAAAACGAATATCGGTAAAAATGGAGTGACCCTTTTTTTTAACAATCTCTTTAAAACAATCACAATTACCATGCCAATTAAGTTAAACCAATATTTCTACAACCGCCTTAAAATAATGTTCATCCATTTAATTTTGAATGTGTTTAAAATTTCTTTTTAAATAAAGCATACATCAAACTTTACGCTAAAATACCATGAACTTTGCAGGTTCTTTTTATCGCTATCTTGATATATGTCTATAGAAAATTCATGGGGTAACGACCTACCCCAATCACATTCACTATGGTTCATAGCATAAGAATTTAGATACCTGTTTTATTCTAAAGAAACAATTTTTGAGAAAATAACCTCGCTTTCTAAAACTACTTTTTATGAATCGCTACTTTAACACCTTTGCAATTACGTCTCTACAACCCTCGTTAGAGGACTTATTTGTGGATGTTGTGGTTTATCGCACGTTCTTGGGATAGTAGAGCGAGACGCTGAACTCTTCACGGTGAATTCGGTCTCGAAAGAAATAAAATATAATTTTAAAGAAAATACAGCTTTTTAAAACAAGTAAATAATTGAAAAATTATTTAAATCATAAATCCGTATTTTTCAAGGAAAGAAAATTGTAAAACTATATTTTTAAATGGAAAATTAAAGTTACACAAAAATACCATCAAGTTTCCAAAAGTGGTATTTTTCATTGAAATACCATAAACTTTAAAAGTTTGATTTTGACACTAAAATACCACAAAATGCAAAATACATTTTTATAAAAAAATCTTGGCATTTTAATCAACATATTTCTTATTAAAAACATCTTTGAGCTTTTAGGACGAATTAAAAACTCTCGAGCAATTTTAAATGACTTTTTTATAAAAATACCTTAGAAATCAAAATACTAGTTTAAGTTACGTATTTAGATTGCAGATTGGTTTGAGTGGAATCTTCTCTTGTCAGTGGTCTTGGGGTTGTCGGAGATAATGATGCACCACTTGTCTTTTCCTAAATATAAATCGTAATATTAGAATGGAATTATCAAATGGTAATCGTCTATGAAAAAGTCACAAATCTCGCCGTCCATATGCAGCGGTTGTCGATATTTTCTAAACTCAACAATTTTACAAGTTAAATCTATTGATAAGATATGACTATAACCTGAATGCAAACTCGAACTTGAATTGAACTCAAACTCGAACCCAAACTCGAACCTAAACTTGAACTTGAACTTGAATATCTAAACTTGAACTTGAACACTTGACTTGACTTGACCGAACCATGAATATAACTTGATATGAATTTGACATGAATACCTGATTACAACTTGAATATGAACTTATACTCTTTATATTCATGAATTCGGTCAAAACCTATAAACCTGAACTATACAATAAATTGCGCGGGGATAACGGGTAAGTTAGTAAGGAACGTTTGTTGTGGAATGAAAGGTCACTTTAAAAGAAATCTCTTGAATATCTTGTGTCGTTGTTTCGTGGGTTATGACGGAGCCTTGTACTCTCTTTCACTTTTGGTCCTCGGGGTAAGCTAGACTGCTCTCGTATATACGCTTACTTTCCTTATCAAACTATAAACAACCACGTTAGAATAGCTATCTTTACACATATGAATGACATAATTAATATACTTTTACATACAACCTTACCGTTCATTATTACTTAGCTTCTATTTATTTTGCATACCTTCAGTTACCATTTACTTACTTCTTTTAGGGACTTACCGAGCGCTAGTTCGCTGACGACATTCCTCTCTATTTCTTTTCCTTAGAATATTTGTCAGGAGGACCGGATTCTGGGGAGATGGAGCAAAGCCAGGAGGACTTGGACCAGCTCACAGGCTAGCCTAACTACTGGTTTCCCTTTTCTGCACTTACTTTCTGTACGCCATTGTTTAGGCACCCTTTTCAGTCATTCTATATTTTATTTCAGACAGTTATACTTGAATTTGAATGTAAATAAAGTTGTTATTTATTTATATTACTCTTGTTATTCTTGCACATTGTTATATTGCTTATATACGCTTAACGTATTTATTAAGGGAAATGACCTTCTCATAGTAAATACGTTGCGGGCCTTATCACGTGCCATTACCGTCTTCTAGGAAATGGGACATGACAGGTTTTATTGGTGGCACATGCAGGTCCCTCAGTAGTAGGTCTGTGGTTCGAGGATGAACAATTGTTCTAGGTGGGGAGGATGTCGAGCCCCGATCCTTACTCACGGCACAAAGTGCCATACGGAACAAAGTATTATGCCAAAAGACGGGGACCACCTCTTGAATTCATGGGGACCACCTCTTGAATCCGTGGGACCTACTCTAGAACAATAAGATCGGGTCTCTGAATCACATTCCGAAAGAGGACTGAACTGTATTATAAATGTAATGTTGTCACCCTCAATTACAGAGACGCCATTTAAGTGAACCGGCACTACAGGAACTTGAGAAATTTGTAGTTCAGCATGCTCGGGCCAGGGAAATTCTGGGATGGGTAACCTCCTGGGAAGTGGCCCTTGGTTGGGTCCAGTTCGCTCCGAAGGACAAAACCGTGCGGGTTCGACCAGAGCGGACAATACCATCTGTACTGGGGCGTAGGCATTACAAATTTTAAAAGTTAAAATCAACTTTTCATGATTATTTCTCAAAACATCGCATGACAAAATTAAATCTTCATTTTCAATTTGTAAATCATTAATAGTTTTTGATTGAATATCAAGCTTTAAAAGAAATTCAATTTTCTTCTCCTCTAATTTATCAATTTATGAAAGAAAATCATTTTTCTTTTTTTTCTAATCTATCGATCAAAACATCATTTTCGTTAGTAAAAATTTCAATTAAATTATTATTTTCTTCTTTCAAAGAATTGCAAGATAAAATCAAGTTCTCTTTTTCGTTTTTCAAACATTCATTAATAAAAGTCAATTCCTTTTTCTCCTTTTCTAACAACAAAATTTGGTTTTTCAAGAAAGCTATTTCAAGACATTACCGTATTAAGTTGATGATGAAAACTAGGAGAAGTATCATTAAGTTGATCATGTGTATCAATAAATAAAGAATTGATCTCATCGTCATCACTATTAAATACATCCTCTCTAGGTGTTTATTTTAGCTCTTTCAACCTACTATCCTCAAATTTATCTATCAAATCGTGTGAAGCTTCTTGAATTAAATGGACTTCACGATTCTGATCATGCATGTCGTTTTGTTGGCTTCCTAAGTTAAAAATATTTAATTCTATTTTAAGGTTTCCAAAGGAAAGCTGCATAGAACCATTGTGACAGTTGATCAATTCATTTAAGGTGGCTAAGAATGGTCGACCTAAGATCACCGGAATTTGATTTCTAAGGTTTTTAACAGATTATGTTTCGAAAACAATAAAATCCATAAGGAATATAAATTCTCCTATTTTAAGTAACACATCATTGATCTCACCCTTCGGTCTCTTAATGGATCGGTTGGTCAACTGTAAATTAACTTTTGTAGGTTGAAGATCTCCTAATCCTAGCTATGCATAAACTGAAAAAGGTAAAAGGTTTACACTAGCACCTAGATCAAGTAAAACTCTATTAATTACTGTAACTCATATGATGTAAGAAATTGTAGGACAACCGGGGTCCTTATACTTTATGGCATTGCATGACGTAGGACGTGACTAACATTAGCTGCTAGAAAAACCTTCTTAGGCTCTTGTGTTTTCCACTTTTTAGTGCTTAGGTCTTTAATAAATTTAGTATAGGATGGAATTTGTTCAATCATGTCTAAGAGAGGTATGTTGACCTTGACTTGTTTAAATGTGTTCATCATCTTTGCCACTTTAGCATCTTGCTTCTTGGCCTTTAAACGTTTTGGATATGGTGTTATAGGCTTAAGAAGGATAACTATAGAAGATGGATGGAACGTGGGTGTGGATGTAGGAATTGATGCCAGCTGTGTAGGAATATCGGGAGTTTGTTGCTCCTCATCAGCTAGTATCTTAATAGAATCATCGGGCATCATAACCTGATTATCAACCTGTTTTCCCGATCTCAACGTGGTTGTAGCATTCATTTGAGCTGTATTTGTAACAGGTTGACTAGGTAAGGTGCCTAGCTCATGTCCACCTAATGCTGCAACTAGCTGACCAATCTGCCTTTTCATATTAGCCATTGATTGTTTAGGTGGCGTAAGTTCATTTTGCAAAAGGGTGTTCAGCTATTGTTCAACGTTTTTAATCCTATCATTCTCATTCCCATACCCTTGATGTGGATACTGTGTATTAGGTTAGGTAGGGTTGGATGGAAGATATTGTCTTAGGTTTTAGAATTGTTGGCTAGTGTTACCTTAATTCCATTGTAAATTAGGGTGGTTCTTCCATCCTTTGTTATAAGTTTGAGAATAAGGATTATTATAGTTATTACGTTAGTATGCAGCATTTGCAGTTTCTTGCCCTTAGGGGCCGCTTAGAAGTGGATATTCTTCCGAAAGGTGGAAAGAGTCTTGACAGTTAAGATACGAAGAGGGTTGGTTAACTTTTGCAATATGGTTAGGAGCAATTGTAAGCTTTTCCATAAACTTTATAATGGCAACCAACTCAGCTTGCATACCAATAGTTGCTTCCATTGTGTGTATCCCTCCCCTAGAAGTGGTTTCATGTAACATTTCAGAAATATAAAATATTATTTTTTTGGAAATTTAATATTAGAATAATATATTTCGCGAAAACTATTCGATTTGGGAATAGGGGTTTTTCGTAAAATGGTATAATTATATACTAATATTTGGAATATAATTTGAGATTAAAATGATTTATTCATTAAAAAGATATTTATCGGATTTTGGAATTTTTATAATTAATTATATGTAAGTTTAAATTAAAATTGATTAGTGCGCTACAAATCACGATTAAGCCAAATCTGTATTTCTACATTTTCCCATGGCTAGTGCACCGTGTCATGTGACATTTTGGTTGCATATTTTTTTTTTGTGTTTGGTTTTAAATGAGTGAGAGTGTAAGAGAAAAAGAAAAGAAAGGATTAAGTTGTGACTTGGCATGGAAACAAAATAGATATTTTGAGGGAGAGAGTGTATGAGATATTTTGAGAGAGAGTGAGCATAAGAGAAGGTGATCCTTGACCATTTCAATTATTCTTCTTCCTTCATCATTTCATTTCCTTCATTCTCCATTGTTTCCTTCATCTCCTTCATCCTCCACTACCTTCATGTATCATCTCCAATTCACTTCCAAAACCCCATGCCACCTTCATTAAAAAGATGCACACTCTCATCCTAAACCCTTTGAACCATTCAAGTTTAGATTTGAAGACTTTGGGCAACTCAAGAATTTTCTTGACTTACCAAATGAGGTAATACCTACACATTTAATTAAGTATTTGTATTGGTGTATCCTAGTTTAGTTTAGAATTCTTATTAGTTAGGTTTTGTGATCTTGGGAATTTCCAAGATGATGTTTGGTGAATTATGGACTTGTTAAGATGCAATAGAGGTGTAGTGAGTGTTTCAAGACCTTAGAAATTGCTTTTCTGGACCAAAACAGATATTAGAACCCGATACACGAACTTAGGATTTACCCCGTATCGGTTTTGTGAAGTTTTGTTGGCCTACAGGGAATCTGGAGCTATCTGGGATATTTTTAAGAAAATCAAACAAGTCCATTGACCTAGATTAACCATTAGAAGACCAACACCAAAATACGAGACTCGTACCCCACCAGAAAACCGACGGCGCCGGGCTTTTGGAGCATCTCGCCAGGCCTCCTTTTGGCATTGGTATTGTGGTTTTGTCTATAGCTCATTCTCCTTATATACTAGCTACTGTGTTGTTTGTTTAGTCCCAATTGACTTGAGCCAAAATCTGGGAGCTGTTTGTGAGTGCTTTGGAAATGTTTTCCGATATTTGAATTCTTGGGTTTTATAATTGAGATTTGATTTGGTCGTTGGACGTTTTTACGTCAACAACGAGGGTTGTTTGGTTGTTTTTGCATGCGTAAGCTATATGTTAAAACCTATAAGCAATTCATGTGCCGTATCGGTTTTCGGATATTGGTTTTAATAGTATTACGATTGTGTATTGATTGTAAGTACCTTCACATGGACTTCCGAGATGATGAAGCGCATTGAATTGGATTACGCGAGGAGAATAGCAGGTGAGTAGATTTATATCTACAGGGGAAGTCGGGTGGATGGCGTATAGCACCCCCGCAACCATTGATATGGAAAGATTGTTATATAAATTATAATTTTGATAAAAGATATGCTACGAACTTACGGACATGATTAAAGGTTTTAGTAAGAGATGATGGGATAAAAGTTGACACTTATGGATATATTGGCTTGAGAATATGAAATGAGAATGGGAATCATGATAAGTATGAGTTGAAAGAGGAAAAGTATAAGTTGATAATGGTATGATATGAGATCGAGATCAATAT
Source organism: Agapanthus africanus (assembly GCA_030015575.1). Taxonomy (NCBI): domain Eukaryota; kingdom Viridiplantae; phylum Streptophyta; class Magnoliopsida; order Asparagales; family Amaryllidaceae; genus Agapanthus; species Agapanthus africanus. The sequence goes on from JASDDO010000008.1 coordinate 338,263,553, forward strand.
GACTTGAGATTTATAAGATATGACATATATATATATATATATGTGACTTGATATGAGATTGATACAAATGTAATTTAAGATATATGTGTATATATATTTATTTATGAGGATAAAGAGTGATATGTCGTACGAGATTTTAGATCCGTACCCTTATTGATGGATAGGACGATAGAATCCATATTCTGTTTGATGTTACCGTACGATGGATTACCGTACACGATGAGTTACCGGATGAGTGATCCGCGCTAGTGATTTGAGGATGATGATCGAGGATTATTGTCATATCAGATGTTATGAGGCAGGATCACCGACGTAAAGATTGCCATCTGAACCATACCTACTTTCAAAACGACGATTTGTATCTTTTAAAAGTGACCGTATGGTTCATGTGTAGATAGATATACCCATTTATTGTTCATGTTGTGTAGGATATTACCCTCGTGATGTACATACCACATTCCGGTATTTAATGCTATATGATATCATTTGCTAATACACCTGCACAATTACCGTTGATGCGCATGTTACACTTACACAGATTTGCCGTCTCACACACATTCATCATCGGTAATTGCCATGCCATTTACACAGTAGAACTGCCATATCATGAGATTAATCTTAAACGTAAAAGTACATTCATTGTTCAGTACTATAACTTGACATGCTTACATGATATACTCGATATGCTCATATTACTACTCTATGTTGCATACATCGTACTTTATGGTTATATGTTTGAGATGTTGTTTTCATGAGATCTCTGAATTTGAGAACTGCAGTTATATTTCAAAGCGAATTATGTATTGCTTTAAAAACATGGTTTCTCTTGATATCATATTTCGAGGCGTCCACCATGAGTTTTCTCAGTTCTGAGCTATATGATACCCGATTCGAGGAGCTGGATGAGCCGTCTGCGGGTACATGGTAGACCCGGTATGGTACCCCGAGGCAAGAAAGGTATGTTGTGCAGTAGACGATGAGCCTGGAAGAGAGACTACTACCTACCGATGATATTTTTGGACCCGACAGTTATCCGGAGGATACCGACCGGAGTCGTGAGATGGATATGAGGGTCGTTCAGAGTATGCGGCGCCTGAGATGAGATAGATATGAGGGCCGATCTGAGTATGCGGCGCCTGAGATATGAGGATTTACGTGTCGATACTGGACACGGGTTTCATGATGTTTCGAGTGTCGGTGTTGGACACTCAGGTTCCATGATTTTGATGTGTCATTGATGGACACACGTGCTTGATATCCTCATACATACAGGCATATGTTTTCATGATGTTTCGAGTGTCGGTGTTGGACACTTAGGTTCTATGATTTTGATGTGTCTTTGATGGTCACACGTGGTTGATATCCTCATACATACAGGCATATATTTTCATGATGTTTCGAGGGTCGGTGTTAGACACTCAGGTTCCATGATATTAGTTGTGTCGTTGATGGACACATGGATGATATATACATGCATACAGGCAGATGACGTATGATGTTTATATATATATGTCATTGAATTGACTTTGTTGACATATATGCATACATGGTCACCCTAGATATCATAGTATTACCTTCAGGATATAGTGACCTAGAAAATCATTGTTTTATTCGATTTTTACCTGCTGATATTTTCTACTCACGAGTTGGCAACTCACCCCCGTTGTGCCACGGTTCTTACAGGTTTGACCGCTTGGGATCAACTGCGGTATCGTTGGCACACAGTTTCTTCCAGGGTGTTTTGCTTCGGTAGGTGGGACACATGTTGGATCGTGCCCACTATCGTACTTTATATTCTGTTGTATCTAGATAAACTCCATCAAATCAGAAACTAGGAATTGTATATTGGTATACCTAGTCAGACTTGGGTTTTGTGCGAGACTTAGAGCGATGGGTTTATATTCGCTTCTTGAGTTTTGATGTCTTTCTTATTTATTGTTCTTTCTGGGTTGATCTTCGCCATTGGGCATCGTATATATCCAGTTGGCGAAGTGCTAGCTCCCGCTTGGGGATGCCTATATATTTTTGTGTATACGGTTTTGGATCAAAATATACAAGGGAGGTGCTGCCTAAATTTTTAAAAGACGAAACATGTTTTCAACTAGTATAATCCACTTGCATTTTCATGTTTCTTTATCAATGCATTTAAAGAAAACCTTGATTTCATTATACCTTTATTTCAAAACTACACCCCTATTATTTTCCGCAAAAATGTTTAGAATTTCTGGGCTTTGGCTTACTTGAATTACGTTACGCCTTTAGACGTTGCGTAATTTAAGTGCCGGTCACGTGCTAAATTACGGGTCGTGATATTTCACCTTGTTGGCTATAATGCCCTCAAGTCAATTATTGGATCGCAGGCACATGATTGCAATGATTGAGGGATGACCTATACCGGTAGAACAGTCTTACTCGAGATGATAGTATGCTATCTGGTTTTTCTTTATCATCGTGTACATGCTTCAGGTGACATTACAGATCACTATTACATGTTGATCGAGCCCATAGGATTCATGCTTGACTGCCAGCAGTATGATAGCGGTCATATACGTGGGAGCTGGGTGGTCTATAAGCATATTCTTAAAATGTCTCTAGTCGTGGGAGTTTCGGGACTGGGCATCGATACTCCAAGAGTAGACTAGTGTATACTGATCGAGACCCGACGAGGGGCGGTGGCCGGTCTCACAAGACATTGGTGTTAGTTGGTTCACCTAAGATGTATACAGGTGCTCATTACATTATGAGTACACCGAACGGACTCGCCAGGAACATACTAGTTGGTATTATACCTATTGTCAGATAGCAGTTCCCTGGTGACATGTGTAGAGGTTAGTCTATCGACCTGAGATCGTCATTTGTCTTGTGTGAGTTCCCACTGTGCTTTGATTACTACCCTACCATGGCTCAAAGGAGTCGTGCAAACAGGTTTTAGTTGGGTACAGACCCGAGCCATATGGAGGCAGTGAGCGGATCGTCAGGGGATTCGTCTCTCCCAGTATTTGGGGTTGATGTCGCGGTGTGCATGGATGACCATCACCAGAAATCCTTGGCCAAACTAATCGAGAATTACTGATTTAGGATCGGTAGTTTCTTAGGTGGTGATAGGTTTCATACCGACACTAAATGTCACGTTATTAGGAGTCTGACTTTATCCACCCCCTAGACTCGATATGCGATACTCATATTCGAACGGACCGGACTGTACGGATATTGTCATTGTCAGGCTCAGTAGGGGTTTCAGGATGATTTTGCTCGTCGGCCTCTCTTTTGCTCAATACATGGGTAGCCGTTACGTACAGCTAGTGCCACTGACGTACTTATGGTTAAACCCACTGCCAGCGTATTGACGAGTCTTTAGAGTCCCACACAGAGGGTTTCACTACTTCGGGCGAAACGTTGTAGAGGACGTATAGTTTTATGGCAGGGTTCGATCATATACGTGCACTTGTGCACGGATCATGATCGGACTGATAATACTAGAGGGCTTTGGTTTAAGCCGGATCCTAGTATTATATTGTTGGATTATTTTCGTCTCGTTGTATTCGTATTCAGTCGGAATACGGATGCAGGTATGTATATACGGATGAAAGGTAATCTTGTAATTCATTACAAGATTACTTTAGACTTGTCATTTCTTTTCTTGGATTAAACATTTAGTTTAAATGTTTATTGGATATGGAAAGTGTGACTCATTTGTGTGCATTGATTCATAGTGCATGCACTTGGTGACTCATGGTGTTGGGTCTTGTGATAATTCATTGTGACATGGATATTTTTTTTTTGGCTAAGATTTTTTGTGTGGGATATTTTTGGAGAGGAGTGGCAGGTCTTTTCTTGGGGAGGCATTTCTTTTGTTGCTCTAGTGCTCACAAAAGATAACACACAAGTGACTAAGCCATTTTCATCACTTGCTTATTTCTTGAGTTCACACTTTCCTCCATGGAAACTTCTTCAACCTCCACCCAAGCCCTCTCATGAGTTGAAAATCCTTGGGTGTTTTGAGAGAAAGTAATCACACACATTCTCTACTTCATCTTGGTTATCTAGGCTAGCAAACTAGATACTCAAGTTGGCTCGATTTTGAGGTAGGAGCCCGTATTACTAACCCTCGATGTGGATCTTTTTCGATGTGGGGAGACCGGAGATCAAACATGATCAAGGAAGCCGCGAGGAGCTTAGGATAGAGGTTGAAGACCGAAGGACACGGATCGATCGGTATAACCTCTCTAAACTCCTTTACATAGAACTAGTATAGGGTTAATGGTACGATCCGTCGATTAGGGTTCCGTTAGTGCCGGTTTAGTAAATGTTTGTTCCGCATTTGGCCACGGATTGATGGACGGGGCGCTGGCATAACCCAACACACCTCTTTCACTACTACTCTCCCATTGCATGGTCTTATCGGAAAGTTCCTGTAGAAAGTTCCATGCATCTTCCTCCTTCATCATAAAGTCCCCTTGACACATAGACTCTAACATAAACTTAGATTCCATACCGTCATACACTATTTGACATAGTTCCCACTTTGCTATACCATGGTGTGGGCATTTTATGAGGAGGTCTTTAAAGCGTTCAAAATATTTCCAAAAAGATTCTTCCAGTTTTTTCGAAAAAGTCCTAATTTCATTTCAAAATTTGGCGGTTTTAAAATGTGGGTAGAAATTTTTTAAAAAGGTTTTAGTAAACTCCTCCAATGAGTGAATAGTATTGGTCGGCATACTATAAAACCAATGCTTAGCTTTATCGATGAGGGCAAAAGATAGGAGTCTAAATTTGACCGCATCTTGATTTAACTGCTTAGGTTGAAATATTTGATATAAGTCCTCGAATTTCCTTATGAAGACATAGGCGTCTTCGGATTCTAAGCCATAAAATTTGGATAGTGGGTTTATGAAATCAGATTTAATTTCATAGTCACTGGCTGTTAGCGTTAAAACTATGCAAGATGGCAGTGATGTACGTACATGATAGTATCTATCCTGTAGGGTAGGTGTAGCGGAGACAATCTCAGCCATAGGATCTATTAAATCAAGACAGGTCAATCTATGTGTTTCGTCTCGATCCCACACATGCATACACTATGAGAAAAAGAATATAAGTTATATTCTTTTTATGGTTTTTTTTATGCAAAACTAATATGAATTAGGGATTCTAACAAACCACAAGCAAAAATACGCAAACCACCTTAGATCTAGGGTCAGCTAGGTCAAATTACTAGACCCTCTCCTAAACTTCCAACGGACAAGTTGTAAGATAAAATCCTCTATTACCTTCTTGTAAGTCTTGTAGCCCGGTAAGTGGGAGTTATCCGCTATACGAATCACCAAAATAGCGGGCCTAATAAAATAAACTACTTGTCTTAGTCACACTTGTCTTAGTCACCACAAAATAAACAAAGATAAGCAATAAATTACCCACAACACTCTCTTATCCTGATTGAGTACGAAAGTTCTTAATGGGCTGAGTCTAGATATTTTTTAATTAATGGGGATGAATGTGGATGCTTGATTATGATTTTTGGGGCCTAGAAAGAGTGATGAAATCCCCGCATAATCTTTATTTGGGTTGTTGCCCCTTATAATCTTTTTAAATATTCAAAATAAAATCACAAAAAATCTATTAAAAAAACACTAAAACTATTTTTTTTATGCAGCGCAAAGAAATCTGCAAAAATGATTAGTTAGAATAAAAAGTTTTAGGGAAGAACGAGATCATACCTAAATTCAAGAGATTTGCCTCGATTCTGCTGCAAGCTTGGTACTTTTATCAACAATGGAACAAAGTTCCAGAATATGCGCGAGAATTGCAAAAGGATGTAACAAAAGCCTGAAATTTTCGGCCAATTATTGTTTAATGAGAGTTTCGGACGAAATTTTTAAAACTGGGTGAAATCGCTAAATTGCCTCCTGCTCGTCTCGATCTGCTCTTCCTGGAAATTTTTCTTGATTCCTGAAACTAAACACAGAGAATTCGAATCAAATCTAATAAAATAAATCTAAATTAAACTAAAATTAAAAAAACTAAAACTTGAATCTAAATTAATTAAATAGCATGCCTCCCAGGCAACGGCGCCAAAAACTTGTTCGTTATAAATTAAATACCGCAAGCGCACGGTTGTTGTAGCAATGCGTTTACGGGTCGATCCACAGAGAAGTGCATTTAACTAATTTAAATGCAAGTTTAAAATGAAATGGTTGAATTAAAAGCTACTTAGCAAGGAATCAAAAAGTGCAAATATTAAAAGCAATTTAAAAGAAAAGTGGGTTTTTATAAAAAGAAGAATCTAGGGTTTTTGTATTGCTATCATTCTATAGTTGGTTTTAAACTTTTCTTTATCTATTTCTAATATGTTTTCTATTACTTTAAATAAAAGTATATGTTATATTAACATAATTAACAATAGCCGATCAATTATAAAAGATCATCTATATACCATATTAAAAACGTAGTTCTAGGTTATTAAAAATAATGACCTAGGTTGACTTTATTTTAATCAAAACCATATCTTTACCGTTCCTAATTAGGGTTCTAGTGTGTTAAACTTTCATCATCCTAATTAGTTTTTAAGTGCATCACCTATCCCTATATCCATTCAAATTAATTAAAATCTAGTTCATATGATGAAAACTTAAAAGAAAAGAATTAAAATAAATTCATCACCAAGAACAAGAATAAGAAGAGATAAAACATCCAACCATAGAATGAAAGCAAATACAAAACCCTAGAAAAATAATTAGTTACTCATAATATAAATAAAATCTAAATCTTTATTAATGATCATAAGAGTGTAGAGTGTTTTCCATCACCCTATTGAGATAGGAATGTATGCGCTGGACAAGCATGTACAGATTCCCCCTCACTAGGGTAGGCTGGGATTTATTGATTGTGGGGATCCAAATCTCCGGCAGCCGCGAACTAAGCTGCCGTCAATTAGCCCTTTACTTTTGGGAGCGAGAGAACCTCCGATTAATAGGTCAAACAGATCTTGCGAACTCAATGTTGCAGCATGTGTGGGTTGTGTTTTGAAGGTGTTTTGGACGTATTGAGGGCCTCGCAGTGTTTACGGGGGTTGCTACCCGAATAGCGGGCTGGGGGTCAAAAGGACTAGCAGCCCCCTTGTAGGGTAGCGCCTTATTATAAATTTTTTTTTAACGGGAGGAGTGTTTTGAGTATGGAATGTGTGGGAAAAAGAAGGATAAGGAGCATCCTAAGGACGCGTGAGATGGCACGTGGCGGCTGGGCGCCAGTGGGCCACGTTCCTTCATGTAGCCACTGGGCGCCAGCGGGCCACGTGTGTGGCGCGTGGCCGCCAGCGGGTCACGTGCGTGACGCGTGGCCGATGAGATCCAGCGGATCACGTGCGCGGTACGCGACCGCTGGAAACACCAGTGGAAGAAGGGGGCTTAACCCCTGGGCTGAAAGTTGAACTCCCGAGGGATTTCGGATTTAAACTTCTAAGAAAAGAGAGATTTTACTTAAGTTAAACTCCCAAAAAAGGATTGTTTTTTATATTTGTAGTTAAACTCCTAACATATTTTTTTAAGAAGAAAACCAAAGAAAGAGGTCACTTGAAACTTCAAGATCTAAATCTTGGATTTTGGATGATGAAAGGAGACCCCTTTCTTCTCTTTTGAGTCTTGAATTCTCCCAAAAATGAAACTTTTGGAGATAGGTCTCCTCCTTCCCCCTCTCTTTTTCTTGGATCGTGAAAAAAAGGGTGGTGAGATTTAAAATCTCCCATTCTAGTGATTTAATGGAAGATTTGAATCCCCTTCAAGGATTTTATGGTGAATATCTGGTTGTTTTTTGGAAAAGAAGAGTTAAACTCTAAATTTAACTCAAAAAAGAAAGAAGATGATGGTTTTGAACCTTGAAGAAGAAGGAGGCATAAAACCCTAGAAAATATGAGAGGAATCAAATTTTTTTTATTTCTTCATAATGTTGCCTTACATAGGCTTACAAATTTACACATAGTCACTTGGGCTTTACAAAATGGTATTTTGCTTATCCTATATCCATGTATTTATTTCTTTTTGCAAATGAGCCACGGTCTTTATAAAAATTTGATCCCATTTATTTCATATTTTGCACATTTATTTAAATATTACATTTATTTGTTGTACTTTCTTGACATGGGGCCGGTTTGGGCTTAAGCCCATCTGCTTGGACTTGGGTTTGGGCATAGGCCCAGCTTGGGTTCGACAGTATGGTCTGTTTGTTTTGGCTTGGGTCTACTTGTCCGCAGTTTTACTTTAACTTTTGGTCAATGGGGTGTATATTTTAACCCCCAACAAAGAGAACTTACAATTGACTTGATCACTTCTCTTTGAAAAACCTTAGATTTTAATGCTATGGAAGAGTTATTTTAAACCCTAGGATTACATCTCAATATATAGGGCTAAGAAAGTTTGGATAACAAGTAATAAAAGATACAAGAGAACCATTTTTTTCCTAAAAATCTCAAATTCTAAATATGAAAATCTAGATGACTCTATTGGGTGCTGCTCCGGTGTATTTAGAAACATCAAAAGGCAAAACCCTACAGGTAGTATCGGTGGATGTGAAAAGCCAATCATGCCCCTGAAAAATCAGATCGAATGGCCCAAAATTGACCGCGCATCCACCGCCACTTGACTTGATGCGCTGCGGATCCACCACCTTTTTCTGGCGTCGTGTCACCAGTCTTTTTGTTGTGTTTTCTTCGCTGATTTATAGGGATTTTGAGCATATAATATTTTGAATATATCGTTGTCTTTCTGCAGTTGTGTGGATCCTCAGGTTGTCACCAAATTTGGTAGATTTGACGTCTTGCTTTGATTAGGTCGCTTAAATTGATTTGGCCGAATATAAATTTGCAAAATATCTCCAAACAAATCTTTTAGTAGCATCTATTTTATTTAGGAAAATAGTTAAACTAATTAACTCATAATTATCCCATTTATTATTTAAAATACATAAAATTGTGTTTTTAACAGAGAAATCCATAAATGATCTTAAATTATAATTTATTGCATTTTATTAATTAACAAAAGATAGGGAAAAACTAGTAAAAATTATGCAATAAATTATACTAATCAAAATACTCTATAGATTATGGATATATCAATTAGAGCTCTTGAACACTCACACATGACAGCACAAAAGTTATACAATTTTTGGGTTTTCAGGTTTAATGATTTATCTTTTATAAAAACCCAAACTTTCTATTTTTATGCTTGGCCAGACGTCTGCCTCGTTATTGTTCAGACGTCTATGCACTGTTGATATCTGAAATATCAGATTTGTTTTCAAAATTGTGATGAGACAGACGTCTAAAGGTCAATGGAAAAGACGTCTGAAAATGGTTTTCAAAATGGCATTTTTCAACTTCGGACATCTGCCATATGTACTTCAGACGTCAGCTTATTTTTTGGCTTGCGCTCTGTTATTTTAAGATCTTATGCCAGACGTATGCAGTTCATTGGGATAGACGTCTGAAGTTTTATTCTTGCCAAAAAAATTCTTCTTCGGACGTCTGCCTATATAAATTTCAGATGTCTGCAATTAAGATTTTTGAAAATATATCTAGCCCTTGGGGATTTATTTTGTTCGAGGCCAGACGTTTGCCGATATTGCCTTCAGACATCTGCCTCATGGTTAAAACTGCTTGTCCCCACTTGATTTTGAGTTATTTTTCTTGAGGATATAAAGAGTTTTGGGTTGGATTTTTCTTGGTATAACAACAGCAACTGAGCCTTTTATGCCAAGCATATGGGGTAGGCTACATGAACCAACATGAGAATCACACCGGGTCCAGCACATGAATCGTCCGTCTCCACTCACTCCTATCGAACAATATACTTTCATTGAGGCCTTGGCAACCATATCTTTTCGTATCACCTCCATCCATTTTTTCTTTTGTCTCCCTTTTGCCCTTTTGACATTGTCTATACCGATGGTATCTATTCGTCGAACCGGTACTTCCATATGTCTGCGTCGCACATAACCAAACCATCTTAGCCGATTTTCCACACGTTCTCCTCCACAGGTGCTACACCAACTTTTGCACGAATATCCTCATTTCTCACTTTATCTTTTCTAGTGTTACCACAAATCCAATGAAGCATGTGTATCTCCACTACATGCATCTTCTGTGTATGATGCTCTTAGAAGTCCAACATTCTATACCATATAATAAGGAATGCCGAATAGCGCTCCGATAAAACTTCCCTTTCAACCTTAACGGAAAATTACGATCGCACAAAATCTCTATTGCACTCCTACATTTCAACAGCCAACTTGGAACCATTATTAACATCGTTATCGATCTCTCCATCCTTTTGGATGATGGAACCTAGATACCTAAACTGATTGCTCGGTGATATCTCTTGCCCTTCCAATGTTATACCAATGTGGTCTCGACTTCTCCGTTTGCTAAATTTGCAATGCATATATGCTGTTTTGGACTTGCTCAATCTGAACTCCTAAGATTCCAACGTTTGCCTCCATAATTCCAATTTGGCATTAACCCCTGTTTTTGTCTCATTTACTAGAACAATATCATCAGCGAATAGCATACACCAAGGTACCACCATTTTAGATAGTTCTAGTAAGCTCATCCATCACGATGCTAAACAGGAATGGACTTAAAGCAGATCCTTAATGTAAGCCAATTATAATCGGAAAATCACTCGTTAAGTCACCGCAAGTTCTAACATTTGCCATTATTCTATTGTACATATTCTTGATTATGTCAATATACTTGATGGGGACCCCCTTCTTCATCATTGTTCTCCATAATACCTCTCTAGATACCTTGTCGTACGCTTTCTCTAAATTAATAAATATCATATGCAAATCTCTTCTCCTCTCTCGAAAATGCTCGACAAGTTGACGAAGCAAATGATTAGCCTCTGTTGTCGATCGTCCAGATATGAACCCAAACTAGTTCTTTGTTATCTTAACATCATTTCTTAACATGTGTTGAATCACTCTTTCCAAAGTTCATGGTGTGACACATAAGTTTTATTCCACGGTAATTTGAGTAACTTTGAATGTCACCCTTGTTCTTGTAGATAGGTATATGATACTTTTCCTTCACTCATTTGGCATATTTTTGGTCTGCCAAATCTTATTAAATAGACATGTCAGCCATTAAACGCCTATTTCTCCTAAGCATCTCCATATCTTGATAGAAATCCCGTCTGGACCAACCACTTTTTTTGATCTCATTCTCTTTAAAGCCTCTTTAACCTCTGGTATTCCTATTTTACGCATGAAATCATAGTTTATATCTTGAGATTGAATGACAAGTCCAATCCAAATTCTTAGTAAACTCTCGTTGAACAATTTGTCAAAATAATCTCTCCACCTTTCCTTAATATCCTAATCTTGAACTAAAACCTTCTGATCTTCATTTTTGACACACTTCACTGCACATAAGTCTCTGGTCTTTCTTTCCCGCATCCGAGCAATCCAGTATATATTATTTTCAGCCTTCTTAGTGTCTAGTTTCTCGTACACCTCCTTATAAAGCTTAGTTTTAGCTTCCCGAACAGCTTTCTTGACTTCCTTTTTAGCCATTTTATATTTTTCAAATCTCTCCGCATCTCTGCTTTTCTTCAAATCTTTATAAGAACCCCTCTTGATTTTAATAGCAGCTTTTACTTTTTCGTTCCACCATGATTAGTCTTTAGATGGTGGAGCACTACCTCTTGACTCACCAAGTTGATCTCTAGCTACCTTCTTGACACAACTAGCTATCTTGTTCCATATTCTGCCTGAATTATTTTCAGACTGCCAATCCGCCTCTTAAACTATACGATCTATAAAAGCCTTTTGGTAACCTTCTTTCAGTTGCCACCAGTTAATTCTAGGTTCCACCTTACGTCCAATTTTTCTAGGTCCTCTTCTAAATCGAAAATTAGAACTAAAAGTTTATATTAAGTGGTTATACTCTCACCTGGTACTACCTTACAGTCGATACAACAAGCTATTGTTCGCCGCCGAAAGACGCGACCGAGGGACATTGGAACGTCTGGCCTAAATTTTGGGGGCAGATGCTATTTGGTTTTATCTGTGCACCTCTCCAATGATACCAAGTTGATTTATGGCACCGTGTATCGGAGTTTGAACAGATGCGGCCGTTGTAGCAGACTTCATCATATTCCCCCTCGTTGTGAGGGGTTTTTGATTGTAGGGAGGCTTTTTCCCTGCAGGCGCAAGCCCCTGCAGTTAATTACGTTATCATATCGCAGTAACCATTTTCTCCGGCTCCAAAAGGTCACTTCGTGTCGTGAGTGTTTGTTTTATTTTGGTTGCCCGTTGGATTGTATACGGAGACTAATTTATGTTGTCGCCTGTAGGGCGTGGATTAGTCTAAATCCGTATTTTCTTAGATTTGGGTTTGGGTTGGTTTAGGGATCGTTAATCTTGTTTTAGATTAACATCAACTCAAACGTTTGTCGAGAATTCGTTAGTCTAATTTTAGACTAAGATCTACTCAACAGGATTTTCTTTAGTTTATAGGGACATTGCGGTCCGCAATTTAATTTTTAGGGATGTTGCGGTCCGCAATTTAGTTTTTAAGGACATTGCGGTCCAAAGGGGGTTTAGTTTTAAGGACATTACGGTCCAAAGTTTTAAGGACGTCGTAGTCCGTGGAATTTAGTTTTTAGGGACGTTACGGTCCACAATTTAGTTTTAAGGACGTTACGGTCCGCAATTTAGTTTTAAGGACATCGTGGTCCAAAGGATTTAGTTTTAAGAACATTGCGGTCCAAAGTTTAAAGACATCATAGTCTGTGGAATTTAGTTTTTAGGGATGTTACGGCCCACAATTTAGTTTTAAGGACGTTGCGGTTCGCAATTTAGTTTTAAGGACATTGCGGTCCAAAGGGTTTAGTTTTAAGGACATTACGGTCCAACGATTAAGGACATCGTAGTCCGTGGAATTTAGTTTTTAGGGACGTTACGGTCCGCAATTTAGTTTTAAGGACGTTGCGGTCCACAATTTAGTTTAAGGACATTGCGGTCCAAACGGTTTAGTTTTAAGGGCATTGTGGTCCAAAGGGTTTAGTTTTAAGGACATTGCGGTCCAAAGTTTAAGGACATCGTAGTCCGTGGAATTTAGTTTTTAGGAACGTTGCAGTCCGCAATTTAGTTTTTAGGACGTTGCGGTCCGCAATTTAGTTTTAAGAACATTGCGGTCCAAAGGGTTTAGTTTTAAGGACATTGCGGTCCGTTGTGTTGTTGGTTTGGGGGGTATGCCAAGAATTATTGGTTATTAGGACCCTCCACCTCTCTGAAGACGTTGAAGAATTATAACTACATATATCAGAGGTGTGGAGAGATGTACCCTTGAACCAATGAATGTTCATCAAAGATTTGATAATCTTGTTTAGGACTAAGTCCAATTTAGAAGAAGAACTATGGGCTAGGTCGATTTTGGGTTTGTCCAATCTTGGGCTCAGCCCACTTAGTCTTTTGTCATTTCCCTTATTTTATAAAGTGTTATACACTTGCTAGGACACAATCCTTTCTCTGTGCACATAATGCTAAACATTTATGTGAATACTGACACCCACTTTCTTTTTGTTTTTTATGAGTGTTGAACACTCTTCATAGCGCTATGCTATTCTTGAAGAGCGCGGAGCGCTCTGTGTTAAGTAGTGCCCACATGAGGGGTACGTGGGGCGCTTGGCGCTGAGCGCCAGCATTTGAGCACTGAGCGCTCTTTATTGAGCAGCGCCCACGTGAAGGGCACGTGGAGCGCTTGACGCTGAGCACCAGCATTTGAGTGTTGAGTGCTCTTTATTGATCAGTACCCACGTGAGGAGCACATAGAGCGCTTGGCGCTCCTTATAAAATAGCGCCCACGTGAGGAGCGCATGGAGTGCTTGGCGCTTAGCGCCAGCCACTGAATGCTAAGCACTTTCATAAAACAGCATCCACGTGAGGAGCACGTGGAGCGCTTGGCGCTGAGCACCAGACTGTGAGTGCTAAGCACTTCTGTATAAGATAGCGCCCACGTGAGGAGCACGTGAAGCGCTCGGTGCTGAGCGCCAGATTTGAGTGCTAAGCACTTCTTATTAAATAGCACCCACATGAGGATCACGTGGAGCGCTCGGCACTGAGCGCCAGATTTGAGTGCTAAGCACTTCTTATTAAATAGCGTCCATATGAGGAGCACGTGGAGCACATCAGCACTGAGCGCCAGATTTGAGTGCTAAGCACTGAGTTTTTTTGTTCTACCCAATTCAATTCTCTGAGAATTTGGTTCTCCCTTGTGAAAGACTTCGTCTTATAGATCTGAGATCTGGAAAAAAATAAGTTCTTCTGATGTGAGAGTTAAACACTCAAATATAGAGGAGATGCTATGCTCTCACTTCTTTTTATTTACCTTGAAGAAGGTTCTTCTTCTTAAAGCTTTCTCTTATCTTTTTTCTTTTCTGAGAACTTGAAGTTTATGGGGGGTTCTTCCGTACAAGACTTGAAGTCTTGGGTCCTTTTTATAAGGGAGGCTAATTTGTTGAATCAGTTAAGGAAATCTCTCATTGAGAGATCTCTGATTGATTTGGGGATATTTCCCACCATTGGATCTTTAATCCAAGCACTTCTGTTTTACAGAAGACAATTTTCTTGTTTTTAACAAGATTGGGAAAATATATCCCCATAAATAACTTATTCCGTATCTTGTGATTTTAATCACCATCGGATCTTTGATCCAATGGTGCTCTGATTTACAGAGCACAATCTTTCTTGTTTATAAACATTTGAGGAGTATTTCCTTAGTCAGAATTTTATCCTGGTAATTTGATGATTTATCATCTTCGTTGGATATTTGATCCAATGGTAGAGAACATTTAGTTCTAGCGCTGGCGCTCTCGTGCTTTGCACGTGAAACGCTGCCACAGAGTCTTTGACTCTTGGCGCTGGCGCTCTCGTGCTTTGCACGTGAGGCGCAGCCTCAGAGTCTTTGACCCTTAGCGCTGGCGCTCTTGGCGCGAGCGCTCTCGTGCTTTGCATGTGAGGCGCTGTCTCAGTTCAAATTTTGAACAGAGCTTTGCTCTCTTATTAGGGGGAAACAAATGCCTCCTCACCGTTGCGCTCACATGGCTTACACGTGAGTGCAGCGGTGGCAGCTTTTCCATCGTTGGATCTTCATGGAAGTTGGAATCGGCTTCCCTTGCCTATAAGTAGGGCCTTTGTCCCTTGAGATGACTTCTCGTTCATCTTCTTGTTTTCTTGTTTTCTTGTTCTTGAGAATTTAATTCTCCTTCAGAGCTAAGCTCTTTGCCTTAAGAAACTCTTCTAGAGTTAGAACCTTGCCAAAAATTTTGGTAAGGATCAAATCTTTGAAAGAATCATTTCATATTCTAGGGTTTTACCCATTAACAGAGCCTTGCTCTTCTAAGATCATAGATCTTAAAGTGGATTTTAGGGTTTCTTAACCTGTTAAACGAAAACAGAGCTTTACTCTTCTTAGATCATAGATCAAAAAATCTTCTTTTCGGGTTTCTTAACCCATTAATGAAGAACTTTTAGAGTTCGTTTTGCAGATCATAAACATCTCGGAGTTTTTAACTCAGTAAAAGCTTTGCTTTTTAGGGTTTTGATGGATCATTCCATCGTTTCCACAGAGCATAGCTCTTGGAATTTTATTCCCCCTCATAATTAGAGTTGACAGATGTCACTCCTGTTTACAGAGCATTGCTCTCGAGGGAGTTTAACTTCTTGACCCGAGGAGTCTCTCATTAAATGAGGATCTCTCTTTTGTTAAGGATTTCTCTTTTAATGAGTGATTGTCTCATCAATGATGAGCCGTCACCTTGATTTTGTGGGTCCCCCTTGGTCCCTTTCCACTGTATTGCAGTGTGGTACAAATTTAAAGTACCAAGTATCAGAATTTGGACTGTAGCAATTGACATTTAACCCTTGTTCTTTTTCGCGCAGGTACTATAGTCGTTTATTTGTATGATCTTGACAAAATTATCTCCTGTGAAAACATTCGTGTCTAAGGCCATTGTCAAAACCAGGAGTTTACGGACAGCTCAAAGCGCTGAGGTTATGCGTCGCCTCGATGAACACAATGTTCGACTACTCCCCCGTCGTTCTGCTTTGTTGAAGATCATCGTGGGATCGATTTGGGAAGCCCTTCCTGGATTTTACGAAGCCATGCCACTGGAGGCACTTGATAACGCCGAAGACAAGGTACACTCAGTATATCTGATGGGCTTGATCTTAAAGAGGCGGCGAGATAGTCTTGTTGATATCTTGCATCAAGTTTTCCAACAGACAACGATAATCTCTGCCTATCAAAAGGCGGATGATATCAGTAAAAATCCTGACGCTTGTATTCGCGAAAAAGATGCACACGAGAATGGTTAGAAAGGCCAGAAGCATTTTAGATGGCCTTACTTTTGAATTCCTCAATCCATGTCCGGGATTTAATGTTTTACCATTGTAAACATTTTAATGATGTTTTTTGTTTTACTGTCTTCATCAATGTAAGAATTTTCTGCAGTATGAATGACAAATTTTCCCTTTCTATGCATTTATTTCACGCATTAATCCTTTCCGCGTATACATGAGTGGGTATGCTTCGAAAGCTTAATTGGATGCGAGTCGAATGTTCTCTTTATTGTCTTGCATAGTATGTGGCTGATGTCCATGGGTTATGCCTTTTTGTTTTGACTTGGCGCGAAGTAGTTTATGTACACTTGAGTAGCACCTCCATTTCAGTGGCATGTAACTTTGGCTATTGTGACCTGTAGATGGTCAATCTTGACCTCCTTGCAAGGCAATGATGGCTTAGGAAATAGGTTCAGATCTGCCGCCTAAGACTTTCCAATTTTTATGAGCCGTGAGGGTCTCATAAAGACTTTTCTCTCTACGAGCCGAGAGGATCTCGTAGG